>MTQE01001134.1:51021219-51032559 GCA_014337955.1 Aspidoscelis marmoratus | reverse complement strand
AGAATGTTCAGGAGAGGGGGGAGGGGCAGACTGGTGTGTGAACAATCCCATCTCTAAGCCGTCTAAGTCATCTCAGAGATGTCATTTTTTTTGCTGTGTGTGACCACAGCTTCAGATTAAATTTGGATGGGTGAATGAATCACTTCTTCAGGTTGGCAGTTTGAACTCAGTCAATATCCAAATGTTTTTTGAAAACCTGCAGCACCTCCTGCTCCCCTTTTGGAGAAGGTAGGAAAAGTGAAAGAAGCGATCCTCATCAAGCAGAGCCTCACCAGTGCCCCTCCAGGCAGTGGCAGCACTAATTCATACCATGAGAAAAGGCCTGTCCATGCTGAAGTGAGCATTACAACGCTCCCAGTATGTCATTGTTCCTGCTGCCATCCCTGCCATCCCTCTGAGCATACAGATCCTTGATCCAATGCCTGAGTGAGTGATCTTCTGAACACAAACTGTCTATTCTCCATGGCACCATGATCCAGCATGACTACACGACTGTGGTAAGTCCCTGCAAATACAACATCAGTCCTTCGCCTAGGCTGCCTCCAGACTAGTGGAATAAATCAGCAGTTAAATGTAAAAGTGCAGTATACATACTGTACAGCAACGGCCAGGAGTCCCAACAGGAAAGGCAGCTCTGTAGCTTTCCTGATCGGAACTGCAAGAGTTGAGGAGGCATGTCCCATCATGCGGGTTGAGGCTAATTTTGAGCTACCCTTTCTGCTTTGCCGGCATCTCATCTGCTTTTCTCACCCTCTTGCCTGTATTGGCTTGAAGCTCTGGATTTTCTTTATACTCTGCTTTGTCACTGAGCCAGCATTAAGGTAAGTGCACAATTCCAATGCGCAGTATGAATGTGTCTGGACGCAGCCCTAATTATAACTCAAAGTCACCTATTAAAGATTCTGCTGACAATTACCAGCTCTTGCTTTGTTTAATGAAACCCATCCCCCTGCCAACCCCCCCCAAAAAAAACAGGTCACCCATGAGTCATAAGCCGCATTTTGCATTTGACATCTCAATATTTCTATACAAGACAACAGCTAATATAAACAAATTAGACAGAGGGTTTAGTCTCTGGGGTGTCAATTTACGCTTAACATCAACCGAATCACACAAAACACAAAGCGAAAGGTAGAAAGGTCAGGACTGAAGCAAAGCTGGGAATGAAACTCATAAATCTCATTTTATTTTAGTCAAATCTACTTGAGGCACTGCTTATTCATTCAAGATGGCAGGGGAGAGGGTATCCGTGTAACTATGGAAGGCAACTATCTTATATCAACTTTTCCTCTAAGAAGCTCAAGGGGATGTTTAGAAAGGAGGAAATTGTATGGGGCAGCGCTTTTTAACAGAAGGAAGTTTAGTGCAATGTGTGAAATTGTGCAGTTTATTACCAGATCATCACTTGCTAAAAACAGGTGGATGTGAAGATTACTGAGTGGAGCCCTAAGGAAGCAAGCTAATGTCCTCTCTTCCAACACTGTGTATAGTGGTAATAGAAGCACACACAGCATAGAGAAGAATTGTGCAAAAACATCTATTATAGTGCATGTGCATTTTTAAAAAGTAGTAGCTAATAACAATAGGTAGCTAGAAATATTCTTCCTTGAATCAACATCGCAGGAACAAAGCAGACACAGTATAGCCGCAAATAGGTTTTATAGAAAAATGGATTGCTCACTCTCAAATTTCCTTTTATCAAAGTTCTTTTTACACAGCAGATCCAGAGAGTCTTAAAGAAACATAACATACATGGCACTATTCCTTCTGCTTTAAAAACAACAGCAAGTGAGATCTAGGCTATCTATATGACGGTGCACAACCAGAAACAGTGTCCAAAATGGAAGGAAGGAGAGGGAAGCTGTCTGTGAAGAATGCACTGAGTTATATGTGGGAGAAAAAGTGTGAATGTCAACAAGATATAAAGAGATGAGAAAATGCCAAGAAAAAAGCAAAACTCTGGGCTTCAAATGCAAAAGACCAACATACTGTATGGGTAATACAATAAATATTAAGATCAGCATATTTAGCCCTTTTGGCACTGAGCCTTACTCTAGATTACATCCTGGAATAGGGGCCTGTTGTCCACATGCTAGTACAGACTATGTGGCAAGCCCTGCACCAACATGAAGTCAGTAGGCACCTAGATATAGTCCAGAATAAAGGCTCAGTGCAAAAAGGACTTTAGTGTCAGAAAGACAAGACATAGAAAAAATCCTGGAGGCTATGTACATACAAAGGCTAAAACCTTCAATTAACAACAAGGAGGGAAATCAGGAAGCCTTCAAGCACATAAACTTTTGAAAGAAACAGAATGGGAATAGTCTGCATGGAAACAGCTGTGAGCTCAATTGATTACTGTTGTAAGAACACAAGAAGAGCCCTGCTGGATCAGGCCAATTGCTTCTGAGCATTCTTAAGCAGAAGGCAAAGGGAAACCTTCACCTCCTCTCATTTCAATTTCCTGCAAATGGCCTTTAGAAGCATTCTCCCTGTCTTTCCCAACGTGAAGTGGATAGCACAGATGTGATGTAATTTTGTTGCAATTAAAGGAACTCTCAAGGGCAGCCCTGTTTCCTGACCTTTAATTTTTGTTCCATAAAACCTGAAAGCAGGAAAAAGCAAGGTAAGTACATGGAAGAAAGATATCTAATATTGTACTAGCACCGTAACTTGGATATCTTGCAAACCTTTCCTGGTCTCACTGCTACATATTTTAGGAATTTTGAAAGAAATACATTTCAGATAGGTTTGTAGGATCAAAATATTTAAGAAAAAATATTTCTGAATGTGACTCTGGCAAAAAGATGTCTGATGGTACAATGAAGCATTTTGATGATAAATATTTTTAAATGTACATGAACTTACTTTTAAATGTATTTTGTAATTTTGATTATATGGATAGACCTTTAGCACTTTCTGCTAATTAATGACAACATCTCTTGGTATAAGTGATAGTAAGTATTGCAAGTCTTCCATTCTATTTCACTGTTTCAGTTTGAGGAAGGTAAATAACTACTGTGTGATAATATTTTGTCAGGAGATCAGAAAGACAGGACAGCATGTGCCATTACGTCCAATATGTAGTCAATGTCTGTAAAATTAAAGCAACCAAATAGGATATCCAATGAAATATATAAAAATATTTCATTACTATTTTATTTCCTACATTCATTACCCACAATTTTTAAATAAACCAAAATGTTCAATGTGCTCCTTTCAGACCATTTTTCTTTCAAACTGTATTTTTTCTGTTAAAAACCCCCACAACTGTCCTAACATATAAGAAATTCTAAATTAGAGCCACAAATATTAGCTATTCATCTGACATAATTAATTTGTATAATACCTTGACCATAATACTGTTTCTGCCTTTCACAGAATTTGAATTATTCCCCCCCCCCCGCCAAGTCTTACACATAAAAGGCACTATTTGCCCCAAACTGGACTGATTTAACACCATAGGACAGAATATATACTGATATGAAATATCCATTATATTCAAATACAGTAATCAGATTATGACTTGTGAGTTTCTGCCATCCAATCCAATTCAAAGTGTGTTTTGAAAACACCATAAAACTTGTTAGTTTTTTTTTAAAATTAACAGTGCATTCCTGCTATAGATGGCTTTATTCACACATCACTTATCCTGCTGCATTCATATATTCCAAAATAAGGCATGGGTTTGACAAAGTCACGGAAGATAGGTGTATTAGAATGGATACCTAGGTACAGCTTCCAGGCTTGGGGAGACAGACAGGATGCTTCTAAAGGCCATTTTCTGGGAGTCCAGAGCAAGTGAAAGTTTTGCCTTTGTCTTCTGCTTGAGATGCCCAGGAGCAATTGGTGGGCCACTGTGTGAGACATAATTGCGGTCTAAATTGGCTGTGGCCTGATCCAACAGAGCTCCTCTTGTGTTTTTACCCAAAGAAGAATGCAGTCATTTTGTCTTAGATCAGAAGCTCCTATTCCATGCCAAACTCACCTCTTTGGGGTCAGCAAAGAATGATAGGAACTTTAATTCAGGAACATCTGGAAGGTCTCAGTTGAGCATCCCTACTTCAGAGGAAAATAGGAGCTACTGCTCTAAGACAGTATGTTGTGCATAGGAGTTTTTTTTTAAAGCTAAGAATTAATATTTTGAGCATGATAAATCCACAATTCCTCATGCACATTCAATGCATACTTCACTAATATTATTTGCAGGGCAGACAGAGACACACATATTTCTATATCAGAACCATTCAAGCATGTACACATTGTGAGTTAAGATCCAACAGACTACAAACAATTTAGAAAAAGAAGTTTTTCAGAAAAGCACACAAACCTATTAAAACCACTCCAAAAAGCACAAACCCACAACATTTCAAATAAGTTATTTTACTTAAAAGAAACCAAAGCTGGCCATGTGAAGTTATTTTAAGAAATCCAAGAAAGATCTATGACAGAGTTATATACTAATACTTTACTACTGAGTTTTTCTATATTGGTCATCTAAATCAAATCAGAAATCTGCTATGCTTGATTATCTTGCTGCTCTTTGTCAATGGGTGGCAGGAACCAAAAGGAAACCCAGCAGAGGAAACAATCTCCAGTTCCAGGAGCTTCACCCTTGAGTATGAAACAATGCTTCTGTTCCCGTTATTAGCAGCTGTATTTTTTAATCTGGTCATTTTCATCCCAAACAGCTTGTTCTGAAGAAAATGATGCAAAAAGGAAATTAAACCATCATTTACTAAATAACTCATATCACTTCATATCCTCTCATATGGCAATCAATGGCAGTGATAAAAAATATTTCCAGTCTCACAACTCTTTTTCTTAATATTTTCTTGAGATTCCACATCTCCACCCCCCATCCCCCCCCCACACCTCACTTCATTTTTAAAAGGAAGGATCCAGAATGTAAATCAAACCCTTCAGGTCCAAGATCTGCCTCTTCCCCAAGATCAGATAAGAGGAGGGACTACTGAAGTGTCACTCAGAAAAGGCACTCTGTATGCCCTCAGAGACACTCTGCAATCTTAGCTTATGCATTTGAGGGCAAAGCCGTGATGCAAAACACCCCTCCTGAGGATCGGTTGTAGCTCACAATATCTGCAGAAGCCCTCCCCCCCCCAAAAAAAACCCACACACCCCCATCTCACAGATTCTGTGAGGTTTGCCCCAGCCCTGTGCGCTTTTTGGCTTGCGAGGATCCAGAAATCTTCAACGGCAGGTCGCTGGAAGAAGAAAAGGTGGGCAGTTTTGTTGGACGAACCAGCTCGCTAGCCTGGGAAAGTTGAATGGGAAGCAGCCTTCGCCCACGCACTCTTACCTGGGGCGCAAGTGATGGAGAAGCTTGGAGGACCAGAGTCGGAATCTCCAGGCGAAAAGCAGCGTGGATGGCTCGCCTTAGCTACATAAGCGCCGCATCTTCCCCGTCAGAAGCAGACCACGACCCCTGGGCGGAGCTGCTCCCGGCCTCCCGCCCCCTTTCTCACTCGGGGGGCGGGGGTGCTTTAAGATTGGAGAAAGGCCACATGCAGCACGCAGCAGGCGACGCAAATGCACGTTTGCAACTACTCCGACCGGATCAGGCAAAAGGTGGGAGTCTCATGGTATAAGGGCAGTTTGTGGTTTGGATCCAGTACCCCATTTTGTTACGGATTGTGCAGAGCCGTGGAAGTTGTCCCAGCAGTCCCCAGTAAGACACCAGTAGGCAGCTTTGTAGCAGAAAAAAACTACACTTTAGTATTCAGCAGAGTCAAAAAAGGAGTCAGCAACAGGAACATAGGGTGTTTTTCCACTGTCACTAAAAGTACCCATTAAGTACCCATTAATGGGGACGTCACTTAATGGGTACTTCTAGTGACAGTGGAAAAACACCCATAGATTACCTACTTCAGTCCAAGCATAACAAGTATAATAATATATTAAGGCATAGCCCAGTGATGGGCAACCTATGACACGTGTGTCACAGGTGACATGCCAAGCCCTTTTGGGTGACACACATAGTCAACCTGGCACCTGGGCATGTAGTGCTTGGTTGTTCTTGAAGTGTACGAAATACCAACTTTCAATTTAGATTTAGCAAATGAAATTCAGCAACAAAAGTCATTTATGTAAAGAATTTTGTTTTTGCTTTTAATAAAATACATATATCAAAAATATAACTTTTTTACTAGAGCTACAAATATCACAAAACTATGGATATTTCTAGATGTGACACAGCATGCGAGTTAAGCTAGGGTTTCTTGCGAATTTTGACACACCAAGCTCAAAAGCTTCACCATCACTGGCATAGCCTCTGCCCTCCTCCAAGAGCATCCAGCACCAAGACACCAGCGTAACAGTGCAATGGAAACTGTCCACACTGGGAAGCCTGACTGCATCCATTTACATGCAGTTGGGAGTGATCCACCCTTGCTGGCCTTAATTGCTAGCACTTCCATTGCTAATGTAATTTTCTACCGAACACCCCTGGTCAGTCAAGGGTAGCAATCCTGTGCAAAACTTACAATCCACAATACATTTTTCAAAGAGGGGACAGGTTTGTGTGCATTTTGCCTCAGAAACATCAGACTCTAGTGTGGTCAAAGAACAGTAAGAAAGTTAGTAAAATGACAACAAAAGATGATCAAATGTCTTATAAAACTTATTGACTCTTTTGGGGGGGCGGGGTTCAAACAATGTCTTCTCAGTCTATTAGCAGCTGCAAGGTATGCCAATCGTCTTTTTGCAGGTGTATGGAGTAGAGAATTAACCAGGAGCCCTGCACGTGTGTGTATGTATGTATATATACATACATATATACATAATGTATATATAAAAAATATGTCTAGCAGATGTTGTGAACAGAAGCTTCAGATAATTGTTTTCTTTCTGGAAAAGGCTTGACCGGTTGGATTTTTGCTTGCCACACAAGTGTTTGAGATGAACGAGTCTGATGGCTTCCACTGTCGAGCTGATGAATGGTTAAAAGTTTATTTATTTTTTTTACCATTATTTTCAGTGGGCAACTGCAACATACGCGCATACACAGTATATTGGGAATCCCGTGCTTGCATAAAGATTAAGAAGAACGCAGAAACAACCACAAAAAGTTGTTCTGTTCAATTGCCCCTCTGCGCTGGCAGATGAAAGATGGAGGTTTCTACAGAACTCTTCAGCATGGCACATAGTTTTTTTTAAATGTTTCTCAAGAAGGAAATCAAGCTATATTCTAGGAAAACAGAAGGCACAATTAACATGATTCGTTTGGATTTGATTCAATTAGCCTTGTTTTGAATCAAAAAAGGAAGCAAGGTTCCTGGGAGGTTGATTAGTACACCATGAAATAACCCTGCTACTTGGAGCGTCTTTACAGCTACAATAAAGAGGTAGATACCGCCACCTAGTGGTAAATAATGAATTCACAGGCATATTGAGAAGGCACAACTCTACATGGGGCTTCCCTTGAAGACTGTTTGGAAGTTGCAGCTGGTGCAAAATGCAGCCACTAGAGTGCTGACCGGAACAGCTAGCCGGACACATATCACGCCGGTTCTAAAGGAATTGCACTGGCTGCCAATTCACTACCAAGCCCAATTCATGGTGCTAACTTTGACTTATAAGCCCCTAAATGACTTGGGCGTCAGATATCTAAAGGAGCGCCTTCTCCCATATCGACCTACCCGCATATTAAGATCTGGAGGGCAGGCCCTCTTGGTTATCCCACTGCCTTCAGCAGCTAGGCAGGTGGGCAGCCAGGAGAGGTCCTTTTCGGTAGTGGCCCCCGGGCTGTGGAATGGTCTCTCCCTGGAGGTGCGTCAGGCCCCTTCTCTGTTTATGTTCAGGAAGGTGGTGAAGACGTACCTCTTCACTCAGGCCTTTGGTTAAATGCTCCCTCCACTTCCCCATTGCAAACACTATTTTTAAACTGTTTTTGTATCATTTTTTTAAAAAAATTATTATTATGCTGGATTTTTAAACCTTGTACTGATTTTGATATCAATTTTGATACGTTTGTTTTTAAATGTTGTGAGCCACCCAGAGACCCATGGGTATGGGGCGGGATATAAATATAAATAAAAATAAACTCACCTTTGCACATGGAATTTGCTAGCGGAGAAGAAGAGTTGGCTTTTCTCACCCATTTAAGGGGACTCAAAGTGGCTGACAAAGTTTTTCTATTCTTCTCTCCACAGCAGAACACCATGTGAGGTAAGTAGGGCTGTGAGAGCTCAGAAGAGAGCTGTGACTAGCCCAAGGTCACCCAGCTGGCTTCATGAGGGAGGGCGGAATCAAACCTGGTATTCCCAGATAAGAGACCGGCTCCCTAACCACTAGACCAAACTAGTGAAAATTCTTATTCTGGGAAGGCTTTATTTAAGGCATTGTGTCACCAATGCTGGGCCCAAGAGTGCAAAAGGTTCCCTTCTAGGGTTTCTTCTAACATACCCCCCAGAGAATGCCAATGAGGGATCATAATTAGGGGTATAGTTAGGCTATGATTTTTTTCTGTCCAAGAAACCAAATAAGTCCCCCTCAGCTGAGACAAAAAACATCCATCAAGTTCCGCTCTCCAAGTCAAGTGAAATATATTTTGGGAAAGTGACAAAACTGTGGTGTTCTCTGCCCCCTACTCTATGCTTACTAGACTTCCATCAACAAACCAGACTTGACCAGTGGCAGCTATGCCCCAGGGGGATGCTATGAATCGTAACACACATGCCCTCGGAAACTGATGATCTGGCTTCAGATCATTAGTCGAGACTAAGATGACCACTGAATATCAGAAATAACAACTGCAATACTTTGAATTAGGACAGCATAACTATGACACTTGGCCAACCAGACATGGTTTATTGCTTACGAGTCTGCAGTTATGTAATTGTTTAAATAACTCTGCCTCCCCTGGTGGAAGTGGTCTACTCATGAACAGGATCAAGGGAATAACCCACTGACCAAATGCCTTCCTTTGGCTGGCAAGTATCATCACAGTTGATACCTTGTTCAAGTACCTACTGGAAGAATTACTTCCCCAGCTATTACACTGGGGGACTGTTTGCACTTATCTTCTAAAGTGGCTGCAACCACTCCAGGGCACTTGTTTGCATGCCGTTCTGTCTCTGCCAGCCCAGAGCATCCAGGAATTCCCTCCAGCCACCCTATCATTGTAAGCAGCTGGTGAGCTCCTGGACACAGTGCAAGTGGGTGAGGCAGCTGTGTAATTGTACACTGCATCACTATCACCATGGCAATGGCTGTGGCAGATGCTACTGTTGACATTGCCATGGCCTTCTGGACAGTCCGGCCCAGACATCCAGGCTACAAGCACTGGTGGTTTGGTTGAGGGCTGCACCAGAGGTTTGTGGTCCAATTGTGTTCCTCATCATTCCATCTTAACTGCAATGGAATGGTAAAATAATACTATTCTGTGCAGTTAGCATGAATAGAGTTCTCATCAGTAGCTCTATATGGTAGGCTACTGTATTTTCTTACTCAAAACTTCCATAACAATTATTTGTTTTGATACAATGGTATCAAAACTCTATTTGGTACTGATGGAATGCTGATTTCTCTTAGTTATTCAAGTAGTAAGAAATTCTAGAATTATTTCTATTATGGGTGTACAGAGTATAGAAACCTTTGTAATAAAACAAAAAAGGCCTTTAATAGGCCTTTACTCTTTCCACATTAAACCTCTGATCTCTGAAAAAAGTAAACATTTTTCTCTCAAAATCAAAATTTTTAAAAATCCAATTTTATTGTTTACCCTGATACAAAAATACAGTACAATATGATGAAGCAAGGCATCCACTAAGAACATTCAGAAAGAGGATAATTTTTGCACAAAATACTTCATTACAGGTTCTCTTCTATCTACAAAAGAATTAAAGAGATGAATGCACAAACGGGAAACCAAAATGAAGTATCAGGCAACTCTATATGGAAAACATACACATTTTTAGTTCCAATATTCTTCATGCAGTTCAAGCAAATAGGAGAATAATGCTACTTGGTATATATTTTTTTTTATGACAGAATGATTACTTAGTGAATTTGATTTGGCAAAAGTTGTTTGTGGCTGTAATAAATATTCAAGAATAAAAGCAATACTGCAGACCTTTACGTCTTCATCTCAAGATTTTTACTAAAGTGACTCTAAATTAATAAGCATGTTAATTTTAAAAAGCCACAGATAATTGCATATGACTAATGGCCTCATTCCTAGGTTTACCATATGAAAAAGGGGACAGAGTTCCTATAACTTTAAAAGCTGTATCAAAGAGGAAATTTAACCAGGTTTAGCTAGCAATGCAAACAACATGTCTGAATTGCCTCTTCTGTATCTTCCTTCTCAAACATTATTACTGCTTTATTATAAGTCACTTACCAATGTCGTCCTCATACAGAAAGCTCAGTTTAAGGACAGACAGATAAGAACTCAGGTAAAATTTTGATTCATCATATAGTCATGTCTGAAACATTCATTCTTTAGTGGCTTAGTGCTCTCCTACAAATAGGCATTTCAGTGTAAACATGAGGACAGAATTTAATTTGTTCTTATTGTGTGGAAAATTAGATGGCATTTCATTTAACAAATTCTCAGTAGGAAAAATGTCCTCAGTGCAGCTGTAAGTCCTTCTCTGGGAAAGAAGGATAAAGAACTAGAATTCTAGCTTTTGCACTTATATAAAACAGGTCTCCATGTATTACAATTCATCTCCAATATGTTTTTTCTTGTACGCATCACCTGTGAGCTTCTCTTGAGCTTTCTTCATTCCTTGGATGACTGAAATGTTAAGAGTTAAGATATGTTTGGGAACTGGTTCTTTTCCATTTACATGAATAAGCAAGCAACAATTATTTTATACTAAAAGTTATCCATCTCCAAAATAATTTGTTATCGAGCTTTTCTCCCATTGCTTCAACTTTTTAGATTTCCACTATTCAACATGCTTATTCCCACCCCTTATAGTCAACCACAACCAACTGCAGAGCAATTCATAGATCATTTCTTTCCGTAACCTTAGAGCATAAAAAACTAATGAGAACCTTGCTGGATGAGGCCACAGTCCATTTAGTTCAGTATCCTGTGTCACACAGTGGCCAACCAACTGCTTCTGGGCATCTCAAGCAGAAGACTAAGGCAAAACCTTCACCTAGACTCCCATCAGATGGCCTTTAGAGGCATCCTGCCTGTCTTCTCCAACCTGGAGGCACGATTCAGCATCCATTTTAGTAGCCACTGACACATTGGACCTCCATGAATTTGTCTCATCCTTTTTTAAAGCTATCCAACCTGGCTGTTGTCACCATCTTATGAAGGGTTAATAATAGATAAGAGATTTGCAATAGAGATATGTGTTA
>MTQE01001134.1:50986809-51006116 GCA_014337955.1 Aspidoscelis marmoratus | reverse complement strand
TCTTCTGAGCTCTCACAGCCCCACCTACCTCGCAGGGTGTTCTGTTGTGGTGAGAAGAACAGAAAACCTTTGTCAGCTGCTTTGAGTCCCCGTAAATGGGTGAGAAAAGCAGGGTAGAAAAGCCAACTCTTCAACTCTTCTTCAGATGTGTGAGACACAAGGACATGAAGAGGGCCTTTTCTAAGGTGCCACTCAGGCTCTGAAAAACTCTCCCTCTGGAAGTACATTAGCCACCAATTCTGTATGTCTTTTTGGTGTCTGGTTAAAATATACCTCTTCTCCCAGACCTCTGATGTTCGGCTTAAGTTGTCCTACCAGAAAGGGAGGATTATATTTTAATATATGTTTGATACTGTTTTGTGGGTTTTATCTTTTTTATTGTTGTGACCTGCCCAGGGACTTTTACTCAAATAAAAATAAACTTGTATCCAAACCAGTGACTGTGCTTTGCTTCATTCCAGCAATCGTCAATCAATAGGCAAGAAGTTATGATTTACTGACATTGAATCAATTCCAGTTGCAGATATAATCCTTAACTAGGGATGTTTATTTCCCTCTTAGTGGCACTTGAGATAAGGAGGCCAGAACTGCAAATGTTTGGAGTATATTATGAATTATGCTTTATTTTGTCATAGCCAAGAAATAACCTCCAGGAGTTTCAACATTAAAAACAGTGAATACAATCTGCTCCTCTGTTCAACAAGTTACATAGGAGTCCTGCTTAACTGCAATGTGTGTACAGGTGCACACTTGGCCTTATCTAGATAATATCCTGGGACAGGGGCTTGCTGTCCACATGATAGTGCAGACTATGGGAGACCTCAGGTGAGGCCTGCCACAGTCTGTATTAGCATGTGGACCACAGATCCCTATCCCAAGATATATTCCAGATTAAAGCAAAGTGCAGAAAGGCTCTGTTAAAACAAGTTTAAAAAGCCAAAATCAAGCCAAAACTTAACAGACTAAATTTACTGACTATAAGCAGAGATATCATCTTGAGATGAGACAGCAAGGCAAGTGGATAAGGCATAGGGATTCAATGAATGATAATCCAAACTAACTAAAATATTATTTAATGGGGGTTAATTCTTAAACTTCATCTAAGATGTATGCATGATGTGGTCCAACTTTTCTACTAACCATCACTGACTAGCCAATCATAATTAAAGGTGATTCAGAAAGAATGGAACACAGTTTATCTGGAAATTATTAATAAGAGTTGGCTTTTCTACCCCACTTTTTTCACCCATTAAAGGGGACCCAAAGTGGCTGACAAAGCTTTCTGTTCATCTCTCCATATCAGAACACCCTGTGAGGTGGGAGGGGGTCTGTGAGAGCTCAGAAGATAGCTGTGACTAGCCCAAGGTCACCCAGCTAGCTTCGTGGAAAAGTGTGGAATCAAACCTGGTATTCCCAGATGAGAGTCCAACTCCCTAAGCGCTAGACCAAACTGGCATTAATAAACAGCAATAGATCTAACATAATTATTTTCAGTACATCCAGTGAAAGGATACATATTAGAAGATCCTTTTATAAAAATAAAGCAATCATTTATTTCATATCCCTAATATTCTAACGAAGTATTTACCATCAAGCTGCACTATGCAGATAAGGGCCATATAAAGTGCTTCAACAACTTTAGCATTGAAAACTGATCATAGATTGAAACTGATTGTATTTTTGCTTATTGCTTGTAGATTAAGTTTTGCACTTAATAAAAATAAATAACTTTCTAGATCGAAAGGCCAAATATAAAAGTAAGTTAACAACCTTCATTGGAATTGAACTCTGAAAAGAAAGAGCCACAACCAATTCATGGTAGACGGCTAACTTAAGTAGGCGACGGATTCTATTTTATAATCGAAAGCACCAGCAAGTTTCGTTACTCTTTCACAGGAGATCCGTGTTACCCATTTGTTGTGCAACATCTCAAACCCAAAAGGAAGGAAATCGGTCGCTAACCCTTTCCAAGTGCTTCTCCAGCAGACACTGCAACGAGCAACTCGCAGACCAAGAGAGTGGACAGCGCTGCCAGCTGAGTCTTCATGGCACCCGGCAAAGTCTTCACGACGCGATCACTCCAATCAGCCATGCGAACGTCTCGCAACAGCCGAGATGAAACCACCACGCCAGGCTTTTAAGAGGAAGTGATGTTATCAGGCGGATATATAAGGGCGGTACTTCGTAGATGTGGGTCCGGGTAAAAAATCACATATTATTTTTGGGTGTTTTGACGACTCTTTTTTTCTCTGCTCGGAATTTCGATCTTGCAAGAACTTGTTTACATAGAAATGGCAACAATAACTTCGGCAGATCAAAGCTACGTGTACGGTTATTTGACCATGTAAATTAAAACATAAGTGCAGCCTGAAGCACCTTCCTATGGCCAAGCATGATATCACATTGTGTTCTCTGATGTCGACGGCTGAATAAAATGATCAGAATATTCTAATCTGGAATGACCCGGAACTGGGAGGGAGGGAGGAGTGAAGGGAACCGATTTACCGTATGTTTCATCTTATGCATTCTTTACTTAAGCATGAGATTTCTCTATTGAAGTCTTATAGAAAAATTTCCAATAAAAACAGTAGTTTTTAAAAAAGGATAAACTCTTATCTTAGGCAATCTAATTTAGGATCTACCGCGCAGCCGTCAAACACGTCTGTTCAGAAGAAAATTCCATGGTTGCGAATGGTAACAAGACAAACTGACGTTAGGATTGAAGCCTTAATTCACCTTAGGTCCAACGAAAAGGATAAGAGGTGAATATAAGCCCTGCACGTCCATACACGATGGGAAATCAAACAAACAAGGAATTTATTAATTCGGATCAGGAATTAGGAGAAATTCACATTAAGGTGATTTGTGCTCATCAGTAAAAGAATGGGTGGGAGAAATGGAAAACTCAAAGTTTCCGTGTATAATTCTTTATAATTTTCATAGTTGTGTGAAAGAGAAAAAGTGGTTTTAATGCTAGACATGTAGCATAATGCAGGTTACACCTGCTGCTACTGAAGCCCTCACCACCTCCTCCTCCACACACAGGCTCAATATTTAGGAAACTCGGCCTGGATTCCCTATGTCAGAGCTGAATGATACAGAAGGTCAAATACAATAGTAGACCTTATTTATTTTCCCGCTTGAAAGGGAATTTATATGCCCTTTACCAGTTCTAAAGGAAGACTACAAATCCCAGCATCCTTTGCTTCAGACGCATTCACCCTTCGCCCCCCCGTCCCCCGATACAAGTGTATTGTGCGCGCTTAAGGTTACTCTCGCTTCATTGTCTTGGTGAGAGAAGGAGGGAGGGAGGCTCCCCAAAGCTGGGTTCCGCCGCATTTATGCAAACGAGCCGCGGCCCCTGCCAATGGAGTGAGAGGGGCGGGGCATCGATCCCGTGGTCAGAGGCATCCTTTCTCTGGGCCCCCCTCCCCCCGCCGCCATCTTGTTCTTGCCGCGTGTTGCCTCCGGAGGGTTCGTCCGACTAAGGTGAAAACTTCCTGCTTGACCCCCTCCCCCAGTCGGCTTCGCGCCCCCTCATGACCCCGCCGCGCTCTCTGTCTCCCTTTTCCCGCCTTCCCGCGCGTGTCAGACGGCGGACGGGCGGTGGGGGGGGGGTGAGTAAGTGAGTGCCGTGCCATGGACGGTGGGAGGGGCTGCTGGTGTGGGCCGAGAGGAGGAGGAGGAGGAGAATGGGCCTGGCTACTAGTAGCCTACACGGCAACCTACTGTGTGTCTGTGTCCCTCCTTGTGTGCCTCAAGCTGAGGGGGAGTGTGGGAGCCCTGCCTGCCTGCCTGCCTGCAGTCCCCTTCTCCTTGTTGTGGCCCTCGTGAGTAGCTCCTCCACAATGGCACCAACCGAGCTGCCTGACTGAGGCGCTTGCTGTGTGGCCCTCCAGGTAGCGCCGTCATCCCTAAAGGTGTCCTTCAGGGACGCCTCTGCATCACCAGCACCAGTCGCCCCGCCACACGCACGATTGCCGCCTCGACTTCCTTCTGTCCAGGTGGATAATGGGAGCTGCTGCTCCCTTTCACTGATGTGGTGCCAGAGAGTCCCTGCTACACCTGAGCACCGGGGTGGCTCACTCAGTGCATTAGCATCTCTTCTCCCCGAGACTTGCTAATGCGGAACTTTTCCTCCCACTGTGTGTTTCCTCTTGTCTCTGTCGCTGACTTTCAGTATAGGAAGCTTAGGGCTTTTTTGTCCCTTCTCATATATTTTGTGTGTGTGTTGGTTCCTGTGGCATATAGTTCTTTCTGTCTGTAATAGCAGGGAGAGTATTGTGTTTTGGGGGGCAAAAGGAATATTTGTTTCTTCCAAGGAAAAAATACTTTGTCACTTATCGATTAAAATAAAAGTTATCAGAAAAATAATCATACCATCCCCGAGAGGAAAATGAAGAGGCCTTTATCTTTCATAATTTTTTCTTCCCGGCCAAACTGGATTTCCTTGTTCCCCATTGCTAGGGTTTTTTTTTTCCACTTGAAAATGTGTTCCTTAGCTGTTTTACTGTTTTCTGCAGATATCACAGAAGGCTACATATTTTTTGTGTCTTCTTCATCTTATGTATTTCTTTATGTCTATTCTGTGTCCTTAATTCTTTGGGTGGCTGAAAGTATTTTAAAAACTACCAGAATAAAAGTAAAATTCGGTATAAGAACAGAATTTAGGTCATATCTTGAAAAAGACGCAGTGAATAAAAATGTGTTTAAACTTTACTGGCTGCTTGAAAGACCAAAGTGATAGCACAAGTTTGCTAGGGTGAGTTTTCCCCAAACTTGGTGACACAGAGGAAAAAACACTTCTCCTGATTACTGTACTTCATTTGGTGATGGCTCTTAAAGTAGTATGTCTGTGGAAAATTTTAAATTACAGTTGAGAGTTCTCGTGAGGTTATAGTTTGTTAAGAAACGTACTGGTGATTAACTTGGAGCACTGTCTAGTTGTATCAGTCCATGGCAAGTAGTTAGTATTATACGCTTCAGCTTTCTTATTTATTAAAAATATTTATATGTCGCTTATCAATAAAGTATAAGCTTGAAGTGATGTATAAAGTCATAATAGATATGAAAATACAGTTCTTAATTATTTAATATTCTTAAAAGATATATGTGTGATATGGCTGTGCTTTGTTTTGGGGAGAATGTGGGTACTTTCAGAGGAAAAGTTAGTAGTCAGCCTTAGGGTGGACAATACAGGAGCTGTGGTCATTGTTCATGGCCAGGAAGGTGTGCAATGTAGCTTTAGTAAGATGTTCTTTATGTCCTGTTAAAATATATATGCTTAGTTTTTTTAAAACAAAATTCAACTGTGTTTGAAAGTTAAACAGTACATTTATTTTTTCAGATAAAGCAAGATGAACCAGGAAAAACTGGCTAAACTTCAGGCCCAGGTCCGAATAGGTGGAAAGGTGTGTATACAGAATATAATGTTTTTAATTGTTATTTATGCACGTTAGAAAAATGCAAAAAAATACATAGCTGGGCTTTCTGTTACTTCAGGGTTGTCCAGTTGCAGCCTTCCAGATGATTTTGAACTACAGTTTCCATAAATCCTAGCTAGGAGCAAAGAGTGCTGGGAGTTATCAAACATTGGTGGGGTAACAGTTGGATCATCCTGGTTTATCTTACTTGTTGATTTTTTTTTTGCCTGTTCTGTTTTCTTTTATATCCTACATGAATCAGAAAGCATACAGCAATTAGTTCTGGTTCCCAGATAAAATATTGTGGTATGGTATTACAAAATGCTTAAGTAATATTGTAAAAGCAGTTAAGTAATTTTACTGACGTCTTGTTTTTTACAAACAATCTTTTCCACTTGCACAAATAATACCAAGTCTAAAATTCACAGATAACCACACAAAAAATGCAAAATGAGGAGAAAAACTGGAAAACGGGAGTGTAGATGCAATATTAAGAGACTTTTCAGATTCAGGATAGTGAATATTAGTGCACATGTCTTTCAAAACACTCAGGGTGTTTTTCCACTTAGCATTAGGGTCCTTAATGGGTATTCTAGTGCTAGTGGAAAAACACCCCCAATGGCCTTTAAAAAAAAACCCCAACATGCATATGTATGTGTTTTACCTTTTTCAGCACTTTTTTCTCAGTTTGCTGTCCATCATTCTGTAACATGACAAGTTTATTTTGTTGCTTTGGATAAGTTAATGTGAGGGGTCTGTCTTTTCATTTAGAAGTAATGCTTGGTTTTCTTTCATTGTGGCTCTTAGGGTACAGCTCGTAGGAAGAAGAAGGTAGTCCACAGAACAGCAACAGCTGATGATAAAAAACTTCAGAGTTCACTTAAAAAATTGGCAGTGAACAATATTGCTGGAATTGAAGAGGTACATCAGTCTAAAGCACTTCCTGTCATATCTGAATGGTTTATGTTTTGATTAATAACAATTGTGTAAAGTATTTACTTTGATTTTACATAGAGCAGGAATAGCCAAGTTTTGGCTAAGGCATATCCTTAAATAACTTTTTCTAGTCCTTGGCTTTCTTAGCAGATTTTAAACTGGGGGTGGTTAAATTCTTTTTGTCTATTCTGCATTTGTGAAAAACATTTATTTGTGTGTGAAAGAGAGCTTTTGCAAGTTAAAGTAGCCTTTGGAAATCATATGTAATCTTTAAATGAATGAAGACTTGTATGACTTTGAATGCATGATTTTTACTTCTTGCTGTGAATACTTCACAGAGTGGGATTTTGAAATATTTGTTTAAAAGTAGTGGAGCCACTCAGGAATCTGATGTTGGTGTATGTCCCTCTGAAAAGCTTTTCCACTATCTTTGGTGCACATTCCCCGTACATCCCTCAGTGCTGTGCTGCTTAAAAGCCTTAAGTGCCGTCTTTTCCAAATACTGTTCACAAAGTGAATATGAGCTCCTTACAATGAATGGCATTGGAAGTATGTTTTGTTTTGATTTTAAAAGTGCATAATTTTAACAGGTGCAACTTTGATAGTGACAGCATCTATCTATTCAGCCTTAGTTAGGCTGTGGTTCCTGTGGTTACCGTTGGCAGCAACAACTGCTAGTGGGAGTTAATACCTACCAAAGCTGCTGGCAAACTAGGGATCTTAATTGCCTAACTACCAAAGGATGATCTGTCATCCAAAATGAGACTAATACAGAGGAGTAGAGATTTAGCTTGTACCTTAAAAAAAAACACCTTTTTTTCTTAAGCTTCTTCAGTGTAATATTGGACTAATCAGTAACTTTTTGTATTTTATGCCTGTTTGTCTCTGTCAGAGTCTCCTTGTATCATTTAATTGTGGAATTAAAATTACATAATTTTGATTTCCATTTAGATTGAAAGAACTGCTTGCATAAGAGACAGATTCAGTTTAGGCATAGTGATAAACTTTTTGAAGTCTAGACTGAAACTGTCCAGCTGATAAAGGGCTAATCCTTAATTCTGCTCAGCAGTGGTGGAGAAACTGAATTACCATTTGAAGGCTCAATTTTTTTGTTATTAGTGTATTAACGCAATCTGGAAGATGGCCAGTAACCAGTATCCTGTATAATGGATGTGTGCATACACAAAATGGCTGGTTTTGTTTGTAACAAACTCAAACTGTCTGCAGGGCAAAGAGTTTTCCCTCAGAAGATGAACTGCTGGCTGGAAGTACAAGGGAGCCGGGAAAGGGGCTGTGCAGGTATGGCATGTGCCATGTTGCCCCCTTACAACGTCAATGGCTCCATGCATGCGTGTTGGTGCTATTGGCACAGTGATGCAGTTGCCGCCCTAATGGAGGTAACTCACACCTTGTCAGCACTGAGAGAAGCACTGGTGAGGTTAGGGAGAGAGCTGGTGTCCGAAATGCAGCCGCCTGAACTCTCTCCTGTGTTCGCTTCCTGGGGAAGTTCTGTCCAGTAAGCAAATGTGCGACTTCGGCCCAGGTGTCCAGAAAATATGGTTAAGGTAAGCCTTTCTCAAATAACTGGGAGACAAAAGATTAAATAGGCAAAACTTTATTCTGATTCAGTCTCTATTACACTCAACAGTCTAATATAATACAATAATTTTAAAAGATTGAAATAAAAATAAAGCCCTCCCAAGATAAATTGTCTGAGTGGTGTACTAACACATAAATTAGATTCTGCTTCATTATAGAGATGTGGAATAGTAAACAGCTAGCTTATAAAAACTTATAAAAAATAGCTAAGCAGAAACCAAATAAGTTGTGTCCAATGTCAAACAGAAGTGGAGCAGCTACACTATAGTTCCTTAATACTTAATATGTGTCTCTTTAGCAAAGGGATAGAGAAAAATGAAAATCAAATAATATATTCTAGTACTGGTTTACTTCTGGTGGTTCGGTTGTTTATTAATACCAATTCTGTTTGCTTCTCGTACTCAGCTGATGCTTTTTTTTATTTTGTACATTAACAGCAAAATATATAATCATTTTAATCTGGTAAATGACTGTGCAGTAGTAAAAATACTTTGTTCCCTTGAGGATATACAGAGTTGCATGATGTTAATAAGTTTGTGTTTGAAACAGGTGAATATGATAAAAGATGATGGAACAGTTATTCATTTCAACAACCCTAAGGTGCAGGCTTCGCTTTCCGCAAACACTTTTGCCATTACTGGTCATGCTGAAGCCAAACCAATCACAGAAATGCTACCTGGCATTTTAAGTCAACTGGGTGCTGACAGCTTAACAAGTCTCAGAAAGTTAGCTGAACAGTTTCCAAGGCAAGGTAAGTATCTCTAAGACAGATTGAAGGTTTTCAAACTTTTTTGTGAACGCAAAATTCCTGGTGAGCTACTGTACATTAGACTTTGTTCTTTTATTTTTTTAGCATATGTGTGTTACGTAACTAATAATGTAGGATGGCCAACACTGTAACCTTATGCTGTAATGGACTTTATTTCTTACAGTAATTGTACTTGGATTGCAGCATTTAATTAAAATCAAATAGTTAATATTTTGCTTGATGACTCTCCTTTATGGAAATTAAATCCCTTGGTTGATAGTTCCTTTCCTTTTCTGAAGCTGAAAGCACTGAGTCCCTTGAACAGACTTTTCAGGTATATAGATAAATAGTAACAAGGAGGCATCATTTTGCTAGCATGAGAATGTTGCAAATTCTCATCTCTTGTCGCATCATTAGAGTTTGTCATTGGTATGTCTTTTATCCTGTGCCAAATTCCACTAGTAGGCTTATAAATGAGACTGGAGTAAACATTGAAAATTGACTTGGGTATGTTGCCAGATTTGGCAAAAAATAAGCCAGCCAATAAGACACACCTGGCTTTTTTAGGTAAGGTTGTACGTAGGAATAATTAGGCTGGCTAATTAAAGCTGGCCAGAACTCAAGCTGTCCAGGTAATTAGCCAGCCTAATAATTCCTACATACAACCTTACCTAAAAAAGCCAGGTGTGTCTTATAGACTGGCTTATTTTAGCAAAATCTGGAAACCCTGTTTGGTTTCCAGATTTTTAGACAACCATGAATAAGAGTGTAACAGAAGTTGCTTAACTGACTCCATGTTGGTGTAAAGGTGGTTAACATCTTTTCTTTGAAAGCTTTGAGAAAGCGGTGCAGGGCCAAGCTTGATAAAACAATACCAGCTAATGACCTTGAGCCTGCAAGCTGACTCATCCCAAATAGTTGCAGCTGAGAGTTAACAACTGATTGGACTTCTTGGATGGGAGGGGGGAAAAGAGGAGAGAGATTTACATGATCATTGTCTAGAGCTTTCTAAATTTGTTAGGTCATCTTCTGCCATAGCAAGATTACTTGATTCCTCTATCACATCCCTATATATACTATAGCATAATAGATGACACAAGGTAAGGTAGGGAGTAAGCTTTTAGCTATCTACGTTGTTGGTTGTTTTGGCACTTGTTTCCTCATTTCTCCTGCTGTTGTGTTGCTGTATTTTTCTTGTTTTGTGATGTGCCCAATTGTAACCTAAGAAGATTGTGCTTCACATGCATTGTGCAGAAGCAATTTTACTTTTTATCTACATTTTTGCCTTTTGTAATAAACCTTTTTATTTTAACTTGGCCTGGCTCTTTGGAATAGCTTGACTAAGAAAAACAAGCCTAAAACTAATTGCTTGGTCACAATACTGTTACAAAGAGTTCTGTAGCGAATTGAAAAGAGTAATGTTTTTGAATGAATTTTAAATTTGTGTCTGATAAAAAGAACAGTTTTAATATGTGTACTGGAATAAATGTTTACTTGAGTGGAAGGAGATTTTGTTGAGTTCAGTGGAATTTACTTCCAGGAAGACCTAAGACTTAGAATCCTTGGAAATTCTTCCAATGTTATTGCACTCCTCTGTCTAGGTACTCCAGGGCACCTTATCCTCCTAACAACCTAAAGAGAGGTGTTAAGTGGGAATGTGATGAGTCACCAGAAACATACAGTGAGATTCATAGCTTTCAAGCTCTGAATTCAGTGTTTATAAAACTCTATGCAATTCATTGGGCAGGCATAGATAAGTAGTATTATCTTTTAAATCATGCAGATGATGGATGTATTGTTTACTTTGGTCTAGCTCAGGGGTAGGCAAACCACGGCTCCGGCTTGGGAGCCACATGCGGCTCTTTGCTTCCTTGAGTGTGGCTCTTCCAGCTTAGGAGTACCCTAATTTAAGTTAATAACAATGTACCTACCTATATAGTTTAAGTTTTAAAAATTTGGCTCCCAAAAGGAATTTCAGTTGTACTGTTGATATTTGGCTCTTTTGACTAATGAGTTTGCGGACCATGGGTCTAGCTCAATTATCAGTTGAAGCTATGGCCATATTCCTTCTTCATCTCTCCCACTAAAAGAATTAAAAAAGCGGGTGTGTCTGTTCAGTCTGTATAATGGCCCTGTATGAGTAAAACACTTTCCCAGCGGAAGAGAAATCTTTTATTTTGTTTTTCATTTCTCCACCAAACTCTGTTCCTAGTGCTTCTAGGACAGTGTGCTGGAAAATTAAATCTGTCAGAATGTGCAAAATCACTGTAGCCATCTATCTTTGTATTTTAGATTTTAGCTCTTAAATATGATATATTGTGCAACGTACACTGATTTATTCACAGAGGCACATATTATTTATTTTAGTGTTGGATAGCAAAGTACCGAAATCAGAAGATATTGACGAAGAAGATGACGACGTTCCTGGTAGGATTGTTTTGCTTAATTCAAAAATAATTTACCATTTAGTGACTATTCACTGTGTGTGATGCTGCTGCCTATAAATACCAGCTATACCCTATAAATGGGTCAATCATAAGCGTTAAAAGAAAACTGCTGTTTAATACAGCATACATCCGGGAAGAAAATTGCCATTGGCTATAAAAACAAGGAATCGCAAGTTTTGCATAATACAATACTTATTTTATTCTGAAGACCAGTGCACTTCATGGTGGATTTGTACTAGAACAATCTTTTAAGAACAGGACAGGGCCAAAACACTCCTTGTAGCTGAAGGTAATCAGTAGAACTGAGCTGTTGGCTGTTGTATCTATGCTGTATACACAGTCTTTCAAAGTAATTTTTATCTTACATTGAATTGACCACCAGGAGGCAGAGCAAAACCATTTTTGCTGTTACTGCAGCTCATCAGGTTCCCTCCTCCTTTTGGTCAATTAAATATGAATATAAATATCCCACCCCAGTTTGTACTACAAATATAGTCCAGTGCCTCCAGTATAAGAACATAAGAGAAGCCCTACTGGATCAGGCCACATCCCATGTAGGACTGAAAACTGATAAAGTTAAAAATTCTTGGTAACTGAGAGCTAATAATAATGAAAAAGAATGTGAACAAAGAGAATGAAATACTTTTTATCTTGCTTGATATTTGATTTCATTTATGATCATCAGAGTCACCTAATCCCATAATGCTGGCTTATTTAGCGAATACCATAATATTTATGTGCTAGAGCTGTCATTGGTAAACATTTTGGAAATTAATATTGGAAAAATACAGTTTTGCATGTTTTCCATTCCAAAGGTCTACCTTGTATACACCTAAGTTTTGATCATGCTGCTATGATTAAGATGCATTCTTCTATGGCATTATTGTCTGAGATTTACATCTAAGCCAACAAGCACAGAATTATCCTTTAGATCAGTTATTCTTTGACAGCTGTGGAGACCTAGCAGTAGAAATACAATCCAGGAGCTGCTTTGATATCTTATAGCAGGTATTGAAAGCATCTAACAGAGTTGACATGCTATGGAATGCTGACATGCTATCATTGCAAATAATTCACAGTGAAAATACTAGGTGCAGATGAAACAGCACTTTCTGCAATCACTTAGAAGTTTAATACTGTACTAGGAATTGCTTTCATTCTATTTTAATCATCTTTTGTCAGTATTTTTTCATTTATGCTTTTCTTTGACAGTTTCCCAAGATTACTATGTTCTATATTTCTGTTTTTCAGATCTTGTAGAAAACTTTGATGAAGCATCAAAAAATGAAGCTAATTAATTTCATTAATAATTCTGGAAATTGACATGGACTAGATTTGAGAAATCAGCTGTGTGGTTCCAAAGTTTTATGGAAGCAGTGAACATTACCCGTTTAATAGTTCAATAATATAAAATATTTTGTATTTTAATTATGCTGCTTGTTCAGCATTTCCTGTCAGTTGATTTTTGCATTTTGCACTTAAGTCCCAGAATCTACCCTTTTCAGTTATAAAATAAAAAAAAAGACATTTTTAGTACAGAGAAAGGGATGTGTGCATGTGTGTGGATGTATCTTTACGTACAGTGGAGAGAAAAATCAGTGAACAGAATATTTGACTTTTCCATCCCCCAGTCTTTCACTTTGTTAAAGGAATCTTTCTTAATGCAACCAAATGGTTCACACAGAATAATAAAGAGTAATGCTTTTTTGCCCACCTTTATGATCTCCAGATTCTACTTTCCAATTAGCATACTAGTTTAATTTTCTGTGTTTTTTGTATTTGCCGTGTACTTCTCTTCCATATCAACAGTGTATATTTGCATTCCCACTGACCTCCTGAGTCTAAACTGTACCAAAGACAGGATATTAGCAAACATATGTATTGCAACACTTTTTAAAGGAAAAAAACATGCTTAAGAAGCTGCTTTATTTCCTCCTATCTTGAAGCTGTTCGTTCATTCACCTTAATGCTTACATTGCATTCCCCTCTATTTTGTCTTGGTTGAAGGCACTATCCTGTAAAGTCTTGTCAACTCAGGCTAACAAGTATCAGCTCTGCATTTAATGTCACAGCTTTTGTTTAATTTTGCAAGAAGCTGGGTAATACTTAGGCTCAGAGATTGTAGGGATTGTTCCTAATATCTGTGACAGTGATAAAGGCTGGAGGTTACATACAACACTATGCAGATTCCAATGCCTTGTAGTTTCTTACTAGTACAATTAGTTGGATTTCATTTAGGTCTGTGTTCAAGTACTGGATGCTATTTGGCCTATTTTGTTCTGTCTAAGCATTACTCTTGAACCATCTGTATATTCGTCAGTAAAATTTGTTAGGATAGCACACACTCATTTCCTTCTTTTTTGATAGGAAATAGTACATTGCTGTGCTTTTTATTTAAATATACAAGGCAACTCTTGTGTTGTAATATAGCTCCTGAAGGGTGTGTGAGCCACTGTCTTATTTCAAAACGCTATAATCCAGAAGTGCAGCTTTAATTGCACAGAACAAAGAAAGATCCAGTTGGTGTTGCTTTGCATTCACACAAGCTGTTCCACAAAAGGACTACATCATTTTGAGTTTAGATTCCCTTTTACCTAATCTACTATGGATGTAAGTGGTTGAAATTGCATCTGAAAGTAAAGCCCTTCTTTGTGCAAAGAAGATAGTGACAGAATCACAGGTACAGTGCAGTATTTTCTGATTTTTTTTCTACACAAGTAACATGAAGCTCTTCCTAGTAGTTCTTCAAAGATGATTGGTGCAATCTTCAGAGTTGAACATCACTTACTACCCTTGTCAAGGGCTGCTGAGGCTTCAGAAAGCTATTCTTATCAACGTATTTTGACACACTTCTGAGACATATCTACTTTGTGTGTGGATAACTACACCCAGAAACAAAAATATTTTAGGCTATGATTTTGTCAACATTCTAGTGACAGAAAAGCAGAGCTTCTAGTGGTTTGTCTTCTGGACTGCTCACTTGATTTTATAGATTTGTTTGGTTTTCTTGTTCTATTTTATATAACACATGGATCTTAATAAAATAATTAAAAAGAGGCAATGTTCCCTGTTGTGTGTTATCTCCTTCCCACAACAGCACTAATAGCCATAAGCAGGTAATATTTTAATCAGCTGTATACTTGTCAGGTTACTTTTGGGAGGATTTATCCTTTTTCATCACAAGATTATTTTATTGCCTTTCTGCTCCAGGAGACAGCAGGGGGTGGGGGAATTAATCTTTTTGAGAGTGTTTAATTCATTCAGCATATCTGACTCTCACAAATAGCATCTCTGTTTTATTTGTTCACAAGATATGAGTTTTGACTTCTTGTCTGAGATATTTGGCCTGGGTGGAGAGGATAGTAAAGAAAAAAATATACTAAGATTGTGGTTGTTTCAGTTGACAGTTTATTTTACTGTGTATATTCCTGTGTTAAGAACAGACCAACTTATATAGGAATAATTAGTCTTCATTATGCACAAAGAGCTGTTGACTACTTAATTTCATTTTTTGCTGAAGTTCTATACCTTTTTTTTTAACTATTAAACTGATAATGATAAGGGTAATGAAGATGGCTCCAGTATCAACCAATGTGTCTTTTTCTTTGCCTGGAACCAACAGCCATCTGAAGTAGACCAGTGAATCAAGTTTTTCATCCCTTGTACCATGGAGTACAGTGTTAATAGCAATGAAGTTATTGAACCAAGTATTTGAAAATTGTTCATGTCAAATGTATAAATAAATAATATCTCTAAGATCTATTCAATTTTAATTCATTTAGCAATGTGCTCGTACCTGGTACTATATAGTACGTTGAAGCAGTTCGGTGAAATATGTGCTGTTGGCAACTTCAGTGTAAACCTTTTAGTGTTGAAGCAAACCATATTGTCGGTCGAAATATATCCGAGTGTGCTGTCTTAAGATCTTAATGCTTCTTTTCCCACATCTTTTGGAGTTAGAGCAGGTTCATGTGACCTGAAGGGGCAGGTCAGGACTAGAGTGCTGGGGAATCTGATATCACAGCTCTACCTTTGAATTGTCTCAGAAATGGGATATTTTTGCAGAAGCCTTTGGCTTCGCTCATGTTAATGTCAAAGAAAGGGAAGAAGGAAAGTTGACCATTTGTAGGGGTGAGAAAGAACTAAAACGTGCCTCTTTCAACCTTTAACTCTAGAAAATTCACAGCCCAGTAGATCTAACTTTACTGGACAGAACTGTAGAAGTCTTTATTCAACAATCACAGGAACAAATATTTTCCATGTAGTTGCGTTTTTGCTGTGACACATCACTGTTCACTTGGTTGATTGGAGTTAAAATTAGGAAAGCTCACTATAAACAGGAAGTCTAGTTTTCAGCAAGCCAGAAAAAATATAATTGTGTCTTTGCAAAATAGAGCTAATACAAGTTTACTATAACCTGTAACATAGGCTAGGTCCTGTGACAGATTTAAAAGTAGATGTATACAGACAGAAACTTATTAAAAGTGCTTGATGGTGCAGCTAGTTACCAGAGGGAAAGAAACTCTACGGTGCCTCATTTTGAATCTTCATTTTTGTTCAGTTTCTACTGAAGTACTAATACTAGCATATTTTAAAATTGATGTCTGCATCTGTAGTTTGTGTTCTGGCATATGTTTCCCTGATTGTAGAGCAGATAATAGAAATACACATACCAGCAGTACTTAGGGAAGTTTAGTGACTGTCATGAAAAAGAGTAGCAAAATTGTATCATATTAATCAGCATTCTGAAAATTAGTCACGGGAAACACAACTACTAAATTCCATTGAAATATACCTTACACTAACACTCCTTCTCTGCAGTATATAACAATATGCATGTAACATATCAAGAATATCTATAAACTCTTCATTATATGCTTTATTTACAGCTATCCCTTAATAATGATTATGAATTTATTGTACTAGCATCCGATTAAAGAAAACCCAAAATATGAGCCTGGGTGCTTATTCACCCCTGCTAAAAAATGTGATATATAGATGGTTGGGTTTGGTGGACTTGAAAATATTCCTCCCCCTCAATAGTTCTGCTCATTCTTTGGGTTGAAGGTTTCTTTACAAAATTATTGTAGAACAAACTTAACTGTTAAATAAGACATTAAATAGTAACAAAATGTATCATTCAAAATGATTCAAAGAATCGGTTTTCCCTATGGATAGTTACAGCTATTGAATTTTGAGGTTAGACTTTGCATTCTTTTCTAATTGCCAATGGCTATTTGATATTACCGGGGTGATTTAATAGCTGTTGTTCCAACCAGTGTTTCTCTATGAAGTCAGAGAAGTTGCTTTTTTTTTTTAGTGAGGTTTTAATAGACATTTCCATGTGCAAGTAATATTTCATCACATCTTTGCCTGTGATCACATTTCCTTGTGCGTAAATTCTTTAGTTCTATGTCCCAAGGATAAATTACATTATTCTTAAATTAAGATCTGATTGCTGCTTCCAGTGCTGAGTTAATGGCTTTGGCTACTAAAATTATATACTTTGTCACAAGTTTTATGTGTTTTTTCATGTCTAGATATAGTCAGGAGTTAGTTTAACTGGGTGTTGTAGGACAGCAGAAATTTACTGGCTGATTTTTTCCCCCTAGTAAAAGTGTATGAATGGGTATGACCACCAAAGGTAAAAATAACTTCCTTTTTTCCTGCAGTTATTCCTGCAGGACGGAGACAAGGCTGGGTAGATATGAGTCAGGATGGCAAGTTTTCTGTGCCATCTGTGTATAGTTTCATATAAATTTTTTTATACAGTATTTGATGATTTCATAGGTTGCCTGTTTTTAAAAAAACGGTAGTTTCCCATTTCTTTTAGTTATTTAAAGTTTTAGATCTGTTTCCCAGATGATTTTGAGATTGTTCACAGAATATACTTGGGGAAACTCATATACTGTCACCTTGACTTTATAGGCTTTAAGAGCATCTGTGCAGATTTAACAGTTACTTGCATTTTGCAGACTAATAGTGTCTCCAGCCAAGTTCCATGCCATACCGCTGTGTATGCCATGTAGTAGTGATACACAGTAAAGTGTTGTAATGTCCTGGGCTTTCCTAAAAGATGTCAAAAGTAAATATCTGAAGTTGCACAGATAATTTTCATGAATTTAATCTGTGTGCTATAACACGGTCAAGGTGTAAAACTGTCAATTCAGCAAGAGATACCAGTTCAGTTGCATCTCTGGATCAGTGACTGAAGACTTGTAACAGCCCATTTCATTCCCTGCTTTATAAAAACTCAGTAAGGCTAGTACCAAGAGAATGCAATAAAATAATGCACACTAATATGCCTGAAAGATTTTAGTCAGGGAGTTTTAGATTCATACAGATTTTTATTTAAAGATCTGTGGAGGTGAAAGGAAATTTCAGGAATTAATGAAATGCGTCACTTGGACTGCAATCTGTTTGCAGTAAAAATAGCAAATCACAATAAATAAGATTATTACCGGAAGAAACACTTCAGTATCTTAAATCTTTTGTTGGACGATTGAATAATATGAGACCAAAGACCAGGAAAGCATGAATGCTATGTAAGAGTCAATATTAAAGATGTTTTTGGATTCATGATCACAACCAAGTATTTTTTGTTTCCAGACATTGTGCATTTTTCTAGGAAGACTAACGGTTTCCAAAAATACATATTTAGTGGTGTATTCTTTATCCGCAGTTCTTCCCAGATGCTTGGTAATGCCTCACTAGAGGCTAACTGCAAACTGCAGTACCTTCCCCATCCTGCAAATGCTATACTAAACTTCATCTCAGCATCTATTTATGTTTCAGAAAACCCTGAGAAGATCTAAATCAATGTGAAGTAGGCAATGGCAAACCACTTCTCTATCTCTGCCAAGAAAACTGCATAGAAGTCTTCCGGTCTGGGAATGTGAATTCCAAACTGTGAAGAGGTGTAGGAGTTGTGACAGTGAGGACTTCTAAACATTAACTTACACATCACTGATTGGAGAATCAAGCAGTCATCTATCCTTTAAAATATCAATAGGTGCAAAATCGTTCTGAAATTCCAAGATGATGAGAATAAGATGTTAATTAACAAATTATTCATCAAGCCCAATTCCATATCCACAAGACTGGGGAAGAGCGGTAGTTCTTCCATGGATCAACACTGGACAATAGTTTGGAAGGACAGGCCTAGAAATCCAATGCATCCAAGGTCTCTTCAGATCATAGCTAGTGCTAATAATTAAAGGATGCCGTATGGAAAAAGGGATATCTTTAATAGCTTAAGAGTTTAAGTATCTGTAAAACAACGTTGTATTGAATATGTTCCTGTTATCAAAAGGGACACAATTTCCTTCACTAGGAAGTCCCACCGAATTTGGGGTGCTCTGAGGACCTTTATCTGTACTGAGTGAACAAAAGCTGGAGATACTATTGTACTGTCCATCCTGATGCCTAACAGCCTTTATGACAACTGAAGATAGTCTCTAGTATGGTATTGGAGAACCCCAGGACCTTGATCTTTGGGGGACTTCAGCATACTTTTCTTAGCTTTGGGTTTCATGCACTCCATGACAGTCAGGGGACCACCTTAATTTATTGTTGGCCCAGCATGGTAGAACATGCCTTGGAATGGGAAGGGATTGGGTGGCAAGTTTAACATCAATATCATGGTCAGACCTACATTCAGTGAACTTTGTTTACAGACAGGATTCCCCTGACTCATTAAGATGATTTGATGGATTTCTGAATGCTCTGGGAGAATTTGCAGATGGTAAGGACAAAGCTCATCTTGAGGTCCAACTGCCCCTCTACAACCCTATGAACCTGAGCTGCTCCTTTGGTTTTCTGAGGAGCTTGGAGAGGTAGTAGTCATGGCAGAAGAAAGAAAAAAGTTGGGACATCACTGGAATTCACAAACCATTCAAATAATCCACTGGACCATTTGTGGAACTGACCATCTTGTTCTAGTTTGGGGTCAAATAGTTTGTTCCCTGGCTAGTTCAAACTGAAGAGTTTGGGGTTTTTCTGCATTCAGCCACATTCCTATAAATCAGTGGTTCTCAACCTGTGGGTTGTGACCCCTTTGGGGGTCAAACTGCCCTTTCAGAGGGGTCTCAACGAGTCTCCCACAGCCCCTCCCTCCCCCTCCCAGCTGCCCTGCCCCCATGGTTGGGGGTCTCC
>MTQE01001134.1:50971898-50986692 GCA_014337955.1 Aspidoscelis marmoratus | reverse complement strand
TGAGGAACTGCATTAAGGGGTCAAGGCATTAGGAAGGTTGAGAACCTCTGCTATAAATGATTGTAACAGGTCAGGAAATGGCCACAACACAGATGGTGTGCAACCCACCAAGAAGCCAGATGAACTCCTGTGAGAGCACATAAGATAACTACAATGTGGCACTAAAAAAACCTGCAAAAAGGTTTATGTTGCAGCCTTAATTTTACAGTATGCTGAAATAGCTACCCACCCCAGCTGCTCTGAGTGGTTAAGGGGCTGTAATAAACTCATAAGATTCTTTGAAGTTACCTGTAGGGATATGACTGAACTGGCCGGAGGACAAACTGACCCCAAAACAGAACCAGATGGCCAGTTCCATAAACTAGCCAGAGGATTATTTTAATGATATGTGAAGCCCCCCCCCCTCATTGTGTATCAACATCCCTCCTTTCCCCATCATGACTGACATCTCTCTGAATCTTAGGGTGCTTCCGCATTTGCTGCTGAGAAACAGCTCAAAGGAGTTTCTTGGTGATCCAACCTCCCGAGGATCTGTACCTATTTCGGACAGATCCAAAGGGCCCTTGTGCATCCGCACACACACAGGGAGGCCAGATTGGGCAGCCGGATTGCCTGGGTGCTGTGTGGAAGCCACAGCACCCATTCCAAAGGGCATCTGGCCTCCCTTGCCGCCACCGTCACCCCCAGAACCGTGCAGCTGCCAGTCACCGCATGTTACTGGTGGCACACTGCGCATGGGGGAAGGGGGAAGGACACAAACCGGCCTTCTTCTGCCCTCCCCAAGATGGCAGCTGCAGGGACATCCATCCCTTCGCCTGGCTATGTGTGGAAGCGTCCTGCTTCCACACGCATCCAGGCGGAAGGACAGACTGAAGACCTCATTTTTGAGGTCTTCATTTTAATCCGTTTTTCAGCGGCGAGACCCATTTTAGAAACGGATCTCGCATGCTGAAATGTGGAAGCGGCCGCTGTGAAGAGTCACAAAGGAGGTCTCCAGTGCGGAAGGTAAGTCTGTACGTGTTCTATATGTGTCTTTAATGTGTCTTTATATGTGTTTTTACACCCAGTGCGGAAGCACCCATACTTTGCCATCCTTTCTCCTGGATAACATCCTGACCTTTCCCTCTTCTTGATTACACCCTGCCAGTCCTAACTAATCACAGTGGCTGTTACATCTTTCTTCAGCACTGCTGATGGGACAGCAACCTTTATCACACCAGAAGATGCAAGAATATGGAGCTTTGTCTCCTACATCTGCCAACCTTCATCTGTGCTCTGAGAAGGCTACCTGATCCTGCCTATAGAGATTCAAGGGTGATTTCAGCTGGCTTTCATTCCAAACACTATGATTCCTTTGTCTTATTTCTGTTGAGATCCCTCAAAACAGCACTTGCAGAATGGAATTCTTGTAGTGCCACATACAGAATCATAGGAACTTGAGGGTAGCCTTAATGTCATCTTGTGGTCACCAAGAGAGTTTGGAAGGGGTTAAGCTATGATCAGAAGCCTTTGACATCCCACAACTATAATTGTTCAAAGGGAAACTCCCAATTACAGCCTTGCCCTTTCCTCCACCCCTTTCTTCACTAATTCTCTCTTGACAGAAATGGAAATTCCAGTTAAATTAGGTTGAAATCGAGTGATGAAATAGCAAAGTCGTAAGTCATTCCAATGGTGTTCATCTTATCTTATTTACGGTTTTCATAATGCAAAAGATTTGTTTACCTGAGATTCTTGAAGAAAGAACAATAATGAAGCTCAATGAAGATAATGATAACAATGTTTCTATGCAGTTTGTGTTGCAAAAAATATGACTGGTTAAATTGCAACCTTCATAAAGTGGGATGTGTGTATTTAAGGAGATTGGGAGCCTGGATAGCTAATGATTTTTCATTGAAGGTCAGAACATAAACATACAAAGTTAATATTTTAAAATTTTTCTTCAGTAATAAGGAATGTTCTGTTTATACTTTAGTTTCTTTCAGTATTCATTCTAAATAAATTGTTGGTATATTTTTTGTTCTATAGAGGTCTTCCTGCTCACATGATATAAATAAATTGACTACCTACTAATGTTCTAGTTGTATTTAGTAAAAGTGCATTACACAGTATGATATAAGGTATTTTTAAAGTGAAATACCACTCCATTCATTTGATCATGTTTGTCAAAATGATCCAAAATCTGTTTTTCCTGTATCAATGTATAACTGCTTTAGAACAAGGTTTTCAAGGCAGCTCACAAGTAAATGTATAAATCATAAATTAAAATATACTGAATTACAAATTTAGAATAAGATATTTTTTTAAATGCTGAAAAACGTATTGATGCTCCTTTTCTAGATTTCACCTCCAACATATTCAGCATTTTTATCCTGTCACTGATTGTGCCACGCCTTTCCTAAACTGTTTGATATTTCATTCTGTAACTCTTCAAATTAACTTTGCTATACTATCCCAAAGTCATTCATCAATTATTACATAACTCCTCAGATTCTTATCTTCCTCGGGTACAATCCAAAATGGATTATATGATGCTGACAATCATGACCTTCAGTGTGTTTTGACTTAATTCACAGCACTGGTTTACACATAGAGATTACTTAGTTACTTAATGATTCAAACTCTGAGTCAGTTATGTGCATTCAACTGATCTAATCCTTATTTCCAATTGTACCTATAACTTCAAATTCAGCCCTTTTCCATGAAGTCAACTTATCTTTAGCATATTTAAATATTTTAAAACTAAATCTTATTTAAAAGTAAATATATCCTTGAATAAATGGAAGTAGTTTGCCATTTGACTTTTTCTGGAGACTGAGGCTGTGAACTTCTGAATGAAAAATAGATTCTGTACCCCTCAGCTATGAACACGAAAGGGATCTTCACAGAGTATGTGGCTTATGTCTAAAAACTAGACTAGCGGATTTGGGTAAGCAACTGCTCATGAAATTAACATTCTGAAAGAGAAAATTATATTCTCATTTGAACTCTGCCTCCTCCACATTTTCAGACGGTCAAATAAAAACACCTCGGCAAAAATCTTCTTGAATTTTAAGTTGTGCCACCTCCACGTAGTGGCTGGATTTTGCACTAGGAAGTGATAATGTGGTGTATTGCTCCCCCCCACTATCACTTCTTGGCTAGACAGTGTCATCTTCATGCATTTTTTGTCACACACATCCAGGTGTCCAGGATGCCTGGATGTGTGCATTGTCACCACTGTGCATGCATGTCCAGCTTTTTTGGCCTCCATGTGCACTGAATGAAGCAACAATCACCATTCCATCCCCAAGGCTAGAAAAAGCACTATTACTAGAAAGTGTCTGGTGTTCCAGCAATAGTTTTCCCCACACACTTTTAAGGCGGGGGAGAGCAGGGCTATCGGTGGAATTGCCACAGATATAGGATTAGAGAGTAATTAAAAATAACCTTGACTGAACAGAATGGAAGCCATGTCTTTTTACAGCTCAGGTTCCTGAACTTTTCCATGCTAAAAAGAATATTGCGAAGAACCCTGCCAGCTTGGTGTAGTGCAGTGATGGCGAAACTTTTGAGCTTGCTGTGTCAAAATTCACAAGAAAACCTAGCTTAACTTGGGTGCTGTGTCACATCTAGAAATATCCATAATTTTGTGATATTTGTAGCTTTGGTAAAAAAAGTTATATTTTGATATATATATTAAAAGCAAAAGCAAATAATTCTTTATATTAGTGACTTTTGTTGAATTTTGTTTGCTATATCTTCAATTGAAAGTTGGTATTTTGTACACTTCAAGAACAAGCAAACACTACACGCTCAGGTGCCAGGGTGACCAGGTGTGTCACCCAAAAGGGCTTGGTGTGTCATCTGTGACACACGTGTCATAGGTTGGCCTTCACTGGTGTAGTGGTTAGGGAGCCAGACTCTGATCTGGGAATACCGGGTTCAATTCCGCCCTCCCCCACGAGTGATCTGGGTGACCTTGGGTTAGTCACAGCTCTCTTCTGAGCTCTCACAGCCCCACCCCCCTCACAGGGTGTTTTGTTATGGGGAGAAGAATAGAAGCTTTGTCAGGCGCTTTGAGTCCCCTTAAATGGGTGAGAAAACCGGGGTAGAAAAACTAACTCTTCTTCTTAACAATTAGTGACCAGTCTGTGGACTTTTCTTCCAATCCCTAAATTCTTTTTCCTTTCTAGCACCATCAGTTCACGTCATTAAATTTGCCTTCAGGAACTTTGGTATCTGGAAGACCTGAGGTAAATGCTCTTCAGCTAAACAAATACGTATAGAAATGGACACATCTGAGAGTAGCTTTCACTCCCTGGACTTCGGTCAATGAGCTGCAGCCTCAGACGAAAATGAAAAAAAAGAGAAGCCAATGAAGAAGTGAGAATCCAATGGATCCTCATGACAGTGAACATGGTGGTGGTGGTGGTGGTGGGGAGATGTGACAGCGACCACTAGTCTTAGGTCTGTGTGGTTTCTGGACAAGGAACACAGCAGCGGTGGGTGAGTGAGGTTTACGATCCCTTCCCTATACAGCAAGCTTTCTTGTGCTCCGGCAGACCCAGTGGTTCTCTTTCCAGTGGTGAAACGGGCCGCAAATGACACCCACCAGCCCTTTTCGGGAGTGGAGAGGATCCCGCCCCCTCTCCCCCCCCCCTCCAGAACACCTTTACTCCCACCGCAACGGCAGCGGCAGCGTCGTCGTAGCCGCCCCGTCACGCATCTGAGGGGTGGCCTAAGGAGAGCGGCGGCGCCGGCCAGGCCAGCAGCCTTCTCTCCTGCCCGGCCGACTGTGCCGCAGTGCTGTGCAGTGCCGCTGGGGCCGACTAGGGGGCGCTCGGGGTCGAGCAGCTCAGGCCGCCGCCGCCGCCGCCGCCGCTTCTCGGAGTAAGTCAGCGGGCGAGAGCGCGAGGAAAGCTGCCGCCGGAGGAGCGGAGCTGTCGGGAGGCGCGGGGGACGGCGGGCTGGGCGGGCTCCGTGCCGTGCCGTGCCGCTGGCCTTTCTTCTCGCGCTCGTCCTGCGTGCGAGGCCTGCCCAGAAAAGGAGGAGAGCCCGGCACTGAGGGGAAGCCTTTCCCGACATGCAGGCCCGGCGGCTCCCGCAGTTGCAGCCGCTGCCGCCTTCTGAGGTGAGTGAGCCGCCGGCCTCGTCAGGCTTCGGCCGCTTGGTAATCGCCGCCGCCCGCGCCCCCGAGGCCGGCTCGTCCTCTTTCGCCAGGCCCGCGCGGAGCGGTGTGTGAGGCTCCCGCTTCGTAGCCCCAACTGAGGAGACGGGACCCGAAGCTCCCTTCCTTCCTTCGTTCCTTCGTTCCTTCAGCGGGGAAAGCCGAAGCGGAGCGACGCGGGAAGCGTGGGAATCCTCGGCGTCTCCTGGCTTCCTGTACCCGCACAGGCGACGGGCGACGGTCCTTCCCTGAGCCCATCTCGGGACCTCGGGTCGAAAGAGTTAGCTTCACTGGGCTTTGCAGGGCGGCGAGCCGGGCTCACGGAGCAGATGCAAACAACCCCCCCCCCAAAAAAACACCCCTTAAGCCTGGGTCAGGAGTTTTTGTGGCTCGTCATTGAGAGCGTCCAGTCCTCCTTCCAAGAAGATAAAGGATGGGGGGAAACCCCACAGCAGCCCCGCCCCGCATCTCTTTTGGAGCAGCAGCAGCCGCTGCTTACGTGCTTATAATCTGTTTTACTCATTAGGCGAGAGACCCCCCCTCCCTCTCTCCCTCCCCCTCCCTCTCTCCAGGACAGCTTGTTTGTTCCCCATATTATAGAGCTTTTGCTCCCCTTCGCTTTTCGTTTTCGGTGTGGCTGTTTTTTGTCTTCACTTACAACCTTGTAATTGCATCCCTTTCTTTTCCGTCCTTCCGGTTTGTAAGGAATCCGATTTGTCCACCAGCCATACTTGAACTGACAGGAATTCTGTTTGCCTCTTATTTGGTTACCTTGGGAATCATTGGGTTTCATGTGTTGCGGGTAATAAGTTTTCCAGTAAAACCGTCTGAAAGGTGTTATTAGTGGCTGAACTGTAACGTTGATCTGAAGGCAAGGTAGTTGTGGTCGTGTCTATTTAAGTGAGGGTCGTCTTGTTGAATAAAATTGGCCGTGTAGGCTTTCCAGAGGCATTTTTTTTAACCTTGCAAATGAGAATAAATAGGCCTTGATGATGTATTGCAGTGTAGAACCCTTTTCCTTGTGTCGGGAATAATTGACTGGAATTCTCTTCATGGTGATTTTGTAGGTGTGTGATATAGTAAGTTCATGTACTGAGTTGGAAGATTATGTGTGCCTTATATGCAGGCTGTTATATTTTAATATAATAATGTCACAAAACTTGAAATTTATTTTTTTTAAATTCCTCAGCATTCTATAGTAGCATTACCATAGGTTTACATCTCTGTGGCAGCTCCTATGAAAGGTGTCTTTAAAAGGATGCAATATTTCATAGTGGAGTAAAGAAGACATGGAGGTCATGATAGAGGTTATAAGGACAGTGATTTGATCACTTTTAAAGTGTAGATGCCTAGAAGGCCTGTTTCATTTTGATTATTTAAAATAAAAAAAACCTGTATAGAATTGGAGTGTTGATTTTGAATTGCATAAGCTTTGCTGGATATGGAACAAAATGGATAAAGACTGCTTCCTTAATCAGCATTTTAAGAGTGCATTTATAAGCCAGTAAACCTAAGCTTCCTTCCTGGATATGAATTTCTCATGTCACATATTTTTAATACTTGCAAAATTTTATGGCTGGCTTTTCCTAGGCTTGAAACACAGTAGGTATTTGCCTTTGATCAAATCTAATAGGAACCTTTATACATTGTCAACTGCTGAATCCTGGCACACTTAGGAGAGATATCTAATGACACAAGGGCACTTTAAATGTTATGCTATCTGCAGAGAAAGGCAGCTTTCACTAAATCAAAGTTTAAAGAGCCCCACACTGACCACTTACTCATTTACAAACTTTACAGCCTTGTCATTGTACTGTTTCATTTGATATTTATTCTTGGCTTTCATTGAGCCCTATATCTAAAATCTCTATTAAACTTCAAATTTGCATTTAAAGGCTGTGAATTTCCCATTTATCAAAAGAAATCAGTGAACATTTATGATGGATACATTGCTTTGAACTCAAATCTATAATAAAATTTCATATAAAACTTCAATTATATTTTCTTCTAATACAGTGGTACCTCGACATACAAGTGCCCTGACATACAAGTGTTTTGAGATACAAGCCGCCGAGCGAGTGATATTTTGCTTTGAGATGAGAGCAAGATTTGAGATACGCGTATGTAAATACAGTACAGTACATAACAAAAACAACTGAGGTGGTGTTTTGGGAGCTGGAATGGATTAATGGGAAAATTGCTTTGAGATACGAGCGATTTGACATAAGAGCAAGGTTACGGAACGAATTAAACTCGTATGTCAAGGTACCACTGTAAATGCACTTTTAGTGCACAGCTGAAAGTGAACTGTTTAAATACCTGTGATGTGGTTTATTATTGGGTAAGAGTGTTCAGTTTGGTCTGTGGCAAAGAAAGAAAAGCAATGTAGAAATGCCTGCTAAAGTTAACAGGCAAATAATGTAGCCTACTAAAACAAATTGGCTTAAAGCTTTAAGACTTGCTGGAGTGTCCCATAATTGTTAGTATGACAATAAATAACAGTAATAAATAACTATCTCTTTTAGAAAATATTAAAGTGGCACACCAGAAGTAGTAAATAAAATATTCTACACTTGTGTATGTATTACTGTAGTTTGTTAGCATTTTGCATGAAGGATTAGCCCTCTCAGTAACTTCTAAGAAAATCTTTAATCTACCTAGGCTGCAGTCTCTTACATTTGCTAAAGAGTAAGCTGTATTAAAAATAGAATTTACTTTTATATAAGCATATTTAGGATTGCTTTGTTAGGTAAAAACAACCCTCTTCACCTTTTTATGTGATTGTCAAGATTTGGCAGTTCTCACTTTGACATCTGGTAGTTCTCAATTTGTTTCCTCTTTGTGATAATCTAAAGTTTTATTTAGATAGTAGGTCCTGGAATTGATTTTTAATAGAACCTGTAAAAAGGTAGTGTGCAACTTGTTATCTCACCTATCTATAAGATAGTAATTTGTGGAAGGGAAAACATCCCCTTTCTGCTTTTTCTGATTTATTCTAGAAGCACTTTCATTTTTATCATTTTGGTGCAAGTGTGATTTTAAAGACATAGTAGTGAAATACTTTGCTTTTGCTCATCTGAACTGTGTTCCAGCGTGTAATAAACCAGGATTTGGTTTAGGCAGATGAAAGCAAGGTTTCTAATCTTCAGGTTTGTCTGCTACACCTCTACTGTCTGCCCCACCTCCAAATTAATGCATATCCCTAGTAGCTATTTCCAGATATACACAAAAGTGTTGAAACAATTATTGGTTGGTTAGTTACAAAGGAAATTGAAATATGAAGCTGACTTTTGGCAACTGTTTCAAACAATGGAAGGAGGTAGTTGCCTAAAGCTTCTTTTGTGAGAGTGAGAGATAGAAACAAAAAGTAAAGTAGTAATCTTTGTGGCCTATGTCTTGTGAGGCAAAGGAAACGGGTTTTCTGGTCTGAAGCGTCATTTCTGCCTGATTGAACTGTATTCTGTTATAGTGTAGAGCAGGATATATTTAGATAGGTGAAAGAGAAGCAGTTGGCATTTTAACCTGTCTCTCTGTCTGCAGGCTATAAAGCTACCCCTGCTCTAAATGGACTTATTCTGCTGAAGGAAGTTAATTGGGATGGAAATGAAGCAGTTTTTGGACTTGTGGCTTTTGTCCATGTCTGCTTCTGCTTTTGCTCTAAATGGGTGTGAGTCCTTCTGGAACAAACTTTTAGAAGACAAAATTGCCAGAATGGCTCATCCACCATTCAGTGCTCCATCAAAGACATGATACCTATCTGATTAATCATTACATCTAAAGGGGATATGTACTCTAGGGTTTTGTTGTTGTTTTTAATGTGGTTGGCACCTCTTTTAAGAATGCTTAGGAGCATTTTTGTAACTAAATATAACTCAAATTATGTTGACTTTAATTCAAATACTTAAACATTATTTAATTTCCCTATACTACTTTCCATCATAAATAACACCAGTGTGCTTTATATACAGTGGGGCAAAAAAAGTATTTGGTCAGCCACCAATTGTGAAAGTTCTCCCACTTAAAAAGATGAGAGGCCTGTAATTTTCATCATAGGTACACTTCAACTCAGAGAGACAGAATACTTTTTTGCCCCACTGTAGGGTACAAAACTGTGAGGAAAAAAGAGTAAAATTAATGCTCAACCATCTGTAGTGGGTAGAATCCTAGAAACCCTGTTCCCATGCTCCTGAGCCAGTTTAGTCTTGTGGCTAGGGAGCTGGACTCTTGTTTGGGAATATGGGGTTTGATTCTGCACTTGCTTTCATGAAGCCAGCTGAGTGACATTGCTCCTAGTCACAGGTCTCTTCTGACCTCTCACACCCCTACCTACTTCACAGTGTGTCTGTTGTGGATAGAAGAATAGAAAGCGTTGTCAGCCAAATTGAGTCCCCTTAAATGGGTGAGAAACGTTGGGTAGAAAAGCCAGTTCTCCTCCTCCTCCTCCTCCTCCTCGGCATTTTTATGACAGCTTTTGCACATTTAAGAACTGAAATTTCTGTACAGTGTTTTTAGTAAGAAAATGAAATAAAAATGGTAAGTTTTCCTCTTGTACTTATAGATGTCATTTTGAGAGGCAAATAACCCTATAAATTCTATATTTAGCTCCGCACCTAATTTTATGTTAAGTAGGTATTGTTGAATACCATATATAAACTGTAACTGCAGAGCTTAAATTGAAAATGGTCTATACCTGTGGTCAGCAAACTCATTAGTCAAAAGAGCCAAATATCAACAGTACAACGACTGAAATTTCTTTTGAAAGACAAATTTTTAAAACTTAAACTATATAGGTAAGTACATTGTTATTAACTTAATTAGGGTACTCCTAAGCTGGAAGAGCCACACTCAAGGGGCCAAAGAGCCGCATGTGGCTCTCGAGCTGTGGTTTGCCTACCCCTGGTCTATACCAACCATTGTAACACTTTAGGTCCCATGCTTACTAGATAAAATCATTAAAGTTTCCACATTGCATCATCAGTTTGCGTTGCTCACAGATGTATTGGGTGTTGCATGTCTAATTTATTAAGATACTGAACAAAAAATTATAATTAAGAAGGAGGTTGTTATAAAATTGTTTAATGCATTTTAAAACTTTTTTTTCTATATGTTTTCAGAATATACTTAAATATATTAACCAGAAGGTCCCAGGTCTGCTACCAAGTCCACTGTAGAAATATTTTATTACATATCTGGTGAAGAATATCAGCTAACTATCGTGTTAGGTCACTCCAATTTTTGAAAGATATGTAAAACCCATCAGCAGCAGTGGTGTTTCAAGATTACACCACATACTGTATAAATAGCATTTGGAGAGCTGTTAGGAATGCATGAAAAACAATGCTTTCCAATTAGTTATTTAAGAAACCTGTTTTCAGATATAAGAAAATGATTTATAGCAGGATATGTTTAATTGATTCTAATAAAGGCCAATATGTGTTCGAAGTTTTTTGGAGCTGCATTTCTAGGTCTAAAGGAAAATAAAACAGTGTGATTATTTGCTTCCATAATCAGCTACATAAATGTAATAATTTAGCAATGCTAGTTTATAAATAGTTCTTTTGGCAGCTCATAGTGTCAGACTTTAAATTTTAAGGATCCTAGTATAGCGTATGGAAGCCATGTTCCTAGTAGTCCCTAGATCTATTGGTAGTATGACAGCATTGTCCTGATGTCATCTTTGTGGAGCTCTATGTTGACATGTAGTTTAAGAGTTATGTATACTGAGTATTATGTTTGGGACCACTAGTTGTCACAGTCTAGCAACTGCATAGCTTGAATTGCAACCTTAGGTGCTGCTAAAGAAGTAGGAGGTAGCATGTAGCTGTTTTTCTGGAAGACGGACATTCTGTGAATGAAGAATTACAGTATATGTAATCATAGTCATTTATGACTAAAATACTTCCATGTATGATCAGTCAGAAGCTTTGTGAGCCATTCTTGTAGAATAGTTCCATCCTGCCATTTTATTGGCAGAATGAGAAGGATAGCAGAAAGGCTTAAATGAGAAGGTAGGTGTTATGAGTCCATTTTGTGCTTAAGGGTGATAAGCAGTATTGAGAATGGTACTCAGAAATGAACTGAAGTCAGTCAGGTTGTAAGCAGAGTATCACAAACTATGACTTAAACCTTAGTTGTTTTCAAATGAGGGGACATGAGTAGTGTCTCCCAACACAACAGAACTGAATCTTTTTATTTATTTTTTTACAAAAAGAGCGTTCACAGGACAAAAATGGCAAAAAATAAACTGGTCTAGTAAGCTTTTGCGAACGGGATACATTTAAGAGTAACATATTTAATTACGTGTCAGGAACTTACTGAATAGACCCCCCTCCTTACCCTGTGGATGAAATAATGGCCGGCTCTCTTCTTAAAATAGAGTTGCTAACCTAGATTTAAATGACATTCTGCTTCAAAGGAGTTGATGTGTGCAATGAATGAGGTTTTCCTGAATGACTCTTCCTGTCTAGATATTTGCTTCCTTGACATAATAAGTACAGTAAATACTAAAAATAAATAAATGCTGTGTATGGCTAGTGTTAGTAATAGTTGTGGAAAATGAACAATCATAAAGTCTCTTTCTTTTGTTTGGAAGTATCCTTTTCTGCTTTATGGCTGTATTATCTATCTCTTTTCACAACAGATTTTAGTTTCTGTGCTGTGGATGGCGGTGTATATCCATAATTATAAATGTATTTTTTTTTCTCAAGTGGAAATGATGTAGTTGACATACATGTCTACTTCTCAACAAGTGTATCTGAGCAGATGTTAGCACTACAAATTTTACAAAGACTTTTACGCCTTGAAATTGATTTGGTTCCTTCTCTTACTCATCTTTTTTCACAGGTGGTAGGAACAATTGACACAGAGGTGCAGATTTTACTGTGGCTGAATTAGAATGTGTTTTTCAAAAGGCACTCTCTTTCTATTCTTTTTAAAGCCATTTTTTTCTTTTGTAAGCTGATCCAACATCATGTTCAAGCCTTGTATGAATTTTTGTGACCCCTTATTTTCAATAGTGTTAGTACAGATCTGGACCAACATAACAAGAGCAAGGGTTAAATATATGTCTCAAGAACAATTTATTTTGTATTGTCATTTGAACGGCAGATGGGAAACTAAATTCTAGTATGGACTGAGTACAAAGGCATTAACATTTACCATTGGCTGACTTGTTTAGGCATCATTTGTGCCAATGAACTCAAGTGTTCTGTAGTAAAAGACACATTTAATGAGTTAATGAAACTTTGTAGCTGTTTTATTGATGCTATGTAAATGGACTCTTAAAGTTTTACAAGAATATGCTTTGAGCTAATGTAGTGTTCTGAAGAACCATATTAATCTAAGATTCATGCAGATGTATCAGGTAAATTAGCGCTAAGTGCTCTTATGTTATAGTATTTAAATTCACTATTTTTCTGACATGTTAATATACAGTATATTCTGGCGTATAAGACTACTTTTTAACCAGGAAAATCTTCTCAAAAGTCAGGTGTCGTCTTATACGCCGGGTGTCGTCTTCTTATACAGCGAGTATATCCAAAACTCTGTATTTTAACTGGAAAAGTTGGGGGTCATCTTATACGCTGGAATATATGGGTAATTTTTTTGGTGCGCTGTCTGCAGTATTTATGCTTTCCATTACCTTCCTTCACTGAAGTTGTATGGGAAACGTAGATACCAGTAAAGTAACAGGCAGATCAAAGTCCTTTCCAAGTCTCTTAATAGTTGTTCTTGCTGTGAATGATGTTTTCCTGCTAGAAACACTTAAATATTTACTGAATTCGTCTAGCAGTGTCATAATTCTGCTTTGAAGTAAATCCTTGATATTTTTATCTATTTGTGCACAGAGTGATACAGTAGTATTACATTTTAGATTTGTGTTGCCTGACATGTGCCTTGCTTTTCAAACTGATACTCTGAAGTTGTTCTGAAGCTTACTGTTTCACTGGATCATTATTTCACGCTATTATTAAACTGAAGTGAGGACGCAATTTCAATCACTTACTACTGTTTCTGCTTGTTTTGCCTTGTTATGCTGCTACCAAATCCTCTACAGAAATATTGTTACATTTCTGCTGCACGTTGAAGCCCCAAACTCCCAAATACACTATCCCAGACAACAATCCAGTAATTTGGCTAGGCACAATAGACAAAAGTGATATAATGTAAACCTGTCAAATTGCTGTTCACTCTAACTCATGTATATCCTAATTTTCCCTCTCCATATTTGCCCTACATTAGTATTGATCACGGGCAGTGCAGAGACAAAAATCTATATCGGGTGGAAAAAGTAAGATCAAATATGTTGGTCAAGGACCCTTTCAGTAGTAAACAAGCTAAAAAGGACTGGTAGTAGAAAAAATGGAATTATATGCAGAAGTTATGCAAGTGGGGGATTATGCAAGTAGTTTTTGGGATTTTTATAATCGGATGCATTCTGATTTTTCTGATGCCTTCCATCATTGAAATGTGATTACTTTTGCTTTGTTCTGATATAATTTGAAGTTCTTTGCTGATTGCACTGTTGAGACCTGCTTAGGGGAGGAGAAGAATTTTTAAAAAGGAGGACATTTGTAAGTGAATTTATCTTGACTGGAAATCTGATCATTATAAAGTGAGCACACCCTAGACTTTGTTTATTGTAGTTGACCTGGTGCAGCGCCTCCATTTTAATTATCCTTTTTGCTCCCTCACACTTGCAAAAGCTTAAACTAGGATGTAAGGAGTAGAGAAGAGCACGAAAGTACTACCAGATGTTGAAGCCAAATCTTGTTTTAGTGTATAGTGTCTCTGTATTGACCAGAAACAATGAAAATGAGTGCAAGAGATTCATCAACAGAATACTGAAATAGGTGCCAAGAATGAGAAATGATAGTAAAGAAGAGCTATGCTTTTGCAGGTTGCCTTTGGTATGAAAACTGGCTAAAGAAGGGAGTGGTAATAATGGGAAAAGTTCTGAGGACTGAAAACATGACTTATTATTTTTTATAATTTGTACAAAGCAGTAGGTAGCGTCCATTAATTCCCTCCAACCCATTCCATGGAGATCACAGGGCAGCTGCCTGCATTGGCAGAATACTTGGACATCCAGTTAAGAAAAAATACAAAACCCATTCATAATCTACCTATACTGAGATTATGTCCTTATGTCCTTATGTCTTTATGTCTTTATTTATTTATTTATTTACATTTCTATCCCGCCCATACTCGAAGGTCTCTGGGCGGGTTACAACAGGTAAAAATAAATTAAAACAAGATACAAATTGAGAGCAGAGACAGATTAAAATGAAATACAAATAAAACAAGATGCACACTTAAAAACATCTTAAGATTCAACAAATTTAAAACCGTGCACTCCATAGTGCATTAAAATGATACCATTATAGCCGGGGAGGGAAAACAAATCCTTAACCAAAGGCCGAGGTAAACAGGTGTGTCTTTAAGGCCCTCCTAAATAAATATAAGGAGGGGGCATGGTGCACCTCGAGGGGGAGGCCATTCCACAATCTTGGGGCCACTGCAGAAAAAGCTCGCTCCTGGGTCCCCACCAGCCTCGCTACCGAAGGTGGCGGGACAAACAGGAGGGCCTCATTATTAGATCTTAAGGCATGGGCAGGTCGGTATGGGAGAAGGTGTTCCTTTAGA
>MTQE01001134.1:50917277-50970286 GCA_014337955.1 Aspidoscelis marmoratus | reverse complement strand
GACCTATAGTCCAGATTTCCTGTAGACCCCATTAAAGGGGTCTACAATGGAGCCTTCAGCTGTCAAATCCGGATTATAGGGAGCCTGTTTCCACTACAGTTGGGCAATGGGTCTAGAGGAGGCTTGTGGGGGGTGCCCTCATGGGGTGGTGTCCCAAACTCAAAACTTCGAAGTCCCTCTGAAGTTGCCTTCGGAGATTAGCACAGGCTCCGAAGAGAACCCCTTGCGAGAGCAATGCCGCTGTCAGAGTCTCAGGAGGATCTTCGAAGTTAGTGGCAGATCGCTCTGGAGATTCTATGGAGCCGCTCCGGAGGATCTTTGAAGATTCTCCAGAGAGTCTACGGAGATTGCACCCCCTATCTCCCAAAACACCTGGGGTGACAGGCAGATCCCTTGTGGGTAGATCCAGGTTTGCACATGGCTGCTCTTACATTTCCAAAGCAGGCAGGCTAGCACCCATTGCTATTGGTGCTAGACCACCTGTGGAAACACATTGGGTACTTCCCTTAATTCAGATCTACTAATCCAGATCCGCCGCTTCTGGGGCAAGGGCGAGCCGAAAGATAGGAGCCCCTCAGCTCGCCATGCTTGGCTCCGAGGAGCCAATCATGGCGGGCCGGGGGAGGGCCCCTGGTAGGCACGCTTGCGTTGTGCGGACGCATCCTAAATGGATGCGTTTTCACAACGCAAGCCCCATTAGGCACACATCAAATGTGGTGTGCAAGTAATACCCATTTAGCACACATTAGTGACGGATAGGTGTGGACACACCTAACCGGATGTGTGCTAAATGGACCCGAAACAGCAACGCGTGTGCGGATTAGCCGCGCCAGATGTGTGCTTAATGGGTGTTAAAGGGCCATTGTGGAAGCACCCTTACTCAGTACATATCGTCGTTGTCCACCGTTGCTATAAGGTTAAGTTCCTAAGATGAGACTACAATAAGACTGGTATAGAATTGACAAACTGTGATTAGTAGTACAGTATACTGCACTAATCACTAGCAAAGACATTTGACATAAGCAAGTAATTTAAATGTAGTTTTGAAATGCCAGTGATAATGGCTTTGTAAATGCTCCCCACAATAAGTAGCATCAGTGCGGGTATTTTGTTCCCAGATGTGAAAGCTAAGATGATTTGCTCTCCCAAGTTGTGTCAGATCTGCAGATGACACAAAACTAGAAGGGTTGCTAACACTAGGGAAGAGAGGGAGTGGATTCAAGAAGATCTAGTCAAGTTTGAATGGTGGGCTGAAATTAACAGCTGGCTGAGAAAAATGGTGGAAACCATAATCTGATTAAACTTCAGCACTTATGAAAAGGAGATGAGTGAACTAGTAGATCACAGACTGAGTATGAGTCAACAGTGTGATGCAGCTACAAAAAAGACCAATACAATTCTGGGATGTATTAAGAGGAGCATAAAGTTTAGGGTATATGGGTACTTAATGGGTACTTCTAGTGACAGTGGAAAAACACCCCTAGTGAAGTTAAGTTCAAAAAGGCCCTTAGTGGTAGGAAAGAATCCTGATAGGTGCAGTTCATGCAAAATTTCTTAAAAGTAAAGGAATGAAGCCTAACTATTTTAATGGGAGCTTTAAAATAGAATTTCCAAGTACTTGTTCTGGACTTTCTAGGTACTGGGATCACCAACCCTTATTTGGCCTATATAGGCATAAGGAGAAGTTCTGAGTAGGGTTAGAAGAGATGGAACGATAATTTATCTGGCAGTCTGGGTCCAGGAAAACAGAGATGATGCATGTCTCTTACCAAGAAGCTGAATTTATAGTAGAGGAATAGCTAAACTGTGCATAGATAGGAGTAAAATACATGGAGTCACAATCAACCCAAGGAAAAATCACTTCATGGGCATTTGCTGGTTAAAGCTTCAGGCAAGGTTACATCAAGATTACAGAGAGAAGTGATATAGAATGGATACTATTTAGGAGCTTGCATCATTGTAGCAGTGCAGAGATTGGCAAAAGAGATTCTAGATATTGTGAGAGGAAGTCTATAAGAGCAACAATTGTGATGCTACTGTTGGGATGGTGCAGGTATAGAATGAGTGACATGGGGAAGACAAAATAATAAGGTTAGAAAAGGCTAATAAGATTAACAAGGAAAACCTTAAATGAGTGGAATAAGGGTACTTACAGTAGAACAGAACATGATGGATCTTTCATCTGGCAATTTTTGTGCTGGGTTACCATCCTAAAAAGACACTGGAATGCAAACCATGTGTACTCTGATTTACTGTAGAAGATTGGGGTGATAAGGGTGGAGTCAGACAGAGTTTCACAGAATGAAATAACAGGAAAGTTCAACACTGAAATATTTTGGGACGAGAAGAGGCAAACCTGAGGCTTTTGCTGTCTGTCTCAGGTAAACAGTGGCCTCCTTATTCGCCCCTTGAATTTTGTTTCTCTCTATCAAATGTCTGTGCAAGGATGAATTTGGCCAGCAGACTCAGTGGTTTATCTGCTCTTCCTTTTTCTATGAAGCCAGGTAGCTTTTTGGCTTTAGCAGAGATAGTTTATTGTCCTCATTTCCTTTCTTTCACACATAAACACACCCTTCTATATTCTGTATCTCTGTGTCTTAGGGAGACTGATCTATACTATCAGCAACTGACAGAAGCTAATGAGCGAGGAAGAGCAATAGACAAGGAAACTTCCTTCTGATGGTTTACTTGACTTTTTGGAAAGGTGTGTGTGTGTGAAGGTTGTGCTAGATAGATATCAGAGTGCAGTATGAGGGCAGGTACATATGGACAAGAAAGAAGGATGTAGATATAACTTCAGAATGGAATTCTAGGAGGCATGTAGGACAATGTGAGTTTGATATGGAGGTTGTAACTGAAGCAACAGCCCCACAGTGCTTTGAGATGACTTCATACCCAGCAATGTATGAAGTCAGAGCTTGGATGCCACCAACTTGCCGCAGAGCCAGTGGTGACCCAGTTTTCTCTGGCTAGCAACACCACCACATGTCTACTAGTTCCTACTAAAGCTTGAAATCTCAATGGACAGTAGGCAAAGGAATTGCTGCTGGCCCCTCTTCTGCCATTCTGCCCCAGACATGAGCTGAGCTTCCTGTTCAGGCGCCAGGCCTCCAAGCCAGTTATCTGACTGTCAAGACTGTTCCTGGGCAACATACACTGACCCTGGAAAAAGATTAATTTGCCCTGACTTTTGGTTGGATCTGCTTGGATTTCTGTGAAGTCTCAGTTGTTGAGTTTTCTCTCTTTTGGGCAGATCTTTCTGCTTCTGGAACAGAAAGGCTATTTCTATATAGGTGTCCACACAGCTGAGAGAAGGGATGCTTCTCAGACAGAATGGCAGTGTTCCAGGCTCTTCTTCCCTCTCCAGGAATTGCCCTTGCTAAAGAGAAGGCCTGGGACTCCCCTGTTGGCTTACAGCTCTGGAGCTGTGATCTGGGATTTTTAAAGGAAAATTGTTGAATTGAGAAGCATAGAATGGACTGTGAAATTTATTGCACACTAGCTTAACAAGCTTTTTGACAAATGTAATATAGGTGTTGCCTTTTTGATGACATTCTAAAAGAAGGGGCAATCATTTTTCAATGAGGATAATTCTATGATGATCAAAACTAGTAGTGAGCACTTAGAAAACTTGACAAAGAAAAGGAATTTGCAATCCCTTATTTTTGTGTTTGTGTATAATTAATTTTATATAATTCAGTTGACAGTCCCAGTAGTTAACAATCAGACCTTTTAAAATAATTTATAAACAAACAAAATCAAATATAGCCTGTTTGGGCTTTTTTCTCTTTATTTCAATTTGTTATTCTTCTTAGCTGAAGTTAACAAAGATAATTATGGTAGTTTACCTACTGTGGTTCACTGAGAAAGTAAATACTCTTATTCTATCATAATCTTTTTGAGTTAGCTCAAACGCCAGCTACAATCTAATAAGATGTGTGTCTTTTCATTTTTAGGATCAAGCAGATGACACCGGTTCAACTCAACTAGCTGACTGTGCAGTTTATATAATGGATAGACATTGGCTGACCTGTTTCTTAATGCATGTATAGGATAAAAAGGTAAGGGTGGCAGATGATGGTATATACTTTGATAAGGTCACTCTTTTATCAGAATTTTAAAGACGTTAACTAGCTTCTTACACTGAAGTCCTAGGCAAATCAACTTTAGAGTAAATCTCATTGAATAAATCTTAAGTGTGCAGGATTGCAGAGGACTTTAAGTTTTAAAACTATAGTCTGGGAAAATAAATTCGTTACTGCTATACATAGCTACCACAAGGAACTACTCTTTAAGGCATCCATTTTCCAAATTATACATACATTCTGAAAATGTGGATCATGTATTTTTACCTCACAAAAGCGTGAGGTTTACCTGGGGTGTTTTTCCACTTAGCACTAATGGGTCCTTAAAGGGTACTTTAGTGCTAAGTGGAAAAACACCCCTGGTGTGTTGATGGAAATGTTTCACATAGTTATCATAATTATTTGTTATGCTTCTCTGTGTGCTTTATCCTGCACTTGCTTATATGCTGAAGTCCTATGTATATGTCCCCTCATCTCTTCCCACCTGAGGAACGCATAGGTATTTAAATGGAAGATGAATCTGTTTTATCCAGTCAGCACTGCTGAGTTTTGCAAAACGTCCTAGCAAATGTTGCATCTCACAAATTGCTCGTTTAAGATGAGGTGTTGCATTTGGTAATCATACTTTGTTGTTGGAATCTGAACGATTTTTTTTTAAGTGACCAAAACAAATACGTTCTGCATCCATGATTCTTTTGTTTAGATTTGAAGTAAGGTTTGTAAGTTAATCTGACTTTTTTAATAGTTAAACGTACACCATGTTTGCTGTATGAATGAGACTGGGTTAAAGTCTGTAAAACCTCCAAGTCTTTGCATTAGAAAAATTCCTTCTCCAGTAATTTTAAACATGGCTTTTTGTAAAGGTATTAAAAAAAGTTTGCTAGTATTAATAAGCACAGGTTATTTTGACATTTGAGACCACAGTCACACTATGATAAAAAGTCAGTTTAGTGCATTTTTAGGTAGTTCATGTCCATTTTTCCTGAAGTCATCTTTGTTTGTCCACACAGGTTTCACGATTAAAGCTTCAGTCTGGTGTCAGCTTACTTTTTCCCTCTCCACTTCTCCTGTGATTGGTTACACTTCTGTCAGTCACACTTCGTTTCTCAGGAAGGGGTCACTTTCCTCTCCCCCCCTTCCACTCCTGACTCTGCTCCCTATTTTGCCTGTTTGAGGGTTAGTGTTAAGGGTGGCGTTTTGCCTTTATCTTCTGCATCTTCTGCCTCTCTGTGCTGGTGTGTGTGGGTGGGTTAGCTTCATGAGAAAAGAAATTATATATTGATTGCCCAATACTGTAGTCCCAGTGTAAATGGGCATCTAGCAGGTTTGCTCTATATAGCAACATCTTTCCTTTTGATATTTTTAAAGAAGCAGAAGTGTGTACTTCTGAAGATCTGCCACTCCTCCATCCATAGCTCTGCTTTTTCCTTCTGGGCTCTTTGGCTCTTTGATCCTTAGGCAACTTCACAACCATTCTTCACAATTCCCATTTTCCCATCGATTCCCAGAATTGGATTGCAAAAGAAGGAAAGTTTTTTTATTCTTAGAAAGGGCTTTGACTTGAGCAAAAGGAAAAAGAGATGGGAAAGAAAAAAAAGAAAATCTTGCATTCACCACAGATCCTCTTCTTTTGGCATTTCAGAAACAATCACACCACACAGAGTTTTAATTCTTACTTGCAGCCTTCCCTGGGATCCACATCCAGAACCTTCCTGTCTCCAGAACTTTCAAAAAATGCCAGGAATGAATTAACGGAGCATGAAATAAAAAGGGCCACCATCATCTAATGTGTATTGGCCAGCCCTGCAGCAACCTAACCCTGTTGGCAAGGCCTCTCTGTTTTGCTTTTGTCTTTCTGCTGCCTTGATGAGTTGCAGTATCCCTGCTTCTGGCCAAATGAGTGTTGCAGACTGCTCTTCCTGTATATGTGTGTGTGTGTGTGTGTTGAGATTGAGGAGTGAAGCAGGGAAAACCTCATCTCAGGTGCTTCAGGGCAGAATTGGGACAGGCCAGTGCTGGGATGCAATATCTGTGCCCCTGGAAGTTAGCTCTAGCCCAACAGCTGAGGTCATTAAGGTGAAGCCCAGCTCAGAAATGAGCTTGAAAAAACAGGATATATTTCTTTGTAAGACCCCTTTTCTGACCTCTTTGCAGCTCTTCAGCAGTTATATGGGACTCACAACCAGCCTGGGAGCATGCAATTGCAGAGCACCAGGGGAGCTGATGGTGGTGATGCCTGTATTCTGTTATGTCCTCCTTTCCAATGTTTGTGAGATTAAAATGCCAGAAAGTTAAAAAAATAAATGGTTTTGTTAAAAGGAAAAGATAAAAAATACAAAAGTTTCATGTGGGGAATTAGTTGCAATTATGTGTTTTTGCTACTGGAAACTAGCAACAGTGTAATTAAAGTAGTATTTTCTCTCAAACTACCTTTAAGAGGAAGAGGGTGAGGGAAGGAGGTTTCTTAGATACTAAGGGAAGAGTTAGAAGTCCAGAGGCTTTATGTCTACCTTACACTGCTGAGCAGTGTAGGAATTTGTTTCAGAATCTGAAGTGAGTAGTTTGGACCTCAGATGTTGTTTGTAGAGGTGAAGACGCTTTGTAATGATTGAAATTGCTCAGTTTGTAACTTCTGCTAAGGTTCTAGGTTTGATTCCAGTTATCTGCCTTTAAAGCCTTGAAGAAAAACTGCACTCTTACCCCATAGTCCTTCAGTTAGAGCTTGCAACCATCCTGGGTACTAAAGTTTCTGTAACTTTTCCCAGAGGCTACCAGCGAATAGGAATAAAACGCTCTTCCTTTTTCTCCTTGGCAATCTCTAGAAAGTTTAAGCTAACTGTCCATGGACTGGTCTTGAGTATTGAGCTGATGCCTGGCCACAGGGTCACACCCTTAGGCAGAGGAGCAGAGAGGGCATGGTAACTTGTGTGAAACTTTGGATTGGTTCAGTGAATCGGTCTTAGTGCACACACCAGCTCAAGACAAATTTGCAATATTTGTTCAAGAAGTCTTGCCTTGCCTAAAGACTGTGATAGAGTGCAACTAACAGGAAGAAGACAAAAATCAACCACTGATGACTCAGGTTTGGCTCTTGGCCTGATTTCCCTTGTCCATCTCTGAACTGTACTTCCACATCTAGGGCCATTGCTCCTGTCTTCTTGACATCCCTTTTTCAGCTCAACTTATCCAGTTTCTGATGCTGCTTGAAGCAGAGTGGGGACATAAATTGTATTATACCATGGGACCTTTCCTCATTACAGGACCATATTTAAGCCGAATAACATGTATGGAAAAACAAAAATACAGCAGTTACGCCACAGGAAAAGAAAATTTACACAGAACATGACTGCACAACAAGACAGAAAAAAAGAAACAGAAAACAAAAAGCCACAAAATAATCAATTCTATACTCTCTCTCTCTCTCTCTCTCTCTCTCACACACACACACACACACCCTAACTTTCTCAAACCTCAGAGCAGCCTGAAATAATCTAAGCCATCTATGAAGCTGATGGGCAGGAGAGAAAATATTTTGTCACCTAGTCATTGGTCTCTGGAATTTATTACCCAAAGAGGTGATGACAAAAACCAACCTGAATAGCTTTAAGAAAGCATTAGACAAATTATGGAAGACAGGTGTATCAGTGGGTACTAGTACTGATGTCCATGTACTGCCTTTGGGTTGGGGAGACAGGCATTTGCAGGGAATTCAGATCAGGTGAAAGTTTTGCCTTTATCTTCTGCATGAGAATGGGTGGGCCACTGAGTGAGAAACAATAATGGTCTAGAAGAACTATGGCCTGCTCTAGCAGAGGTCCTCTTATGTTTTTATGCTCTAATCAAACTGTACTCACCACAATAATCTCTCTGCTCCACCCAAAATCCACAAAAAATTCTTAAAAAACACACAGAAAATTACTCACTACTCAATACCACCACTGTCCAACTCCACTGCTACATTCACAAGTGAGAAAACACCAGAATTTCATGAAGTCATGTTTGGTTAAAAGAAATCTTGGAAATAAAATAATAAATACAGAAGCCACACAAAAAAGCTCCCATATTTGTATTTAAAGCCAGAATGCCAAATCTCAAGTCATTTTGTATTCTAAAGGCTGAGAGAAGGATCATGGAAGCCATGAGGCTGCTGACTTCAGTTAAAGGGAAGAAGGCATCTGTCTGAAAGAGTAAGACTAGCCCTGATGATGTTAATAGAAGAGAACACAAAACTTGCAGAAGCAATGTGGATAGAGGGAAAGAGAAAGAAGACTTGAGGATCATGTAAATGTAAAAGCAAAAAATAAATTCTACACATGTAAAGTGTAAGAATAAATATTATATTCTTTGAATATATTTAAAACAAGAAGCTGTCTAGAAATGCCATCGGTCCCTTGATGAGTGAGGGTGCCAAAGGGTTTTCATTTTTGAAAATACAGTACCTGGACCATGTATGTATTTTTATATTTGTTTATTTTTATCATTTTTGTTTATATTAGCTTTATTTGTTTTTGTTTGACTGATCAATAAAGTGATGATAGTGATGATGCTGAAGAAAATACTTAGAGCCAGAGTCACCCAAAAAAGTTGAAAGAATCCGGTCAAAGGGAAATGTTTCTTCACATAAATCACAAGTTATGTATGGAGTGTGCTTCTGTGACGTGTTGTGCTGGTCGTCAGTTTGGATGGTTCCAGAAAAGGCTGGACAACCTCATTGAAGAGAAGGCTTGCAATTGCAGCTAGTACTAATGTTTGTGTGACCTCCCTCTGGTGTTGGAGGTGCCTCTAAAGACCAACTGCTTTGTCTGCTTTGTCCCAAATTTGAAAGTTCTTTTATAATAAGCACTCATTATTCTTTTCTACTTTATTTACTTATAGGGCACTCCTTATTCTGACCTGGAACGAGTTTGGGTAGAGCTTAAATTACATCACTTTGCATTGCCTGTTGCAGCATTCCCTTCTCCCTCCTATGCACATAGATCACTGTTGTGTAAAGCAATTATCCAGAAGTCATGTGGTCATAACTTGTATAAGCTTTACGCTGTAGTGTTATCCTTAAACTGGAAGCAAGAAGAAAAATCCATATTCAGTTTAAGAGATCGCGAGTCACTGTTGCATGGGGCAGGAAGCTTCATTGCATGCTTCATTAATGTAGTTCATTATCTTTAAGAGCATAAGTGAAAACTAAAGTGTAAACCTATATAGCCAAATTCTGTGACAGAATTCTGTTTTTCACTTGAGAATTTTCTGTTTACAAGGGAGACCAGTCAGTGAGAAATGCTTTTTAATGGAAGTTTCATTAAGACTTATAGCAGCTGCTTGATTTTGTGCAGCGTGGAGATATCTCATATAGTTGTCATAATTATGTTCAAATGCTTTCTGTCCCTGTGCGGCTTCTGGATATATTCCTAAGCTTAGGGCAATGAAACATGAATGCAAGGCAGCTAGGATGCTGATGGACTGTGTTGCATAAAACCAAACACAAATTACAGCTCATTACTTGGTCTGTTCTGAGAAGAAAATGGAGATGAGAGGTTTTGTTTTCCCCAATACCATTTTATCCCTGCAGAACCTTCCAGAATTGCTCGCAGCCTGTTTCTGTCATCCTGTGAGAGATGTAGTCAGTAACGTATTGTGTCATGGTTATGAACCAATTTGAAGATCAAATCACAGATACTCATCATGGCTTTGACTGACCTCCTTGTAAGATACAGAATGAAGGTCAGCCCTAAAAAAACTAAACTGTGCCTGTTGGACAGCTCCAGACACTCTTGGACAGACCTGTTTTTCCAGATTTATTTTAAGTAAGCTCAAGTCTTGTTTAGGAATAAGAACTGGATTACTCAACTTATAGCTTGAGTTTTGCTAGAAGAGGCAAACCATGATCCTGATTTTTCTCTTGAGCCTTTCCTTTTAGCATAGGTTGACTGGATTGGTTGCTGAAGAGCCTGCATTGTAGAAGTTCTGTGTTTGCTCTTGTTTTTAGTGGCTGTATTAGTGATAGACGCCCTGTATCCTCTAAATGTTTTAAGAATACAGTTTCCATCATTCATGATTAGAATGCCAGTGGTTAACTGTAGTCCATCAACATCTAGAAGGAGCTGAAGTCCATCAATATCTGGAAGGCAACAGTTACCTCATTTTTTGTCTGTGTAGAGCTATAACCAAAGGTTATTGATATGGACTGAATACTCATTAATAGAGGGATGACACCTACCTTTGACTTCCTTTTTATCAACTGCATATGTTGTAAACCTGTGTTTGAGCACAGCAGTGAAAAGAATAAGAAGGTTTACTGTCTGTGAGTGTTTTCTCAGTTCATCTATGTAAGCCCCATCCAGGTGGGGAATATAGCACCACTGCAGTGCTGCTGTAGTGGGGTTGTCTTATGTATCTGAGGCAGCTGCACCATAGCCCCCCCTCTGTCTCCCAAAAATGTGCAAAAAACTGTTGCTGGAAAACCTAACACTAGTTGCAGGTTTTTCAACAATAGCACATTTACTTAACTTTTTGGATAGAACCACCATAATTGTTCTATCCAGCACGCGTGTGTGTGGCAGCCAAAACAGGCATCCATATGCACATGGAGGTGATGATGAGCATATTTGGGCATTCTGGACCCCTGGAGGCATGGAGAACTTAAAACTTGCAAACAGCACTGCAGCCAGGATCAATATCCCATGTTATCCTTGCTAGCAGGTTATTCAGGGGCTGTCTGGAGCCAGCCATAGTGTTCTTTCTGTTTTGGAGCAAATGGACCTTCCCTTAGGTGTCAAGTGTGGGCATTCTTAGATCTGGTATTGTGGCTGGAGGCCTGGTTTATCACAGAGAGTTAGTCTGTCTTTTGGGTCTGAACTACAGAGCTGTGATTCTTAGCAGTGACCAATGTTTATAGTTAAAAATATGAAAAATTGTAAGATGAAATATAATATGATGAATAAGTTAGTTTCATTACATTTTTTCTATTCCCAGTAAGAAACTTGCATATTTGGCTATCTGGTGATTTTATTAAAAAAAGAAAAATCAGTGTACATGATGGGTTTACTTGTAGTAGTTTCTTCTTTGCTTCATTTATGGCAGCAGTTCTCAACCTGTGGGTCACGACCCCTTTGGGGGTCAAACTACCCTTTCAGAGGGGTTGCAACGAGTCTCCACCTTCCCACCCCATCCTCATACGAGCTGCCCCACCCTTGTGGTTGGGGGTCTCCACAACATGAGGATCTGCATTAAGGGGTCACAGCATTAGGAAGGTTGAGGATCACTGATTTATGGCATTAGAATATGTTAAACAAAGGAATTGTTTAGAGTTTAGAACTCCATTACTGATTTTTCTCAGGTCTGATATTACTGAAGATTGCAATATTGTAACCTGGAGCATTGTTTATTTGACTGTGGTTTTAACATTCAGTCAAATATTTCAGTGTGGGTAACAAAATATAACAGGTAGTACAGCCATTAAAATCAACAGTCCCTCTTTAAAATGACAGAACAATGTAAGGTTATGTGTTTTAATGTAACAGATGTATGTCTTGTTGATATCTGCCATACCTTGGAAGGAAGACTATACCACTTGAATATCCAAGGGGACAGAACTATAAAGAATATCTTCATCATGGAATGAGCTTGAAAGATGGGCAGACCTGTACAGGAGGAAACACATCTTCTTTTGGGTCCAAAGCCATTTAGGGTTTTGTACCTTTAAAGCCAGCACCTTACATTGAGCTTGGTAGCAGTAGGATAGACAGTGCAGATATTTCTTGTCACTTCCAATGAATTGGTGATGAATTTCAGGCACAAATATGATTCTTAGACAGTTCAAATGCAGATCTACATTGTATAGGTAGCCAGTAGGAGAAGTTATCCTTCTTATTCAAGAAGTGAAAACAAAATGGGTTATCCTTGTTTTTCATGGTTTTGAAAGTGACAAATAGGATGTTGCTTTTCATTCTTCCAAAAGAAGTACAGTAGAATCCCCTATATGGCAACATTCTGGGAAAATGCAATTTCATAAAAAAGCACCTGACAGAGCAACAGATTTCAGTATAAAACTGAGGGCGAGTAGGATTGAGTTATATTGTCATTGACTGGCCCTGTTCAGATTGCATTGATTTGAATGGGGAAGGGCTTCCACTTTAAGTCAGTGAGAGAAAGGAACTTACATTGAAGTTTCAACACAGCTCCCTCCTCTGAGAGTATTTATAATGTGCCAAAACACACAAATGCCATGTGTAGTGAAACTTCACACAGATGCCAGACAACATTCCTGTTACAATGCTGTCTCACATCCGAACAGCTTTTTCATAGGCTTCAGTGCAGAACACACAGATGTCACCCCCACATCCAAACTAGACTTTTTCAAAGGCTGCAGTGCTAAATGTACAGATGCCACATGGGATGCCAAATTCCTACAGTCAGTGGTTTTCTGCAGAATGTAGTTCTGAACACACAGATTCTGTATGAAATGCCAGTCCCCACATCCAGGTTTTCTATAAGCCTGCAAAACTGAACACACTGATGTCTCCCTCCATCATATTATGGCAAAGTCTTCTCACAGGCTGAACTACTGAAACATTCTGGTGCTACCTGACTCCCTCACACACATCAAAGTGTAGGCTGCAAATATGAAACGCCCCAATGCTCACATCAAGGCACAGGCTGCAATGCAGAAACATCCCCCCATCTCAGCATGAGATTCCAGCCTCCCCCCTCACAGCAAAGATGCTTACCTGCCCCCCCCTACATCCCAGATAATGCCTAGATATTTGTTTTGCAGATGGAGGCAACACAATGGCTTGGTGGGACAGTCTTTCTTCAGCCATGGTGGAGGAGACCCAGTAGAATCTGAACCAATTTCCTTCATCATCTTAACATTGTGGAAGGGAAAACAGTGTTTAAACTTTTTAAACTAGCCTCAGCCAGCCTAGATACTGCCTGGATTTGGAACCATATTTGCCTGAACCTCTACATCAAAAAACTTTTGGAGAAAAAAAATGTTGCCCACGGAAAAAAGGCATGTCAATGCATGTGCACAAACTTGCCCAAAAGCACTGTTCGTTTCACTCAAGAATCCAATCATTTAATCACTAATGGCAGCACAAATAGATACAACACACAAGCAAAAGCACATCCACTCAACCCTCTTCACTCAAAAGCATTCAAAATCACAGAAGCTATCACAGGCTCCTAAAACTCACCCTGCCCCAGCCAAAACTTACAAAAACCGACAAATCTATGCTCAGCACTTACATTCCTCAATGCATAAAGACAAGTTGGGAAATGGCTATTGGGTTGGCTATGCTAATCCAAGCTTGCGGCAGGGTTGATTCCTGATCTCAGACTTTCAATATAGGCACAATTTCTTAAGTTCTTTATAGTGAAAACACACTAGCAGAAAATGAGTGAAAGGTTTTCATGTACTTTCTCTTTTTGAAAAAGCCAAGCACTCTTGATTAACCATTAAAATTATAGCATGCAGTTTGTTTCAAATTTATTCATGATTGCCACTGTGAAACTTTACTACATTGTTTTATTCAGTTTTGCAGTTGGGGCCTCCTTGATGCATGAGGGTTACTTGATGCTTTTCTGTACTTGCTAGTGTTCCTTACCAACAAGTGCACTAAGGACCTCTTTTCCGTTTGTTAGTGAGGAATATGGGAAGTCTTGCCCAGCACTAGTATGCTCTATTTGCGCAGGAAGGGGACCTTTGTCTGGATTGTCAGTAGACCTAATTAAACAAGTCTACCAGGGTACTAGTGGGTCCTGGACTGGACCATGGAAGTGTGCAGAAGACATGGCTCCATGTTCCTGACTACTGGGACACACCAAACTGTGTCACTGAAGTGAGTTCACTGGGGATTCCGAGGCTTGGCCTTCAGAGCCCTTAGAGCTTGACCCTGAAGTGGAGATTGGTTTGGACCAGTACTGTCATACAGACTGTGCTGTTCCAGACCATGCTTTGCCATGGTTTGGGCAAGTGAGCCTCATTAGTCCAGACCGACTGGTTTAGATCACAGACTTTTAGCGCAGAAAGGCCTTTTGATCTAGAGCAGACTGCCTCAGTTCCTTGATACTGTAGCTTAATATGAATTAATCCTGGCAGGAGCTGTGAGAATCATACCTTCTGGACCACCACAGCGTTTGCTTTTGCTGGTATGGGGCCTCTTGTATGCAGTCGTAATCTTCCCTAAAAAAAATACTGGTTCGCTCTATCTTTAAAATACTGTTTCATATTAAAAGCTATAGTATTGCATAAAAAGCTATGGTTTCACAAGAATTCTGTCAAAAATAATGCTTGAAGAAAAAGCCCTTCCTTGACATTCAAGATTTTCCAGTTTGTTTTGCTTACTGATAATTGGTAGAGATTCTGGAATTAAGAATTAATCTATAAGTTGGGGAATACTCAAATGTTTGTGATTATATATAATATAATGTCAAACAAGCTTCAATTTTAAGCTTGATAATAATTTCTAAACCTTGTTCCTGGACTTTGGAATTATGCTAGAATTTCATTACTGGCTGTCTGCTTGGCAGGTTCAGACAAGGAGCTGGGTGGCATTTCCTGACAAATGGAGAACTATTTCCAGACAGAGGCTTATAACCTTGATAAGGTGTTAGATGAATTTGAACAAAATGAAGGTGAGTACACCTGTTAGGACTAGAGATGAAAGTAGTCCCTGATTTTGCACTTACCTGTGTTTTTCATTCTGATCAAATTATGATGTGCTTTCCCAGGTGACAGAATGTTAGGAAATTTTCAGATTTTATTAGCTAATATTGAACCAGTTTGATGCGAAACACCATGTCAACAGTAACAGTATAGACTGGCAGACAGTTTTCTGAGTCAGGGTTGGCAAAGGCATAAGATTATCTGTCTGTAATAAGAACTATCTAGGCTGAATGTTCTTTCCTGTCAGCCAAGATGTACATTCTCCCACCTCTTTACTCAGGTTCAGTGTTAAATCTGATAATCCTTGTTAACATAAATCCAGAGGTGCTCCATGACTAGCTTTTAGGACACAGGATTAGTTGCTTACTTTCAGTCCTTTAACTATAGTTGTCAGATACACAGTATATTTGTACTGACCTTTATTATAGCTATTTATTATATTTAATGGAAAAGGAACAATTTAGTCACTTTCGATATGTGTCAATTAAATGACTAAGATGTACTTCCCCTTCTTGTATAATTGCTATATATTTATGCTTGAAAGCACAAAGCTCTTTTCTGATAGTTCTGTAGCACTAATAAAATATTTAAACAAAAATAGATTAAGTAAATGTAAACTGGCAAATGATTTTTATCCCTTTTTCAAAATACCTGTGACTGTTGTACTGTTTGGTTAAAGTACTTTTCTTGCATGCCTTTATCATCCTTATGGAGCCCCTTTCAGTAGCTGCAATGAGTTGCATTTTGTTCTCATGATACTGCTCACTTCTTCAGCGCCTAGTAAGGGAGGTTAATAAATGCTGAATGGGAGGAAAAAGCAAAAGAGAGGAAACCTATCAGCTCTCAAGGCAGCTTTGCCAGGTAAAAAGCCTGTAATTGTTGCTCTTCATTTGCTGGCACTTTCTGTTCACTCTCTTGGTACCTCTTTTGCCAACATTTCCCTTTATTTTGAGTGTTTACTTGCCTACAATAGGGACAGAATGGGCAGATTTGGCACAATTATCTTTTCTGTATCAAAAACATAGAATTTTTAGGAAAGTATTAACAAGAAAAAGGTCCTCCTGAAAGATTTTAAAGCCTTGTTCCCACTCATGGAATAAAACGCTATTTACAACGCTATTTAAAATGCTTTAAAACGAAGCAAACGAGCATCTGACAATCACAGTCAACCCAGAAATGTGTCCCCACAGGAAAAGGATTAGAACCACTTCCAAAAAACCCATTGGGGAAAGTGAATCTTTTTTTCTCCACACCCTTTGCCCACTCTCTCTCCCCATTGGGTTTGATCTGATAACGTGGCGAAGGGTGGGAAATCCCAGCTGCCCCTCCCTCCTGAGCCTCCCTCCTTTCTTCAAAATGGTCCAAAGAGACAAACACGTAGGAGATCAAAAAGCTGGTGATCAAGCCCCCTTGACTCACTCACTCACTCACTCACTCACTCACTCACTCACTCACTCACTCACTCACTCACTCACTCACTCACTCACACACACACACACACACACACACACACACACACACACACACACACGGATGCTGAGTGCTCCTGCGTGCGCGCACACGCACACACTTGCGCACTCTCTCCTGGGCAAGTGAGTGAGCAGTGCTGCTGCCGCAGCAGGCAGGTGAGAGGGTGGGGATAGGCCCAGTTCCTTACTTCTCCCAGTCCCTGCACCTTCCCCCCTTTCTCCTTTTAAAGATCAAGGAAGGAGGGTGGGAGGGAAACAGGCAGAATTGCACAGGCAGGACTGCTTGTGAAGGGCAAGATTCCTCCCTGCCTCTTTCCTTGATCTTTAGGCATGTGTGTGTGTGAGGGAAACCGTGGATGGGAAAGGAAACATTGTTATAAGGTGTGAAGTGGGTGAATTGTTACAATGAAACCGTTTGCTTAGAGGGGAAACCTGGCATTTTAACTGACAAGGGGCTGTCCTGCTGGGTGAAATCCCACCCATTTCATGATGCATCTGTCCCAATACTGCTGTAGCGTTCCCACAGCAATAAGGAAGAAGCGTTTTAAAAAGCAAAAACGGAAAAAAACGCCTGAAAAAACAGGTGTTCATTCCTTTTTTTAGCCAAATAATCCTCAAAAAACTCCTGAAATGGGTTGGTAATGGGGACAAAGAGGATCCAAACCGTTTTTAAACTGCTTTAAATGATTGGGAATGGGGACAAAGAGGGTCCAAACTGTTTTTAAACCGTTTATTCCATGAGTGGGTATTCAGCCTAAGGGTAGTTTAGACAAATGGTAGCTATTAATGAATCGTGTGTACAAATGGGAATGAATGGTTTTATTGTTTATTCCAGCGACCATATCAACATACATAAAAGAGCAACATAAAATACAAAGTGCCACAGATATATAACAGAAGGAGCTGAAATAAATAGGAAAAAATAGGCAATCATGCAAGCAGACACATTAGTCAGTACCCCCAGTATGAACCAGTCCTGTCTGCTTTAGATGAAGTTTTCTAAGGCATGAGGTCATAACATAAGATGACTCTTTCTGTGGCATGTGCATTTGGTCCCTGAAGGAGAAGAAACAGTTTATCATTAACAATTCACTTGCACAATTTCTTCTGGATATTGAAAATGTTATTAATGTGTTCTTCTGAAAGTATAATTTTGGGATAGTTATATATGAGAAGACAACAGTAGCTTGAGAACTCTTTTGTGTTGATATGAGCACTGTTTTTTCAGTCTGTGCTGGGTCCATGATTTTAGTCACTCTGAACTGGGATCAGGGTCAGGGATGTGTCAACCATTTTTAGGGCCTGGGGGAAGAGGTCCTCCTCTTTCTCCTCTTTCTCTTCCTCTCTTAACCAGAGCAACAGGGCTTCTAGCTGGAACAAGTCACAAATTTATGACGCTCCTGTGGCAGCTCTGCCTCCTTTGGCACAATTCAGAGCCTGAGTGCTGCTTAAGAGAAAAGGAGCAAGTGGGATGGGGTTGTGGTGCTGTTAGGGCAGGTTTGCTTTATTGCCTTCCTCCTGACCAGCCATCCTGTGTTCAGTTCCCCATGCAAATGAACATTGGGGTGCTTGGGAAGGGGAAAAAAAAGAGAAATAAAAGCAGAGAAACAAGCCTAAGCCTGAAGTGGCTGATGAAAATCTTGCCTGCTTGGTATTGCTCAGTCTCAGGCCTGTTGCTAGGGCTTGTTTTTTTCTTGCTTAAGTTTCTGGCAGTCAAAGGGGGGTGGGTGGGTTTGGCTCAGAAAGGGACACCTCTAAACCCGATTGTGCCCTGCGCTAGTGATGTAACTGGCTTGCTTGTGGGGCTGGCTCTGTTTTGAGTACAAATCATTTATAGCTGTCATCGCTAAATTCTGCATGCCATAAAGAAGCAGGCAGGACAAGATAAAGTCTTGCTTTCTGCTTACCTTATAACTCCAGGATACTTGCTTTCTTCTTTTCTCGGGGCATCCAAAACTCAAGTTCAGAGCGTGCAACCAAATTTGCTGAACCCAGCCGTTATCAGAGGATGAGATTTCTGATTCCCCTCCCCCTTGATTACTGTAGTGAGAGTTTTTCTCCTCTGGAAACGACCACTTCTAGTCAAAATTATAGCTGAAAAGTTCCTAAAACTCTGCTTTTTCTTTTGCGTGTTTAGGACGTGCATATTTGTAAGCAGTATAAAATAATGTTACTGGGAAATTGTTCTGGCTTGTTTTAGTTTATGTATGTATCTGCATGTCCAAAAGCCTGAACACAGTAATCATCATGTATATTCATGTCATTTTATATTAGATTTTTCTTTATTTTGGTAGCACAGATTATATTTCAAATACATGTAGGGCTAGGATGCATGATATGAGAAATGCAACCTTGCTTCATTTCTTTTTTAAGTATAAAAATATGCTACTCTTCCCATCCTCACGCTGTGAAAATTTACCGAAACTCCTGAGCTGAGTGTGATTGAACAGGACTGTGTCTTAGGAGGAAAATCATTTCAAAATATCTCTCAATCCTGGTCAGCCTATCTGCAGTTTTTAAAACAATAGCAGCAACAATAAGACACATGAAATGTAAGGATAATTCCCCCCCCCATTTTTTCTGGGTTGGCCTTTGAGTACTATATGAGCTTGTTCTGTTGGTTTTGTTTTTGTATTCTTTTTGGTCAGTGACTGCAGTGAAGCCTGACTCTTTGACTGAATATACTACACTATTGATGGCTCATTGCTTGTACACAATAGTCCATTAATGACATCGGAATATATATATTCATGTCATTTTATATTAGATTTTTTCTTTATTTTGGCAGCACAGATTGTATTTCAAATACATATATTTGAAATGTATTCAGTATTTCTGCAATGTTTCTGAAGCTTGTGGTAGAAGTAAAAACTCCTCATAAATACAGGGTTTTTTTGCCATCAACCTATACTGGCCAAGGGTGTTTCCTGTTTCTTCCTTCTAGTATGTAAATTTATATTTTTGCCATATAGGACTACTCCCTCCCCCCATTTTTTTTAAAAAAATCTTTTCCCTGTATCCTTTCTTTAAATGTATTATTTCTGAATTTTCCTTGTGAAATTTTAGGTGCATTTTATATGCTAGGGCATGTTGCATGGTGCAAAATACAGTAAATCTATACTGAAAGAACTCATAATGGCAAATGTGCTAGCCTATAGCTGGGGGTTCCTGACAGTCTCCCAACCAATTACTAATCATAACTGACTCTGCCTTGCTTTTTGGATGAGCAAAGTTCAGTTAGGTTCTGCCATTTAAAAAGTGCAAAATTATGTTCCTGTTATAGTACCTTGTACTGGGAGAATAGTATCAGTTTTTTCCAGTTCAACTTTTTTGAAACCACATTATACTTTTTACAGTACAGGGACATTGGGGTATGCTACTGGATATGTCTTAGCAAAGCTGTTCAGAGAGCTTTAACATTATTTACGCTACAAATAATTGCATTGTGAGGACATTTTTCTGTTTGGGCCATTAAGAGCTCATTATAGATTCAAAGCTAAAGCATAAGTGAACCTAACTGTGACAGAAAATGTACGATGACATATCCATTATTTGAATGTAATTTTAAAAATAGGAAAAAATATAAGCTTTATCAAGATTGAGATACCTTGCATCTCTTCTTTGAGCCGTTAATTTTTCATTTGCTCTAAAATCCACTAATTTGTTGTGAGACAAAAATAAAGCAAGTTACAATTGGGGTAAGGAATTTAATTGGAACAACAATATGGAGATGTCCCCCATAATTTATTTTGTGGCACATCCACACATGGTTTTAATAAAAGGTTAAGGAGTGCATTACATTAACGTAATGCCATACAGTGGTCCCTTGACATACGAGTTTAATTCATTCCGTAACCTTGCTCTTATGTCAAATCGCTCGTATCTCAAAGCAATTTTCCCATTAATTCATTCCAGCTCCCAAAACACCACCTCAGTTGTTTTTGTTATATACTGTACTGTATTTACATACTTGTACCTCAAATCTTGCTCTCATCTCAAAGCAAAATATCACTCGCTCGGCGGCTTGTATCTCAAAACCCTTGTATGTCGAGGTACCACTGTACATTAATATTTGCCTCCTGCTCCCCCAGTCCATGTAAAAGGCCACAAAGTGTGTATTTTAGTTGGTGAGGGATGGGACATTCTGGAAATACTTCTTTTGCTTTCAGGTGCTTGGGTAACAGCATATAACACAGAGAAAGAGTTGTTTTTAAATGCAGCAACGAAATTCAATGTTTGGTTAAACATATTATTTTTCCGTGATTGGACAGATAAAATGAATCCCAAGTTTTGATTGATTGTATGAGCAGAATGAAGAGCTTTAGTTGATTGATCAAGCACTCCTCCATCTGAGTGTACATAACTGCAGTGGGGATACTAAGCTAGTGACTGGGGAGGGATGCCTGTAAGGAGGGTAGCTGGCAGGACAAGACACTGGCTCAGGAGGAGACTTCATATTCTGTAGCTGTCTTTAATTATATACATGTGAGGGGAGAACCACATAAGGAACAGGTTGAAAGGTGAATGTGTGTACTGCTGCAGGACTGGATTGTGTGTGCATTATCAAATGGCATGAAATTAACAAGAAGAAGAATATGAGAAGCCCTGATGGAGCAGGACGCAGTCCATTTACAGCCTGCATTCTGTTTCACACAGCGGTCCACCAATTGCTTCTGGGCATCCTCAAGCAGAAGAGAAAGGCAAAACCTTCTCCTGCTCTTGCTTCCCTGCAGATGACCTTTAGAGGCATCCTGCCTGTCTCTCCAAATGGGAGGCAGTACCTCGACAACAATTGTAGTGTACATCTGTCCTCCATGAATCTGTCTAACCCTTTCTTAAAGCTATCCAGGCTGATAGCTGTCATACTTCTTCTGGTAGTAAAATCCATAGACTGCTGGGTGAAAACATACTTCTCTTTGTCTTTCTTAACTCTCCTGCCCATCAGCTTCATAGAGTGCCTCCTGGTTTTAGTGTTGTGCTGTTTTTCAAGGCTGAAGAAGCCTAGTTATTGCAGCCTCAGTTGGTAAGTGAGAAGTTCCAGCTGCTTGATTATTCTGATTGCCCTCTACGAGTTCAACAATATCCTTTCTGAGATGTGGTGACCAGAACTGTACCCAATATTCCAAATGTGGCCTCACTATAGATTCATAAAGAAGCACAATGATGATTGTCAATTTATTTTTTATTCCATTTCTACCCCTTGATTAGATTTGTTTTTTTCACTGCTGCTGTTTTTTCACGACTGGGATGACACTTTCATTGAGCAGTCTCCCAGAACCTCAGTATCCTGCTCTGATACAGAAACCTCAGACTCCATCAGTTTATAGGTGTAATTGGGTTTCTATGCCCCCATGTGCATTACTTGGCACTTACTAAGACTGATACACATTTGGCCACATTTGGTTGCCCACTCAGTATCAAGAAATCCCCCCGAAACGCTTCACGGTCTCTTTCAGTTTTTACTGCCCTGAAAAGTTTAGTGTCATCTGCAAACTTTCCTATCTCATTACTTACCTCTACTTCTAGATCATTTATAAATACATTTAAAAATACAAGTCCCAATGTTGAACCTAGTGGGACCTCACTTGTTACTTTCCTCCACTCTTTTTCTTACGACTACTTCTCTTATTACTACTCTTTTTCCTGTTCTTTAGTAAGTTACCAGGTCCTCTTTTTTCATGACTGCTGAGTTTATTCAGGAGTCTTTGATGAGGGACTTTGTCAGAAACCTTCTAAAAGTCAGGATAAACAATGTCAATTGGATTGCCTTTATCTACATGTTTATTAGCACTCTCAAAAAGTTCTAAGGCATGATTTGCCTTTGGGGAAGCCAAAGCTGCTCCTCCTTGTGTGCACTAATTTTATCCTCAATGGTGGTTTACATTACTTTACTTGGAACTGATGTTAAGTTGACTGGTCTTAATTTCCTGGATCACCTCTGGACCCTTCAGTAGAACCTTAAAGCTGCATTAAAGGAAGAGGTTAGATGGAAAATTAAAATTGCACAAATTATACCATTGTGTAGTTGTACCCTTAGACTAAAGTCTGTACTGGTTTTGGTTTTAAAAAAGTGAAAATGCAGCAATTTTCATAGATATTCATCTGTGGCTGGGTTATGTTAACCATCATGGTTTGTTGCAAAATAGAATAGGATTTAATTGTTATTGGAATTCCAGTAAAGATGCCTTAACAATGAATTTAGTGTTTGTAGCATATAACCTGATAAAAACACTCTTTTATTTGCTGACAATTTTCAAGTACGCATTTATTTATCAGCCATGTCAAGTTAGGATATACATCTCTTTTAGAAGTAGCTTTGATATATAAACATGTTGTGTAAAGCACATATTAACAAAATATGTTAAATGTATGTTAAATCACGCTTTTTTTTTCCAGATGAAGCTATATCACCCACGTTGTTGGATGCAAAGTGGAATCAGATCTTAGACCCTCCTTCTCATCGGCTTTCTTTTAATCCAGCTCTGGCCAATGTGAACGAATCTGCAATTCCTAATGAGTGTCCACAAAAATTAAAAGCATTATCCTTGACTCACTTAGCCTCTGCATCAGTAGGGGAAGGGGATTGTTCTAATGGAAAGATTTGTAATACAAGCGAAGAGACTCAAAACGTTTGGATTCATGAAGAGACAATAACAGATGATCAGCTAGTTAAAAAAAGTAATCAAAATGTTCAGTGCAATGCTGTGGATACAGAAGAAAGAAAACGTGGCAATGTAGCTTGTTTACCAGAGGAAAAAAATGTTCTAGTTGTAGCAGTCATGCATAACTATGACAAAAAACCACTGCAAAGTGATGTGTTAGATTGTGAAAATTACAGCAAATCTCCCATCATGGATACCATTAGCTTTACACTGGATAATGAAGCCCAACAAACAGATTGCTTTGATATTACTGTAAATGGATCGACTGAGAAGGATATAGATACTCAGAAAGAAGCACCAGAAGGAGATATGCTACCTGCAGAAGAAGATTCTGTTAACCATTGTGGTGTTGCTGTTTCTGCTTCCAGTTGCATACCCGGTGGCTGTTCTTTGGTGAAGGAGAATGAGGGTATAAATAAAGATCCTCCATTTTCAGAAACAGGGGCAGCGGGGATGAATGTCATTTCCTTGCCAAAGCCACTTGGCCCTGGCATTAGCTCTCAAGAAGACGATACTCCAATCGAGGGTTTTAATACCAACGTTGTTCAAGGAACAGCACTAGAAACTAGAAACTGTTCACCTAGTTCTCATGGTGGTTGTTTTTCCACAGAGGTTTCTGTAGCAGAACAAACAGCTCACCAGGATAAGTCAGGGATAACCAAGCTCTCGGCAACTTGTCAACCAAATGCTTTTGGAAGCGGCAATCACTGTGAGTATTCTGGTGAATGCTCAGCCTCCAGGGATGCTAGTCCTGTTGAAAATGAAGCTGACACATGTGAAAAAATTTCCAACACAACTGAATCGTTAGATGTGGCAGTTTGTTTATCAGAATCTCAGGAGATAACAAATGGGGAATTGCGTAAACAAAATGAAGTCAGCAAGAATGGAGAAAGCGAAACACTGTTACATGCCGCAAAGCATGAGGAAGCATGTAGCAGTAAGGGACTTAGCAATGATGGCATAACAGAAGCCGGTCTGGACTTAAAGGAGACCTTTGTAGATGAGCTTGAAGATGCCAGACCTACTGATGTTATGGAGATAACATCAAGTGGCATACTGAATTGTGATTCCTATGGAATACAGAACCCAATTCTTGCTCATATTCCAAAGACTTTACCTTCAAAGGAAGACTCTGTGACAGAGGAGAAGGAGATAGAAGAGAGCAAATCGGAATGTTACAGTAATGTTTATGAACAAAGAGGAAGTGAAGCCACAGACAGGAGTGGGCTCATCTTAAACTGTACTGGTGACCAAATGAAAAAAAAATATTTACATAATTTGTGCAGTCAGGTACCATCTGAACCGAGTCAAGCACCACCAAAACCAGCAGCTAATCTGCCATCACTCAGTGTTCCTTTTGGTGGTGCCCGCCCCAAACAGCCTACAAATCTTAAACTGCAAATTCCAAAGCCATTACTGGAGCATTTACAAAATGATCTGGTTCCACCAAACTGTGGTGGTAACAGTAAAAATAAAAATGATGTGTCTGGAAAAGTAAAAGCTGGTGAACACCTAGCATCAAATCTATTTCCAGATAAAACATCATTGAACACCTCAGTCTCAGATAGTGGTGAGCATTCAGATGAGCATGAGTCTGGAATTTCTAGTAGTTCGTGCCTTGCATCAACCTCAGATAGTCCAGACAACGATCTTGGAGCGGGCCAGTTTGGTGTTGCTGCGAGAAAGCCATTTACTACTTTGGGTGAAGTAGCTCCAGTTTGGGTCCCTGATTCTCAAGCACCGAACTGCATGAAATGTGAAGCTAGATTTACCTTCACTAAAAGACGGCACCATTGTAGAGCTTGTGGAAAGGTAAGCCCTTATTCATTAATTCATTAATTCAGTATAAGTGGTAGAAGTCACAGACCAGGACAGTATTTGCTTCTGTGTCTGAGAATAGCATGTTATAAAAATATACTTCATGACTGTATTACATAGTGTCACAGGTGATCCTGAATGAAAGCATGCGGAAAAACTATATAATGGGATCAGGTACAAGTTGTTGAAGTTCTCAGTTTTCTGATGAATGTATCTAAACATTAATCTTTATATGTGACTTATATGTAAGTGTGCCAGTTAAAACAGACATATTATGTGGTCTTGTAGCATCTTATGGAAATTCTAAAGATTTGCTTATGCAGTTTTGTAGTGTTTTCAGTATACATCGGTCTGATTCCCTTCTTCATGCTTCAGACAGTCTCCTTATCATAGTTACTAGCAACAGAGTTGGCTGGGAATGCTCTATAAGGAGTTCCCACTTCACCTTCAGGATTGGAAGAACAGCTGGAGATTGCTGGAGTGTTGTATGGCCAAGCTGTTTAGAAAACCTTGGCCATACAGAGTAAAACTAGAACATCCCTTCCTCATGTCTACTCTTCGGGAACAGAAATGGTGAGGAGTGCATTCTTTGCCATGCCCGAAGATGTAGAAGCCCCTGTCAAATCATATTCTCTGTCTAAGATCTCCTTTGAAGTACAGAAGGTGGTGGATGCTGCTTTCCACAAGTGTTCTCTGTGCTTCAGGGTAGAGGCGGTTGTACTTGCTTTGATCTAATATTTGGCTGTGTCGGTTCAGAAGTATCAGAAATACTGAGGTCATGAGAAAAAAGTATTCCAAGTTCCCACAAAAATAAATGATTGCATTAGAAGCGTTATAAACAATAACGTGAATAAATTAATTTTAAAAGGCTTTTCTCTTCGGTTCTCGAAATTATTTCTGATTGTTGCTTGTTCAATGGAAATTAAGAATGTCAAAGCAGGTATAGCTTCCATTGTCTGAAATGTTCTTTGGATTATGTTGCAGAATAAAATACTTAAAGTACAATTTGTTTTTGTAGTTTAGTTCATACGTACAATATTTAATTTTCATTTCACTTTCTGCATTTCATTCATTCCTTTCTGTTTTACTTTCACAGCCAGTGTGTTAGCTAGGGTTTATGTCAAATGCATTAAGAAGGCAATCCTGAAAACAGATCTGCAGCACTGAGAAAGGTTAGGAATAGGTGGATCCTTCTGTAAGTGAGAGATCCACACCTGCTGACCGAATGCCTTTCTCCCATTTGCTGCTAACATTGCATCAGTTGGTCTTGCTATTCTGTAAGCATAAACATGGCTTCTACTGGAGCAGGAAGGGCGAGGTTTGCCTAAGGCAGCCAGTGGCCCATTCATAGGTATGACTGAGTCAGTTGAAACTGATGGTCAGATCTGAACCTGTTAAAAAGCATGCACAAATAATTAAGCTGTTTATTTGTTTTCTTGCAGCTGTCTTACTTCCTAACTTAATTGGAGTTAACTCTTAAATTTTGCCAGTTTTAGGATTGCACTCTTGAGGGCTTGACAGAATGCAGGTTTGAAAATAAGTGAAGGCAAAGCTGAATAAAAACATGAAAAAAGTTATGTCAGAATACAGCCATGTGAAGACCTGTGGAAAATGAGTAACATAACATTGTATATAGCATTTACCATTTTTTATATAGTAAAGAAAACACAAGAGCTCTTTATTCCACTAGAAATTATGTATGTACTAGAATGCTATACCTTGTTTAAAATGGTCAGTGGTAGGGGTGTGCATGAATGTAGGCTCCTCACCATTTGTTTCCATTTGAAGTGTTTTACCTTATGGTTTTCCTGGCAGAACCTTGGTGTCGTTCTGACAAAAATTCCTGTTAATGCTCTTAGACTTTCACATTAAGAAGTGGTGACAGGCCCCTGGCTAGGGTTATGCCAACCTGGTTTTTTATGAACTGAGTCTGGTAAAAACTAGAGAAGTAGACCGAACCCTAGGTACAATTCAGCCGTTTAGTCTGATAGCAAACAGAATTGGGAGTGGGTGTGAAAATTGTTTACATTGGTTTGATGCCCCCCTCGTGTGTGGTCTCTCCTCTTCTCCTTCCTCCCATAGCCTCCCTCCATTGTGTCCCCAGGGCTCTTCCTTTCCCATTGTGTCCTTAGTCTCCTCCATTGTATCCCTGGCTGTCCTGTTGCATCTGCCTGAACTTTCTTCCCCTGTGACTCACCTTTCTGCTAGCTGCACAGTTCTTTAAAAGGCCAGGCAACTGGCATGCTTTCTTGAGCTACTGGACATTCTGAAGTAGAGGAGCATTGCTCATCCCAGCAGGTACATGGGCACCCACTTTCTGGAAGGCCTTGAATGTGACTGTTCATGTACAAGGCTTTCCAGGAAGTGAATGGTGCATATCCATCCACTTGATCTTCTGGAAGCACTTGCAGCATTGCATTCAAGGCCTTCCAGGAAGTGGAGTGCATGTGACTTGCTAGGATGATTCATGGCCCTCCAGTCTGGAATGTCTAGTAGATCAAGAAAGCATGTGAGAAGATTCAGGTAAGGAGCCAGCAGATGCGGCTGGGAACTTTATAAGCTGGTGCAGAATGCAGCTGGTAGAGTGCTGACCAAGACATCTGGCCAGGTGCATATCACATTGGTCTTAAGAGTTCCATTGGCTGCTTATTTGTTACCAAGCCCAGTTCAAGGTGTTAACTTTGACTTATAAGGCTCTAAGTGACTTGGGCCCCAAATATCTAAAGGAATGCCTTCTTGCATGTTGACCTGCCCATGCCTTAATATCTGGAGGGGCGGCCCTCCCAGTTGCCCCACCATTCTCAGTAGTAAAAGGGGTGGGCACCTGGGAGAGTGATGGCCCCTAAGCTATGGATTAGTCTCCCCCTTAAGGTTTGTCACTGTATATGTTCAGGAAGGCAATGAAGACGCACCTCTTTGCCCTGGCCTTTGGTTAAATGGGAATATACTGCTGTCTCTTCCCACTTTACAGACACTGTTACTGTTGTACTATAGTTGTTTTAAATATATGTCTGATTTTAAATCTTGTTACCTGCCCTGAGACCTTTGGGTATAAGGTAGAATAGAAATACAAATAACAAAGCAATAAAGCAATAAAGCAATAAATAAAGGAGACCACAGTATGGGTGGTGGGGTAGAAACCTGTTTGCTGAACTGTTGGCCAGTTCATGGAACAAGCTGGTTAGTTAATATGTGGGAAGCAAACGATTACCCTTGAGGCTGGTTTGAGCTCATTTCCAACCAATCTGGCCTTTGTGCATCTGGTGTTTGTGCATATCCTACTTCTGACCATTTTATAGTGGTTGTCTTATGTTACTGTCCTGTATTTTTATAGTTTGATGACTGAATGCTGGTGCTTAATATGTTTATCGATGGTTCACAAATTAATATGTTCTTGCTGAGATTCATTGTTTTTATAATCATTTTAATGTTTTTGAGATTTTTATTATTTAGAGTAATTGAGAAATAATAATTTAAGAAGTGCATCACATTGCTTAACTCCTTTAGTAACTATAATAAGGTGTAACAGTGCTACAGTTAAATGTGTGATCTAATTTTCCTTCAACTCATTTTGTACCAGGTTTTTTTTTTCATGCAAGGTGGGAGATTTTGTACTAATGTGTAAAAGTACAGAGGAGTAAGAACTTCTTTAGAAACTGAAATACAATAGATTCCATTCTGGCAGAATGCCACATAATGAGAATTTGCATTATTAAGGCAGTAGACTTTAATATAAAACTGGGGTTCCAGGAATTGCAGTCAAAACCTTCATTTACTTATACTGTGGTAGACAGGCTCTGTTCAAAATTACACAGACTTGAATGAAGAAAGGTTTCCAGTGCATGTCAACAAGAAAAATTAATGAATCTGAATTGAAAAGGGCATAGTTAGACCATCATTCACGGGGAAAATGTCAGAGCACAGAGATATTATGCCTGAATACTGAGATGTCATATAAGATGCCACACCCACTCCAGATGGAGTCTGGAGTCTGCAAAACATACAGATTTGCTTCTTCCAGCCATACAAGGGTTTTTCATAGTCCCTAGTGCTGGCCATACACCATACAACATGAGATGTCAACCTTCCCCCCTCAGACAGAAGTTTTCAGAGGCTACAGTGCTGATCATACTTATGCCACAAGTATTCTGACCCCTCCCACATGCAGGTAAAGGTTTTCTACTGGGTGAGGTGCTGAACACATTGATGCCAACTTCCCCTGCATCAAGGCAGTTTTTTAACAGGCTGTGCTTCCAAAACACTGGGATATCACCTCTCTACCACACCAAAGTATGGATTTTGCCCATACTGCCATGATCTCAAATCTCAAAGAGTCTCAAAGAATTTATTGATAAGTCTGAGGACTGTATCATAAGCTATAGAATTTAAAGATAATGGTAGTAATACATACCGATTAAGATAAATTAGAATAAAATGGATAGTCCTTGGCAAGATTACAGCTGGTTTCACTCCCTTAGCATTCTATCCCAGTCTGTGCATAGCGTAGATTCCAATTTTGGGTGACAATGGTGAAAAACATTGATGCCACACCAAACACTCTGATACCATACAAATATAAGGTGCGTATCTCACCCTGGATAAGAGTTCAGAACAGCCTATTATTCATTGTATAGATGTAGAATTTAACGTATTCATATTATCTTATAGGTAGGTTATTGCTATGTGACTGATTATATTTTACCTGTTTTACTCAAGGTCTTCTGTGCAGCCTGCTGCAGCCTAAAATGCAAACTTCTCTATATGGACAGAAAGGAAGCTAGAGTGTGTGTAATTTGTCATTCAGTATTAATGAATGGTAAGTAGTGGAGAAGTTCCAGTAATTTTGTATTGAGCAAATCAGCTATATATATAATTGAGTGTGATAATACTGGCTGGTGTATTCTGTTCTATTAGTGGAAATAATCTTCATATGGGATGCAATTTAATCTCTGCTGCAATTTAATTTGATGTAAACCCTTGGAAACATATTACAAATCTTAAATGGCTAAAATGAAAACAACAGCAACACCAGAATTCTTTGTAAAAGATGGATGCATTGGTGTATAGTGAACATAATAACCAGACATTTCTGATTTATATAATAAAATAATAATTTTTGATGTCTGAAAAGAATGCTCATTGCAAAGGTTGGGTATATAAATTCAAGAATGTTGCGTCCTGCTTGTCTCAAGCATTTAAAGATTTATGCAATGTATTTAACTTTTATATTGTATTTTGAGAAAGAATTGTTGCTATAAAACTGCTGTTTTAAAGTTCAGTACTGAATATAACATCTTCCCTTTAGGTTTTTACATGTAACGAGTAGGTTCATTGTAGCTGTGAATAAATAAACTAATGTGACACTGATTTTTTGAAGAAATACTATTGCCAGAGGAGTAAACTGAATGTCTTCCAATTATTTCACATGAAAGATTCTTGGTTTTGTAGCAAAAATAGTTGACTTCATTGAGTTAATTAATAAGTAACATTCTTGAATGGGGTGTGTGCAAAACTGTTTCATTTGGATTTGAGATTATTTTATTTAGACCTGATAAAATTTATTAGATAATAATTTCCATGGAAAAAACACATTTTTTTTACTTTAAGCTTTAGTGATAAGGAGCATATGTACAAAAGCCCTCAGCAAAAGTGGAAGAATATAATATTGTGTTTGGAATCAACTGCATCTAAATTTTATGAAACTGTACTGGCAATGCTTTCTTATTGCTTGTCAGATAATAATCTAAGTGACTCAATTACTTTGATGTTCTAAACCTTTCAGGTACAGCACACGAAGTTCTTCAAAAGACTGATACGTTATACATAACAGTTGTTTAGCTGGCCCCTTATTTCTGTGATTGTTGAAACAGATAAGGATGAGGGACGGAATCATTCCCAGATATCACCATTTGGATTCATTAATATTTCCTACAGTCTTCAAGAAAAGAAATATTCAAGATATATAAACATCTATGCTGCTTCTAAGAATCTTTTGTCTGAAGCCCTGTGCTGAGCTTTTATTTGGCACTGGACATATTTTTCAATAGTAATTAAAGTGTGATCCTAAAGATGCCTGTCCTTTTCTTATTTCTGAGTCCAGTTCTGTGCTTTATTGAGCATGAATGGATGGACACTTAGCATAACTGAATCATTTTTCCTCCAGCTTGCTGTGTTACTGGAACTGTTTTGGGTATATGGCATCTAGAGAGGTGTGTGAATATTGTGGGCAATACAGCTATATGAATGTAAGTGTTAAAAGGTTTTAAGAGGAATAGATGGAAGAGCTGCACCTCTTATGTATTTATGTTTTAGCTTGGACAGTTTTAAAAACTTAAATTTCTAGTTAGATACAACTGCTTAGCACGAACTCAACAATCAAGTCCTATTGTTATCTAAGGCTGCCAAAAATTGCTAATGCAAACTCTTCTGTAACTGGCAAGAAGGAAGAACTCTGGTTAAATGCTGTCATTTAAGTTGCATTTTAGATTAAGAAAGCAAGAGAAATTGCCAGTTTAAAAATTTACAAAAGTTCATGTTATACAGTTATGTGAGAGCATGTCTGAACCCTTCAGAATTATCTGTATTCCTGCATTCATGCCACTGTAATGTGATCTGATCCTTATTAAAAGTCCTAATAATAAAGGGAACTTGACAAAACAGTACACAATGTAAGGCATTTTACATACCATATATTTAGTACACAATCATCCATGTAGTGTTTTTGTTGGAATAAAGAATACAAATGCTTAGCATAATCAGCAATCAGATATTTTCGTTAGAACAGTCAAGTGTGAGTTTTGAGGACCTTCTGTTTTTTTTTAAACCAGTAACAGCTGGTTGTAACCATATGCTGCTTTTTGTAAGAGTGGATTATACCTCAAAAAAGAAAAAAAGACTGCTGAAGCTTTTAGTCTTATGGATGTTCATGAGATTACAAACCATTTCTAAAACTGATATCCAACAATCCACAGTCAAGCAGACAGTGTACAGATTGGTAAAATGCATCACCATTGTTGTTCTTTCGAGGAACGATTGTCGCTCCAAGAGCATCTTATTGTGTGTTGGGGGTTGAAAGTAAGGCAAAACAGTCGCACCTGGTTGTGTGCTGTTTTATTTTTGAATATTCAAGTAGCATGCAATTATTGAATCTAGCTGTGCTCTTTTTGGAAAAAAAAACTTTCTCAGCTTGTGTGCATCTTCCCATTTTGGGTGGACACATTCTTGTAGGCCTCAAAGGCTGGGCACTATGGATCATTTCTGCCGGTTTCTTCCTCTGCCAGATAGCTGTTTGGCAGCATTTTTTCTAAAAAAACCAAAATGAATAAACAAGACAAGACAAACCATCCTGCTCTTGCTCCTGGGAGTTTGTCTTTCTGCAGGTCCTGGGAGACTTTCTGCTTCTGAGATCTCTCCCTCACAACACCTTAGTTTTCCTGACAGCATCAGCACCACCTGTTTTCAGCTTGGGAAAGTTCACCCTCTCACCCACACCAAGGCATTTACGATTTGGATTAAAATGGAACAAGGAGGAGTCAAACAGCCCCTCTGCTCTGATGAATGGGCTAAAATGGCTGAGGTTTTGACAGTTTGACTCTCCTTTTGGCAACAAAAGCATGCTATCTTCAACAACAGAGAGAGATGCTTAAAAAGCATCAGAAATAGTGGCAATTGATTTCTTACTTTATGCTGCTGCTTTGGGACCAGTTAAGGCTCCAGCAAACACTGAGGAAGATCAGAGTACCTGGCTGCCTCAGGAACAGATGGCAACAGACGCTTGACAATAGATGCAAGTACTTTGGGTTCATGGTTCCTTTCCAAATTTATTTGGAGAAATTTGTGGCTATTTTCCTGAAGGACAGAGAGAAAGACAAAGAGCCTCTGCCTCTCATCCCTTGCTGTTTCACAGGCCCTTTCTACAATTGGACTTCGTCTGGATAAGGTTTTTTTTGTCTGCATGCTTATACAGTTGCTGCTGAAATAGGGGTCAGCAACTGGCCCTGGAGCCGAATGGCTGGGCAGGAGATTGGGGCCCTTGGTCGGTCAGGTTGAAATACCAGAATCTCACTTTTGTCCATGTTTAGTTTCAGACAATAACTTACCATCCATTTAGCAATATTCATAAGGATTTCCGCAACTGAATCCCACGCTTGGGGGTCAAGGGAGTCAAAACTTTTAAAGACTTGTGTGTCATCTGCATACATGTGGTATTAGTAGCCCCAGTCTGTTAGTAATAAACCAAGTGAGCGGGTGTAAAGAGTGAACAGCAGTGGGCTAAGGGTTGAACTCTGTGGGACTCCAACTGGTAACGGGACTGCCTCTGAGGTATTACCTTGGACATTCACTGCAAAGGACCGGCCAGACAGAAAGAAGATGAACCAAGCCAGAGAAGTTTCTGCTATGTACAAAAGTCACACATAAGTTTCTTGAAGTTTGCACAGTTGTTTATAGTATGATGTTGTCACTCTGTGCAAACGAACTAAGCAAATGATGCATGCAGTTTCCACCCTCACCCAACCTGGAAGTGCCTTATTCTCACAGGAGGAGTTTGAGTGGGACCTAATTCAATGGAGATAGGGCTGATAATGACTTCTGGACAGTATGGGTGTGCAACACGTTTGCCTTTGATCTCTCATTGCCCTGGTGAGGAGATGCTGCTATGCTTGCTTTCTGTTTCTGTGTGTTCCCCATAATCATAGAAACATAAGCAGAGCTTAGTCACCATGAGACTCTTACATTCCTAAATGGAAAATTCTGTAATTGTTACCTTTGCATGATAGGCACTTATGCCTTTTCTTTGTACTTTGTTTTTCCTTAGCACAAGCCTGGGAGAATATGATGAGTGCCTCAAGCCAGAGCCCTAATCCTAATAACCCTGCTGAGTACTGTTCTACCATTCCTCCATTGCAGCAAGCCCAAGCTTCAGGAGCCCTCAACAGTCCTCCACCTACTGTTATGGTACCTGTGGGTGTTCTAAAGCATCCAGGAGCAGAAGGTAGCCCCTCACCACCTCGTTTACAAGTTGACTTTTTTAGTGTGGTCCCTGTGTGCCTTGACTTACCTTCACAAAAAAGTAATAAGAGTATTAAACATTTGCTAGTTGATGCTGTGCAACCTTTGGGTCCCAATTTAAATCAGCATACAGTATCAGTGTACTGCATTCTGCAATTAGGTTTAGTATGTAGCATTGAAAAACCACCAAATAGTTGGTCCTTCTTAGCCTGTGTTTCTCACAGAAATTAATTCCTGCCTATTTTAAGAACTTGAGTACCCATAATGGCAATTTAGCATGAGAAAATGGATCAAAATGCACTTGATTGGAAACTAAAACATTATTAACATTCCAGCTGCAGAAATTATGGGAAGAATCTTGTTCACTCTGGTATATAGAGAGTCTAGACTAGTCAAAGGAGTCACAAAAGAAGACCTCAAAATAGTCCATGGCAATTACAGTGGACTAGACGAAACTAACCAAAATCATAAATATCAGCAAATGACGTAATGGTGCAAACTAGTTTGGAAATCAGAATCCTTCTTACCTGAGAAACAACTCCATCATTTTCACTGAAAATATTGATGCTGAAATATTAGGAATAAAATGTTAATTTTCTGAATTTTTGCTTGTCAGGTACATATAAAGGGAACCTACATAAAACATACAGAGTTCTAGGCATAGGAACCATCATATGTATATTAATTTTACCCTCTATTGTCATATACAAAGATGCCCAAACATCCAAATCCCCTTAATATTAAATATAATTACAAGTGTGGCTGTCCCCAAGTACAACATCTGGTGGCTCACCACAGTTCATCAGAAATTGGATTCATTTCCCTTTATTTCTTCTTTATTTGAATTCCAGAGTTTGCCAGTGAGTGCAGAATCCACTAGACTCTTGGGTTTGCATAGAATTGTGTTCCTCTGTCATATCACTTTTCATTTGCCTTATTCTGTTTTCAAATAAACAATGAAATGTCTGCATAGAATGACAGGCTCTGTTGTAAAATTATTAGAAGCAAAACACTGAATTCTACTATTGTCTACAAGTGTATAGAATCCACTGTGCCAAAAATGAGGACATAATTCCAAGTTTCTTAATGAACTGGTTTTGTTGAACTATCCTCATCTCTTCCCCTAGTGGCTCAGCCCAGAGAACAAAGGCGTGTTTGGTTTGCTGATGGCATCTTACCCAATGGCGAAGTTGCAGATGCAGCCAAATTAACAGTGGCTGGAACAACTTCCACTGGAGCACTAGCAGTATCACATGACCCAAGCAAGCCCACAAGTAACAATACTTCACCAGTGGAGGTAAGATAAAGCCCAGATTGAAATTATAATGGGATTGAGAGGAGATGTTGGTTAGTGTTCATGTGGCTGCCTACATGTCATTGGGTTCCATCTTTATTCAGCCCCAGCTAGTAGCCTAATAGAAAGCAGGTTACTTTAATGTCTTGCATAAAAGATTAAAATATTATAGTATGTCAGTTTTTACATAGTTGTTCTGGTGCTTGTTTTTGTTCCTTGTAGACTGAAAACTCATTGGCATTTTCAAGAAGTATAACTCAGGTTGGCAGTCCAGTTGGCAGTGCAATGAATTTAATCCCAGAAGATGGACTTCCTCCAATTCTTATCTCTACTGGTGTAAAAGGAGGTGAGTAGGAACTATAGTTTATCTGCAAATGAATTTAATATAATTTTAGCCCATTTTAGTACAGTTCACTGGTTACAACAACTTGAGTAATCCTTTGAAAGGTTTGAAGCTTTGAAGTACATAGGCATCTAAAAACACACTATTTTCCTCCTCCTCTTCCTTTCTTTCCTCCACCTCTGCATTTTTCTCTATACCTTTTGGGAGTAATTAGACCTGAAACAATTTTGCTAATACCTTAATTGGATTCAGCAGGTTAAGAGTGGAATAGATATATACCCGGTTGTGGCTGGATAGTGCAGTGGTTAAGCATGCAGTTTACCTTGCAGCTCCCCTGCAGGATGCCCGTTCAAATCCCAGTTGGAATATCCATCTAGCAAGGGTCGGTCGGCAAGACCCTTAATGCTTTATTCACCTGTCCTACCTCAGCTAACAGCCAATATGTGAACCATCATGTATACACTGAAATGACTGCTAGTGAGCCAGTTTAGTCTTGTGGTTGGTGTGTTGGACTCTTATTGATAGTTGCCTGGTTCGAATTCGCTCTACTGCACAAAGCCTTGGGCTAGTCACAGCTCTCTTCTGAGCTCTCATGCCCCCACCTACCTCACAGGGTGTCTGTTGTGGGGAGAAGAACAGAAGACTTTGTTAGCTGCTTCGTCAGTCCCCTTAAGGATGAGAAAAGTGGGGTATAAAATCCAACTCTTCTTCTTCTAATGTATTGATATTTTGTTTTTATTACTCAAATAATAAGATAGTCTTTTATAACATTTGATTTGAGTTCTTTGACTGTCAGAAGTCTTACAAGAGGCAAGTAAAACCAGGTATAATTACTGCCTTTTAAACAAATTCTTTATGAGCACTATAAGCATAGGCTTATGGTATCATTTTGAAAGTGATGGCATAATCTTGGCATTGTCTAGTTAGCCCTTCTCTGACACTTCTTATTGGTGCCAATGTGTGTGCAGCGAGCAGTTCACTTGTAGCTCCATGATCAAGTTCTTCTGCCTACTCAAAAGCTGCTTCTTGCCCTTCCTTGTTCTTTGAGACTGCTCTAGCTGGCTTGGTGCACTCAGTGAACAAAGTAGCAGCAGCCATGTGACATAAGAAAAACGAGTTCCTCTGTAAGCTGCAAGTGACTCTCCCTCCGAAAATTGCCCTGGTTGTAAAGATGCAGGAAATTTGAGTTCATTTTGAGAGGCGCCAGGGGCTGAAGAGAGGCAGCTACCCCATTTTAAGACAAGTTGATGGGGGCAGCCCAGCCTGTTCTCTTGATGCCCAGTTGGATGGAGTCAGTCTTTGAAAACTGGGTTTCTTTCATATTTCTAATAATTACTGCAGACATACTGTGGACATATTCCAAAGTTAGTGTTGAAGACTGGGTTTCGAAGTGTTAGACTTGTCAGACAGAAAACAAATACCAAAAATGAAAAGGGGAGAAAAATACCTGAAGTTAATTTGAGTGTTTATGTAAATATTCCAATTACAGCTCTTCCCTTAAACATTCTTTATTTTTTACAACTTCCTTGTAACAGGCAATGAGACTGAAACCTTGTAAAGGCCACTTCTTAGCATTCAGTTTATGCTCTGATGTATTATAGAACAGTAAAATGGCAGACCTATATAAACAGAATAAAAGCTTCATTGTCCAGATTTACTGTTGACAAGAAACAAATGTGTTGCCTTTGTGTGTACCTAATATAATCTGAGGGTTCTCAGTTGATTTTATGTAGAAAAATAAAACTTTGGTGTTTCAGGAGAGCGGTGCTGAAGCCATTCATCATAATGGGTGGCTGTGCTTTTTACTGACCCCACTCCACTGAGAGTAAATTGTGTGCCATCTTTACTTACTTCTAGCATACAGGCCAGTATGTTCTTTAAAGCTCCCTCTGTAAAACTAACTAAAGAATGATATATAATACGATATTTTTCTCATATTCTTGGATGTAGTGAGCTTTTTTTAGCACTGGAAGAAATGCCTCATGGAATTTTAGGCTAGAAAAGCTGGCTTGCTTTAGTCCATGGGAGAGCTGTATTTTATTTTCTTTGGGAAATTTATTCTATCTCCCTTTCAATATGATGCTGCTTTTCCAAATTCCCTTAGTCATAGCAATTTGCTGGGTAGCATGAAAAAACTGTTGTCAAGAAAAAGATGAATTTAATGCCATTCAAAGTAGAAGCTTTTTCTGTAGCAGCTTACATTACCACACTCTTGTGCAAATGGGTCAGAGCAAATGAGTTACTTTGAAGTTGTAGATTATTTCTCTTGTGGTATCAGCAAATCACAATCCTTGGCTCAGTGTTGAGAACAACTCCTAAAATTGCAAAAAAAAAAAAAACCACAATATGACACAAGACAACAGAAATAATTACAAACAAACGTCTTCTCCATCCCCATTAAACATTGGCATAGTACTGGAGCTATAATGGCAGTGACTACACTTTTGGAAAGGGGAGAATTTCCTGTACCACATGGACTTCTCAGGAGACGCATAAGGTCCTGAAGAGAGCCTGGGCTGTCAAGTAAAGCATATGACAGCCCTGAACCTCTGTTGCAGTTTGGCACATCCCTAGTTTAGAACTCATCAAAAAGTAAATTATTTCTTTAGACCTTTTTTGACCACTACTAAGAAGACCTGGAAACCTGGCTATTTGCATGTTTTTGCCAGCTCAAGAGTGAGACTAAGTAACTTGGCCGCTGAAGTAAATTAGCTGTTAGTGTAGTTGATACTGAATTTGTGTGTCATAGGCTGAGTCCCCGTGGGGCTGCAAATGCTCCACCGTGGATCCAGGGGACCCTTAATGCGAATTGCATTAAGGAGTCCCCATGGCAATGGAGGATAGGGTGGGTTCAAGGCGAATGCACCCGTCCCCATGAAAACTGTGGCAAATCCCTGCATCGGGATGCCGTGGTTTTCTCCACCCCCCCTTACCTGGGTGCTTAATCGCCCAGGTAAGGGCTTGATTTACCCCAAACAATCTCACCTGACAGCTGCCCTGCACAGCTGAGCAGCTGTCATGCGCACAAGCAGAGTTCCGCAAATGATTAAAACAGACACAGATTTTGCATCTGTTTTAATCTTACTGGCATGCTGCCCTGCTCTTGACAGGTTGCCCAGCTGACTGCAGGGTAGCTGTCAGGCAGTTGTTTGGCGTAAAACAAGCCCTTACCTGGGTGATTAAGCACCCAGATTAGGTGGGGTGGAGAAAACTGCAGCATCCCTCTTACATGTGCCACTAATCTGAATTGTTTTGCCAGTATCAGACAGATGCTCTTAGTTCTTATCAACTTTTCAATAATGATTTGACAGCTATTTCTTTTTCTTTTAGATTATACTGTAGAAGAAAAACCATCTCACATATCAGTGATGCAGCAATTAGAAGATGGTGGTCCAGACCCTCTTGTGTTTGTTTTAAATGCAAATTTGCTGTCCATGGTTAAAATTGTGAATTGTGAGTCCAATTTATTTGGGGTAGATTGTAAAGAGCTCTTCGATTCATTTGTTTACTTTGCTTTATGAACTCGTGTGTCTAAAAAAAATCACATAACTGCAGTGAAATATCTTTCACTTCCTTCAGGTTGGAATATATGCCAAACTATAGGATAATTTTGCAAGGATTTTTTTTTTCAAGTCCCAAAATAATAATTCATCTTCCTACTGATGACTTAGAACATAGCATTGAAGTGAAACTTCCATTTAATATTCTGAATAATTTTTATGAAGGAAATTCTATATAACTCCTTAATATACAAGTACATGGTCTCCTTGTGTATTTTTTGTATATACAGTATATGCATGATCTCCTGAATACTGGTTGACTCCTATGCACCTTTTTATTTTTCCCCTATCCATTTATATTATACTTTTGAAACTCTGTCTTTTCCCAAAGCTCCCAAGCAACCCTATTTGTTTCATGTTTCCAAAGTAAACCCTGCCAGTTTTTCCCTCATAGAAATGGGCGTGTGTGTTTTTTTGGTGTGTGTATGTATAATCATTTTTAACCTTAATCCAAATAGTGAGAAGATTTCTACTCCTTTCTAAGAATGTGTTTAAAAGAGGAATAGAAAAAGCATTTTACTAGAGGTGTTTTTGCTCCCCCTCCCACATTTCTTGAGGCAGATAATTCAAGAAAGTGACCTACAACTATTCCAAGCAGAATCTATTGACCTCTTATTAACCCAAAACCTTTAATTTTGTGGCAACTAGGTGTTATCTATTTAGAAAGTCTAAAAGTGCTAGGAAAGAGTAATCTTTCTCAGAGTTAACAAGACGTAAAGACTTAAAATATTGCTTGAGACTTCGAGCTGAGATATTGTCCCATGGAGCTATAAAGTCCAAAAAGAAGTAAACACCTGAGTCAGAACTGATTTTCAAGGTCTCAGTGAAGCTAATAAGGTGCCTGACTTTTGAGTGGACCTATGGTAGGTCTGTAAAAGAAAGAATAAGGAGATTGCTAGGAGATCTCAAATTTACTCAGAAAGTTATGCTAACCTGTATTGAGAATAGATTTCTATCCGAGAATATTTTTTCTTGGAGGCCAAACAATGTATCATAAAAAGCTATTTTTTCCAGGGTTTTCTTCCAGCTTTTCAGACGGCCAGGAGTAGAAATCTACCTCTCAAATATGGATGAAAGTGAAACAAATGTGTTTTCCTAAACCCCCTTTCCTGTAGGCTTTAACTTAATATTCATGAATTGAGGTTCTGGAAAAAGGACACAAAAGAAGAATGTGCATCCTTTTCCATTATGCAAATCTTCCTTCATGCATGATAGTTGTTAATTTAAAAGGCCAAGATATTAGCACCTTGGAGGTCACTGTGTTGTGCCTAGTTTTGATTTTGGCATATAAGCAACCATTGATAATGTGCTCATTTGTTTAACATCTTTTCTGTTTGGGAATTTTTCCTCAGAAAATCTTCACTGTGATTTTTCTTCTTCAGATGTCAACAGGAAGTGCTGGTGCTTTACCACAAAGGGAATGCATGCAGTAGGTCAAGCAGAAATAGTTATTCTTCTTCAATGTTTGCCGGATGAGAAATGTTTGCCCAAGGATATCTTCAACCACTTCGTGCAGCTTTATCGGGATGCCTTAGCAGGTGAGTGAGAGAGAATTGTGAAAATGTACTTTTCTATGAAACAATCTAAACTTAGTAAAATTAATTTCATATATAGTGTTTGAAGTGCATACTCAGTCTTGCTGATGGAGCTTTCATATGATATACTACAATTATATGTGCAATTTAAGTGTAGTGTATTTAAATTCTGTACTTCATATTTGATGTACCCAGTTCTGCAGTGCTGTGAGGGAAAGAAAGTATGGCATTTGTTATCTGTAATAGAAAGTAAGCATTTAATAATTAGTTATTATTATTATTATTTTTAAGAATTGGGGAGTAATTCAGAAATGTAGGGCAAACAAATTAGATCATATGTTACTATGTTGGATACAAAAATGATTCTTGTTTTGCGAGCAGATGATCTTCATGACTCATAGAATGCCAAGTCAGTTGCTGCAGAGATCTGTAGTAGCCTCTTAGTATGTGGTGTTGATCTGTTCCTGCAGTGAAACATCTTGTGAATTTGTTTTTCATTCTTGCAGTAAATGAGACTTAACCATTTCTTAACAATACCAAACATGCCCATAATCAAAATAGCATACCGTGTATGCTGCCTTATAAGAAAACAGAGAATTTATAGAAGTGATGACAGAATAACGACATTTATATATAACACGATGAGAAAAGCAACCAGCAAGACTGAATATATTTTCCATGACTGTTCAGGGGAGAATATCTAACAAGAGTAAATATTAGGTGTGTGCACAAATGAAAACTGCATGTTCAGTTTGATTTGGTTCAACAGCAAACGAGTTAATGAAACAAACTGTTGTTCGCTTTCAATTCCAAACAAAAAATACAATTTTTCCACTGAAAAAGGACTTTTCAGGGGCAAAAACACAAAGATGAAGAAGAGTTGGCTTTTCTACCCTGCTTTTCTCACCCATTTAAGGGGACTCAGTCTCAATTTGTGTGAAGTTTTAAAAATTGATCATTAAACTAGATTTTTTTACAAATTGTTTTATATCAGTGATTCTGTCTTGCCATTTCGATCCTGCATTTTATTAGGTGTTATGAATATATGTAGGAGAAACACATCCAATAAAAACTAGAAACATATTTTTTTCCAAAGCACTTTAGACATCGTTTGACATGATGCTTCAGCCTTGAAGGGGTGATGTAGGGATTCTATTATGGGGCTCTGGTGAAACTGTTATTTAGTTAACTTTAATGTGACCATCCAAGGCAGAATGCTGCCTGGCAAATAATTTGATCTTGCAGGAGATGGGAACAAAACAAATGGAGATAAGTGACATTGCTGCCGCTGCTTCATCAGTTTCTGGTTGCAAAAAGGGAAACCAGGATATGCCAAGCAGCTGGAAGTTTCCAAAGACTTGTGACACTGAAACTTAGCTTGTTGGATCTCTTGAGTTGGCCTTTGGAGCCAACCTCCTCCCTTCTTAGATGTCAAGTTGGTTGGATCCAACCCTTTCTCCAGTTGGAGGAGTACAGTAATTCTATTTGAGGACAAATCTCTTTGGATTCAACCTCATGTATGTACAGCAGGAATATGAGAAAGGTGTAAGACTGACACCTGTACTGCTAGGCTGTCCTCTGGGGCCAGGCCACCCAAAGAGCTTGAAAGCTGTCTGATCTGCAGAATGTGGTTTTGTTTATGTTGGTATCTGCTGGAGCTGGAAAAATTAATAAGATGAGGGCAATTCATGATCAGAGTTGTTTTTTTCCTCCCACTTGTATGTATGTACATTAAACTTAAGAACTTCATTTTATTTATCATCTGCCTTCTACCAAGTGTTTGAGGTGGTATAACCAGTGCCATTCCTTTCTAGCTTTTTAATGGATTTGTGAGATTTATCAGGTTGACAGTGTGCCACTGACCCCAAAATCACCCTGTCTAATTTCATGGCTGAGTCACAGTTTGAAGCTGAATTTCACACTGTAGCTACTGTATATTGAGACTGTTGTGCACTTCCCACTGTAAGGCAGCATTTTAGCATTAGAATAAAAACAAGGTAGTAAAATGTATTGAAATTTTATTAACGGAAGAAAAATCTCCTTGTTTTTGAATAGAGAAGGCGAAATCATGTTGGAACATTGAAATATTTCTAGGAAGCTGAGAGTGATTTAAGACACGTTGTGTACATTAGTTCTGATCTTATTTCTAGTAAAATGGTTTCACAGAGTGCTATATATTTTCAAAGACCTGCAGATTGTCCAAACTTTTTAGAGTTCATGATTTCTCATTTATTTCTTAAAGTTAATATTGTATCCCTCCACCAAAAACTGGTGTGTAAGGTGGTTTAGAAAGCATTTTCTACTAGAGATGTGCTGAGCCAGCTTGTGTCAGTTCACCCAGTTTGCAAGGCTTAATAGTAAGCCGCAACTGGTTATGGTAACCATATTCAAGATGAGTAAGGGGGCTGGTTTGCCAATGTCCCCTTGTGTATTTGTTCCACCTTTGCCACATTTTGTTCCCCCCTTTCCCTATGCCTACCTGAGGAACCATGCCACTACATCAGCCCTTTTCTGCACACCTACCAGATGGACCATGCCACTACGTTCCCACTGTGCCCTGTGCCTCTGTTTGCCACAGCTGCTCTTTGCCCTGAGCGAGGCTGCTGGGCCTTGCCACTCTTGCTCTGATGTGCACGGTCAGACTGGCTGCTTGCCTTTTCATACTGGGTCTCAGCTGGCATCAGTGTGAGCAGAGCCATGCATGCCTGTTTTCTTAAAGGCATTGTTAAATTATCTCTCCTTACTTTGATACAGTGCTTCCCAAAGTGTGGTACGCGTACCCCCAGGGGTACGGGAAGAGTTTGGTGGGGGTATGCGTGTATATACCAAAAAAAGAAAAATAAATATATTTTGATTTTTATTAAAGCATATGTTTTTCATGAGGGGTACTCAGCGTTACGAAAGTTATAGAAGGGGTACACATATGTCAAAAGTTTGGGAAACACTGCTTTAATACCCTGCTTTTCTGAATGCCCCCTCTGTGGCTGTTTTTGGGATTACCTGGAGTCCAAATGCTATCAGGGGATCCCTCTGAGTCTGGGTGCAAAATTATGAAAGCCATAGCTTTTCATAAAGCCCAAAGTGACTTCACTAATGTTCTTCTACATTTATAAAGCTGTCTCACATTTCAGGGAGCAGAAGAGATGTAATATGAGGTCATCCTGGCATTTTTTGTAGATGCCTCTCTTTGTTCAAACATTTTGCTTCTGTGCCATTTGTTTTGGATCTAACATTAGATGACAGGTTGTTGCGGGGAGGGGGGGCTTATTTTACCGTCAATTGGGTCCCTCCGTTCACCCTCACCTTTTCTTGAAGAAACCAGATGTTTTTCTTTGAACGCTGGGAAGCTTGATCAGCTTTAGACTGTGGTGAGGATGTGCTAAAGTGTAATTTGTGAGACATTAACTATCCAAAGAGGGGAGGGATTGAAGGAATTTCACCTCTCATGTCTGTGGCTATCAGAGAAAAAGAGGAGAGGAATGAAAGATGCACCTCAGACTGTGTTAAAGCAAAGCTGCAATCACCACACTCTCTCTGCTGGTGGCCCTGCTGCTGGGAGAGGACAGGAGTGTGCTGCCCCAACAATCATAACATCATGTACTCTTGTGTAGTGATGCACATGAATATTCGGACATTCAAATTCAGATTAAATGTTGGCACATTTGAAGATTGACAGTCTAATTTGAATCAAATGTTTCAATACATTCGTATGAAGCTTCATACGGGATTTGTATGGGACTGAATATTCCTGTTGAATTCAAATCCTATCACATTCGAAGGGAATCTGTTCGAACAAATACCAATTTTCTTGCATTCGATTCAATATGAATCCAATAGAAAAAAAATTTCATGCACACCCCTACTCCTGTGCCTTTCTGGTAGCAAGCCCCCTGTGGGAAAGAGCTGGTGAGTGCTTTGTTGCCTTTAAGATGTTCTTGTGCACACTTTTCACTTCCTTCCTGTCTCTTTTTGTTAGCCATGGATGTGATGGGTGGAATTCCTTCAGTTATTTCCTCTCTTTGGGCATTTTGTGTTTGCCAGATGACAGTTTGGTACATTCCTTATGAAGGTGGGAATTCATCTCCCCAGGAGCTAGAGCAGCATTTAATAAGTGGTCTTAGTAAAATAAAACAAATGAAAAATAAAATCATAGCAAGAGTATTAGTTGCTTGTAGGAAACAAAATGTTTTCAGTCAACGTAAGTATAAAAGTATAAAATCCAAAGCTGGGTGCTTCCTGACGTTTGGAAGTCAGTTGCATTGCAGAGTGCCAGTTGCCCAAACAGTACAAAAGTGGAATTCACAAGAGAACTTCCTCCAGCAGGTTTTTACATCGAGAAAAAGAAGAGAAGGGGGCTTGGCTCATGATATGTCTAGCATTCCCAAGCTGGAATATAGCCACAGTATTTTCCCTCTTTCTGGTCCTTCAAAATGGATTTCCTCTCTCCTCCTGGCTGTATGAATATCAGTCCCTTTCTTGTCCTTTCTGTGGTTGAATCTTAGACCTTTAAACTGTCCTATGAGAGTTTCTGAGAGTTCTGCCATGTGTTCAGTGGTTCTGCCTGGTAAGACCGGCACATAGACAGAAAGACTCAAGAAGTAGTAGACTTGGTTCTCTATCCCTGTATAAGAGTTTATGAATCACTACTCTGTGTTTGTACATCTGCTTTATTTCTACTGTTACTTTGTTATACATGAACATTAATAATATAAAAGGGTTAGGGTTAAGGACTGTGCAATTTTGACATTTACTTACTGAAATAACTATTCCTTTTGCTTTTATAGGTAATGTTGTGAGTAATTTAGGACATTCATTTTTCAGTCAGAGTTTCCTTAATAGTAAGGAGCATGGTGGCTTCTTGTACGTTACACCTGCATATCAGTCACTGCAGGACTTGGTGCTCCCCGTCCAACCATACTTATTTGGAATTCTTATCCAGAAATGGGAGACTCCTTGGGCCAAAGTGTTTCCCATCCGACTAATGCTGAGACTTGGAGCTGAATACAGATGTAAGTACTGTTTTACTTTTCTTAGATGAAGATACGTTGTATTGTGATTTTGGAAGGGTGGTAGTGCAGTTGACATGGTGAGCTCAGCTAGAAGACTTGCCAAGTGGACTTGAAAGGAAGCTCCTGAACCAGCTTTCAGTGAAGGAGGGGCTTCTGGCTATGCTCACCACCTACAGTTACAACTGGAAGATACTATAAGAACACATGTGGAGCCCTGCAAAGTTGAGGCATATCTCATTGCATCCCTACAATGATCATTGAGCAGTGACATGAATATTTATAATATGTGACTGTACATTAACATTATCAAAGTCATGTCAGTGGTAGGAACATGCAGAGGAATGAAGGGACAGCAATTTTCATTGTTCTGGAATGTCCCAGAAATTGAGCAGCTTTTTAGTAAGATGGAGGAATTAACCAAAATCAGCTTCTTTCAGATTGAATTGAACTTTGCTGAATTTAATTCTGGGTCTAACGTATATCATCATTATTATTTTTTTTAGAATACTATACCGCTTTAATTAATAGTTATGTCTTGTATCTGTTTTTCTTGCAAGTGGAACATTGGTACTATATTTCCAGGAAACTTCCGCAATGTAAATTTAAATCTGAGATAGATTTTAATTGTTATTTTCTTAGTGTACCCATGCCCACTCTTCAGTGTCAGATTTCGTAAGCCGTTATTTGGAGAGACTGGACACACAATTATGAATCTTCTTGCGGTAAGTGATAGTTATGGTTTCCTTTGTTGTAGTACCAGTCTTGAGGGAGGTGTGATATTGGGAGTCTATGGGTGTTTTTCCACTGTCACTAGAAGTACCCATTAAGTACCCATTAATGGGTACAAAAATGCCATTACGTACCCATTAATGGGTACTTAATGAGTACTTTTAGTGACAGTGGAAAAACACCCTATATGTCTTTAAAGGCTGGTTTGTTGGGAGTCTAAATAATATGTATTATTATGTTTATTTATTTCTCATGGGCTTTGTTTGTGACTGGTTAGTTCTTGTCATGAAATGCTGCGGAACAAGTGAACAGTTTTTCTGATCCAGTTGCCATTCTTATGTTGTTACATAGTAGTGAAATAAAGAATGGCCTACATTTGTGAAATATGACATGCTTCTGATCTTTTGATTTATTTTACAGATTGCTTTTTAAGGATTTTTTTCCACAAGCAGTTTTCAAAACATACCTTAATATAAACTATAAAATACAGTCTAAAACTGTTAAAATGCAGGTTACAAATACGTAGTGTGTCTTGGACTCCAGGAGTAAATGCTTGTCATTGTGAGGGAGTAACATGGAAGGTGATCCTGTGGGTACAGAATCTGGCCTTTTCTAATGTTCAGTTAAATACTTATGAAAATCAGTTGTAGGTTTTTTTATATACTATTAGGAAAGAATACAACTTACTGCAATTTTTTTTTTAAATGGATGGTTCTTGGACTTTGTTGGTAATGATTATATTCATTCCTCTGTGTACTGATAGGACTTCAGAAACTACCAGTATACTTTGCCAGTTGTACAAGGCCTAGTGGTTGACATGGAAGTGAGAAAGACCAGTATCAAAATTCCCAGCAACAGATATAATGAGGTATGTGGGAAGATAAACAAAGTAGTAATTATGTTATGAATCTGCTAAACAAAATACTGAGCAAGTTAAGAATTAATTTTAGTAGAAAATACAATTGAATCTGGCAAACTGTTGTGAAAGCACTAAATGAATGGTTTGGGCAAATCATCATGGATTGTTTTACTTGGCTGTCATTGTAGTAACCACAAAAGCTGCACAGCTTTTCCCCTGGCTTCCTTTTCTTCAGCCTTCCATTTCTCAAGCCTCAGAGTAACGGAGCAACTATTTTCCTGTCCCATAGGCTTGTAGTACACACACAGCACCACCAGGGAGCTGAATTATTTCCACTGCATGCAGCGGCCTTTTGACATTATGGTGTCTACAAAGCACATGGCTTTAAAAGTATAACTCTTCCTTTTCCTGTTTGATGATTTTCCCTGCCTCCAGCCACAGGATGTGACATCAGAAGGACCTCTGCCTCGGAAGACAGCAGCTTTTGTCCAATCACCTCCCCTGATGTTGCTTTGATGTCACTTCCTCCCCATTTTTGGAGGGATATTTAAACTTCTGCAAGGAAATAAATCTCACTTTCCACCTGATCTCCATCTCCAGCCCCATCATTCTCCCCTCCCTGTATTTCTTATCTGCCGCGTCCGCCATTACTGGGCAACCACATGGTGGATCACCAGGGCTCTTGCTGGTAGAGCAGCCTGGTTTTAACTATCGCAACATCCAGTGTAAGAGCAGCAACCCTTGCCACTGCAGACCTTCCTCCATGGCCGTTCTAGAGTATGTAAGCCAGATACGTGCACCGTGTCATATGAGAGAAATTTAAACACTGACATAACTTGCAGGTCATGTAGATTTTACATAGAACTTTAAAAAATACTTTGCAATTATTTTTCTTTGTCGTGGGTTGAGTAAGGCATCCGAAACAGATGGATTTTTTCTTAGCTGCTCTTAGAAGAGATACGAGAAGTGTGAGATATTAAAAGTTCTTAGTTTCCTTTGCAGGGGATCTCAGTTCTGTTCCTTGACTTTTACAAGTCATGGACAATTTGCTTATTCTGCTTCTTCAGGCAGTGTACTTTACATTCAACCTCTGCTCTGTTTTCTGTTACATTCTTCCTTTCAGTCCCCAGCTGTATTATTCTTCATTCTTAACTTCTGTCATTTCTGTTCCTTTTTTAAAAAGAGAAAAACCTTACCCGTTTCAACTTTTCCTTTTCGATGACACCACAAGCAATGCAGTGCAACCCCCCCCCGACCCCCCCCCCAAGTAAATAGCCCTTTTCACACCCCAGGTTTCCTTCATTATCCAGCTTTTATTTTGGAAGAAAAGTCAGACCTAGTCTTTCCACTGTGACTTATAGATTCTCCTAGGGATATCTTTGGTCAAGCCTCCAGCTGGGAACTGCACAATTTACACAAAATCTTCACAATCCTCTTTGAGTCATTTAGAGTCACATCAGTTCATTGCTTGCCCTAAATATTAGTTTTTCTCATGGCAAATGAGAATTTCGGGTACATGCCATAAAGATTGGCATGATCTTGACTTGGCCATAATGCTTATTTGATTTTCCTCCTGCCAAGCCTTGTCAAGGTCACAGCTCATTCCACTAGATCAGCTGCTATTTGATACTTCAGTACAGTTTCTGATATCTGTAAGGCAGTTACTTGGTCTGCACCATTGGCCTTTGTGTGGTGCTACAAAATAGGCAGGTGTTTCAGACGAGCCTGCTCTTGCCAGAGAAGTTGTGCAGGACCTATTTTGTGCCGTGTCTTTGCATGGAGCTGTTGCATAACCCTCCTATTAGGAATGCCTCTGTCACTTCTGAACAAGACAAGATTCAACGTGATACGAACCTATTCACCCCATTTCCAGTCTAAATTGTATAGCCCATTTGTTTTAGAGAGGCTACTTTAAAAAAATATCACATGAACCTTATAAGAACTGCTAGGCAGTTTGCAACATGTGACCATCTTTTAGAGTCCTTGACCACGCATAAGCTGGGGAGGAAAGGAAGAGAAATTCTCACTTCATGTAGCCCTTGTCCAGTGATTTTCCTTCCAGACAACCCATTTGGCAGGAATGAATAGGAAGCAATAGAAGTAAAAGGTTGTGGAGAAACAGGAAACAAGATTAAAATGGAAATTCCTGCTCACTTATGGTTCTGATGCTACCCACTGTGGTTTTCAGTCCTTTCTTCTTGCAGCTGTGGCAAATTCTGTTTTTTGTTTGCTTGCAGATGATGAAAGCCATGAATAAATCCAATGAACATGTTCTAGCGGGTGGGGCATGCTTCAATGAAAAAGCAGATTCTCATCTTGTGTGTGTGCAGAATGATGATGGAAATTACCAGACACAGGCCATCAGTATTCATAATCAACCACGGAAGGGTATGTGCTGCCGCTGCTGACATGTTTGGTCAGCTTGGACCAACATCTGAACTTTGTATTTTTAAATATATGCTAAAGAGGTACTTAACAAATGATTTTTTTATTTATGACAGTAGCACTACATAGGGACCTCCTAAGGTACCTTTATTCTGATTTGGTTCAGTGGTACGCACAGCAGTAATCAAACCTTAAAGGTATGAGACTTGGCCAATATGAAGTATTTGTGGAGTTTGAGGCAAACCATTGTAAAAAAGATCCAGTGTGAAGATGTCCTATCAATGCATAGATCAGCTAAGGACAAAAGTCATTTAGTAGTAATGGGTTCCACCCATATAAGTCCATTTTCATATTTAAGTAGTCGTTGCATAAAGCGATCACTATTGTTTAGATAGCTAAGGGCTTACATATACCCTTTAAATTCCTCTTCATAATCAAGCTTTAAAAAGATGTGTTAAAAAGAATCTAAATGGCCTCACTCCCTTACATGAGTGTCAAATTGCCAGGTGGAGCGTCCAGCAAATGTGTCCTTAGAGCAAGGTGACCACTTACCTCAACTCATCTTTGTCCTAGCTGACTCTTCTGGATGGCTTCATCACAGAGTTGATCTTGCTGTAGGGCTGGGTTTGCTCCATGTTATGCCTAGGAAAGGCTGCTAGGGCTGTGGCCATTTCATATACTGCATAAAGCACTCAGAATGGGGTTGGCAAGATAGATTTATTGCCTGAAAGAAGTTCTGCTCAACCATCATATATTGTCTGCATAGTTTTCTTATACATTCATCTTTATTTGAATTTGTTGTTCTCTTGCCAGTCAAATATTGAAAACCAGGATTGTGGCTAGAGTGTTTCAGCTTTGAATTTCCACCTTATCTTGAAAGCTCATTCAGTAACTTGAACTATTCATGGGTGTTTTTCCACTGCGCTCCTTTAATCCGGATCTAAGAAGATCCGGATCTAAGGAATGGGTCCATTCCTTAATCTGGATCTAGTAGCAATGGGTGCTAACCTCCCTGCTGTGGAAACACCTTTGCACCCATGTGGGGAATCCAGATCGACCCCCCCCCCAAGGGGTCTGCCCGTCACCCCAGGTGTGTAAAGGCACAGGGGGGTGCACTCTCCGAAGTCCCTTCAAAGAGATCAGCTCAGACTTCGAAGCCGCTCCAGAGTCCATTCAGAATGTCTCCGAAGTCAGCGCAAAGCAGCCCCGGAGTGGCTGTGATGTCAGCGGGAAATAGCTCTGGAGCCTTTGCAGATCGCTTCGGAGGGATTTCGGACGAAAGTCTCCGCGGCCTGCGTTAATAGTGAATGGACTGCGCTGACAGCTCCGGAACCTCTCCGAAGTCTTTGCTGATCTCTTTGAAGTGACTTAAAGAGTCATTTTGGAATGATTTCGAAATGACTCCGAAATCATTTTGAAGCTGGGATTTCGGGGCTTCCCCCCATGGGTGCATCCCCTCCCCCTAGCCTCCTCTAGACCCCATTGCCTGTCACTTGTGGAAACAGGCTCCCTTTAATCCAGATTTTCTGGCTGAAGACCCCATTGTAGACCCCATTAATGGGGTCTAAGAAAATCTGGATTAAAGGTTGTACCCATATGATCCAGATTTCCCGAGGCGCGGTGGAAACAAATGTGTCCCAAATGGGTGCCGTGGTGGAAATGGGGTCATCCGGCTCTCACCCAAATGGGTCCTTAATGGGTGCAAAAATGGGTACTAACTGACCGTGGAAAAACACCCCATGTCTTAGCTTAACTTTCCTCACAGGCTACCTTGTGAGCATAAAACGAAAGGGATGGGAATGGGCTGGAATACCTTCAGTACTTTTGAAGAAAGGTGGGATACAAAGTAAAATGTTTGTTTATATATCCCCCAATTTTTTTTTATTATTTGCAGTTACTGGCGCCAGTTTCTTTGTGTTCAGTGGAGCTTTAAAATCATCTTCAGGCTTTCTTGCGAAGTCCAGCATTGTAGAAGGTGAGTTCTGTTTCAGCTGTAATAAGTCCGCTAGTTCCTTATTTGTATAAACATAACAGGGTTTTTAGGGGTAGTTAACAATACAGTGGTACCTTGACATACGAGTTTAATTCGTTCCGTAACCTTACTCTTATGTCAAATCGCTCGTATCTCAAAGCAATTTTCCCATTAATCCATTCCAGCTCCCAAAACACCACCTCAGTTGTTTTTGTTATGTACTGTACTGTATTTACATACTCGTATCTCAAATCTTGCTCTCATCTCAAAGCAAAATATCACTCGCTTGGCGGCTTGTATCTCAAAACACTTGTATGTCGAGGTACCACTGTATTAGAGTGTGGCCACACTTTAGGGGTACAGACCTTGCAGGAAATGAACAGTATAGCCACGGACTGCTCTTACCGGCTGTACCTTGCCATTTCTAGATGGTGTTATGGTTCAGATAACAGCTGAAAATATGGACTCTCTGAGGCAGGCTCTGAGGGAGATGAAAGACTTCACTATTGCTTGTGGGAAAGTGGATGCTGAAGAACCACAAGAACATGTACACATTCAGTGGGTGGAGGATGACAGAAACTTCAATAAGGGGTAAGTATAGCAGATAACTCTGTGCATGTGTGTACAGGAAAGAGAGAAAGAGATAGGGGTGAGCGTGGAAAGAGTAGGTGTACAAGAGAAATGGAAAACAAAAGCATAAAGTGCATAATGCTTCGTGACCAAAAGAGTATCTATTAGCATCTATCACTGCTAAACCTACAGTAGGGCTTGCATACAACTTGTTCCATAATACTTAATGGGGAAACTTTGTTCATAGGGGGATTTCATGCACTGATAGCTACTGTGAAAAATTCACATAAGTTTTTATTTTCTTTTAACAAAGATTTATCCCTGATTATGATAAGCAGCTGTTAAAGGGAGTGTGAAATATAGTTAAGTACCGAATTGTTGGCATCAAGTGTGTGTCGTAACACTGGTGAGAAAATCATCTTGTTCTTTTGCTTATAATGACAAATTTGATAGTAAGTACTGTTACATTAGTTCCTGTATTTTGAGGACTGCCTTCATTTCTTTCTGGGTGGTACAATATATTACACTATACAACCAAATAACTGGAAACTGTGATTAGATTTGGCTTTGACCCAAAAATTATAGTTTGTCAGTCAAGTATTCTTGTATATGCATTCTTAGAGAAAGTTCTTTCCTTTTCAGAAAGTGAAGCTGAATTAATTTTCCATATACAGCCATGTTTACAGATTATATTACCATGTGGTCACATTCACGTATGACTGTATGAATTAATTTTGAAGAAATGCTTTTTTTAAAGCATAGAACTGATCTGGTGCTGTATTTCTGGATACACATATAGACAGAGAGATACATTTTATTCTAGAATATGGTAATATGCTCTGCATGGGGATACCTACCCTTGAAAACAGCTGGAACTAGTGCAGAAAGCAGCAGCTTGAATGCTGATGGGAGTTTTTAGCCAGATGTACATCATGCTGGCCTTGAAGACGATCCGGAAGTTGCAGCTAGTGCAAAATGCAGACTCTAGAGTGCTAACCGGAACAGCTAGCTGGATGCACATCACGCTGGTTTTAAAAGGGCTGCATT
>MTQE01001134.1:50888578-50917215 GCA_014337955.1 Aspidoscelis marmoratus | reverse complement strand
TTTAAAAGGGCTGCATTGGCTGCCAATTTACTACTGAGCCCAATTCAAGGCTTCTCTCATGCCTTAAGATCTTGTGGTGAGGTCCTCCTGGTGAGGTGAGGTGAGGCTGGTGGGGACCCAAGAAGAGAGCCTTTTCAGTGATGGCCCCCAGACTATGGAATAGTCTCCCCCTCGAGGTGCAACATGCCCCTTCCTTATATGTATTTCAGAAGGTGGTGAAGATACACCTCTTTGCCTCGGCCTTTGGCTGAGGTGATTATATTTCCCATCCCAGTACAGGTACTATCATTTTAAATACTGAGTATATTGTTTTAGATTTGTTGAATTTTTAATGGTTATTACCCACTCAGAGACCTTCGGGTGTAGAGCGGGATAGAAATGTAAATAATAAATAAATAAGATCTGCACTGGCTATCAAGCCTAATTTTAGGTATAGATGTTAAGGCCCTCCTTACTAATCCCACTACCCTCAGAAACACAAAGGGCCTTTTGTGTCGTGGCTCCTAAACTTTGCAAGAGCCTATAGGTGGAGGTACGTCTTTTCAGTACTTGATGAAAAAGTACCTCTTCAGCCAAGCTCTTTGATGTCTAGCTTTATCTGAATGTTGTCCTACCACATTAAATAAGTTTTAGTCTGTTCTATGGATTTTTTAAAACTATAACCAGGCCTGAGATTTTCTGATGAAGGTGGTATATATATATATATACTTAAAACTAATAAACAGAATGAAGGGATTGATGGATGAGACACTCGTTTTCTCTTTTTCTAGGGTTGTAAGCCCCATTGATGGAAAATCTATGGAGTCTATCACAAGTGTCAAGATATTCCATGGGTCTGAATATAAAGCAAATGGGAAGGTCATCAGATGGACAGAGGTGAGGAAATGTAAATCACTTGATATGTTAAAAGAGGAATAGTTGGCACAGCGTCGCTTCTGTATTTATATGTCCAGGAAAAAAAATCCTTTACTGGTAACTGAAGCTTGAAGGGGAACCATAAAAAGCCAAGTTACTGTGTGTGAAGTTTGGCTAGTACAAGTCTGATGTTCCACACTGAGAATGTGGTTTCCACTTATTCTGGATTGGCCTTGAAGGCCTTGTTCAAGTCTTGTGCCACAGTTTTGCTAACTTCCTGTTCACGGGACCAAACGCTTCTTTTCTAGGTCTCCAAACACTTCTTTTCTAAGTCTCCCAAACCCTGATTGTCTCTGTGGGAGCGGCAGAAAGAATAGAAATAAAGTGCTGGAGTTTAAATTTTGCCTCTCAGGAACGCAAGAGTGATGGAAAATATGCCTACTTAATTCTTGCACTATAGTAACAGGAAGGGATAGTAGTTGACTTGAATATGTTGATCCTATGTGGTAGCATGTGATCCCTAGAACGTGGCAAAGGATGAAGGATTGCCAGTCACAGCACACAATGCATGCTGAGACTTCCTCTGCTGCATAACTATTAAGAGTAGGACCCCTGACTTAGGTAAGACCTTTAGATTGTCACGAGACGCAGTGAAGGCTTTTTGGTTGCACGCTTGTGTGGCCAAAGTTGTCCTAGGGTGCAGGATCTCTTGTGCAATTAGCATGCAGTAGTGCTGAACTGTTAGCACTCTGTTAGTTAATCATTGGGGGAGATTAGCTGACACAGCTCCCTCAGCGGCTGAGGAGAAGGCTGACTTGCTCAGCTACTTCCTGTGATGTCTTGAAGGAGCCCCTAGGAGGACACACTGAACTAGGAATTAGCAGTGGTGGTGATGTGAACAGGCCACTGAGAGCAAAGAAAAGATGAATGAAGGTTGCTCTAGGAGTAATCGTTTAATGCACAGGGGCTGCCCTCATATAGATCTTTTCTTAAGATTCTGTATAGGAGCCCTAGCCTAGCTGTGGTGCATTGATGTTAACGTGGAGCCTTTTTGCATTTAACTTCCATGGGACAGAGATTGATGTTTGCACTGTGAATGCTGCCCCTGTCCCAAACCTACTTAGAGCATCTACCTTGCCAGAGCAACAGCCATGTGGCTGACCATTGCTACAGCAGTTGAGTGATGTGGTACGCAACTACAGTGTCCCCTCCATGCACGCAGCCTTAGCACAGACATAGGTGCAAAAGCTGCATCTGGGGCTGGACTAGGAGCACCATTGATGCCTTTAAGTGTAGCTGTGTAGCAGTTTTTACTGTTTCTTAGCTATTGAAAATGAGGACGTGCTGGGAGCTGCTCCAGAAGCAGCTCTGTGGTGTACGTATGCTCTGTACTAGAGCATGCCCACACATCCCCATCTTCAATGTGTATAAAGGCCCATGAACTAAATATTCTGGCTAAGCTTTGCTTGCCTGCCTTTATGCCAATGGCAAAAAAAGCTAAATAAGAAGTGGGAGAAATATCTCTTTCTGAGTAAGGGACATCTGCCAAGTATAGATGCTGCTGTTGGGTGTGTATGTCTTGGGAAACCTGCAGTACCCTTATGCACTATGTAGTGAAGAACTTTGAATAATGATCATTTCCTCAGGTTTTCTTTCTGGAAAATGATGACCAACATAATGGCCTAAGTGACCCAGCAGACCATAGCAGGTTGACGGAGAATGTTGCAAAAGCTTTCTGCCTAGCCTTGTGCCCTCATCTGAAGTTGTTGAAGGAAGATGGGATGACCAAATTGGGTTTACGTGTTACGCTAGATGCTGATCAAGTAAGTAAAATAAAAAAAAAAGGTGTTGGAGAAATATCTATATTAATTGCTTATGAGTAGAGCATGCTAGGAAGTAGCATCAATCCAACTACAAATTTCAGCTGTAAACCACTTGTTTCAGAATCTGTCCAGTATACTTATAAATCCAATAAAGCATTCCCTATTTATAATTTTTAATCTGACTGGATACGGTCACATCTAGTGCAGGACCTGGTCTCCCTCAGTGGTTCACCTTGTCTAACCTGGAGTCAGTACCTAGGCATCAGTTCTAGTAGCTATTGATATGCCTAAGAGCAGCCCTGCTGGATCACGACATTTGGTACATTTTAAATATGTTCAGTGAACATATCAAACTCTCCCCATTTCCCTACCCAGTGAAGCAGACGTATTCCTTTCCTGGCAATTACTGGAACGGAAATATGACTGCCAACTCTAAATTAACTGTAATTTTCAGTATTAACAATGAGTTACAGAGGAAATTCTGCTTATTAACATAAGTATTAGTGGGAATTCTGTATCCATGATACCAATTTGTGGTCCATATCTAGGGGAAAATCTTTTTCTCGTATATTGCTGACTTCAACCTGAAACATGATGCTCAGGAGCACTATACTGTCTATTTTTGAAGTTGAAAAGGATGGCTGTCCATAATGGTAAAGCTAAATAAGCTATTACTAGAGTTCCTCCATGTTTTCACTGTTTAATTAGCTTATTTCTGTTCAGGCATTTCCAGTAAACTTTTCAAAATTCTTAGAAATGATGGTAAGAACTTTGTACTGATACACAAGCTAGATTGTGCTTTGTTGGAACCCCCATTTGCCCTCCCTCTACAATTCCATGGAGAAAAGATGCTAGGAAGGGCTCTTCAGCACTGTGCACCTTGTGAGAGAATATGGCTTGTTTCAACATCAAGTGAAATGTTCTCTTGTATTTTCTTGTAGGTTGGTTACCAGGCTGGGAGCAATGGCCAGCCTCTGCCTGCTCAGTACATGAATGACCTGGACAGTGCCTTAGTGCCAGTAATTCATGGAGGGGCATGCCAGTTGAGCGAGGGCCCAATCATTATGGAGCTGATCTTTTATATTCTTGAAAACATCTCATAAGAGGACTTTCATTTTCTGTTCAGACCTGTTCCAGCAGCAGCTGTATCTGAATCATTTGCACTTTAAAACTGGAAAAAAAATTAAGCTTTTTGTTAACACTACTATGAGGGGCGGGGATGTGAACAGTTGTTCCATAATTCTGAATTGTCTATGCATTTGTCAAACAGGATCAGGGCAGCTTCTATCCTATAAAAATGGCTATGCTATCTTTGCAGCTAATACACGTCTGTTATTGGTTAGAAACAAATAATGGTAATGTATTCAGTGCTGAATCAGGAGCAGAGATCACTGGGGAAGTAAATTAAAAGCAAAGGAAACGTCCGTGTTTTGAATGACGACTTCCATTCTGACCTCACTTTACTGCCGTTTATGGTTAATTTTCTCTAGACATGGATAGTATCGTTTACATTATTTTGACCAGATTATTGGTCAAAGTACCTCTAAGATACATTGGGATATTTTATAAAGATGTATAGAAAGAAGGCAGCATGACTGAGGGCCCTGAAGCAGTCCCAAGCAGAGCAGAAATCTCTTTAGAAGCTGTATGTAAATTAAGCTTGCAATTTTGTGTGTATAAATAGGATAGTTATATCTTTTTCTTTATTCTTTTACCCCCCCCCCCTTGAAGAATACTGTTCCTTAGCCCAACTTGCCCTCAGATTTTGTGGATTTTGAAAGAATGTGCCACAGGCCTTAAAAAGGAAGTTAAATGGGAGTCCTGCTCTCCTGTCTAGTTGGACCTGCTTTTCTTGAACACATTATTTCCTCCCCCTGATTGGTGTGTAGAATACTTCCATCCTCCCCACCATAAAGCCTGCACTTACTGTAACACTTTATTGTAGCCGTATCCTGTAAAGCTAGCCTGTGAGAACTATAACAGTTTGGCTGCTGTTGCATGCTTTGCTTCCACTTCAGGCTGGGAAGCTTGCACTCCTTCTCACCTGACAGGCAGGGCACCAGAGAGCAGAACCATGGGGGCCCTCTTGCTGCCGCAGATGAAGCTGGCACTCAGTGTAAGCAAAGGAATCGGAGCTCATTCCAGTTAAATCTAATGACCCTACTGGAAAACTGAGACTAATGGAAAGCTGTACAAAAGAGAAGGCAAACGTTGCACAGTTCCTCAGTGGTTGGTATACTGGACCAGCAAGCTTCTAGGCACCTCCCTTCCGCACACTAGTATGGTCTAAGGGAGGCTTCTAGTACCTTGCTGGTCCAGTATACCAGCCAGTGCAGAATTGCCCTTAGGACTCAAGACTGACAAAGCAACTATCATGCAAACACGTATAGAGAGAAAAGAGACTGAATAAGTAGAAACATAAACCTAGACAGCACTTGGTGTAAGAATACACAATAGTTCTAGTCATTCTTCTTGGTTGGTTCTTTTTTTGGGGGGTGGGTGGGTTAAACGTTTTCCTAAAAAAGTAAAATATACCAGTGACTAGAGTAAATTTTTCTCCCCCTACAGGTAATAAAACAAAAACAGCCTAATTTCATTTTAACCAAACTTACCCAACCCCTTACCTACGATTTGATTAAAAAAATAAAAATAAAAATCCTCCCACTACAGCCTATACAGACCAGTGCCAGACTTTGCGAAGAGGCTAGGGTGTTAAAATGTAGATTGCAATTTAAGTGGCAGGAGAAATCAACTGCACCTGAATGTAAAAGGTCTACTGAATTCATTGCTGATGGCGAACTTTGTTGTGCAAAGAGCCTTGGGCCATGCTGAGCCAGCAGCAACTCAGGCACATAATATTCCGCTACGGTGTGTCAGATGGGCATGAAAGGGCACCTTGCTGCAGCCATCTGCAGAATAAGGACCTTGGGTTTTCCGTTCTTTTGTATTATTGCCTACAAGATCTCAAAAACTGCTTTGAAAATTTCCTTCCTTCTGTGACAGCACTCAGTTGTACTGGCAGAATCCCAACTTTCTAAATTATATAGCTGCAGTAGCTTCCCACTTCAAGAAATGGCATTCCAATTTCAGCACAGAAACAGCTTTTCAGTACCTTAATCTCTCAATATTATTAGGGGGGGAGCGATGAACTTTCTCTTTCCCTCTGCAGAAAATCATTTGTTTGGGTTATGTTTGCACAAAATGCTATTGACTGACTGGTTTGCTTCAACCATAGCCTTTAAAATGACCTTAAAATTTACCATGTTGTTAAGAAATGAGTACTTGTTTAAAGAAAAAAAAATGTACTTTTAAAATTCAGTTAACACTGCAAAAGACTGCATATTATATTTTTATTTTCAACATGTAGTTTTGTATATTAAATTTATTGAAATTAAAAAAATGAATACTGCATTGTCTTTATCACTGCAGATAAATGTACACTACCAGGATGGCGGGCTCAGGCCTACGGACTTTTTCACACACTCAAAGCACTTCACGATTCCCCTACTATGGGCCCTGAAACTGGAGAAAAAAAGCAGGCAGTTTTCAAACCCTTGAAGGATATGTGTATGCTCTAGAAAACGTTTTTAGAGTATTTCCTTTTCTTGTCGAATTGTGCTGCTTACATTCTTATGCAGTTAAAAGGGTCTGCTCCAATTCTGCCTCTCCGATTAAACAAAAGTTGAGGACAGGGTGGAGCGATTTGGACAGAAAAATGGTCATGAGCAAGTCACCTCGATTCTGGAGCAGCCTGGATTTTTCGTAAGGCTTATACTGACTCTGCTCCAGAGCAAGGACATGTGGGTATGTGCTCACACATGCAGAGAAGCTAAGGCGATGCAACTGCAGTTTGAGGAACTGTTCATGGCAAGCGATGTAAAAAGCATTTACAGGCTTGGAAAGGTAATTGTTGCTTAACTTAATCTCCTCTGTGTACAATAATAGAATTTATTCCTGGGTTGGGAAACACAATCATATTTGCAAATGTCACGATACAACTTCCACTGTTGCTGCCAATATGTATCTTTAGACTTTTGTTGTTAGAACTTCTGGCCACCAATACAACCAACCCTTTTTATTCAAGTAGAACAGTCAAACAGGTTAACATTCATGTAGTACCAACAATGTTAGTCTCAACAGGACTTAAGGCAAGTCAGTCTGTCTTTATAACTCAGCACCTTTCCCAGTAATAGACTTACAAAGTTTACCAACTCATACTATATGATAGTTATGCAAATAAAGATGTTACTGTCAGTAGTGCATTCACTGAACATCTTTGGTGCTTGCAGATGCTCTTATATAAAGTCCATTCTGCAGCTTGTACCGTTCCTAGGTCTACGGAAAACAGGAAGAAAAAGAAGAAGGTGGTCAGAGAGGAATGAAGGCAATACAGCAGAACACTCTTCTAAAGCACGGCATGTGGCTCAAGTGGATGCTGGGTACCAGTCAACTCAGTTATTCCCCAGAAGGATATGGGCTGATGGGAACTGAGCAACAGCAGGCTCCAGAGGCCAAAGATTATCCGCACTACAAGATGCTGAAAGTAACATCCCACAAAGAAATAGTCTTTTCTCAGCTTGCTTCCCAAAATAACATTGATTTTCTTAAAATAATACACTTAAAAGTGAACTGATTTTAGGAAATTCAACACATTAAAGGTAAATGGGAAAACAATAATCTCACAAGGATTCCTTAGTCCTATTTACCCACTTGAAGCAGGAAAACTCCACCTAACATGTTTTGCACAACTTGAATCCCAGAGAAGGTAGTGTGAGAAAGGTTTTGGACACAGTTTTTTGCTTCAGGGAGGTAAATGGATATCACAACAGTGTAACTTTTCAGGAGATTCTCAGACCACATTGTGCATGAATGCAAAGGTTTGGCTCGGTCGAGAATCAGTTGAATGTGCTGACTAGGGCACTTGGCCTGGTAAATCAATCCACGGACTGACTAAGTGTGGAGCATAATTAAGTGTTCCACATGTGCACTTCCCTTTACCTGCCCAGGTGTCAGTAAGGCTCCAAGCAGACCCATTTGCACCTCTTTGGGTGCAGGAGGAGCAAGCGTGCTAGTGTATCACGTGATGCGCCATGCAAGTGTGTGTCCAGGGCATGTCACGTTGTCCAGGGGACAGCATCGTCATCAGGAACTGAATATGGCGGCACCTGGACATCATTTCCACTGCAGGTAGGTAACCAGACACATTGGGGGGGGGGAGACTGTGTGTACTAGCATGAAGAATTTTACCCTTTGCTGTGCATGGCTGGACATGCAGATTTCCCCCGATTCTAGACTGAACTTGAACAGTTTGTGAAGCGTTCAGGTTTTTTGTTACAACCAAGAACTGCCCAACGCTCAGTTGTAACAACAGGGTTAGAAAGGATACTTTTAGAATAGTTTAATTCAAATGATCTGGTTTGATTTGAATTGAAACAGGGTGACTGTTAGAATCAAACTGCTTTGATTCAAACTGTTCTAAAATGAACTGAATTTTCACATTTCTATCTTAGTGATCTCACACTGAAAACTCTAGGGAAAAAGCAGAAAAAAAGGTTAAAAGCGATCTCATATATCTCTATAAACCAAGTCTGTTGTGTTAAACAGCTATCAGATGTTCTTACCTTAAGCAGAACTAATGTTCAAGAATTAGCCAGTTTTCTGTAATTGTTTGGAAGTCCTGGCCACTTAGTGGCTCCCTGAGTCTCACTTTTACTTCTAGTTTCCCTCCAGTAGGCTTTCTACTATCCAAAACCTAAACAGACAGTAAGACATATGTGAACCTTGGCTTTTAAATTAATAGAGCCTATACAGAATTGCCCATAACTGATTTTTTTTTCAGAGTAGCAGAGCAGGCACCAGAGTAGCCAGTGGCATATTAAATCCACTGAACTTTGTTACTCGCCCTGAGACCTACGGGTAAAGGGCGGGATAGAATAAATTTATTTATTTATTTATTTAAAAATAATTGCCTCACAGTCTCCTGTTCCAGTCTATAATCTTGGGTCAGCATCTGCTCACTGGCTATTACACTGCTGCTCCATAAAACCTCCCATGCTTAAAGAGCAGGCTGTGAGACCATCCACAAGGGTGCAAATTGTTTAGTATCCTTCAGCTTATAAATAATAAGATCCCATGATAATGAAAGAAAAGCAGTGAAGCTTGAAGTTAGGAGAAAGTCAGTGCTACCTGCCCTGTTTTGTACTTTAAAAAGCTGAGACAACTAGGCAAGAGGGGCATGGGGAAAAGTTTAAATCTCACCAAAGTTTCTTGATGAACAAAAAGCCATTTACCTCAATGATTTCTCTGATCTCACATTCAGATTCCAGTTTATCCAGTTTCAAATGTGCTGTTCCCACTTGCTTGTCACTCCTGAAAAAGGACCTGGAAAGGAGAATTATGTCAGTGCAAGAACTAGGTTCTTCTCTAAACAGTGGGCAAGAGAATCCCAAATGCCCTGAAGATATCGGATTCTGACCTCGTTTCTTTCCAATCTGGTTATTCCTTTGAGGTCAAGGGTGTACTATATTCAAGAAAACTTTCATACTAAAATGTTTAGGTGAGGTTTAAAAAAATTAAAAGTTTGTACTCTGACCATGAGAGGGAAGGATGGTAACTTCTCTTCTGGATCAGCTACACACAGTTAAAGAGTATCTTGCTTTCTTAACTCAGTGGGAAGCACAGAATCAATGTGACGGTAGGAAAAACCCAGGAAATACAGTATCTGGATGATAGGGAAAACGTGAGTGCTGCTGGCTAAGGGAAGACAAGATGCATATTTTAGACATTGGATTGTATAAAGTCCTCTCAGAGCCTCTCTCTATCAGAGAGGCACTGGCAATTTTCAGCTGCACACAAGCTCACACCTTGGCCATTATAGCATGTCCAGCATTCCAAAGCATATACATACTTATAAACTCACACTCAAAAACAAGAAGCCCACCCAAACTAAAGGAGCTACTAATCTCCCCTGATCAAATTGTAAGTACCTATGTGACTCTCCTGCCATGAGGCTCCATGCTTTGGGTCAATGAATTTATGGATTTGGCAAGCATCCCAAATCTGGTATAAAGTCATTCAGTGGATAATTTACAATCTATCCCTGTAAATAGTTCTAACCCTGTAAATAATGTTAATAAGCCTGCTACTGAAAAGGTGACAAGGTCCAAGGGCCTTTTGGATCTGCTCCAGGGATCTGGTGCAGAGGAGAAAGTAAATACACAGGAGGAGGCTTCTCCCAGTCTTCTCCTAGGCTCTTTCAATATGACCTAATGGGGTCTGTGGTACAATATGTTACTTTTGCCTTAAAGATTCCTAAAGGGCCTAAAGTAACTGAAGAACAAATACAGCAAGCCAAAGATTTACTGATGCCCCCTCCTCAACAGGAGTTGGCTATCCCTATTACCGAGCTTTTACAACAAATTTTGTTTTGGGAGTAGTCAGACCCAGCTGCTTCCAAATGGTCACCTGGGCCTCCTAGGAAATTATTTTTGCCTTCTAACCACACTGACTCTATACTGTTGATGGGCCCACTGTCCAATTGGTATCTAACCAAATTATCCCAGCTCAGAATGAAAATGTACTGAAAGATTTCAATGATAAAAAATTGGAGAGTTTGCTCCAGAAAGTTTTTGAATTGGGTTCCTTAAGTGCTAGGTGTTTGGCCTCAAACTCGATTATAGCTAGAGCAGTTTTGAAAGGAGCAGAGGAATTGTTGCCCCAGGAGTTAAAACCTAATCTAATAGACATCAAGAGGGCAGTGTCTCTCAGTGCTGATGCCAGTTTAATGTCCTTCAACTGTCAGGGCACAGTACAGGTGCAGCTGTAGCAGCAAGATAAGCCTTGTGGCTCAGGAACAGGCAAGTAGATTTTGCATCAAAGGTTCAACTTATTAGTTCCCCCTTTAAAGGCAAAATGTTATTCGGGGAGGAAAATCTTCAAGACGTTCTTGTGGAACGGAATAAGAAAAAAATGATGCCAACATCCACAACTAACAATTCTGCTTATTCCTCCTCCAATGCAAGGAATAAAGGTCTTATTCCAGTAATTATAACTCGAATTACACTCAGAAGCAGCCCTTTTGTTCCAAACCTTCAGGAGGATCCGGATCATGGGGGCGGGGAACATCCGCAAATAGACAGCCTCTTGGCAAGGGCAGAGGTAGACAGTTTACCTATGGCTCCTCTAATAACTAATTTACATCATCATCACAGTGCCTCTGTTTTTATTATTTATTTTATTTATATATATATCCTGCCCTATATTCACCCTAAGAGCGTAAGATCTAGGGCGGGATACTAGTGTAAACAGTACAATTAAAATCTGCTTCCTGAGTACAGCAAATAAATCAGACTTTAACATTATCCTAACCATTTCTGAGGGAAAAAAATATCACAGCAATGCACAACGTTCCCCATTGCTTCAGTGAATTATAAAGCTGCACCTTGAGTAAAGATACAATTGACTACTGATCAGCTGTCCACTGAGTCAACCTATGGTGCTCAACCAAAGAACCAAGACAATTTGAAACCCTACAAGAATGATGAAGGTTCCACTTGCTTCTGAGAGCATGATTCTTTGGTGCCCAAGACCTGTGACACACTAATATGGTATGTTTCACAAGAAGAATTCCATTTTACAGTAGAAGTAAAGCATAGGCAAAACAATGGAACTGGATATCCCTAAATACAAGTTTACTGCAATCCTTTGTGAAATTTTTGTGCCTTCTATCAATTAGTCTACAGAAGAATCTTTCAGGATCATACTTAGCCATATTCTGCAATGTGATTTCAATGCTGTAAATAGTAAAGTGCTCTCCAATCTTAAATAATATGATACTCTGCCAGCACAATAACATTTTTCTAAGTGACAAGGTGACCCAGTGTTCAGAATGCAGACACATTATAAACTGAAATTTTCTTAAGTAAAATTCAAAAACCTTTGTTTTCATTTAATGAAATGATTTCCAAATGCTTACCCTTTGTGGAAAACTTCAAATTTAATTCCTTTGGTCTGAATTGCTCTTCGGAAACCTCTGTGATTTCTGTTAATATTCAACTTGAACAACTGATCGTATTCTGGAAATGAAAGGAAATTGCATACATGATGCAACAACCTATTGGGAGCATTTATCAGAACTAAGACAAATGTCAAACAGACTTTGCAGTCTCTTCCCTGAAATGAACAGGTGAAAGTATTTTGTCATGAGATGCTTTCAGACATTTTGTCAATTCTCCTATAGATACACTTAAAGACAGAAGGACTGATTAGACTGTCAGTAAGACAAGCTGTCTGTTTCTTCTAATGAACCACAATGGCTTGGGACCAAAGAGAAAGAGGGTGCAAGGATGAGTGCAAGAATGCAAATAAAAACTTCTTTCTTTTTCTCCAGTGCAAACCATTTGGGGCATTTTTCTTCTGTCTCATCAGTGGCTATGGGGAGCAAAGAGGCTCAAAGCAGAGGAGAAAAGACTGTAGCAGAGGGCTATCAAGAACCTCAACCAGAACCTTGCTCTTCCAGTTAGTCTCCTATCACTTCCATATTGAAAAATTTTTGGGTTTAGGGGGGTCACCATCTGCCACTATTTTAGCTTTGGCCATGTCTCTCTTCATACTTGTGAGCTGGCTGAGGACAGGTGCACTGTCAGTGAACACCAGCCCATGCAATGGTAGGGTTTTTTTTTGTGTGTGTGTGCTGCTGCTGGCCAGGGGATGTCCATGATTAGAGACATCCCCCAGGTCACCATCAGCACACAGACACTGGCAGCCCCTTCAGCTGTCTTACCCCCTATCCATTTGACCAGTGAGCCTGTTTGGCCTTGTGGTTAGGGTGCCAGACTCTTATCTGGGAATACTGGGTTTGATTCTGCACTCCTCCATGAAATCAGCTGGGTGACCTTGGGCTAGTAACAACTCTCTCCTGAGCTCCCACGGCCCTACCTGCCTCACAGGGTGTCTGCTGTGCGAAGAAGAACAGAAAGCTTTGTCACCCGCTTTGAGTCTCCTTGAATGGGTGAAAAAGCTGGGTAGAAAAGCCATCTCTTCTTCTTCTGTCCACGGAATGCAGCAAGATACTGAAGGTGGCAACTTCAGAACCGTTCCTCACACCTTGAACTTAAGATTCCCCTCCCAGGCCCTGGGTGTGTTTGCAACCGTGCCCCAATGTTTCTCATGGAGATGTGTCACCCTGAGGGGTCTGGAAAGGGCATCCCTGTCCCATAATGGAGACAGATACTTTTGTTTCCACTACATGTCATATTCACCCATAAACAAGAATAATTTGTTATGCAGCTTTGAAACCCACACAGGAACCTTTCTGATGAAGAATGAAACACTAGCATAAAGGTGATCAGGACTGCAAGATTACAGATTCGGTTGCAGATAAGCCATTATAGTTCAGGAATAGAGCATCTACTTTGGAATGCACAATGATCCCAGCTTTGATCCTTGATTATATAAAGTAAGCATGATATAAGAAGACTTTCAGGAGCTAGGGTCCACAGAAGACTACACTAGAAGTAAAAAGCTTTAGGTCCAGAAAGTGCACAAAGTTCTTCTAGGCTTCCTGCTAGCCCTCAGGGATTTCCCAGGGCACACTGTTCACAAGCCTACTTTTGCCAAACTGGAATGTGTCCCTGAATTTTTGCTTGGGTGGGTGGATAGCCATGTGCGTGAACGTGTACCGAGGTATACACATACTTCCTGTCTTCTGTAATGCTGGAATAAACCCAATAGTACAAATGTTACTATCTTTGATTATGGTCTTCCTTATCTCTTAACATTTGGATCTCAAAAGGTTCCCACTAGGAAATGAGATTTAAAAGGGTCCTCACTACAAAGGTAGCCAGGACTGAGATTATAAATCAAGATTTTGACTCCAGAAAAAGACTAGATTTAACTAGTACTTTATTTTTGCCCTAAAAAGTGTTTTAGTAGTTTATTTAGACAGCTTTTTTAACTATAGGAAGAAGCACAAAACAGCTATCCTTTTCAATGGAAGTTGAAATGACCATCTGACAGAAACTTCCCGATCTTAAAGAGAAGTATGGTAAAGCAGAGGAATGAATGAGACACTCAGTACCTGGACAGTTGGTGTTTTTAATCACCGATGTTTTGTTCTTCTGAGCTTGCTCCTGTTTTAAAAAACAAGCAGAATATATTTCCAAAATAGTTAAGACAGAATACCTCTTATTAATATTAAACAGAAATGACCCTTTGGCTGAAAAGCTAACCTACTCTTCCTTTTCAGATATCATTTTCTGTTGTTTCAGTGAAAATGTAAATGGACTTAGCAACAGGGGTAACATGCGAAGTCCACTCAAGATATAACAGAATAAAAATACTTTATGAACAAATTAGGACTGATCTATCCTTTCCATTTTCTTCCCCTTCTCATTTTCACTGTTAAGCCCAGATTGCCTTATTTTTCATTTTTTTGTTTTAAACACCAATATCGAAATCAATTAACATTTTCATATTCATTTTCCCTAAGTCACAGGTGCTGGTGTGTGCTCCATTTCTGTATGTGCTGTCCTTCATCACAACGCAATCATACAACAAAATAATTAACTACCATTTGAAAGCATAACAGAAATGGTATCTTGGGATTATCCAAGCACAGAGTGACCCAATTAATGTTTTAGCCATTGTGCTCATTTTTTTTGCCAAACTAGCACAGACACAAACTTTCTCTAATCAGTTTCTGAGACATTCCCCTGCCTGTTACCTTAGTGTCCATACAAGGCAAAAGCAAGGAAACAGAAAGGCAATATATTAAATTGCCCCTAACAAACCAATATTAAATATTTTGTATTTCTAAGTAAGACATTATCCTAACTTTTCATGTGCAATTTAGCAGGCAGAAAGCATAAGGGAGCAAAGACCTTGAGATATACTCACTGTATTGGGGTAGTGAAATTCAAATTTCACAAATGCATCCAAATCATTTGGTGCCACACCTAGGTAAAGAAACAAATTATGTGAAAACTTCCTATGAAGTTATGCCACCTACATCTTCAGGGGTAAAATAATCTCATAGGAAAGTGATCTCATAGTGACCTGTATTAAGGCATCATGTCCTAACCGTTACTTTAATGATTAAACAGGGATCAAATTTTTATCTCAGCTGCAAAAAAAAAACGGCCTTTTCTACACTTACTGTCAGCAAATCCAGTTCAGTGGGTCCAGAATAACTGTACCCTTTGCTCCGGATTACTCGGAGGTGTGGTTCAGATCAGTGCTGTCTGCACTGATGGTACTGATCTGGCCCATGCCTTCAAAGACTAGGAACGATAGGGTAAAGCGCACTGCTAAAAATCATCCCCTAGTAGTTTTGGATCATGGAAGTGCACAACTCTGTGATCTGGAGCAAGGCCTTTGGTCCTCTTGTGGACCCCATTAAATGTGCAGATGAAGCAAGATTCAAGGAGGTGGGCTGGATTAATGTGTGGAAGAGGGCCAGAATGCAGACCAGAGGTTCCCAGATGTGGATCAAAAGGTAAGTGCAGAAAGGATGATGGTCAAATGCCTTGGTATGTATGGGCATCATGGAAATAGCAGCTGCCTGCACTGTTGCACTCAGTTGAGGAATTCAAAGGGATATTACACAAAAGAGCCTCTTTGGTTCCTATATCTTAAGAGTTCTTCCTGCATTGTTGGAGCCATCTTTGGAAACCAGCATAATGTGAGGTAGAGCAACCACACCCTGATCTTCCATCTCTGGAGATTTTGTTTCGGAAAGGCTAATCGTATGAACAGAGTTTCCAGAAAACCAGACAACACCACAGCTCTTTAATTCCACAACAATTCCAAAGTAAACAGAACTAATATCCCTCAGAAAATCACCAACAGTGCAACAGCAAATTGTTTGTGTTCTGTCTGTGATTTTTGGGTAAAAGTAACTATTAGAAGGCTCTAATATTACTGATACCCAAGTCCTACCAATTACCCTATGGTCCTGCACTGAGAGAGAGAGAGAGAGAAAACTACTTCATGTCATCAGCAGACTACCTGGTGGTGCTGGTAGATTTATTCCTCGAACAATTATGAGATGCATTTCCGTGCTACTAAGTTCAGAAAATATTCTACAAAAGAAAAAAAGGAGAAGCACAAAATCATCCTAGTGCAAATTTTTGGTTTCTGTACCAAATGTAGCAAATAAACAATGGTGCAAATAGACAAACGTACGACCACAACATAAAGATGAGCCAAGGCTGCCTCCAGACAGTAGCAAGATATCACGGTAGGATGTGATAATGCATGGTATTGCTTCCTGATTAATCGGTGCCATGGATCCACGCTGTCTTTGTGCATTTTCATGACATGCCATCTGGGCATTTAGCTGGCATCAAACTCCCAGATGTATGTGCATGTCACCATCACCAAACGTATGTGATTGGCTCCTTCAGCCTCCACACATACATGGTGGACAAAGCAACAATCACCATTCCATCTAGATGGTGAGTCGAAGCACTATTGATGGAAAACCTGCCACCAGTCAGTGCTGGGTTTTCCAGCAATGGTATGGAGCACTTTTTTTTGAGGGGGGGGGGGTTGAGGTTACTTTGGTATTGCCTACAATAGATAAGGCAACTCCATCGTAGCAATGCTGCAATGGTGCTATATTCACTCCATCTGTACAGGGCCTAAGTTATGTTAAAATGGGACAACAAGGGGAACCTGGGCTTGAAAATCCTGTAGCTGTTTTGCCTTTCTTATTATGCTTGATGCAACCCTTAGGAATCCCCATTCAAAACGTAAGATATTCTTAGCTCCTTCCCACCCACCCCACCCCCAAAATTCCAAAGGGGTGGTTCTACAGTTTACTTATTTGTTGCTGTAGGCACCTGGAGCCTCTCACAATTGATTACATAATACCAGCATCCATACCTAACGATTTTAAAGGTTCGCTCTTCAAAGTGGTGGATTGGGGGATCCAACCCTTGGGCCTGTCCAAGCTGTAAGATATCCAGATCTTTTTTACAATTCTGAGCCAACTTTTCAAACCTAAAATACAACGTAGAAAAAATGGCAAAACAAAACACAAAAAATTAGAAATAGGAAAGGACATCAGTAAATTCAAGTTTTTTCTACCATATCTGTGCCATCATGCAAAAATATCCTTCCCCAAACACTCTTGAACAAAGTACGGGGCTAGTCGGGTTCCCGCACTGTGGCTGGACACCACTCTGGTGCTACCGTACCTGGCTGTATGGTATTATACCGTAACAGCCAGGTAAGTGCAAAAAGCCCCTTAGTTCTAAACTTAATTGTAAGCTGGTAGTATACTGTAAACTGGCAGGCATCTGTATACATTCTACAGTCAAATTCTGTTCAGCAACGTTATGTTAGACTACATGTGACAGGTGGGGTGTTTCTTTATAAACACATTATGAGGGGAAAAAACATAATAGTTTAATTTTTGAGGCACAGATTTCTCTAAGGGGGGTAAACACAGATAAAGTCTGGCTAAGCTAAGAAGTGTCTAATATGATGCAAGACCGGAAATTAGCAGGTGAGATTTTGAATGTGAAAAGATAACTCCAGGCCCCCTTTCATGCTTAATGGCACATATTCTGTGACTTAAGCTTGCAACATTTTGCCAGAAAAGCTGGACATAATGGCCACAGTCAAACAGCAAACTGTAGACCTACCGGGAAGTCTCAGATACATTTCCCAGGTGCATAAACTGCTTGGAGTACTGCAAACATTTCTATTAAGACAAGACAAGACAAAAGGAAGTCAACCTAAACCACTTCAAGTCTGCCTCAGCTACCTTACAACTTTATTTTAGGTAAAGTATCTAAACTAAGATTCTAAGCAGCATTTCTCAAAATACTTCACTGCTAGCATCCCTACTCACTGGAGAAGCCAACCAAATGTTACTTATATTTTCTACTAACAGGTGAAGGAGCTCAGACCAGCGAAGCAGACTGTCCAGAAAACTTCACATTCACTGGCTGATTCTATTCTAGAAGTTGCTCCTCTCTGATCCCATCATGCAACAGTAGATAGGCCTGAGTACAAACAACACTTTCTGTGGGACTATCTACAGAGGTGGCTAGAGGAGTGAGAATAAAAGAGTAATGCGGTTTGATTCACCTGATCACTCCAGAAAGCACATAGGAAGTCTGCACGCACAAAACCTGCAGCTGTAGGATGGGATTAGTGCCCCAATTAAAATCTTAACAAAGGTATGTAAGGAGGAACTACCTCCTGAAAATGAATCATAACAGAAGTAACCATCCTGTGAATTTCTTTCAGTCACTCAGGTGTAACACAGCAGTAGACTGTAGGTACAAGCTCCCAACCCTAGCACTGCACTACAGTTTTTAACAGTATTTCCATGAATCTTGGACTTCCACACAACTCACTCTGCTCTGCCAAAATAGCTGCCAAGTGGAAATCAGAAAACACCATATTTTAAATGAGCTAGCATCACTAGTTGCATTCACAGTGGTCATCTTCCATCACAACAAAAATATTTTTTTAAAAAAAAAAGTCAGATTCACAAAGCATAATATCCAATCAGGTCCATGCTCCAAATATCAAGGTAAGAAGAGATTCTAGTTGGTTTTAAGAACAAAAATTGGTATGTCCATCTCCATTACACAGTGACATCAATGTGGAACAAAAGGGAAGGAAGAATGAAATTCCAAGATTCAGTGTTGCTTAGGAATATACCAATACGTTATTTTCGAGCTACATGCAAACAAGGGTGCTAAAGCATACTGCAAATCCTGTTTCTATCACAGGACTCTTAGGCAACAATAAATGCATAAAATGAAAATATGAGACCTCATGTTGGACTTGCAGCAACTTGATGAGCTGGATATATACATCTTCTGCTTTCTGAGAGAGTCTGACATCCTCATGATGTATGAAGATAAAGTCACCATCATCATCTGTAGGAGGTGAAGGCAGCTATACAGCAATACACAAAATATGTCAGAGCTTCCCTGGAGAAATTGCAGGGAAGATAGAGAAAAGGCCAGCATCAACACAGTGATTCCCATTCACAGAACACGGAAAAGGGGACAGGTGGGGGAAATGGCCAAAGGAAAAAGTTCAAGGTTCAATCTCAAGTCTGCTGCTGAAAATCCTATTCCAACCTGCAAGCGATTTCAATTGCCTTGAACACCCCCTCAAAATCCCCACAAACATGCTGTCATCATAAAAATAGAGGCACCAAATGAAGGTTGAATCTAGGAGAATTTGAAACTCAGTCTTCTTTCAAGAATATAGAATTCCCTGTGTCTGGCTACCATTCTAATGGTGCTTCTGAAATGATTAAAAGATCAGATGAAAAACAGAAGCCTTAAAGATGGTAAAATGTCAACTTAGGCTTAAAATATGGAAATAAATAAATTACACAAATATGTTTTAAGAAATATAAACAGCACCTCCACTAGCTAGCTTGTGAAATTTGTGACTTCTAAAGTAATTTGAGACCAGATTTATTTTGTAAATTGAATTCATATATTTATGCATTCATTTGTTCTTTGCTTCTGAGAAGTTAAAAGCAAATGTGAGAAAATGGAAGGTAACTCAAACAGATACGCAATCTCCTCCTCACGTTTTCTCTCGTTCTACAAAGTGCTGAATCATAAGTTGGAAGAAATCTTCAAAGCTCAGAACAGTTTCATAATGAACTATTTAAACAAATGCAGCAAGTGAGCCATACCAGAGGGGATTATTTCCTTAGGTCACACACGAGCGTTGCTTTGTCACATCACTTCACAGGCACGCACTCAAACTACTCCACTACACTGAGCCATGTGATACAGCGGGGGACAATCTCGTATTCAAATCTCCTACACGTGACCTCTCCCTTTGGTAAGAAAAGGCTTAACAGTTGGGGTGACACATTCCTCCTCAGACACACTCAGAAAGGGTGAGCTTTCATATCCCTCAAGACTGCTGCATGCTACCAGCCAACCTGAATTTTGCCCATCCACAGGGAACAATGGCAGAACCCAACTTGAGTCCTTTCTTTCTGCTGAGGTCCTGCCTCCAACCTCCAAGCAAGCCAAGCAACAACAAGCAACACAATCTATTCCAAAATGTTACCCCTTCCATACAAGAACTGCTGAAAAAGACCTGGGAAGCTCAAGGCTAGATTGGCATGTTGTCTCCTGAGCTAAATAACGGCCAAACCATACGGATTAGAGAATAAAAAGTGGAGGATAGGGGTGGGACAATGCTGCTGCCCAAAGACAAACAGCTGAGTTGAAATAGAGAAGTAACTACTCAAGCGAAACAAAAAATAGCAAAGGGAGAGAGAAAAATACCACTTGTGCCAAGTGTTCACTTGAGACACTGGACCTGAAAGGCCAATTAGAAGCAGTGCCATAAAGAAACCCATAACAAAAAGGGCAAGAGGGGAGATGTTTTAGAAGTAAGAGCAGCTCTGCTGGTTTGGGCCACAACCCACCTAGACCAGTACCATGTCCCACCAAATGCTTCTGGCCACTCTTTCTTCCCCTCATCTTTTTAATTTTATTTTTTATTAAACAGTAACATGCTTATCTAATATAAATACATAAAACAAAAACAAAGAAAATAAGACACTAAAAGTACCAATGAAAAACAGGCCCCTGTGAGTCAAGGACGAGGGCAAGGAAAATGGCGAGAGCATGCCTGTCAACCATCATCCATCACTTATGTCTTTAATGAGCTGTAAACATTCTTGACATTAAATTCACAAAGGATGTATCTGGCAGAAGCAAAGGTCAAATACAGTTCTTCTTGCAAAACATGGCCATCCTGAAAGGCTCTTAAGAATTTCTTTTTCAGTCCATTTTTTATTTATTTTCATTAATGCATTTCCATACATGATTATATACCATTACAATATTTTGAATTTCTGTGCTTACCTTGGAGATGTCAACCAACTTGCCACTTTTTGCTAGCTCAATCTTTGGGTCTAAACTCTTGGCTGTCCTCAGGTACAACTTGGCTTGCTCAAGATCGTTCTTCTTCTTTGCCTGAATTGCAGCCTTTAAGTATTGTTTCTTTCTACCTTCCAGGAATTCAATATGCTCTCTAGCTGCAAACAAAAACAAGTTATTCTTAAAACCCCTTTTCAAATCTCACCAACAGAACTGGGACACCTGGGGTCCTCCAGGTCTTCTTGGACTCCACGTTCCATTAGTCATCATTGCCACGGCCAATCATTAGGGATGCCCATAGTTGGTGTCTGACAGCATCTAGCAAGCCACAGGTTATTTACCTGCATTAACATCATTCGTGCCCACTGAAGACTTTCAGTAGAGAGCTAATGAAAGAGTTCCTCGTGAGGCAGAGTTGCTCCCAACTCCTGCCCTTCATTTCCTCCTTAAATAAAAGACACCAAAGCCCTCCAAATACTATAGAATCACATTAAGTTAAAAAAAGCAAGATGGGAGGGCCATTCTGCATTAAGGGCTCAAGTAGTTCAGATGTAGGCCTCTGTTAACGTGGATAACAGAAGCCTTGCTCCCTACTTGTCCGGCTCCATCTGCATTCAGCGGAGCCTGATCTAGACTAGGGAGACCCTAAATCTGGATCACTGGTTTATTGTTTAATCAGCGCTACCAGTGGATTAGTGGCCCTGATCTGGAACATGGGATGCATACAGAAGACACATACACCCTGTTCCTGGACTACCAGGAGGTGCTTTTCAGCAACACATCATACTTGTGTTCTCATTCCACAACTGCTGCTATGATAGTAAAGAAGAAATACTGGTAGAGACTACTTTTCAGATCACAGAAGTGCACGGAACAGAGTAAGCAGAGAAGAATGTGAAGACATCTTTTATTAGTTTCATTCTTATCCCCTAACTGCTGTGCAATCTATTCAGTCACTCCAAAATCACATTAATTAAATCTGTTTGCCAAGCTTTGACTCAGCCAGAATAACTGAACTGTGTGTGGGAGCTCAACATTTGGAGGCAGTTGGGGAGAAAGGAACAGATGAAACATGGCACTTTCCAAGAAATAAATATTTTGGTAAGCTATCATGAAGTCCTTCCTGGAGACCGGCTCTCTAGGTGGAGGAAGGATAAAACTGACAGATTAGAGGTGTGCAAAATGCCTTTGAGTCAAAACATTTTGATTGTAGAACAGCCCATTTTAAGGTGTTTTGAGCTCAAAACAAAACCTCTACTTAAAAAATAGCTTGTTTCAAGTGTGGAACAAAATTAAGGTCTTTCCATGAAACTGTTCTGATAGGCCATTTCTCCCCTCCCAATACTTTTTTATTGGTTTGTATGAAGTTTTTTTACTACTAGCTAGAGTATTTTGTGGCTTCTTCTGTTTATTTTAGTTTAAGTTTTTTCTGTACTATTGGCTGGAGAATGGGTGGTAGGTTGGGATGTCTGTTATGTATCACCCACCTCAGCGAACAAAGTCTTGAGCTATGTTAAAATTTAAATAATATTTGAAGTTTTCACTAAAATCCAATTGGTCCCCAGAGGCTTTTGGGAAAACTTTTAATGAATTCCTTTAAAAAGTATTGGATTAGAAGAACAGTTGGCTTTTCTAGTCCACTTTTCTCATCCCCTTAAGGGGACTCAAAGTGGCTGACAAAGCTTTCTACTCTTCTCCCCAAAACAGAACACCTGTGAAGTAGGTGGGGCTGTGAGAGCTCAGAAGAGAGCTGTGACTAGCCCAAGGTCACTTAGCTGGCTTTGTGTGGGAGGATGGAATGGAACCCATACAGATAAGCGTCCGGCTCCTTAACCATTAGACCAAACTGGCTCACAAAAAGCTCCATCTACTATACACAGATTTAAATGTGTATCTTAAATCTATGTTTTTGGTCTGTCCTCATGATTGTCTATTTTTTTTCTCCTCTAACTTCATTCAATGAAATATGAGTATAACGTCTATCCTGGCTGAATTTATCTACATAGTTCCTTCAAACTTTTCCACACAGGAGAAATAATAAACCCATCTGATGATGTATCAGTCGGGTCTTGTTTTCTTACCAGCTGGAGAAAGTTGCTCAATTGGTCCAGATTTCTCTGGTGGAGTTGGCAAAGGAGAAACCTTCTCTGGAGGGTCTTCTTCCTGGATTGCAGCCGGTGACATCACTAATGGCTGAACAACTTGCACTGGTTTCTTTGGCAGCTGCATAGGTTCCTTGACAGCTGGAGCCTGACTGGAAGGCTCGCCCTAGTGGGATTAAATAAGAATGGAATGCGGTGTCCACATAATCTTATGCAGTACAAGGTTCAAGACAGAGGGAAAAGAACCACTTCAGGAACCTAGGACTGTCTTCTGCTTTGGTTAGGAATCACCAACAGAGGAAAGCAATAAAAAAGATCTACATGCCCAAACAATCCCTTTGGGAATTGAGAAATCATTCACAAACAGAACTAAGAATCATTTCCTCCACTCAAAATTGGTCAGTGCTGTAGCCCTCCTAGCCATCTTTTGAACCTACCTTCACAGTAAGTGGTAATGTACACTTCCTGGAAGATGGACCTAATTATTGGAGTGGAAGCATTAAGAGCAACAACTGACTTCCGTTTGCTCTTTACCAACCAAGTTACAATATAAATCTTAGCAGATGAATGTTTCATAGAACCCAACATAACACTCATTGAGGTATGATCATAACCAAACAGAGGGCAGGCAGTTAGCTTCAACTAAGCTAGATTTTCATCAGCTGCCCACTGAGACAGCGAGATCTGAGTGACTTACATCTCAGAAGGCAGGGATTAACATTTCCAGAGGGGCCCTGCTCAACATGTTCAAGCCAATCTGAACTCGTGATCCCTCTTCAGGCGGGTTGATGAAAGACTTCTAGCAGGAAAATGTACAAATGCTTTCCCCTAGCGTTGATCCCCTTTGGAACTGAAGCGATGACCACTGGAGTGTGAGCATGACACTTCACCGTTCCCCACATCAAGGCAGCAATGTAGCTAGAGTAATTAAATGTACTGGACTTTGCTCTACTTGGGATGCTTAGACTCCGGACATATGTGAATAATGTCTTCTCATATGTATCTGTCTCTATTTCTCTTTTTTATGTAAATTTTACAGAACTGTGACAGTACACTAAAAGTCCAAGCATATCCTGCCGAGTAACAAAGTTCAAAAATTACTACAGTGAACGGTGGTACTTTACAATCTGAGTCCTCTGGGAACAGCAGTCAAGATTAGAGTGAATACAACTGATAAAAATGAAGGGCTTGAAGGGGAAATTCCAGTCTGATATGAAAATACAGATATATAGGCCTTATATCTATGGAACTTAGGACCCCCCTATTTCACAGAGCTGGCTGAATAGATGCCAACATCTTCATGTTGAATACAAAATACCTGGCAAAGTTGCTCAGGAACTTCATTGTTCAAGATGGCCCTTTAGGTGCCTTTTTTAGCACCTAAAACACTCCAGAATCCCTTGGATACTTGTTCCTCAGCCCTATTAATATCAATCTCCAACACCATCTAACACTAAATACTTTTTGAGAAAATTTGAAGCCAGTGAAGATTAAATGATGCTAGCTCCCCTTGCTTGGCCAAGACTTTGGTGGTGCTGCAAACAAGATTACTACCTTACTTATTCTCAGCTTCCCCTACACAGAATAAAATAAACAGTGCACAGTAAAGCAAAGTGAGCAAGGGCACGAGCGACCCACTCACCCATCCACATACAGATTCATGTATGCTTAAAACATAGATCTGAAAGCATTATACATTACACATACACCTTGTAGATTACATCAGGTGAGGTTGGGGATTGCAATATTTGTCAGAGCTTTATAGTACACCCCTGATTTGGTCCTTCCCACAGTGCAGACTGAAGAGAATCTGTTGAGGGTTGGTGGTAAGCCCTCTGTTGTGGACAGATTACTCACTGATAAGATGTGAAGTTACAGTAGCAACTCCTCTCTGTAGGGAAGGGTAGGGGGCCATTGAGATGGTTTGGCTTTGGAGATTTACTGAATCTGAGCTACTCCTAGATGTTCTGGGTGATTTACTAACTGATATGGATGGCACTCCTATTGAACCTCTGGTCTTGTTGAGGAATTGGAGAAGGAGCAGGACCACTGACACGATCGCTCCAGAATGCCTTCAACATCTCGGTGGAGACTGAAGAGCACTATCCCATGGAGGTATAGGTGATGAAAAAGGAGAGATGATAGCGAGAGTGCAAACTTGAGCATGAGTTAGAAACCATTACCATGTTTACCATGTGGCGGTCGTGAGTCAAAAACTAATTTGCTATCATCACTGTGTCCTCAAGTAGCCATTCAGCAGGGTGTGTATGAGTGGTGAATGGCCTGAAAAAATCCAGCCCAAGCAAGCCAGGGCTGTTTACCCAGCATCTGCTGTGATAAATATGCAGGGCACTTTGAGAACAAGACCACTCAGATATGCAGGGGACTGCATGCCAAAGTTGGCTAATGTCTAAGGGAAGAGTCCAGTGAATAAGATGCATATATTGAAAATCAAGGATGGGGACACATTGCTTGCTGCAGTTCAGACGACTACATGCTCTCTAAATGCCTTCCCTTCCATGTCTGGGACAGGGGACATTTGGGTCAGGCCAAAAGTGATGAATACCTCTTTGAGAGGTTCTTGCCAGCTATTAAGGAGACAGCAGTGCCCCCCTTCTTGTGAGGTCCTCCCTGGATCCAGAAGAGTTAACCAACCACAGCCCAGTAGCCAACATACCCTTTCAGGAGAGACCGATGGAGAGGGTCATGACTGTTCATCTGTAGGCATACTTAGAGAAAAATGATGATCTCTACCCCATTCTGGGTTAAAGCACTTTCACAACATACCTCTCCTTCCCCATCATCCTCTTTATCATCCTCTTCCTCTTCCATCTTAACTAGCCTGTTAGCGCTTTCCAAAGCTGCAACAACTGTGCAATCCCCTGCAGGAGCTATTCCAGGAATGGGAGGGAATCCTGGGGAGGAAAGTTCCAAAGAAAAATATGTCCTTTAAAAGCAAATTCTTTCACTCATTGGATTCTCAGTATTAAAAAGTGAAAGGATTCAAAAAGGTTATTGTATTCAGAAGTTCCAACACCTGAGAAGATTCATCACAAACTGCAATCACTTCCCACAAAGCAGACGACTCCTCCCTTTCTTGCTTGACCTGCTTCTGCTTTCACTTACTCACACCTTCCATGCTGTCTATGGTTAAGTTCAACAAGACAGGCTGAAGCTAAGCTATTGGAGATTAACTATAGGTTTTTCAGAAAATATAACAAACCATAATTATCCAGAGGAAGAAACTTCAGAACTACTCTGGGAATTACCAGAGTTCAGTCTGTAAGAAAACAAAATTCATTCGCATTATGGAAGAGTAACATAACATCTGGGAGGGGCTGTAGCTCAGTGGTAGAGCAAACTGCCTGGAAAGCAGAAGGTTGGCAGTTCAACTGCACCCAACCTCTCCCTTGAAATAGGTAATGAAAAACCACTTTGTTGCCTTTGCCAAGAAAACTGCATGTAACTGCCCACAGAAGTGCCCATGCAGTCAACCAGGAGTCAGCCACAGCTTGGAAGTACACAACAAGGCATTTGAACATGAGCAAACCTTCTATATGAATGTTTATGCTGACTGCCATCTCTATGATCCTAGTTAGTAAAATGTAATTGGGAATAAATTTAAGGACAACACCAGTGAACTGAAAGAATCAGATTAAGTATATGAGTCTACTCTCACATACAAATCTTTCTGGCTTTATGTGGGAGCTAATACACAGCTTTCTGTTTCTTTGGTCTTGTGAGCCAGTTTGGCCTTGTGGTTAAGAGTGCTGGACTCATATCTCACAGTCATGGGGTCTCATTCTGCACTCCTCCATGAAGCCAGGTGGGTGACCTTAGACTAGTCACAGCCCTCTTTGATCTCTCACAGCCCCATCTACCTCACAGGGTGTTCTGCTGTGGGAAGAACAGAAGCTTTGTCAGCTGCTTTGAGACCCCTTAAATGGGTGAGAAAAGCGGGGTAGAAAAACCAACTCTTCTTCTCTTTTGTTATTCATTGCTTACTTACGGTATTCACTCTTAGAAGCTGCTAAAATATATCCCTCAAATTTATCAATATGAAAATATAAATAATTGGACACTTCCTGAATCTGCTTTACAAAGTTAATTCTGTCAATTTTTGCCACATTACACTCCTAGAAAAATCCCAATTAAAACAACCATATGAAAAGAAACTGTTGGCTGAAACAGTTTTAGTTTTATTTATTTGCTACGTTAATACACGTGATTCCTTCCATTTCATTCTCTTAGGGCTTTTTTCCACTTACCTTCCTTAATCCAGATCTAAGATGATCTGGATCTAAGAAATGGGTCTTCAACTAATCCAGATTTAGAAGATCTGTATCTGAAAAAGTACCCAATGCGTTTCCACAGGCAGTGTAGCACCCAATGGGTGCTAGGCAAGATCACAGTGGGAATGCCGGAGCACCCATATGGAGTATCTGTCTGTACCCAAGTGGGAGACATTTGTCACGTCACATTTTTTGGGGGGTGACGTGTCTAATCTGGATTTGATGCCTGAAGACCAGACTGTAGACCCCTTTAATGGGGTCCACAGGAAATCTGGATTATAGGTCCTGAAGGACCCATTTAATCCAGATTTCCCTAGTACAGATGTGAACAAATCGCGTTCTAATGTGGTCTGCCATGGAAATGGGGTCATCCTGCTCTGAGCCTAATGGGTCCTTAATGGGTCCCTAATGGGTACTTAGCACTAGTGGAAACCCCCCCCCTTAATCTTGTTGAATTGCCTAGGTAAGCACAGAATACTTTAGGCAGGATCACTCAGTGAGCTTTGTGACTGTGTGGGTATTTAAATCTACATATCCCATCTCCAAACAACTACACAAATGAAGGAAGCATAAATTTAAAATGTTCACTTTTTAAAAATAAAACTCCTGAACCTGCTTTCCCAATGCTCACTAACCCCCAGGATAACCACAACAGCCACTGAATTATGCCATTTCATTGAAAAATGACAGATAACAATAGGCAGTTTCATTGCAGATTTTGCTATGCTGTCATGAAGCCAAACCAGCCTTCTGACAAAGAGGAGTAGGTGGAAATCTGCTAAAACATTTTTGGCAAACATATGAGAAAGAAGTGCTTATGCTAGGATACTTCACAAATCTACTCAAAGTCATGAAATTTGAACACTTACCAGGGGGAACTGGTAGCTCAGCAAAATTGACTTTCCTTCCGGCTTTATGTGCTCTTATGGCATCTTGGTATTGCTGAAATGAGAGGTTTTTGGTGATGATATTAGGTTTCTGCACTTTTAATTGTTGTTACTTCATTTTGCTTTGGTCAGCCATTATACTAGTTTAGACACAAGCGCCTATATATCTATAGTTTTAGCCAAAGGACCGATAGTTTTATCAGATCTCCTACATTCTTTGCAAATATAATTCAACAAACAGTATTACTCACAGCACTGGGCAGGTGCAGTTATTGGGTTCAGACCTCCAAACTGTTTTATCTCCTTCAGCAGTTTTGTGGAGAAGCAAAGGGAAGGCTTGGCACAATCTTAGCTGGGCTGGACCTAGCAGCTTAGCACAATGTGAGAGTAGATCACATCAAGCCTTCCCTCCTTAACACAATGTCTAGGGCTTTTGCTCACAATTAGGGGGCAAGAACATAGTTATTTTGATTGGTAATGCCAATCCCTATACAGCAGGATCCCACAAGTCTATTCAGACGTATCTTTGAGTTGAGTTTAACATCATTCTAGGTCAGTGATGGCCAACCTATGACACGTGTGTCACAGGTGACATGCCAAGCCCTTTTGGGTGACACACTTGATCACACTGGCACCTGGGCGTGTAGTGCTTGCTTGTTTTTGAAGTTTACGAAATACCAACTTTCAATTGAAGATTTAACAAATGTAAAGACCTATTTGTTTTTGCTTTTAATAAAATACATAGTATATCAAAAATATAACTTTTTTACTAGAGCTACAAATATCACAAAAT
>MTQE01001134.1:50877307-50888440 GCA_014337955.1 Aspidoscelis marmoratus | reverse complement strand
GCGAATTTTGACACACCGAGCTCAAAAGGTTCACCATCACTGTTCTAGGTGGACACAGGACTGCAGTCTTAATGCACACAATATATTCAGAGAGGTTCACACCTAAAAGCTAGTGTTTATCTTTACAGCAAATATATAAGGTACAAAATCACTGCTGTTATGTTCAGTGACTTAGTCTACAGCAGCAACATAGAGCACCTAGACCCAACTCTGATTGGTATGCTAATAAAGACTATTCCTGGCCTCTGTTCACCTCCTGTTTGGATTACTGTACTGTGCTCCAAGAAGAGCTGCCTATAAAACACATCCACAAGCTGCAGCTAGCACAGAAAGCAGCTAGTATAGAATGCAGCTAGTTGGGTAAATACTGGAGCGGATGGCATACAAGAACATTTCTGACAGTTTTGCGGAGGCTACCTGTGAACATCAAATTCTTCCTTTTACCTTGGCTAGCCTTTCATGCATCCTACTTTTTCGATCATCTCCATTTGCTTTGGCTTGGGCCGCTGCTGATTTGTACTTCTCTAACCGCTGCTGAAGAGCTTCTAGCACAGTTGTTGGCTGCTGCAAGGAACCTTTGAAAAAATCAGAATGTTCAACTCTGTACTTATCATGAGTGTGCAGGAGGACTCTAATCACTTCAGGGCTAATGCTGCCAACTGAGGATTTTTGGCAGATAAGAAACAGAGGAAACTCATAAACTATTTTACCATTGCAAGGACACTGTTGCTGCCAGGGTGTCCCTGTTCCCTCCCACACCATCTTCCTTTTGTATCTTGTCTCTTTAGATTGTAAGCCTGAGGGCAGGGACCTGTCTAAGATTAATATAATATTGTAACCCATCCTGAGACCTTCGGGTATAGGGCGAGATTGAAATATAAACAAACAAACAAACAAACAACATCTCTTGTCCCAAATAGCTTGCAATTCCCATGGTGCAGTCCCCAAACCATGAAGGGAAAGAAAAACTGTGCTCCCCTACAGAAATAAACCCCCATGTCATCTGCACTGCCCAACCTGACAACTGACAAAATTGAAGCACTGGTTTCAGTGACTGTTGATGAAGGCCAAAATACCATTCACCTGTGATTGCCTGGTTTCTCATCTGTATTTTACTAACATTTTCAAATATTTCGATTCAACAATTAGTAAAACTATTAAACATCATCCCGGAAGTGGGCCAAATTCTCAAAATTTAAAAAGATTCACACAGCACAGTCCATCTCAAAAAAAGGAACTTCTGGAGATAAAATTGGGTCAAGTGGCTTAATCTTTATTAAACCAATGTGTTCCTGAAAAAAAGATCATGCAGGCCGGGGTAGAGGAAACATAATGTATATTCCGGCGTATAAGACGACCCCCAACTTTTCCAGTTAAAATATAGAGTTTGGGATATACTCGCCGTATAAGAATACGACACCCGACTTTTGAGAAGATTTTTCTGGGTTAAAAAGTAGTCTTATACGTCAGAATATACTGTATCTTTATATTTCACTGAAGCACTTTTTAAAATAAGTACAATACAAAAGTTCACTACTTCTCAAGTTTAATAATTCCTCATTAGCTTCAAGGAAAAGGACCTATGAAGGTTGCACAAGTATCAGATTTACAGAAAACAGGGGAAATGGGAGTTGGGGGAACCCCACACAGGTCCTGAAGAGGAAAGGAATGGGATGCAATTTCAAGTATGGCTATGGATGATGGAAAAAGCAGCACTAATCCTTCTGGTGCTGTTCAGGGGCTTATCTTGTCCTGATCAAAGAGACAGTTATCAGATTAGACAGACAACAGAAGTGTCTCAAAAGACTTAGTGCTGTCTTATTTCCACCTGTTTTTCTATACAGAACCATTCACAGCACAAGTATTACTCCACAAGCTCTGAGGAAATTCAAGCAAATATTCAATTGTGAGTACTGAGAACCACAGAGCTTCCTAAACTTAAATACACGAAAACTAGGAGTAAAAAACTCTCGTCATCTGGTCACTTGTGTCTTACTGTGGATCACATAATTCACCCGCCCAGAGACCTTCAGGTATTGGGCGGGATAGAAATGTAAAATGTAAATAATAGAAGAGAAAATATGCTTCAGATCTCTCTCACCTGAAGGTTCAATACTTTGCGTAAGAAGCTGGGATGGTTCTACAGGTACGGATGGTACTTGTTTTGAGGAAAGATGCATCTTCTCTGAACTTTCAAGGTCTGAAAAAAGGGTGTAAAAGGAAGAAACTTTCAGGCTATAAGTTGTAAAAAGTACAATCAAAGGTCTTTCTTCCTGTCTTGTTGCAACGTACCTAGACAAGACACAATGAAATTTCACCATTATAAAGGGAGGCTGATTTTTAATGTGAAAATTCTGTTTTCAAACAGAAATAATCAACAATTCCACTATTAGAATAAAACTGCTAAGTAACTAATGTAATGCAATCAGGTTACACCACTCCTCTAGTTTAATTCAGTTCATAAAACATTAAAAGCTTTTAATAAAATCAGTTTCTAAAATAGCATAGATATGAAGCTGATGAAATGGTTCAAAATTACTTCCTAAGAAAGAATGTTATGATTATATGAGGATAACACGGTCACATAGCTGTATCTGATACAACTGTTTCATGTAGTTTTGTATGAGAAAACAAACAGGGGTTTGGTTAGTGTAACTTATAAATTCGTGGAAGGAAGACCCTGTAGCATGAGAGGGCTCTGCTAGAGATAGGGATCTGCAAAATAACGGTGACAGAGCAGCAAAAAAGAACCGTTTCTTGCTAGTGTTATATCCATTGGTCTTTACATTGCTTCCTCCCTCCCGCAAGAGAGACCTAAAGATGAAGCCCTGAAGTCATTGAGAGAATCTGATTATCAAGAAACTACTACACGTTAAAGGAAGGGCAAGTAACACATTCTCTCAAGGATAAGATGTTGGACTTTTCAGTCCTGTGGGAGGAATTTGGGGACGTTTGAACACAAGGGGAGGGGAGGGAAACAGCAGAAAGGGTCTTGTAATGTCTTGCTTTGGGTTCACCAATTTTAAAAATAGGAACAACTTTCTCAACAAACTGAAAACAAAAGCGAAATCTACCAGAGAACTAGAAAACTGGAAAGTCTGATGGTTTCACACAACAGTTGCCCCACAGGTTGCCTATGACAGCATACTCAAATCAATGTGATAGATGCCATTTTAAAACTCCTAGTTATTGCAAAGTAAAAAGACACCTTTCAGACTTACCCTGAAGTGCTGGAGGCATATTGCTGAGATCTACTGGCTGTCCACTGTCCAGGGCTTCCAGAACCATGGTAAATTTCTAAAAGAGTAAAAACAAAACCAGAAGACAGTAAATTATAGAGTTCCAACCCCAACAGAGTTCTGCAGGACTGCAAGTCATTTTTGCAGATGCCTAACATCCACATCTTTCTGAAATATGGATTTTCAAAATCAAGACAGTTTTGGAGTTTTAACATAAAGTCAGAAGAAAAGAACTGGAGAAGAACCATCATGTGCTCTATCTTCCACGGAGATCAGATCCTTCATGATGACATTTCCACTATCAGCGTATAGCACAGTAACAGAACTTAACTGAGTCAGAGTCATTACCCCGAGCTTTCTGACACATCTGCAATGGCTACTACCCACAAAAGTTCCATTTTATGAAATGTCTGGCACAGGGTATTTGCCACATTCACACAGACTCTTCAAGAATTCTAACTTTTGTGGGGGTTTTTGCAAAAGCTGTCATGGTTTGTGAAGGATGAAGTTTTTTTACCTTCCCAGTCCTCATATATTCTTTTGCCTTTTCCAGATCACCTCTCTGCTTGGCTTTCAGTGCTGCTAATTTATATTCTTTCTCTCTAGTGACAAGGAGCGTACGTGCGTTAGCATCTTGGGTATCTGAAGACAAAGGCAAACAATTAAGAAATCGTTAGCACTGTAGGTCCGCTGTAAGTTCACAGCACCCTACTTCCTGAAAGAGACAAGCAACATAGTGGCTTTTTAAAAATTACACAGCATAGAAATATTGCAGAAAGAGCTGCATTCAAACTACTTACCATTTTCAGACATGGTAGCTACTTCTGTAACAGGCACATCTGCCTCCTCACTCAATGACAGCTCATGATCTCTGGGTTTTTTAATTTCCTGGTCTACAGAAGAGCTTTGCCTTTCCTCTTCCTCAGGTATTGTTATATCTTCCTGACTGTCTGAGCTTTGAGGCAACTTATTATCATCCACAGCTTTTGCCATGTTCCCAGAACTCTTCCCTGATGCTACAGGTGGTGGCATTTCCTCCTCATTCACAGTTTTGCCTTTCTTCACTGCAGTCAGCATGGCTTCCAGTGCCTAATACGCAATGAGAAACTTCACTGTCCCATCATCAAGCAGAACACATTGCTGTAAGATTATTCAAATCAAATTCTTTCACTGACTTGCCGCCTACAATGTAAGCACTAGCAAAACCTGGCTGACCTAAGCAGTGCAAAGAGTTCATATTTTTTTCTTTATCGTTCAGTACGACCAGGAATGTAACTTTTTAAAAGTTAAGAATTAATTTGATTTGTAGTTTAGACTAGCATGAAGATGCCAGCTTTGCTTCTCACAGTATGAGAATGAGGAATCTGCATTACCTCAGAGACAACATGCCAACCAGGAGCGCGGTTAGAAGCAAAAGCAGATAAAACAACAAACAGTGACTTAGCGACTCCCAGCTCTGCAAATGTCAGTATTTGCTAAGAATACATACACAGGTCACTCTGTCATTCTAGACAAGAGAAATGGCAGTCTGAGGGCACCGTTCAGGAAGACTAAAGCACACTTGGAAGGCACAGATAAGGACACGGCTTTGGAAGGACTATGCCTGGTGATAACCTCTTTGGGTTTTTGCATTAAGGTTCCTCATCCCCATAACAATAGTAACAGACACTAATTTTTCAGAAAAGTTATCTTGCTGTGAGCGGATTAATCTGGATTTGAACTGCTTCCCTTGTAATCTTCCAGTCTTACTCAGCTCCTCACCAAAGCAACTATTACGTGCGTGGCAGGAAGTGCGACACCAGGAAAATGTTAAAATCAAGCAATGGTTAGCTTTAAGCAACACTAGTTTTGGAACAGCAGCTCAGCATTCTCCTTCAGTTATCTTTCAGGTTAAGATGTAGGGTATACAAAATTATTTTAGGCTGTCTGCAGATGAACACCCTTCATTTTAAATAAATAGACAGTATTTACAACATGTGAGCCAATTTGAATATTAGCAATGGTAAACAGATACGACAAAATTGTGAATGTAATACACAATTAACAACAACAACAACAACATTTATTTCTAGCACCCTTTCCACTAAGTAACTGAAGCTTGGGAAATATGTACTAAAAGAAATGGACCCAAGATACACATTAACGTACCTGGGCTTTTTCAAACACAAGCTATCAATAGCTGATGTTTTATAAACTATTTTAAAGGCTGCTTCTCAAGAGCAAAAGCTTGAAATCCCACATTCAACCATTTTGCTGGGATTAACAGAGATTTTTCAATGCTCTTTCAAAATAAATCCTACTTCCAAGATACACACAGTATACTTAGCCTAATTTATTTGAAGTATGTGACTAGCAAAGGAAGGGTTACTATTCAGAGAAGAATCAGAGATCCTGCTAAATTTTAAGTCCAAACAATAAGTTTGATTACTATGTAACAAAAAGCAGGCTAAAATGCCGCATTGATAAAATAACCCTAATACATGGATTATTCAGGATAGTAAATGGAAAATATCAGCTTCATAATCTCTGAATATAGGAATACTCCTTTCACATTTTAATTAGTTATCAATAGCTAATTATTTTCACAGAACTGGTTGAGCAGTTCAGTGCTTGTCCTTCTTTTGCAGTTAAATCCAGATTTAGTCACAAAATCTTACAACCAGAAGTAATTTTAAGTTTCTCTGAGCACTAACCGTGTTTCGTTCTCATACTTCCAAGAAGCACAAATGCTCATGAACTGTTATTTAAGAAGCGAGGCAAGACAATCAAGCTTTAATGAGTAGACCAAAAAATAACTGACGAAGGTTCAAAAACCTACTCCCATCCAACAACAGATACACACTCTAAACTTTTCTAATTAAATATAGGAAGCTTCACTCAATGAATCCAACAAACCTTAAGGCCTCGCTCATAACGCCGCACTTTAGCACCCTCACCAGACTCCTTTGCATTCAGTATAGCTGTCTTATAGTTTGTTATCCTTTCCTCTATTTTTTGTTGCAGTACACTGGAAACAGGAGACATCTCGAAGCACAAAAGAGGAGAAAATGAGGAAATTAAGGTGACAAGTATTCAGTTCCACAGAATTACATGAAAGCAGAACAGTCAAGTATCTCCACAGAAGCAGTTTATACCACTTGCAAATCCAAGGCTCAATATGAGAGATAGAACTTTTTCTTTAACAGAGAGTGCTTGTTCTTCTGCAAAAATTCCACAGATCACCTCTGGGATTTCTGCCAAAGAGTAGGAGAGAGGTGGGTGGAGCACCTTAGGAAATGTTACAGCCACGAAGGGTAAATGGAGAGACTTGGTCAGGAGGAAGATGAGAGAATACAGTAAAGTTTTAGTAATTTCAGGGAAACTTTGGCTGTTGAGAGTATTAAAAACAGCTGCTATCTCTCATTATAAGTGCCCCAATGACTCCTTTCATAACTGTTTAAAAAATCCCTTCCATTCCTTTTGGGCAACTCTCAAAGTAAATATCACAATCAAGAAAACATGCATAGAAACAAAGCAGTCGGCATTTACTCCACTACAACGCATCTCTATCTAGATCAGTGGTTCGAGATACCTCCTGATACCTCCCCCGAAAATCGGCTGACAAGCTGCTCACTGACCGCTCCCAATTTCTGAAGGGGGGAGCTAAGCCAGATGGGGCAGAGGATGGGGAAAATCCTCCAAAAGAAGAGCGAGAAGAGGCAGCCAGAAAGACTTCTCGGAGGGTTTCTGCAGGGGCAACTGGTCAACTGGGGCTGGCTCCCGCAACTTGGCCCAAGGAGGAGATAGGGGATGCTAAAATCATACCCCTAAGGTCCGAACGAGAATCACTAGAAGAGCCAAAACTGGACATCATGACAGATGTAGCACTCACGGTGTGGCCAGCTGCATGACCACGGAAGAACTGAAGAGAGCCCTGCAGGTCACAGTTGGTTGAGGGAAAATTCTGCAGGGCTCCCCCTGGCGGTCGTGGTCAGCTACAGGCAATGGTGATAACCCACAGTGAGTCTGCTCCATCCGTCGGGGATGATATAAGTAAATATGATAATCATTCCCCAGCAAATCTGAACTTAACAGAAATAATACCAGGAATTCACAGAATGTGTTGAAAGTCAGGTTCAGGGTATCTAGAATGTTATTAGTATAGGACTGCGCGCAGAAGCAGCCATCCACACTTGAAATGTTGGTGTACTACCCAGTAGGGATGTGCACGTTCATAAATTGACAATCAAATTCAAATTGAATGTTTTGATACATTCGTATGAAGCTTCGTATGGGATTCATATGCATTCGTAGGGGATTCATAGGGGATTGAACATTCATACTGAATTTGAATCCCATTACATTTATTTATTTACATTTCTATCCTGCCCCATACCTGAAGGGGATCTATCCGAACAAATATGTATTTTCTTGCATTTGGTTTAATACAAATCAAATACAAAACAAAAATTGTGCACATCGCTACTCCCCAGACCACTAAGCGGAATGATTTACGCAAGCCATTTTGGCAAGGGAATGACCTCAGCAACATCTTCCACCATGCCTGGCCTTTGCCATGGTGACCAGGACCCAGCGTGCAACTGTGAAGCCACGGCCATGCCACCCCCATGTAACTTCAGCACCTGCAATGTGGCATTCCTTCTCGGTTCCATCTTACAACCACCCACACTCAGGAAGTAAATATTACAAACAAAATTAAAGTATCATAGTCAGAAATATTTTAAGTGGGTTCAATACAATGAAGGACTCTGCCCTTTACATTCCTCCCATCCCTTTTACTTACTTGCATCTGACTTTCATCAGGTTGTTCTGTATCTTCAGGGGAATCTTCCCTTGCTTTGGTCTCAGGTTCACAGCTTCCGTCTTCTTCTTCCTCTCCCAGGACTTCTTGTAACTCTGCCTATAGTATGAACCAGTGCAACTGTTGCTACAGGCCAGGTTTTTCTATTTTACATACTCTATTAAGCTGCTTGGAACTTGAACACTTTTACCTTGCCTATTTATTCACGGGCATGGCCTTGAAATTTCTTCTTAGAACCAGCCAACAAACAATAGTTTTGAAAGACTAAAATAAATTAAAATCCAGTCATAGAATCATGTTGAATTATGGGAATTCTTTCCCACTAAAAAAGAAAAAGAATCAGGATGTTAAAACGGTATGTCATGCTTGAATTAATTTGAATTCTTAGTTTTTAAGAATAGAAGGATTTTTTTTCCCCACAGGAGAAACTACTGCAGTCTGGTAACCTCCTGGCTTATTCATTTTTTGGAGGCCTCCTGCATGCCATCTAGTGTAGAACATATTTAACTGCCTGCCTCCAACACATTCCTCAATCAGAAAATTGTGTAGTTTAATAGCCACACTAGGCCACGCCTCCAAGTAGACTGGTTCATCTACACTGGATGAGGCACTGCAGTGGACTATGCCATGAAAATGGGAACTTTAGCCTGTTGCAAGCATGGACCACTTTTAAGTGGTCCACAAAATATTCTCGCTGGTATACTGGGCCAGCAGTCTGTGTACAGATAGTACACAGGCCACGGTCTGTTATACCACGTCCAGCATCATTTCACCATCCACCTCAAAGGTGCACTGAAAGTACATCACTTCTGGGCCTCCAGCCAAAACATCTACAGCCAGCAACTCTGGGGCAATGTGGATGGCCCTTGGAGTGGCCCAGAGGAAGTCCAGCCCATTGTTGGTCAAGCCCTGATCAGGCAGCACAGCATAGGATAGCCCATAGAAAAGACTTAGGGCAACAGATGGGAGATTATCTGAAAAATTTCACATCCTGTAAAGCAAAGACATGCCACAGTTTTGCATTTGCATTCCAACAGATACATCACACATAGGCCAGTGAAGCTTAACCCAGCATAATTATACACATGACTGCAACCTAATTCCTTACATCTGGGGTTTGAGAAAGTTCAGATCCACTTTATGGAACTGTAAAAACTATAATTATTAGGAGGAAACTACTTTTTCAAAAATCACAATGGATGTTTCCCTTTCAGATTATTCATTTCACTAACTTAACTTTTTCGCTTAGCCTTATTTTGACTGATACTATTGTAACGTTAGCAAGATAACGTGTCATAGATGCATTTACTTTAGATAACCAAGGAGTTCTAAAAGTAAACTGAAAAGAGAAATCCTGCTTCTGCATGTCCAGCCCTATGACCAACAGCTACCAAATCCTCAAGAAACACCCAAAGGAAAGCTTTCATCACACTGGTCCATCTGAAGCCAGTTGGTAATATCGTCACATTCCAGTTCTCCTCAGACTTCATGAAGCCAATTGTGAGTTACTCTATTATAACTGTTGCAGTTTCTACATTAGGAATCTATCTTTCTCCCAGAAGACAAAGCAAGAGAGATTTACCGACTTTGCTTCTGGCTCCCACAAGTATCTTCTATAACCATACACCACTTCTGCTCTGCCACAGGTGGAAGAATCGTGACCACCACCCCTGAGGGAATTGGCGACCAATAAAAAAACTTTTGTTCCTGTCTACTCCACAATCTTGATATTATTACACGCAATATTTTCTACAAAGTGTTGGTATATTGATGCCTCTTCTTTAATCTTATATATACCAAAAGTTCGGTATCTTCCTCCAGACCTTCATCATCATCCACATCCACGTCCTTCATGCATTCGGCAGCCATCTTTTCAATGTGATCCATAGGAAGAGGGCCTGCAGAACATATGCGGAGAATAAGCCTAAGAGTGTGGGTAGATAGAGTAAGACAACAGCTACACTTCAGCAGATACATAAAAGATTGGATAGCATGCACTTCAGGACAATTTGGGGGGGGGGGAAACATTCCAGACTGTAGGCGGCATCACAGAGAAGGCCCTGATGTAGCTCACTACAACAAAACATTTAGTAACAGGTAGTACCCGCAACAGAACCTTCCTTCACCTTACCACTCAGTTCTCTTTTACCACTATTCTAGCACAATCACAGAATTTAGAAAATTAATTCTGCATGCTATGTTTCAGAAATGAAGCTGGGACAAACAAAACACTTTTAATGAAGAAAACCTAACTTTTTCTGACCTTTTCCCTAAATTATGGTAATTATAGCATTAATGGTAAATAAAGTGATTGCGTGCTAAATAAACTTTTTTAATTTTAAAAATAAATCTGTGCATGGGTGATTTCCTCATGGTATGGAATCTATCTTTAAATTTGGTATCCTTATTCTTTACATAATCTTTGAAATAAGTGGGCGAGTAAGTATAAATAACAGGAATCAAGAGCACTTGAAGGTTTTGCTTCCGAGAATGCTCAGAAGCCACAGGTGGGCCACTGCGTGAGACAGGATGCTGGACTAGATGGACTGCGGCCTGATCCAGCAGGGCTCCGCTTATGTTCACTGTAATTTACGATGCAGTCTTGGTCATCCATCTGTGCAACACTCAGCTCCTGCAGAATACTGCTGTTGAAAGCAGGTGGAGCTTCATTACAACTACTGTGTTTCTCCAAAAATAAGGTAGAGTCTTATATTAATTTTTGCTCCAAAAGATGCATCAGGGCTCATTTTCAGGGGATGTTTTATATACCACTTATATAGGGCTTCTATTTCGAGCATCCTGAAAAATCCTGAAAAATCAAGCCAGGGCTTATTTTCAGGATAAGTCTTATTTTTTGGGAAACTGGGTATTTCTCCTTATTTTGGGAGAAACTATGATTTAGTACTACTATGTGTGTACACTTGGATGAGCCCAGGAATTCCCTGAGCTGACATACTTTCTTCTCTTTCTCTTGCAGGATATTTTATTAAGTGCCATATGATTAAGCAAGACATGAAAAATAAGGCTATACAGAAAGAAGTGAAGAATGAAAAATTCAGATTTCGGATGGATGCAGGGAATTCCCCCCCCCCC
>MTQE01001134.1:50862813-50877208 GCA_014337955.1 Aspidoscelis marmoratus | reverse complement strand
CCCCCCCCCCCAGTTCTGTGTATCACAGAACTCTCCTCCAGCCTGGCATAGCCCCAAGCAGGAAAAAGGACATTCTTATTTTTCCCTACACTTGGTGACAAGAATATTGTCTGGCAAGAAATTCTTTTTTAAGCTTTTGTTTCCAGCTATGAAAAACAAAAACAAAATAAAACCTGTGATTAGATTGGGAATAAGTAGGACAGAAACCTTGATCTCCACAAAACTACCGTATTAAAACATACTTCTTCATAGGATAAGAATTAAATGTTCTATTGTCTTTTGAAGTCTCAGTAACAAATCTGAATGCTCATATACAGAGCTCACACCCTCCTAGTTTTGCTCACATTCTGTCATCCCCCTAATTCCCCTTCTCAATTGTTCAATTCAACTCCTGCTGCCCACTTCAGCATTTCTACTGTACTTCCAAGCCTATTTATTCTGCACCAGTATGGAAATACAAAAATGAAACAGGATCTAGGAAGAAAAGTAAACAAGAATATATACAAACACAAAGTATCTTGTTTTACATTTTGTGAGCACTGAATATCTCAAACAACTGCTTTAAAAGTTACATTATAAGGTCACTCTACATTGACTGCACAGTTTTAAGGTGCTTGCTGTGGTTCTTTGAAGATTTTTAAAATTACTCAAATTTATGTTTTAGGTTTATTATACTCAGGCGTAGTATGTCAACTAAAGAATCTGTATTCCCTGGACAACATTTCAAATTATTGATTTTCATAGTGTCTAAATAGGACTAACTTTATTTTTTATTGCAGGCTGACATCCTGTAGTTTTAAGCTGGCAAACCTGAATTGCTAAACTTGGGCTGAAATCTTTCACCACTAGGACCAAGCACCACTGAACTTAGTGAAGCTCATTTTTGAGTGTACAGAAGCAGTGTAAAAGGTGAGACCCTTCACACAATGCCTCAGGGCACTTAGGTAGGCAACAAAATTTTCCATGCTCAGACAAGAACCCACAGAAATGAAACAAATGAATAACCTATCTGCTGTTCTTCATGGTCAGAGAAGTTCTCTCTCTTTCAATGATTTAGACACAGTTTAAACATGCCTCTTTATTCCACTCATTTCCTTTCAGAAAAAAGAGGCTCCTCTTTATATTAAACACCTGAATTGTTTTCTACCTCTCAGTGCAAATGTTTTGTAGCCAGATCTCATTGTACTTTTTGCATGTACCCATTGGCATGAAAATGCAGGAATCCCCAGCAATAAAATGTTTTTTCTTCTATGGTGCCTTAACAAATATATAATAAACAAGCAGTAAAACAAAAAGTCAACTTTTCCATAAACAACCCTTACTTTTTCCTTTAGGTTTTGTTTTCCCAGCAGATGGGTTCTCTCCAGTGATGGCAGCTAACTCTGCTTCAAGATCCCCATCATCCTCCAGATCTAACATCATTTCTTCAGGACTGAATTCCACAAAAAGTCCAAGCTAATGCCAGGAGAAAAACCATTCCAGTAGAGGATTAGATAGATCACCATAACTTATACATGTTACAAACTGCATTAAAATGATAAATTCATTATACACACTGCAAACTAAAGTGACAGTCTTAAGTTTGCATCCTGGTAGCTTTCCACCCTGATGCTATGCATATCCATTTACTAATCCACCAAGCATAGCTAAATTACCTTGTGGATCTCTGGAACACTCTGTCTGCATGAGACTGAGCGCAATCCCAATCAGAATCACCAAATAACATGTTTAAAGAGGTCTACTGGGTGACCTGCAGGCCCTGGCCCAGAACAAAGAGTTCTGCAGAAGGCACACCTCTGTGTTCGGGACTACCAGGAGACCTATTTTGGTAGTGCACCAAAACACACCACTGAAATATGTCCCCCAGCCGGTCCTGGACTAGGAACATTTGGGACACTTGGAGCACAAACTCTGGAGCGAGGAGCTGGTCTGGACCAACATCATCTGCATGGACTACATGCCAGAAAAGCCCACAGATCATTACTTATTATTTCAGCACTACCAGCAGCATTTATCTACCAACTAAAGACACTCAAACTTTCTATTTTTGTTAAAACTACCAAGAATCTTGACTATCACAAGAGTTTCCCAATTTTCTAGAGCTGAGAAAAGACTACTAAAAGAACCCAAGAATGATTCATCAGTCACAAGATACAGACTAGGAGAATGAAGTACCCCTTCTTGTAAGTATTACCCTGCACAGCACCTGTCAATATTAGTTCAAGTAGAGATCTACAAGTATAGATCTTAAAACCAGCATATTCAAGTACACATGACATTTCCTTGAGTATATGTAACATAGGTTATCAAAACAAAAACACTATTCTTTTTCCACTATACACATAAAAGGAAGGAATAAAGCATTCCACAGAATATGTGAAATGCTCCAACAAACTGCATTACTAGATGACAATGTTGTAAAAGATGGGTTCAAAGCTACGGTAAGATATGTCTATACCTGTTTTGCAGCTGCATGACCCTTCACTTGGGGACTCTTCTTAGGTCTTCTCCCGAGCATTCTGACTTCTCAGAAGCACCTTCTTGATGAGTCCAAAAATGTACCTACACAAAACAGGTACTTAATGGGTACTTCTAGTGACAGTGGAAAAACACCTAGAAACTCTATGCAAATGCTCCTAGTTGGAAAACTGAGCTTGAAAAAAAAGAGCTTAATAACAGGGAAAACTATTTCTTTGTTGTGCTCTGTATTTCCAATTTCTATTCCTGTGGTTCTAAAAAAAAAGGCTTTATCCTAACTGAAGTTGGCACTGCCTTAGCTCCTAAACTCTCATAGTCACGGAACATAGAAAAGATGATAGTATTGCTTCTAGAAGCTAATTACTATCTGGCTCCTTTTATCACTAAGTTTGCTGTTGAGTCATGGCCAACTCCTGGTTGATTGCGCCTCTTTGCAGTTATCTTTGGCAAAGATGCAGAAGAGGTTTGCCATAACCTATTTCTGGGGAGAGGCTGGGGTTCCAGCCGTCAATCCTATGCTTTCCAGGTAGTTTGCTCTACCACTGAGCTACAGCCAGGCATTAATTTAAGTTACTGCTGCCTAAATTATGACTGCACAGAAGTTAATGAAACGAAACATAAACATCCTAAGACCTATAAAACCTACAAAAATCCCTTCTTTGATTTTTTTTTCCTGTGTTGCATTTTTAAAAGCTTGTAAAACCATTTGGAAGTCCTGCCAATACACTTTTGGGAAGTGGAAGAGGGAAAAAGACTATGTAGTTTAAAGCCACCTCACTTTAAAGCTAAAGCTTGTTCTCTGGCTGCAATAAGGCCAGAAGCCCAACCTTAGGAACTACAATCTAGTTCCCCCGTGGCCCGATTCGGTTTAAAAAAGGTCCCGATGTTCTCACCGCTCGTATCTGCGGTGGGCGCGTTCCTGGATGTTTACCAGCCATGATGTTTACCGTGGAAAACCTAATTGTTCCACTACATCCACAACTTTATTTCTTGCTTGCCCCAAGGGTTCAAAACAAACCCCAGGATTCACGCCGCCTCCAATTAAGCTCTGCACCTGGAGGTGAAAACCACCCGACGCGCCCCCTTCCTCAGGATCGATTAAAGCCCCTCAGGCGGCAGCGGCGGCAGGACGACTCGCACGTCTGAAAGCTCCAACACGCATCATCCCCAAAAGCTCAACCCCAAGGCGGCCGCCAAAGAAGCAACCCTGTCAAGCTACGGGTGGCGTAATTGGCACGCAGCCCGTGGTTGTGTGAACCAACGCCGTTCCGGGTCAAGGCAAGGCGGGGGTGCTGGGGGAACCCGCCAGGGATATTCCTCCTCCCCAACACATACACGCACCCGCCGCCCCTGGGGGGCTCAGCTCCGGCTCCTCAGCTGACAACAAGCCCTCCCACTGAGCAGCAGGAGGGCAAGCCGCGACTCCCGCCCCCCTCCTCGCTTAGGCCCAGTGGGCGCGCTGGGAGCGCAGCCTCCTGCCACCCGAGACGGGCGGCACCCTCGGGCGCCGACTCACCTCTCCTGCCGCAGCCCGAAGCGCTCCCGTCCAGCATACAAAACGCCGCCGCGACCCCGCACGCGCGCCTTGCCTTGCCTTGCCTTCCCCGCCTACTCCTGCTCTCTGCTAGGAGCTGCACCAAGCGTCTCCGTAGTGCGCAGGCGCGGCTTCTTATTTAATTAATAACTCAAAAAAGAGCGAGAGGCGCGGAGGAGGAGGGGGGTGGGCGCTCTACAGGGCAGCGCGCATGCGTGTTAACATGGGGCGGGATAGTCTGGTAAGGAGCGAAGTGTAAAAGCCCTGGGGCTTAATAAGGCAACTTGCGCCCCTGGCGGCCTTGACCGTTCGAGCAGGGGAATCAACACAGCGACCCAACCGAGGTGGGGGCCGGGCTGGGAGGGGGCGTGTCACGTGTGTTGGCGACGAGGGCGAACGGAGGGACGGTGATGCTCTGGGTGTAACATTATGCTGGGCAAAGCTTCATTACGCGAGGGAAAACGTGCTACCAATAAATTACAAAATACACAATTAAACTGTAATGGCCACTAATATATAAACAAGAGTGTGAATTTATTTTTGTAAATAAATGTATAAAAAATCACGCGAATCAAATCAAATTTACCCAGCGAGAAAGCCGAGCGTGAGGAGAAGGATGTGGCCCACCTCAAAATGGGGGCGTCGTGTGAGAAAGCCTGGGAATCGCTGTGAACCGAGACCTCGTTTGTTTGTGCTTCGGCTTGTTTACAAAAAGCTTCCTAGGCGAACGTTTTTGTTTCCGTTTCTCAGCTCAGCGATTTGTATATTTTGTAGCAACAAACATGGAAATAAGGAAGTTTCTCTCACTGGGGAGGGGAGTGGTGATTTAAAGGTTATGAGCCTCCAGAAATTAAAATCGAGAACCTCTGTCCAATTGAGGTTACCTGAGGCATCAACCATCTCATTTTGATGCTTAATATATCTGCACTGGCTGTAAATCAGTTTTTGCACTGATATTCCATCTCTCTTCTAAGAGACGATCCTCCATTTCAACTGAAAACATTCCAGTGAGACGGTAGCTGAGAATGATTTATGCTAAGACTTTGGCCAAACAACTCCATGCTGGTGACTGAAAGATAATTGTTTTCTATTTTCAGAAAGTCTTAATTTTACTTTTGCTTCTTCAGTACAAAGCAAGCATTTCTACATACCTGGGAGGACTACCTGGCAGGGCTTCCTTAGACTGCATTAACTCACTTAAAATCTATGCCTAAGCAATTTCTTCTGCAGCTGTGCTTTTTCTGATATCTTTAATAAAAACCATCACACCAATAAAAATGTCCATATAATTTTCAAAAATATGCCTATTCTATTGCTTTAACAGAAAACATCCTCCCATGCAAAACTTGAGTTTTCTTTAAAAACTGAGCTAGTTTATACTCAATATAATCCAAATGAAGATTGCAAATTGCCAATTTCCCTAGACTGAGTGGTGACTGAAGCCATCACCTCTCTACTTTCAAATGGAAGCGTCTTCTTTCTAGCTCTATAGGGGAAGCACAGTTGCTGCTGAAAATGATGCCTCAGTCTGCAGTCAACCCAGTAACAGGGTGGTGCGATTGCCATGAGATACCAACTGCTGCACAAACGGAGACACAGCGGTAAGCAGAGTTGCGGAAATAATCTCACAGATCACCTGATCTGCACAGATCAGCTGAGAAGTGCTATGGTAATACTCCATAAACCTACCACTGTCAAAGTCCCATGCACTAGAAAAAGAACAGTTTAACCCCAGACCACTCTTAACCTTTGCTAGCTTTTCTCTAAATACACCTTTAGTAGGCGTGAAGGCCTGTTAACTTCTAGGATGCAGCAGGTGTCCACATTTTGGGACAGCCAGTGCATTTGAAACTTAATGTACCAATGTACAGCACTTTGGGCACTCCTGGTTTGACTTGTTGAGTAAAACTACTACTTTGCATGTTGACGCATGATTTGCAAGTTACAGTATCAACTGTTCTAAATAGTTGCTAAATGCACTTGTTTGGCCTCCATTGAGTATGTTTGCCAGTGCCACCTACTGATCATAAACTGTATATCCAATGCTCTCATTCAGTGCTGATCTGGCTTTTAAAAGCAGTAGAAGTACCAAGATCTGCCTCCCTCCATGTGCTTATCTTCACTGAAAAGCTTTCCATGATATTTATTTAGAAAACTATTATTAGTGCCTACAACTAGAGTGGTTTCAGAAGTCACTCCTAAACCCTAATTTGCATGTTTGAGGTGTCAGAGGTGCCAAGCAACAACCAGACTGAGTTACAACACAACAGAAAAATAAGCAAGGTAGTGTGAGATTTAAAATGATTTCTAAACTGCAGCCCTTACATTGAAGACATATTAAAACATGTTTATCAAAGATGATTTTATTTTATAGTTTTAACTATAAATATGTTAACAAAAATATGTTAAAAGAAAAATTGGTTTGAAATATGAATATTCAAGTTAATATTCAGTACTTAAAAGATCTCTTTAAAATTTTAAAATAACCAACTCTTCTGTTACTTTACTCTTCCTTGAGTGCATACATAACGTCGTCTTGACTGATATTAAGTCGAATTCGCATGTGAAGATATTTGTGACTGGACTCTGCTAATAAAAGTCTGCAGGCACTAAGCCGCGAGGCAATTGCCATTATGTCAGAGACAGTTGGCATGTACAGGCCGTCTATTCGACACAGTGCAATATGGTGCTGAAATACCTAAAAAAAAAAAGACGACATCAACTGTTTAATTGTACACCTTTCCACAGTTTGTGCCCAGGTTATAGCAGATTAAAAATAAACAATTCCAAATAATAATAAAAAACAATCACAGTCAGAGGGTTCCTTGCTACTGATAGGTTGATGACCGAGATCGGTGCTTTTCTTACGATTCGTTAAGATTTGGCTAATGCAGGGTTATCTTCCACTGCTGCACTCTAAGCACCTTAAAGGTGGCAAAATACAGCAGTATAAAAGGTATCAGATGTCACCTGTTCCTTTTAGGTCACTATGCTTTGACACTGAAAGCTTCTTACTTTCCTGGAGTGATTGTTCTAACTTATTTTATTCCATTAAGATAAGATGCCATCCTCTCCTGATCACCTGAACCCCAGATCCAGTACCTTCAGTGGCAGCCATTTCTCCCTCTCTGGGGTGAGGGGGTTGCAAGCAGCCATTTGATTTGACTCCAACCTGCCTTTTTTCCTTGCTATGTTTTCTGACCCTTGTGCACTATGGCCAAGGGGAATAGCATCCACAGCCCTCACCACCCACTTTTCTGAGTACTTCGGTACTCTCTCTGAATACTGCTATGTGTGTATTTCCTCTTACTTTTCGGCTGCTCCATCCTCTTTCAGCCAGAGAATGCATGTGGTAGTGTTTGTTTTTCAGGCCCTGCCAGTCTGGCAGGCCCCCCAGCAGTTTGGTTGCCTTGTTTTTCTCTTGCTGGCATTGCTCAATACTCATTTAGGGCCTTGTTTCCTGCCCTTGCAGTGTCACCAATGGCCACATATGCCACCATTTTCTCTTGATGTGTACCAGGATCAGTTTTCTTGCCATTCTAGTGGCGAGATAATAGACTCAAAGAACTGAGCTCTCATTATTTTTAGATTACCTGCTGAACTGTTGCTTCCTCCAGTCCTGATCTACGAAATTCTGCAATAATTGCTTTCAGGAAGGTTTGCTCCTGAAGTGAAGCATTCCTGAAACGAAATAAGAAAGCATCAAAAATGATTAGCCAAATGGAAGATGGAGGATTTGATTTCACAAGTTTTGTCTTAAACTTCTAAAGTCTATCCATGCAGAAAGATTCATGACTGATTGGCATATTTACAGATTCCCCATAGGAGTTTATTCTTCAGTTCTAGAATGAAGGGTGGGACTTGGTTTGTTGCCCCCTCTGCCATCCCAAACAATTTCTCTTTGGATTCAGAACTATCTGAATCCCGAAACAGCTGTAATGCCTCCCTCTGAAGCTCCAAATCTATACCTGAAAAGAGTTGGCTTTTCTACCCTACTTTTCTCATCAATTTAAGGGGACTCAAATCGGCTTATATTCTTCTCCCCACACAGATACTCTGAAAGGTAGGAAGGGCTGTGAGAGCTCAGAAAGAGAGCTGTGACTAGCCCAAAGTCACCCAGCTAGCTTCATGGAGGAATGCAGAATCAAACCCCATGACTGTGAAATATGAGTCCAGCACAAGAAACTCAAACTGGGCTTACACAGAGTTCAGAAACCATCATCCAGGGAGATCTTGGTGCCCACAAGTGATGAACTGGTAGCCAAGCCAGGCTAAAATGTAGAGCCTGAATTTTAAAATCTCATCATATAAAAGAATGCATATTAGTTATAAACTATTCTATTTTCTGAATTTGGCAAAATGCTTTAATTATTCCTGTAAAATGTCAGCCTTTCCAAGGAACCCAAAATAACAAGGCAATGGCAAAGATGTAGATTCCAAGCATTTTTCCAAATCAAAGTTAACTGCGGTTATATGAGGAGAAAGGATGATCAGACTCCAATACATTCTGTTTGGAGAACATAAACATTTTAAGATCTACCTTTCCTCAAACACAGGATAATGAAGGTTTCATCTGAATTTGTTAAGCTGGAGAATACCAGCTTACTCCTCAGAAGCTTACAAATCATGACCTAAAACCTATGTGGGCCTGTTTTACAATTGCAATTCCTCCTTACTGGGATATGCTGATATGACTGACAAAATACGGCTTGGACTACTGCTTTGCCTTAAGCAGCAGCTCCAACATGGAAAATAAAGATAAGCATCTCCAGTTCACCTTCTTCGGATATGTTTGAAAACTCAAATAATTATGTAACATTCTTAAATATGATCAGCACAAAATATGATTTGACATGCTATTAGAACACAGCAATTGTACATCTATACTAGGCTTTAGAAAACAATCTACACCATGGTAGCCACTTAAATAAATCCTGGGAATTTGTTTCACCACACAATCCAGTGCCACAGACAATGTTCCCTTTGAGATGCAAACATTTTATCGAAAGGTGATAGGCAGTTACCACCACATGATTACCACAGTATGGAATTAAGTTATAAAAAAATCATAAAGCCAAATTTCTGCATTACCTAATTGTGCTTATATAGGGGGATGAGAACATTTCATCTATCGCTTCCATCACATGTGCCATGCTGACAGCTCCACAGGCACTTTTCTGACTAGGAAGTTCACAGATTTCAGTGGACCTTCTACAGATATCAAGGCACCGTCGTGCATCACCTGATAAAGCTGCCACCTAAAGCAAATTGATTTAGGTAAAGATTGGGGTAAAGTTACATTACAACGCCCAGGAAATGTAATACATTTCAGTATATTTGTTTTGAATAAATTTCTTCTATATCTGGCCTCCCATAATCATCATGATTAACAACAGCTGTTTAGCACTACAACTCCCATCAATCTCAACATGCAGTGAAAGCTTCTAGAAAAAACAATGCTGATGAAGGGCAATATATATTTATGATACATAACAGGCAACCAGCTTATTCAACACTCAGTTTAGTTTGCCTAGTTTGAGCTGCCCTATATGTGCTCTACACCAGGAAGGGAATGGAAGGTTAGATGTAATTTCTGCTTGATGCAAAATAACTGATCATGCCAAGCCTTCCACTGGATCCTCAGTACAGCCACTGTCTAGAGTTCTTAGAAATGGAGCAGTTCAAGGGGGAAGTCAAAATGAAACACATACTCACTTATAATTTACATGTTCTAATAGTTCTATCATTTTCTGATAGCCAAATTATTTAAAATACAGGATCTCAAAACACAAATAAAGTGCAAAATGGCACGAATATACCAATACTGTTTTAAAAAACATAGCTATGCAGGCTATGAATGGAACTTTAAGAATATTAGAATCTGGATCAACAAATAGATTGAAAGGCCACATTTCCACCTATTCAAACAGTAGCCAAATGAATCGTGCAAGGATTCTCAGCTACTACATGGGAGCTCCCTCATCAGCTTGAGGGTTTCCGTGAACTCAAATGTGTCAAGTGTGTTAGCCATCTCTTTCACCCTTTTAAAAAAAAGTTGGAAGAAAGAAAGAGATGAGTGGCATCACAGCTGGCGGCGGCGGCTATGGAGTCCATGGCTGGTAGATGGTCTATAATTATCAGCAAAATAGTCCGCAATTCAATACATGCAAGGCAAGGCACTGAATAATGTCCTACTTTCACATGGCCAAACTGAAAGGGGCTTTAACCAGAGCTTTACACTGGCCGGGGGAATAAGCCACTGACCCCTTGGTACATGTGCATCAAATGCAGTTTGTTCAGCACCTTACTCTGTCCCACTTCCCTGAAGGACATTGTTTTAAAAAACAAAACCTCACTATGATACTACAAGGTTCTTGTCCACACTAATGAAATAACTTGTGCATTCCCAAAGTACAAAGCAGGAGGAATACAGGTAATGTATTGCTTTGATCCAGAAATCTAATAAGAGTGTCTAACTGGCTTTTCTTTCGCCATAAAAGTTTGGAGAGTATTTTGTCTTTCTGTTCTGATTGTCTAGAAAAACTTTTTCCTTACTGAAGCAATTGCTCCAAAATTTGCTTCTCTTTACAATGATACCTTGCTGTCATAGTTGGTCAGATTTGTGTTCAATTCCCCCTTTGGCAGCTGAGATCTGCAGGGCTGCAATGTGGAAACTGTCGGACAGATAAGAGAGGATCCTCTGCCAAATGATATAAGGAAGGTAACACCCAACGACCAGTGACTTTCCTTTCCTTGGAAGAACCCACTCTTGTATTCAGAGAGTTGGCTTGAATGCCTCCCATTGCTAAATTTGGATCTTCCACTTTCTAAGACAGGAAAGTGTTTTTTGGAAGGTGGAAAGCTGATTCCTCATTTTTCCCCTCTATTTTCCTAGGACCCAGATGTTGTGTTTTTGACTATAGTTTTTTCCCCTCAGGAAGTCACTTGCTGGAAGTGGGGCAGTGTGTGATATAAACAGCTTTCATAAGCAAAGAAGCACATCTATCATAGGGATGGAGCAGCTAATGAGGATTATCCACCATTGAATTTGGCTTGCCACCTTTCAGACAACATCTTCACAAAAGTGACAATGTTCCTTTTTGGATGAGACATATAATTAGGGTAACACATAACTTCAGTAGAGTATGTCCAAATACATACACTGAGATTTTTTTCTGAACTTCCTCAAACAGGCTTTTGATATTTTAAAAAGTGACAGATGCAAGAGTTTTAGAATATCATCTCACGATCCAATACATTAAGATTAATTTTATCAAGATTTTCTATGCATAACAACCTAAATGCATTCCCGTACCAGCTCTGCAGTTCTATACTTATGTACCTGAAAGTAAGCACCATTTGAATTCAATGCGATTTCTATTGAGATTGTACAGCATATTTACCTTTCTAGAAACAAACTGAATTGCATCTTCTTCAAAAGCCTTCAGATCGCCCATTCTGGACAACATAATTTGCTGTAACTGTTTGTAGGTATATGGCTGAAAAGACATTCTAGTAAGACCCTAAAATGGGGGGGGGAGCAAAAGACCAAATGCTTAATTGTCAGTACATCATAAGATCCTATTACACACTAAGAAGCTTCAGACATTTTGAAAAACCCTATCTCTGTAAACCTGGATTGGGGAGGATAAAGTTTGGTGATAAATGTTCCTTGGCTGTTAGCCCAGTCTTGATTGGCACCCCTAGTCATTAGCTAGCAGCAGTTTACTTTGGTTGGTATTCACTGGCACCATACATATAGAGGGGAAATAATTACTACATTGTAGAAATTATCTGAGCTGAATATTCTTTCTGCAGACATTTCACCACCAAGTCAGATAGCCTCAACACTGTGAGACTGCTAAAAGCCAAGTCAACCCCCTTTCCCTTGAAAAAAATAAAATGCTTTTGCCTTTTAAACACTGGCAAGCAAGCGCCTTGGATCCAGAACACTGAAAACTTGACCGAAGTTAAGAACTTGCTTTGCCTTCCCAAAGATCAACAATAATAAAACCAAAATTAAAAATTAAAACAAAGCCATAAGGAAAAACAGAGTTGAATTATAGCAGCGGTTCTCAACCTTCCTAATGCCGCGACCCCTTAATGGATTTCCTCATGTTGTGGGGACCCCCAACCATGGGGGCAGAGCAGCTTGGAGGTGGGAGGGAAGGGCGGTGGGAGACTCGCCGCGACCCCTCTGAAAGGGTAGTTCGACCCCCAAAGGGGTCCCGACCCCCAGGTTGAGAACCACTGAATTATAGCAACAAAACATCTTCAGTTGCATTTCTGTTGAAATTAACTCCATGCCTAACTTAATGGGAGTAACTTCCAGGCATTATGTCAGTTGCATTCCAAAGCAGTGGTTATAAAAGCACTAAAAGGTACTTCCATTAAGTATGGAGTTAATTTACAAAATGACAGAATTTCAAATGGCTCCTGACAGACATTTCCCTAGCTTGTTACTTACAATCTTTCACACTAATCTCATCACAAAGGTACTAATAACAAAGGTGCTAATAACAGTAAAGTGAAAATGACATACCAGCCGGCTGGAAACTCTGTTCAGCATAATTCTCTCTGGCAAATCCATGGTGTTAGCAATTGCCAAGACAATCAATTTAGCATGTTTCTGAGTGGGCCAGTCAAAGAGATTGTACATCACATTTTGTTTTCGTGTCCACAACAGATCAAGCTAGATCAACGAAGAGGCATAAAAAGTTACAAAGGAATAAAAATCTTGTACCAAAGGAGCTCAGCCTGGATAAATTTTGTATCAGCTTGCCAATCTGTGGTTCTCAGGTTAAGAAAACTAAACAATAGTTCATATGTTTAACTCATGTTTATCTTAAACTTATGTTTAACAGACATAAGTGAAGTGAGCAAAATTTAGTATTAACTCTTCCAGCTCCAATCTTCAAACACGCTTTATTTTTAAATTTCAGATGTATCTGTTGATTCGGTACCTGTAGATTCACTCACAGTTGACTGGACCAGCCTTTCCCCTTGCATCACCAGCACCCTAGCACCCTCTTCAGAGTCTCAACCCAGGCCTCCCAGAGGTGGGCATTCAGCCAAAATTGTGGGAAATCACACAAGATTTCCTGAGAATCATAGGAAATTGTGTGAGATTTCCCAGCATTCACGGTTTCTTGTATCTGTGGTGGGGTTTGGAACCTATCCCCCACAGATATGGAGGCAGGCTTCGCATCTTATTTTACATTCCACAGTTGTACAATTTCTTCTTGAAGACAAAAAAAACCCCCTTGTGTAGCTGAATCTTAAAGCAATTAATGACAAAAAAACATGTCAGAATTTGACCAGGGAAACAGATGTAATGTTGTTTCTCTTCATTCTTACAATACAGATCAAGAAGCTGCCAATACTTTAAAAATCTTCAGCAACCTAGTTTCAAAATGCTTTTGAACATGTTAAAATAATTTTTCCCAGTACTTTAAAGAAATCTCAATTACCTCATCTACTACAAGTATTATAGGCTTCCTTTTAGGTTTAGGTGTGCAGAACATCTTCTCCAAAAGCACAGCAGCATGGACTGCAGATGCCTTCTGGCCTGTCAATAACTAAGAATTAAGCAGAGGTGCAATTGGGTATATATCAGGAAGCAACAATTATTTCCTACAAGCAAAATTGCTGCACTTACTTTTCTCATCTAGATATATAAACAATGTACTATTAGCAGCCATATATTAATTAAGGTATATATTTAGAAATCTTATTGATAAAAGATTGTTTGAAATTATCATAAGCTCCCACAACACTCTGAGATCCCCCAACAGCATTACCTCATGAACCACTTCTAAAAAACAACAACTAAGTTCCTTTTCTTGACTGCTTTATATTTAAAGAGCTGTTTGTACATTAAGCTTTGAGGTTCTGCCAGACAGAATCACTTCATACATCAGGTAAATGCTGTACGACCCTACTGCTGAACTAGGTTAGCTATGATCTAAATTATTTAGGGTGAGCTTAGTTTTGTCTTTCTTGTCCAAAGGATTACACACAACAGTTTAAAATCATTATTCAGAAGACTTTGGGTGTTTTTCCACTGAGCTCCTTTATTCTAGATCTAAGAAAATCCAGATCTAAGGAATGAGTACTTCCCTTAATCTGGATCTACTAGATCCAGAAATACCCAATGTGTTTCCACAGGTGGTCTAGCACCCAATAGCAATGGGTGCTAGCCTGCCTGCTGTGGAAACGCTGGAGCACCCATGTACAAATCCGGATCTACCCATGAGGGGTCTGCCTGTCACCCCAGGTGTTTTGAGGGACAGGGGGTGCGATCTCCGTAGACCAGGCATGTCAAACATACGGACCGCGGGCCGGACCCGGCCCGCGAGGCGTTTCAATCCGGCCCGCGGCTGC
>MTQE01001134.1:50845761-50862203 GCA_014337955.1 Aspidoscelis marmoratus | reverse complement strand
TTTTTTTTTTTTTTTTGAATCCGGCCCTTGGCCGGATTGAGTTTGACACCGCTGCCGTAGACGATCTGGAGAATCTTCGAAGATCCTCCGGAGCGGCTCTGTAGAATCTCCGGAGCGATCTGCCCCTAACTTCAAAGATCCTCTGGAGTCTTTGATAGTGGCATTGCTCCCGCAAGGGGTTCTTTTCAGAGCCTGTGCTAATCTCCGAAGGCAACCTCAGAGGGACTTCCAAGTTTTGAGTTTGAGGCACCCATGGGGTTCCCCAAGCCATTGCCCAACTGTAGTGGAAACAGGCTCCCTATTTGATGGCTGAAGACCCCATTGTAGACCTCTTTAATGGGGTCTACAGGAAATCCGGATTATAGGGCCTGAAGGACCCATATGATCCGGATTTCCCTACCTCTGGTTGAAACAAATGTGGCTCTAATGGGGTCTGTAGTGGAAATGGGATCATCCTGCTCTGAGCCTAATGGGTCCTTAAAAGGGTACTTAGTGCTAGTGGAAAAACACCCATTAGGAGGTTTTTGTTCAAACGCATTCTCAAGCATGATGATAAACAAAAACACTCACTTTTAAGATCTGTACGTAGGCTTGGTGCGGATCAGTCAACTTCATACCGTTGATCTCTATAAACTGGAAAGACGGCAAATGATTGTGTTCTGCTGCCTTTTCAAGGCAACGAATTACCTCATGAACTGTTGCTGTTTTACCTGTTCCAGGAACTCCAGAAATGTACATACACCTAAAACAGCAAGATGGTTAGTGCTATATCCTCGAAGTTCCTTCTTAATCTTTATAATTATTGCAACATACATGTGGAGAATAATATTGGAGTTTCACTGATGGGTAGAGCTATTCATGGACCTCATGTACTTACAAGGTTTGGTATCTCCAGGCTCTGGCTAGCATATGTGCCCACTCTACCGAGGCAACATCAATATCAGTATGCTTGCTGCTGATGCTTTGACAGAGAAGCCTTCTCTCATCCTTACAGAAGCAGAGGCTTCAACAAGTGCTGGGCTCTTGACTCTCTAGTCCCCCACCCACAGAAAAAGAGCCTGATTACATCCCGGAGCGTTTTCCTCTCATTACTGTTCTACAGGAAGAAAACACTGGTATGTATCATGAGGGGTGTTTCTGCAGGATGTCAGAGGAAGAAAACAGACCTTCTCATGATCAGGAAGGTAGTGAGTTTTCCTTCATTGGAGGTCTTCAGGCAGAGGCTGGACCTACAACTGTCTGGGATGGTTTAGGAAATCCTGCACGGAGCAGGGGGTTGGACTCCATGACCCTAGAGGGCCCTTCCAACTCTATGGGGTTTTTTCCACTTACCTCTCTTAATCCGGATCTAAGATGATCTGGATCTAAAGAATGGGTCCTTCAACTAATCCAGATTTAGTAGATCTGGATCCAAGGAGGTACCCAATGCATCTCCACGGGCAGTGTAGCACCCAACAGCAATGAGTGCTGGCATGCTTGCAGTGGAAACACCAGAGCACCCATGTGGCGAATCTGGATCTACCCACATAGGGCCCGCCCGTCACCCCATGTTTTTTGGGGGGTGCCACAGAGGGGGGTGCAAACTCCATAGAAGCTCCAGAGATTCTTCAAAGATTGCGGCAAATCGCTCTGGAGATTCTCCGGGGCTTTGGACAAAGCTCTGTAGAAATGGCATTGCTCTGACAGGTCATCTTCGATGCCTGTGCCATTCTCTAGAGTTTCCCTTCGGAGCAGTCTTCGGAGCCTTTTTCAGAAATTATGCACAGGCTTCAGAGCTTCAGGTTTTGTGGCACCATGGGTATCCCCCTGACCTCACTGCCCAATCTTGGTGGAAACATGCTCTATATAATCTGGATTTGATGCCTGAAGACCCCATTGTAGACCCCTTTAATGGAGTCTACAGGAAATCTGGATTATAGGTCCTGCAGGACCCATTTAATCTGAATTTCCCTAGAACAGGTGGAAGCAAATGTGACTCTAATGGGGTCTGCAGTGGAAACGGGTTCTTCCTGCTCTGAGCCTCATGGGTCCCTAATGGGTCCGTAGTGCTAGTGGAAAAAAACCCTAAGATTCTATCTCTAACCTTATCCAGTTTATGTTTTCCAGGTTTCCTATGAGAAACCTCACATCTTTCATTCCTTTACTCCTGAGAAAGTGGGGATTATATTGGCACCAATGGTTTTTATACAAAAAACAGATACTGTGGCTCCTTTGGAACAATAAAAGGAAGAGTTCCCCCAGAGTGCTTTTCTTCTTCTAACAAAGTGCAGAAACACCCCTAAATGGTAAGGACTGTTTCCATCTTCCTTGTTAGTGAAGCTGAGGTATGCACAAGCAGTTGCTGTGCTTCTCACATACATCAACCTAAAAAGAGCAGGGGGGGGGGGAGATTGAAGGCTATACTCACCCTCCTGTACCATCAATGAGTTTACTTTCTATGAAATTATAAATATCTTGGAACTCCTTTTCACGGCAGGGCAAGGTATCTGGAACAGCAGATACATGCAACCTATGATTAAAGAAAGATATGAACAAATAAGCTATAGAAATAAGCAACAGAACTAGCTTGAATGACTTTCTAGACCAAGCAGCAGGTCAGTAGACAAAGCAAGCACTCAAGAGCAGCACTTTGGAACCACATCACTGGTGGCAGCAGACAGAGCCAGTATAAAATAAGTGTGTACCAAAGTGGAGATTCAAAGTTCTTTCAGGGAGCAAGAGTAAAGCGTAGTCAAACCGTTCCAGGTTCCAAGATGCCAGAGGGTCTGTGGTGTCAGATATCAGTCCATGGTTCAAACAGCAAACAAGCTGGGGTTGCAGAATAAAGAGACATTTTGTCTGCAACAAGTTCTGCAGGCGTAAGGCATGTTTAAGTAGGCAAAGGAGAATCTTTGACTCAGATGCTTAGCCTGCAGATGCGCTGATCCTCTCAAATGTTGTTGCTCTTGCCTCACAACGCTTGGGGAAGGGCTTCTCCCGGTGTTTTTGTCCAAGCCGTCTCCATCTTGGGCTATAGGGTCAGTGTTCACGTTGAGCTCCTGAGGCATGTCTCCCTCACCCTGAATGTCAGGGCAGCTTGGCTCAGCTTGTTTGTCCACTGTGACAGACACCTCATTGTTGGAGGAGGAGCAGCTGAGGCCCGACACTCATTAGCAAGCCCAGTGAACCAGTTTGCCAGAGCCAGGTCATGGACATCTCTACTAAATAGCATTCATTTAAAAGGGGAAAAGTAACCCACACTGATAACTGCCTTTTATAGAATCGACTAGAAATAATTTTCAGTTTTTAAGCATTTATTGCACATTTCGTCTTTTGTTAATTATGAAGACCCTGTCAATTTACCTTATTCTAGCCTCTTCCAAAATGTTGGCAGGCTTCTGGGCTTCTTCTTTTCGGCTGCGAATTTGGGGAGTAGCATTACGTGGAGTTTTAGGCGTTCTTGGCTCGGACTGCAGAGAAAAATAAGCACTTTACCTTTTGGACTGAATAAAGAGTTATACAATGAACTTAAAAATGCTTATCTAACTGCATAGCAGGTTAAAGCAAATCTATTCTAGGAGAAAAAAAAGAATTCTAGTTAATGAAAATAGTTTTAAACACTTATGCATGTATCCCTTGCCTACCTTGGCAATAGGAAAAATCCCTCCCTCCCTCCCTCCCTCCCCGTTGGGTATATTCAGAAAATGAAGCTGACATTGAAGCATCATTATGCAACTTCAGGTATAGCCACACATCTTCTTAAAGTCTCAGTTACAAAGTTATATGCTTTAAGCACAAACTAATTATTATAGATCAAAAACGTGGTAAAATCATTGCAACAGATCTTACAGCTTTGCAGAGACTCTTAGTTGGAGTATGAGCAGCCAGGTCCTTCGAGATTTTTGAAGTTGTTTTCATTTGGCTTTTTGGTGTCTTGAAATCTTCTTCATCACTACTGCTAGAATCAGACGTATCCAAGGGAGGAAGGGAGGCATCTTCCTTGTCGCTGCATTCTCTTGGTTGCAAAAAGCTTTAAGAGAAAAATTGATCTCTTGTGTATAGAACACTGAAGCCAAGAAAAAGTTACATTTTTAGTAGAACTGCACTACCTAAGCAAAAATGAAGATATTAATGACAGTAAAGAGGCACTATGCATATCATGATGATTCCTCCCGTGGCCCCATCTTAGTGATGGTTGAGGATCAATAGAGGGACATCAGGGTTTTTAGTTTTTAAATTATTGTTTTACGCATTGATATTGTGTTTTAATATGTTATATTGTTTAATACTGTCTTAAGGGGGGGAGGGATAAGGTGTTTTTAATTGTTATATTTTACATTTTATTGTTGTTAACCGCCCGGATTGGTTTGCCATAGGGCGGTATACAAATAATAATAATAATAATAATTATTATTATTATTATTATTATTATTATTATTATTATTATTATTATTATTATTCCATTTTGATATTGCTTACGAGTATGTTTGCCCTAAAACATGGCAACAATAAAGCACAAATCAAAATAATACCTTTTGCTCTCTTTACTATGTCCACTTCTAGACCAGCAATCATGGCTACAAATATCATTTAACGCGTGAACAACTGAGCTGGGAACTACTTGCAACAGAAAAGTCTCTCTCTACACTTAAGTTCTCACCTTAGCTGTTTTGCAATACGAACAGCAGTCACCTGTGCACATTTTCTGCGCAAACGTGGAGTTAGCAGAGGGTTTCTTGCTTCTGATACTGGTTGTTCTTCTAAACTGCAGAGAGAAAGTGACAGTTTTTTCTTACTCCCTTGAATAAATTGCTTTATTGGCTTTCTGGCTTGCTATAAGCCATTATATCAGCATTTTCTCGAACACATAATATCATGTACAAAGCAAAACTGAGGGGGCAAATAAATCTATTTTAGAAATAGATTGGGTAAAAACACACTATATATCAAACATTAACATAAAATGTCCTAAAAATGACATAATGAGTGTATCTTGCTCATAGAAACTGGAGAAATATTTCTTACAACAGAAACAGGCCATCATAATAATATCTACCTCTGCTGGTTCTTTCTAAAGGTCTTTGGAACTGCTGCTTCATTCTTCATATCTTTGTTTCTTTGTGGTGTCTTGCAAATCTTGTCCTGTTTGGCTACTCCGTCTGAACTGAATGGGAGGAAAAACAAAAGCAGCTTCAGGAGAAAAAGCAACCTAATGCTTGAAACTTCCACACATAACGTTTGTTTTCAAGCTATGTGGTTGTAGCATCTGAATAGGATAACACTGTCATTCTCCAACACGCATCCTTATTTTTCACAGATCTTTTACTAGGGATTTACGGTGATCTGGGCAACTTTGGGGTGCCTGATTTTGGGAGGAACTGGGCCACTAAAGTGTAAATGCTGGAGCCACATACAAGGAACAGATCAGTTAAGGAGACAGCTTCTCTAGAGTTTTGCACATATTTACTTTTCATCCCATCTTTGACACTGCTGCAAGAAAACAGTGTCAACTACATTTTATGGGAATGCAATAAAATACGCAAACAAAAAGAGAGCAGCAGGGACTGAAATGCTATATGGCTGTTTTATTTCCCACTTAGAAACTGTTTGGTAAGGCTAGGTTATAAATACAAATACTGAAGAGTAAAAATGATAGCCAGTATCCTTTGGACACGGCTCATGTGAATTTTAAGATTTCATGCTTTCAGGCTAGGAAGAATTCAAGATCTAATAAGAATCACACAATCAGCATGCATAATAATGACTGTAAACTACACACAGCAAGGCTACATACACATCAGCTGTACTTTTCAATAAACGCAAAGCTCCTCTCGCTCAGTTGCAACTCAGTTTTTGGCCTCTCCTGCACTTACTTGCATTGGATTCCTATCAGTGGATCCAGATCTTGTGGAGGCATACACCAGTTCAATGACGTTTGCACTAATCCAGCCCATGCCCCCCCTCCCCTAGCCCCCAACAGCTATGAAGCCTTGTGGCTTCAGGAGTGTTATTTGGTAACATGTTGTGCCATGCCACTGAATAGCAGCCTCTAGTATTTCCGGCTCATAGACGTATGCCATTTGCATGCCGCTGTGATACAGAACAAGGCACTCAGTCCACTTATAGACCTGACTGAACACGTCTATAATAGATCTGGATAAAGGGCCTGTTAGTCTGGCTCTGCCTCTGTCTTGTGGAGATGGAGCCAAACTAACAGGAGATGGGGCCTCCTTGAGCCACATTGCTGTTTTATGAGGAGGCCCTTAGATCTGGATCTGTAGCATGCGCAGAAAGGGCCTCTATTATCTAACAATGAAATGGAAGGAAGGAAGGAAGGAAGGAAGGAAGGAAGGAAGAGCCTGTTGCACTCATTTCTAAGAAGGAGAGGCCAACACAAAAGCAATATTCAGGCAAAAGACCATATTTTCTACAATACATTTCTTAATCAAGAAAATGGGAACCAAACTCAGAAAAAAAAATGGTACTTGTTGCAAAATATTCCTGAGAAAATTATTTTCATTAATTAGATATGTATACCCTAAGAAGGGGGTGGGTGGGAATCCAGGTTGAAAATCTAAAAGTCACCCTGACTAACACCCAAATAAACCGCATATGTATATATTGCTTACCTTTACAAATAAAGAACATTTTCTTTGAATGCTATCAATATTTAACAAAAGCAAACGTTACTATTTATGTAAATGGAATCTCTGCATTTTGTGTTAACAAGAATAATTTGTGAGATCAGATACAACTGAGATGGCATCCTACTGCAGTGTTTCCTTGGCAAAAAACTTTCCAAGTTGAAATTTGAAGACAAATGCCTGAGAAACCCCAAAAACTGCCTCCGAAGTTTGGTATCAAAGCACCCTCCTTGGTGTATTTTACACATTCCATAGTTAAGAACATGCTGCTGATACTCACCATGTGACATGCTCCTTCAGAGAAGAATTCTTTGCTTTCAGACTGGAATTTTGTATTTCCCGGGAAGTAGATTTCACATCTGCACTATTTCTTCCAGACTTGCTATTCAGTGGCTTGATGTCTAGGAACAGGTCTTCTTCATCAACAGTACAAGGTATTTTGGAGGGTGAGCCTTTAATGCCTGTAAATGACACTTTTCGCTTAAGTGTTGGTTGCTCCAAAGGTTCCACAAAATCAGAATCTAGAAGCTCAATCAGTTCCTGTTCAGTAAGCCTGATTCTGGAAGATTTTGTAGGACCTAAATAACAAAACAAAAAATAACGGAGAAATTAGTTTTTAATTCACAAACTCCAGGTGATCTGATGTTACATTTCACTTGTGAGACAGTGGTGCCTCAACACACAAACTGAAACGATGAAAATCAAGCAAGGCCAGTTGCTGGGGCTTTGTAACCAGCGCAAGCTGTGTGCTCAAGTCTTAGTGGCGGGTTTCCCTGGCTGATTGCTGTAAGAGCAGATGGGTCCTGGGTCCAATCTAGTGGGATGTTTCTTATCTTCATAAATTCTTTGGGTACTTTGGGCAGCTGCACTAAAAACAGGAGTGGGAACTGTTGACTTCTCCAGGGCCTGAGCAATGGAGCTGTTGAAGCCAGGGCAGTGGAAAAGGTCCCACTCACCCAATGTCTCGTTCTTCTGCCTCCTGTTTCAGCAGCTCCATTGTGCAGTCCCCACACAGTCAGCATAGTGACTATTGTGGCTCCTGTGCTTTAACAAAATGGCTTGCACCAGGTCAGCTGCCCTTAGCAAATCATCATCCTCTGTCCCCAACGCCAGCCCCAAATGCCTGGATGGGAAGAAGGCTCAGCAACAGGCCATTATGGCTGCAGCTGCACTCGTTCTTCGACCCAACAGCCTGGGAGATCTAGGGTGAATCTGTGGGGGTATGCAAACTGAAGTGACTCAGTTACTCAAAGGTGTAATAGTAAAACTGTGCCAGCTGAAACAGCATAAACTGAGGTATGGCTGTATTAAACAACACAAAACAGAGCAGTAAAATGAAAAGGACACAGTACAACCAACGCTTCCAGAAAACAATTAGATTTTGAAGAGGAAAAGTTGGCTCTTATACCCTACTCTTCTCATCCTTTAGGGGACTCAAAGTGACTGACAAACCTTCTGTTCTTCTCCCCACCACAGATACCCTGTGAGGAAGGTGGGGGTGTGGGAGCTCAGAAGAGAGCTGTGACTAGCCCAAGGTCACCCAGCTGGCTTCATGGAAGAGTGTGGAATTAAACCCGGTGACTACAAGATATGAATCCAGCACTCTAATCACAAGACCAAGCTGGCTCACGTGTACATCTGTTTTCATATCCCACCTATCCCTTCAAAATGTCAAGGTAGCTTAGATGGTTCAAGTATATAAAACAAAGTTAAGATACACTGGCATGCAGATGGCATGTGCCTCTTCTGAGATAAAACCTGTAATAAGGCTCAGTGCAGAAAGGGCCTATTTCTCTGTTAGCACATGTTTGAAGAGAGGAATGCTTTCTAAAATAACCTATGTTATTTGTAAATGATTTCTGTATATACAATTCAGTTGCCTGTCAAATTACTACATGCACAGGATCTCTTCTGGGCATACTTTTAAGCTCCAAGTGAAAAGGGGGGAAGTGAGGGTTTAATATCCAGAGATGGAGAAGGGGAAAAAGCAAAGGGTGTAGAAGAAAAAATCAGAGGTCTTGGAGACTCAGAGGCTTTGGGAAGAGGAACAGGGAAATGGAAAAGGTAAGAAGAACAACAAACTGGAACTAAGGGAAAAATAAAGAAATGACTAGAAGAACCATTGTCAAGTTTTATACAAAAGTTTACCACAGCATTTAAAATTCTTGATTACAGCACTAATGAATGCATTTATTAACTTCCAGAATAATCTATCAGCTAAACTTTTTTTTGCAAAGGTAAGGTGAGAACCTACTATTAAGCTGTAATTTCTTCTTTGCTCCTGGTGTTTCTGTGCCATGAGTTATTCTTTGAGAATGTCTCTGCTTGGACAGGGAGGATTTGGAGACAGAGTGTCTTAACTTCATTTCAGTCATATTTGTGTTTTTTCTTGTATTTTGACTGATATTTTCTTCTTCTTCTTCTTCTTCTTCTTCTTCTTCTTCCAGATAGGAAATTTTGCCTGATGGAGTTTGGTGGTCTTCAGCTACAAAGTTCTTGTTTCTTTTCATTTTCCCAGAATCCTTCAGCTCTGCCAGTAAGCCAGATGGCAAAGGCTTAAACTTTTTTCCATCCCAAGATCTCCTTAGAAAGAAAATGCGACCATCCTTCGGTGTAATAGGCACTGTTTCATACATGGACAGTGGAATAACCTAGAAAATTAGCAAGATATCACAACACTCTATAAATTGCAGAATCAAACCCTGGGAAAATAAAAACATTCCTAAAGCAGTAAACATGCTATCCCACTGGGCAGTCATCTGTTCTGAACAAGAAACAAAACCTATACAATTCATTGGCTAGTCCTAAGAGCTAATATTTCTTTTAATGAATACAAGACATACTTCATTGACCTAAAATGTATAGGACCAGTAGTTAAAAAAATAAAAAGGTTATTTATTTTAAACAGTGTATATACGCTGTAAATATTACATTAGGAATTTTTTGCTCCTGTTTAAGAATCAATTTCTCCAAAGAATCAGCATGACAAGATTACTGGTAAAACCCTTAAGACACAACAAGCAATAATTAGTGTTTTTATGTTGCCAAAACAATGAGGCTGCTAATGAATGAAACTTCAGTACAAACGGAAGAGTTCTAATTTTTCTGGAATTTGAAAATCAATCACCTGAGGAATTTTGCCTGTTCAAAACACATACAAGCCAAGTATTTCATTATACAGTAGAAATGTCTTATAAGCAATAGTGGCCGGTTGATGGAACACAATGAGCAGCAATGACCATTTCAAGCATGTCAAACAAAGCTCTGCTCCAATGCAGAATTAAGCACTTCTGTGCTAGATCTGAGTCTTGTTCATCCACTGTCCAAAGATATCAAAGGTGAACTCACTCAGCACTTCAAGAACCCACACATACCGTGATGCTAGTGATGATGGAAGTAGCAATAATGTCAGTATCCTGTTCAGCATTTTCATTCAGAAATATCTCCAAAGAAGACATTGGTTGACAGAGAGGTATTTCTTCAAAACGAGAGAACCACTGCACAACTGCATGTTTTTCCTGAGCACCTGGGGAATATGGAAAGACAATTCAGATCTGGATTACTACAAGTGCAAAGAAGCATGTTATTTCCTTTGCCTTATCAAATTAGAGAAAGGCCAGTAACATGGATTTCAGGGTTGATGCCTTGAGGGAATGCTTCCTGTGCCAACTAGACTACAGCCAACCCTTTATGAATTTAACAAATGATCAAGATATTTTCTTGGAATACATTGTTTTCCTCATCCTGGCCAGGCCTATCGTTGCTTTGTGGAAACTGAAATGACATCATCAGGCACACTCTACCATTTCCTGTAGCTATAAATCTTAAATGAAGCTGGTTTGTTAGGAGCCGCACACTGGGGTAATTAATTTTGAGAAAATTAGCTTAGACCTAGTCATGAGGAATCCAAAGGGATTGCATTATAGCCAAATTCAGTTTTAAGAGCTGGAGTGATAACAAGTAATCAACAAGACCAAAATTCTTTGAAAAATGAAAATAAAATTTTATTGAATCAAATAAGGTTTCAAATGATGATACAAAAGCAAGGCAGCAACAGGCTGGCTGCTGACAGTTGTAGCAATGAAGAAAATGCAAATCACAATACAAGTATGGACGGACAATAAAAGCACATAATCCAAGCTTGCATTTGTTTCTGTGCGTATATATTGGAACAGGGGAGGCTAGCCTTAAAAAATACTCAAGGGAAACGCCAAACCACACAGATTCCGCGTACCGGCTGCAAAGCAGGATTTGAGACTGTAGATTCAACACAGCGGTTCATCATGGTAACAGCAGGGACTGGGGATTGCACAAAAGCTAAGCTGTTCTGCCTCGTTGCTCAGCTGGAGCAAAATTAGAGAGGGTTTAGGCTAACTGTCTTAGGAAATGACAACAAGCTGGTCAAAATAAAGTCCAAAGAGAGTGACTCCAAGCTGAGATGGCAGCAAACAGCAAAGGTGGAGAAAAAGTTTCTCGAAACTAGAACAATGATAACAGGAACAATGGCAAACAAAAGGAAGAGACTGGATAGGATGATGCTGGAGACAACTGTGAACTTAGCAAGGAAATCTTTGATGGGAGGGAAAAACCATGCCATGTACTGTTCGGGCGGGGGCGGGGCAATGGCCCAACTTCTGAGATAGCCCAGGGGCTGGCCTTCACATGGGGACAAGTTTTTCCTATGGAAAAAGGGAGGAGCAGAGTACACGTGTCAAGAGGTGGAGAGCAGAGATAGGACTTTTGTACTCCTCACTTTGCTAAGACAAATGACTCAAGTTGTTTACCGGGAGAAGTGCCCTCCTCAGGCTATGCAGATGCAACTTGATTTCTAGACAGTGATAAGACAATGGGGCAGCTCACACGGGATAATAAGCCAATCAGTAACCCAAACACCACCCTTGGTGCAATGTTGCTCAAATTCCTGTAGGAAGCATTCCAGAAATTTACACTTTGTCAGTTTATTCAATAAACTTGGTCTAAGTAATAAAGATGCCTTATTACATTTATTGATATTTTTGGGTGCAATAAGGACATATCAAAGCCCAAGATTAAGTGTGGAGTTCGTCTCCAGTTCAACCATTACTTCTGAAGGAATCTGAAAGGCTTCCCACTCTTGCCCTGCCTCTCCAGCATAACAGGAGGGGAGAAGAAGGAGCAGAAAAACAAGCATGTACAGGCTTCTCTTTGTTGACCAAAGTCCCAAGATTCCTATGGTCTTCTGTGGACTTGCCATATTAATACCAACTGCTGCCAGTCATAACCATACCAACCATATCTCCTTGTAAAGCAGTCCCAGCCTCTTGTGTACAGAGATAGCTAATTAATTTTATATACAAAGTGAGGGGCTAGCAGGTTCAGAGGCAGCCTGTCTTTTGTGGACAGGTTATTTACTCTTAAAAAGCTTCCAAGGAATCCAGGAATTCTCCAGAATATAACAACAAAAGCTACCACTAGTGAAACGTCTCAATACTCCAACTATTTTATGGCCCTTTTTTAAATAGATAAATCCAAAATAGGCAAACCATCCTAATTAGCACTTGGAAATTCACATAAAATGAACTAAGAAAAAATGAAAAGAAGTCTTACCATTTTCATAGAGTTTTACCAATCTTGCCACAAAATGTTGATATTTATCTTTACCCTCCACTAAAACAAAATCTCCAAGAAAGATGTCATCACCGCTTTTTTCTGATTTAACAGATATGCCCCTAGAAGATTATAAATGATAGTACATATGAGCCTGACAGCCTATTTTCACACATCTTTTTGTAATTTGTTCTTCAAATTACACAACTGTTGTCTTGCAGAAGCTGCTGTGCTCTTTGACTGCTTTGTGGCTGAACTTCTGCTTAATTCTTCTGAAATACCTCTCTTCTTCTAAATCTTTGTTTAAAATAGAACATACCAACTTGATTATGCTTCATTCACTACTCATTACTCCCATTTTCCTTTATTTCATTTACTAATATCAGTCCATAAAGTTTAAGATTGTAAGCACCTCAAGATCTTAACTTTGTGTGTTCTGTTTTGCATATCATGATGACCCTGCAAAACCCCACAGCACATACTGTAAAGCCCCACCAAATCCCACAGTGAGCACTATTAACTGTTCACTTACTCGTGCTAACACTTAGCTATTGGGCACTCGCCCTGAGCCTACCAATTCATTTGCCAACTTTAAAAAGATCAGAAGAATCAGATGCATACCTATAATGAGAAATCTGCAGTTTTTCATCTGAACAGATGGCTTTTCCCAGCCACGAGTAGATGCGCTTTTTCTGACTTCTTGTGTTCATGACTTCTGTTTAGAATCAGAAATAAGAAAACCTTGTTGCATGCCATGTTTGCAAATATACCTTCACAGCAATTTCTAGGCTATTTAGAAAAGTGTCAAGAAGAGAATAATAGTCTAATGGCTGGAACCCAGTAACCTCCAAATACAAATGCCCGTGAAAACCCAGAAGCTTATTGATTGGCCTTGAGCAGACCCTGCTCCTCAGTCTCTTAGGGATACAGTGGACGAGGAAAGAAGAATGGGCATCACCTTGAGCTCTTCGCTAGGAAGTTGGCATGTAATGCCAGACTGTGGAATGGCCTCCCCCCCCTTGAGGTGTGCCATGCCCCCTCCTTGAATTTATTTAGGAGGGCCATAAAGACATACCTCTTTTCCTTGGCCTTTGGCTAAGGTTTGATTCTCCCTCCCCAGTTACATAAGAACATAAGAGAGGCCCTGCTGGATCAGGCCACAGCCCATCTAGTCCAGCATCCCATCGCACACAGTGGCCCGCCAAATGCTCATGGGCATCTCAAGCAGAGACAAGGACAAACCTTTGCCTGCTCTTGAATCCCAATTACATCACTATTAATGCACTAGGGAGTGCACGGTTTTACATTTGTTGAATTTTTAAGGTGCTTTTAAACGTGCATCTTGTTTTAACCTGTATTTCATTTCAATCTGTATCTGTTTTAATTTGTATCCCCTTTTAATCTGTTGTTAGCCGCCCAGAGACCTTCGGGTATGGGGTGGGACAGAAGTGTAAATAAATAAATAAATATTTATTGCAAATATCTGTTGCAAACAGCAGTGAAGCGTTGTTGCGCTAAGGAATGGGGGACCTACGCATTCGGGATCAGACTTTATTCCGGTTTAGTCCTCAGCAAAGGGACCCTCGGCTGCATTTCACTCCCGTGGCACATGGGGTCTTGACATGAGCAAATGACCAGCGTCCACCTTCCACCCGGCGTCCTGTCGAGGACAGGCATCACTCGCAAGCAGCCGCCACCCGCCCGGCAGAGGACAAACCTGAAGAGGACTCTTGAGTCTGCAAAGCAACGACGCCTTGAGCGGGAAGAACCCGGGACCAGGCAAGGAGGTCCGACGGCAGCGCGCGCGCAAGTGAATGGCAACGCGCCACGCCCGCCCCTCCCCTCCCCTCCCCTCCCCTCCCCTCCCCTCGCAAGCAAGCGGGTGAAACTTCGCGCCAAGGCACGAGGCTCCACCCCGGATGTATGGGTGCGGAAGTGGGGGGGAGAAAAGCTGCCGGCGCCGGCGGCCATATTTGCTTTTGGCAGATTGAGGCTCAGGAAAGAAAGAGCGGCTTCTGCCCGACGCTAAGATGGCGAGGGAGCGGGGTCGCGTCCTTATGCGCTTTTACTCTGAGAGGAAATGAAACGCAGGCGGAAGTGAGACGCTTAGGAGGGGTGGGCGCCGCTTCCTTCCGTCCTCCGCTGGCCGAGGCGTAGGGGGCCTTGAGGCGAAGGCGGCCATGGCGAACCGAACCGTAAAAGACGCGCACAGCATCCACGGGACGAACCCCCAATACTTGGTGGAGAAGATTATTCGGACCCGTATCTATGAGTCCAAGTACTGGAAGGAGGAGTGCTTCGGCCTTACAGGTGCCCTGAGGGCAGTTGGGCAGCCGGGAGGGCGGTTGGGGCGACCGCCGTAGCGGGTCTGTGGGGGGAAACGCTGGCTGTAAGGCGAGCGTAGCTGTGGGTCGGTGCAGCCTTCCCGGCGTCGCCTCCTATGCAAGGAGGGAGGAGAGGCGCCTCTCAGTAGTCCGAGAGTCTGCAGACATGATGTCTTGTGAGTCCTTCGTTGGGACCAGGGAGCTTGTTTCAGTAGTTAGCCGGCCATTTTCGTGTTCCGACTATGTGCTGTTCTTTGGGGGCCTTTTGCTCTGCCGCTTTGAGAGTTTTGGGATATTTACCATTATTGGTAATGGGGTAATTTGGAAGATGAGCACAGAGTGTAGCTTGGGTTAAAAGTGATGGCAAATGCATGCTTTTTTATACTGGGTAGCAAAAGGTTTTAACCACCATCCGGGTGAAATTGTTAGGATGAAGTGATCTTTGCAAACGTATTGTGGCTGTTTAGGGCTTAAGCTACATTTAACCCATCGCTGGCCACTGCTTGTTGGCCTGGAGAAATAGGACGTTTGAGAATGAAGTATTGGGCCCCTTTCTTCACTTACCTTGCTCGATCCGTGGTAGTGAATCTGGATTGGCTAGATCTTCACTGACACATCTGCACTGAATGGACTTTAGAACAACAAATGCATGTTAGGTGCAGATTTGTAAGTGGATGCGAACTACCGCTGTAAGAACTGCCCAAACCATGATGGAGTTGCCCCACATCGCCATCAATTGAATGCTGCATTTGGGTAGTTAAGGGGGAAGTGCCCTTAAATGCAGTGCAAAGACACCCTCCCCACAGATGTGAGGTGATTTTGCAGGCGCTGCAGAGACACGCTTGCCTTTAATGTGGCCACTGTTGCAGGTGCCTTGTGAAGATATCTTTACAGTCATGTTTTAACCGTGCATGTCACTTGACCACAGACCCGTGTTCTTCCTAGATATGTTCTCTGTACAGATAAATCTCTGGCACTGTACCTGCAGTGTTGACAATGCAATTGGAAGAAAAATCTCTGATTTTTTAACTATTTTTGACACTTTTGCTGGCAGCAGTAGTCAGGGCAATGGGACACAGAATGTTGATGGCCAAAGAACAATCATGTTCAGAATGGATGTGCCCATGTGATGCTGCTGACAAATTTGCACCATCTGAACAATAGGCAGAAGTTACATATTTAATTTTTTGGGTGGCAGGTCACTAGAACTGACTTCAGTGGGGCATGAATGTGAGGAAGTAGGCTTGTACTAGCAGTTTCAGAACTGTAATAGCTTATTTCAACAGCAAACTGGTCAAAACCCCACAGTTTGGGTCACCTTAACAAGCATTCAAGTTCTTCTCAGGCTGTCTAGAAGCAATAACTAATTCTTCTGTTTCACTGATGATAAAACTGATTAAATGTGAGACAATCTAGTTCTAACCTTTCATATGACTCCCTTTGTAGCTGAATTGGTTGTGGATAAAGCTATGGAACTGAGATACACTGGTGGTGTATATGGTGGAAATATTAAACCTACACCATTCTTGTGCTTGACACTGAAGATGCTGCAGATACAACCTGAAAAAGACATCATTGTTGAATTTATAAAGAATGAAGACTTCAAGTAAGAGAAATCACCTTTATGATCTGGAAATGCAATTGAAACGTATAGTGAAAGTACATCAAAGGCTTATGTAGTAGAGGTGAAGTGTTCTGAAGCATAGCAGTTAGGAATGTGCACATCCATAAAATGACCAGTTCAGTTCATAACCCAAAATGGTCACAGGTCAAACTGTTCATTGTTGAACCATCCAGTTGGTTCATGGAATAGTTCACAAGCCCCTCTGTGCATAAAGTATCTTCCCATCATCTCCCTGTATCCCAGTCTTTTACCTCTTTTCAGATCACATGTGTGGCGCCCCCCCCC
>MTQE01001134.1:50802251-50845701 GCA_014337955.1 Aspidoscelis marmoratus | reverse complement strand
TCCCAGTCTTTTACCTCTTTTCAGATCACATGTGTGGCGCCCCCCCCCCCAAATAACAGTCTGGTACCTCAACACATTCCTGACTTTATCTTGTCCATTGCATCTCACTTACCAGGAGCCTGCTCAGGGCTGCAACCATTGGCCACACAACCTTTTGCCAGCAGGGTGTTGTCAAACCCTCCTAATGGCCTATCATTCATTTTCAGTATTTCCTACCAAGTTATATGGAATAATAATCATACTGTTAAATACTATATTGCAGTGTACCCCCTTAAGTGAACCTATTTCCATAAATTGTACCCTCCATAATAGTTATTATTTCAAACTTACATGTTGTACTGTAGTGTGATAATTTTTTTTATGTCATTCAGTTTGGTTTTGTATACCCCAGGTTGGGAATCATAGGTTGATCGCCATTTTACTAACCTGTCAGAAACAAAATTTTTCAAAGTGTACTTCTACTCTGTACTAAGTTATTGTGCTCTAATTCTGGATTTATCTGCTTACACTATTCATAAGCTAATGTGCTGTATGAGATTTATTTAGGGGAAAATCTTCTGATATGATTTAAATCACTTAATGTATTCTTGTGTGACTATATTAACATAATTGGTGTCTTAACATTTTCTTAATCTGTGAAATGGCACATGGAATTTCCAGTAACTAGAGTAAAGAAAAATAGTTCCAAAAGTGAAAGTTCACATTTTCTGATGGCTTTATGGGACAGAAGAAGAACAATTTTAACTGTTGCATTTGCTAATCTTCAGGTATGTGAGATTGCTGGGTGCATTATATATGAGACTGACCGGCACTGCCATAGATTGCTATAAATATCTTGAACCCTTGTATAATGACTATCGGAAAATAAAAAGACAAAACAGAAATGGGGGTAAGTTACCCAACTTCATAATTTATCTAATCAGTGCATGTTGCCCTTCAAACATTTATAAAGTCAAATGATTATATCTATTTTTCTATTGCAATATGCCAAACAGAATTAAGTTACCTATTGTCTTCATGCTGGAACATTGTAGAGTTAGTTCATGTTAAATAAAATCTTTTATTCGGTGAAACTGTCAACAGTAGGAAGCATGGTATCATTCACTATTCAGAACTGCAGTACAGTGTTTCTACTCTTCTATCGTTTCTTTGTATTTGGAAGGTAGAATGGAAATATTAGTCAAAAGATTTATGAAATTAAAAGTGGAAACACCCTTTCTAAAATGTCGTTTTTTCCACAGAATTTGAACTAATGCATGTGGATGAGTTTATTGATGAGCTACTTCATGATGAGCGTGTTTGTGATATCATTCTTCCTAGATTACAGGTAGGTAATTTTATTCTCCCTCACACAACTTAGGAAGGCAAACAATAAAAACATAGTTAAAATATAGATAGTAAAAGCATCCAAGAATTAGAAATTAAAATAAAAAAAACTAAGAAGTCAGCGTGGCTGTCGAGAGAGAAATACATGAAATGCTTCTAAAAATGCAAAGGGCTTACCTTACTTTAACTAGTGTATATATAGAGGAGCCAAGTGGAGAGGGAATGAGTTAAGTCCAAAATACTAGGCATCAAAACACAATACTTAGAGGGATGTCAAAATATAAATTTGAAAGTATAAGGTCCTTTCCTCTAATAAATCTTTAACCACTTTAACTATTGAAGACACTAAAAATAATTGTTTCTTTGTTTAGAAAAGGTATGTTCTAGAAGAAGCTGAGCAACTGGAGCCACGAATTAGTGCTTTGGAAGAAGATATGGATGATGTGGAATCTAGTGATGATGAGGAAGAAGAAGATGAAAAGGTCTGAATTCACAATTCTTATTTTTCTAATCCTAAGCATGGAACTAAGAAACATTTGTGTAATGTTCAGTGGTTAATTACCTATAGCTCCTGCTATTTCTAAATTGTGTTTACTACTGTATTTCGTTCGTTATTTCTGTCTAGCTTTCTATAAAAGGGTTATCAGAAGGTTTTTCCAGTTTCATTTATTTGTAGAATGCCCTAAGGAAGACCACGGTCTTACCTGCACTTTATCAGTGAGTTCCTATAGTTTGAAATGTGTATTGAACACATTTTTAAAATGATTTGTATGTAATACTTTTAGATGGAGAGAATTCCATCACCAGATCACAGAAGAAGAGGCTACAGAGATCTTGACAAACCCCGCCGATCTCCAGCTCTGCGTTACAGACGAAGCCGAAGCAGATCTCCTAGACGGTAAGAATTCAAGAGCCAAAAAATTGATTCCAGCTCACATAAGATTGGACCTGATGCTGTTAGTGCAATATCATTTTTTTGTCTTTGCTCTTTTAGGCGAAGTCGATCCCCAAAGCGGAGGAGGTAAATGATACACTATTTTTTATACTTTTTTATTTTTTTTAAAAAAAATCAAAGCTTTACAGTGCTGATTTGCTGCTGAGCCCAATTCAAAGTGTTAACCTTAAGGCCCTAAATCACATGGGCCCCAAATATCTAAAGGAACATATTATTCCATATCAACCTGCCCTTGTCTTAATATCTGTAGGGGAGACTCCTGGTTGTACCATCGCCCTTAGCAGCAAAAGGGGCGGACACGTGGGATAGGGCCTTCTCAGCGATGGCTCCCAGACTATGGAATAATACCCCTTTACATGTTTAAAAAGGCAGTGAAGATGTACCTCTTTGCCCTGGCCTTTGGGTAAATGGGGATGCAGTTTGTTTCTTCCCACTTTATGTCACTGTTATTGTTTATGTTCATCTTTATATTTGGTTTTAATGTTGTTACCTGCCCTGAAGTCTTCAAGTATAAGGCATGATAAAAATGCAAATAATCTGTATTCTAATAGCCCATCGCCACGCCGGGAAAGGCATCGCAGCAAGAGTCCAAGGCGACATCGAAGCAGATCTAGGGAAAGGCGCCACAGATCAAGATCTAAATCTCCAGGTAATTCTCTTCTGTTCCTCATCTTTCCAGTTCTGAGCAGAGGTTCCAGTGGAAGAATGGTTTTCACTTTTATTTCTCCTTCCTCTGTATCCCCTGGCACCGCTGCCCCCTGCACCATCTAGAGGTTTCTCAACCATTCAGAGTAGATCTGAGTGTACCCTCCAAAGACTGCAGAGTTATTTCATTTCCCTTCCATCAGCAGGGATGTGTTCTTAACAGTGTTCCATTCACAGGAACTTGTTCTGCAAGCCCACTAAAGATATAGCAATTACTTTGTGTTGTGATTTCACTAGTTCATCTTACTTTACATGGAATTTATAAGGAAACTAACCGAGATGACTAAAAAGACTTTTTTAAATATCTTTTATCTCAACAGGACATCATCGTAGTCATAGACACAGGAGTCATTCAAAGTCTCCGGAAAGGTACAGACTCCATGCTCTGCTGCTTAATGTTGGTAATGTAATGGCTGTCTGTGAAATAACTGAGAAGTAAAAGGATTGAATTCTGTGCAGACATCGTTATAAGCCTTAGTGTGAATTCAGTATGTGATTGTGTGTGTGTAGGAGAGAGAGGGACTGTCACATAGATAATATCATTGCTTTACTTTACATCATTGTATGATTCTGCAACTGTCATGAATTAAACCATTAATAATTTTTTTTTCTTCAGGTCTAAAAAGAGTCATAAGAAGAGCCGTCGTGGAAATGAATGACCCTAAACAATTTAAGAATCTTGGACTTTGTAAAAATGAGACATCAAGATGGATAGAAGCTGTTGTGGTAGCTAATAATTTTTTGTATGCAGTTAAATTTCTTGGGCAACCTGGAATTGTTTATCTTTGTTTTCCTTAGAAAGAACTTCCTCTTGAGCTAAACAAAATTTAAAAAGTGGTTTAAACTTTTTTCTGAAAGACTATTAATCTCTGATCAGTAAAGTACTGTTTAAATTCAGTGCAAAATATATTTAAAACTTTCCCTGTATGACATTTGTATAGTCAGTTTATACTGATTTTATGGAACTCTTGTTTTAGGACACTGTCAAATGTATGTAATTCGTGTGAAGCATATGTAAAACGACCATTGTAATTTCTTTATTAAAATATTTGATAAAAAAAGTTTCACTTTGCCTCCTGTAAATACTGGGCTTCATGAAAAGCTCAACACCTTATGAAAACTTCTTTTAAAAGTTGCTCATCGGTTCAAGATAATAAATCAGTTTGCAAGTACAAAAAACATTAACATGGCAATATAGAATTCAGTTACAAACAGAAAACAAAAACTCATGCTATAATTTCTAATTTTTTTATTTTTTATTTTAAAAAGTTTTTGGCACTACATTGTTCTGTAAAGAAATGACAATCTTTTAACAGACGAAATCCCTTCTAATTTCTTTTTAGAATAGATATAAAGTCTGAACCAAAGTATGAATAAAGCTAATAGAAAATAAACAACTTAATTTTAAAAACTCTCTTTACAGTTTTATCAAGATAAAATAAAACACAGTTCCCCTTAAAAATAGGGTAATAAAATAGATGGCATTTGTATCACTCTTGTGATACTGGTAAAAACTTATATTTTATATCTATGTACAAATGATACAGTTAAAAACAGTTTTAAATAATCTCTTATCTGTTTAAATCCAGAACCTGATTCCTTCCCATTTCATTTTTTCTGCTGAACAAAATTCATGTTCAAGTGTGGGTGTCCTTGAGACAAAAGTGAAAATCGTTGGTTGTTTTGCATCAGTAACCCAGCTAAAAGAAAACAAATTGCAGATATTTTAGCAGGTGATGTAAATGCACTACATTTAACACTTATTCTGGTTTTAAGTTCCTTCCAAGTTTAACAGCTGGGAGATGAGAACTGGGGTAATTCATATTAAGATGACACCCAACCAAATTTACTTTCACACAGCTTTCAAGCTGATTCCATGAGAGGAGGACCAAGCAAGTTCTCAACATGCCAATTGCAAAGTGTTTACTAGAAAATGATCCATGCTACTTTACAGAAACGATATAATAAGTTAATTCACAGTAAAAAGAAAGTATTTGCTGATACTTTAAAAATTATTTTTCCTTTGTAAACAACCTAGACATCTGAAAAATATCGGGTAATTTATTTATGGCCCTTTCTGCACTCGGCCTTATTCTGGATCATAGCTTGGAATAGGGACCCGATATCCATATATTAGCGCAGCCTATGGTAGGCTGTGCCTGGGGCCTGCCATTATTTGCGCTGAGGATGACAGGTTCTTATTCCAAGATATAATTTAAAATAAGGCCCAGTGCAGAAAGGGCCTATGAAATAATCCCAAAGGATAAGTTAATTCTATCTTGCATTTTACTTACAGATCTAAGGGCCTACAGGAGGCATGTCATGCCCTGTTTAAAACAAATTCATCTTTCAATAGACTAATTCCAGCATAAGTTCCCCATCAAAATATATCAACAGCTTAAGTTGGAATGCATCAAAGTATAGGTACAAATATATGTGGCATGTTTTTTCTATCTTTTTATATTCTCTTCTACAAACACTGACACAAGTGAAAATAATTTCAACAGAAAACCAATTTTTAAGTGATAAAGTTGCATCATGTAATTACTTTAATACAGTACCTTGAGGATAAAAGGGCTTGTTCAACTGATAGCTGGCATTTCCCTGCTGCATATAATTTGCAGACATGTTATAAGGCCACGTCCCTCGCAGGAGAGGAAAATGGGTAGGGGCACCATGGTCCCAGGGAGCAGGAGCAGGAGCGGGAGGAAGAGGATTTGCTTTACCAAACTGTCCTTGGAAGCCCTGATCTAAATTAGCATTTAAAAAGAAGAAATAGGAAATCCTTTTCAACAAAAATGCAAGACACAAACTACAAGCAGCATTTAAAAAATAAAAACCTAATGATTTTGTTTAACTACACATAGTAAATCTTTTCCCAATACTTCTGATTTAGCGCACATCATTACCATACAACATGCTGGTTTCCAGGTCACGCTTAGAAAAAGCAAAAGCCTTGTCAGGTGTAAAAACTGTAACTGTTTTGTACTTTTAAAACTGTATTTTTAAATTTGTTTTATTTTTGATACTGTTTTTATACATCTGTTTTAAATGTTGTGAGCCGCCCAGAGACCCCCGGGTATGGGGCGGCATATAAATAAAATAAATAAAAAGGAATACATAGTAAGGGCAGCATCACACACAAATTCTGAACAAAAATAGTCAAAATAGACCGTTTACGGATAATTTCATAAGCTGACACTGATCAAGTCACAGAGAAAGTTTTTAAAGAACACTGGGCAGGTTCCAGAGAAGAACAAGCAGAACCCTGTTCAGCAGTGAGGCTTTCTGGGCGCCCTTTCATTACACGACCCTGTGCCCCCCCCCTCCATCCACAAGGTGCCCCCTGGAAGAGAACAGCCTTGAGAGTTGCAGTGGAAAAGAAAAAATATGACAATTCAACAGAACCGCCTTCCGAGATGCCTTTGGATTAAAGAACCATGAAAAGATACAAAACAATATCGGTGGCCACTATCCACAAGGAAAAATAGTGGCAGGTTTCACTGCAGTCAAATGCAGTGAATAATGGAAGGACTGAGGACTTGAATAGTTTGGCTTCCTGCAGAGTAGCATGAAGAATATTCTCGGTGGGCATGGCATTCCTTCCCCGAGAAGCTTCCATTTTGATTGACTTTCATTATTCTCCATGGGTGAAAGTTCCCCTCTGAATGCTACTTATGCTACTATTTACAAATTAGTGAGTTATGTATATGGGCTTCAAAAAGTAATGTAAAAACCAGGAGCCCCTATTCTGTAGCACACTGTTCATGACAAGGATGGAGATGTAGCAACAGATCTACTGTTTCTAAGACAAGTTTCATCCCACTTCTGAAACATTTTTAGTTTGAAAGTCCTATATCTGATGCATAGGCTATCTGTACTTATGCAGCAGTGATCAAAAGGTACGCTCCCTATGACTGCAGACATTTTTATCATTTGCCTTAATTTGTTGAATAACTATTTCTAGGCTTTATTCTTCCCAATCTAAATCACAAAACATACTTAGCAAGATTTTAAAGCCACCTGATACGGCCCTGCATTCAGTATTCTGCTCTCACAGTAAGGTCCTTGTTGCTGCGTGAATTTGTGTATTTGCAGTGTGGAAATGTACTGAGCCTTACTTAATGCAACTTTCTATATTCAGGAGGGAAGGAGCAGCACAAAGCATGTGGGTTTCTTCTTTGCTTATTTTACTGATCAGAATGGTAAATATGTCTCAGAGGTCTTTGCAATGCTTCCCTGGTGAAACTAGGAAGGAGGAGTGAGGCCACAGCTTTAACGTCTTCCACCCAAACTTATACTTTTCTGTTCCCGTACCAGAAGAACAAAGATCACCTTTCCCAACAGTAATCACTGTACTATATTACTGGAAATGAAAGGCAAAGGCCTGGACAGCTCTCTTCCTTCCCATCTAGACACAGGAAGCAGTTCAGGGGTTGTTTTACTGCTGCATTCCTCCCATCTGCTGAGGAAGATTAATCCCACCTACCCCACAAGTTTTCCATGAAATAATGAAAGCTATATAGAATTAACTGTTTAAACAAGTCTCCCCCCCCCCTTAACCCCCTTTTCTTCATAGATTTCCATTACATCTGATATACATGAGAATTTGGGGGCTTTTTTCCCTGGCTCCACTTTTCTCAAATGCATCGCTTTCTAAACAATGCATCAGATCTATAAAGGAAGCCTCCCCACTTCAGTCCATGTTTATGAACCACGTATTTTAAAATCATAGCTTGGGATGTATGAAGCAACTTGTTTATTTAAAAAAAGTATTTTCATATCTGGCCCTTAACAGCATAATTAGAATGAAGAGAAGGTTTAATGAAGAAACCAACAGAATTTGCACAAAACAGGAGACAAGAGAGGAGAGTTACCTGAGTTCCCCACCGTGCCATTGTTCACCAGTGAGCTTAGAGTCACAGGATTGTGCCAGTGTCCCTCATGAGAACTGCTGGAGATTCCTACAGGCCTGGCAGCAGGCTGGGCAAAGATGATACTGGGATCATTCAAGCTGACGCTGCTCTGGTTACTGGGTGGGCTGCTGCTGCTGCCAGCCCTCACAGAAAATGGAACATTTGTAGTATGAGAAGGATTACCCGGTGCAGAGTGAATAACAGGCCACGAGGTGTTAGGAAGTTGAATTTGGTGATGGTGGTGGTGGTGCATCTGAAATAGTCCCAGGTTAGGCAAGGTGGAATACTGACCTGGCGGGGATTGGGGAAAGTTAAACAAAGGCAGCTGGACTTGGTGGGGGGGCTGTGCCCCCTGCTGGGACTGCAGAGCATGCTTAGGCTGGGATATTGGCTGTGGCTGAGTCTGGTTAATGGAGGTTGGTGGAGAGGAATTCTGAGTGAACGGCTGAGGTTGTGGAGAGTAAGACGACTGGCATGAATCAGACTGGAGGGAGGGGAGAAAAAGGATGCAGTTGGAATTAATTCATCCATTAGTTAAATGTTCTATTTAAGCAGCTCAAATATAAAGAATCCTTTCAAATCAGTCATTTCAGCCCTACATTCAATTAAAATACACAATGCACAAAATCTTTTATTAGTACTAACTCTACTTAATAAGGCTGAATTGGAAGAACATTTGGAAAAAGTCTGTTACCCATAGTTTATCTTTGTAAGCTGAGCTATGAATTAGTCTTTTGGATAATCAAGTGTGCAGATCCTTCAATTTTCCCTCCATGGGAAGGGCAAACAAATTAGAAAATCTTCGATTTATTATTTTTTAAATTTCATTCAAACAAACAGATTTGGAACATATTATCATATTAATACTGAATGGAATATTTCTTGATTTTGTTTTTGTCCATTCATGAATCCATGGCCAAAACACTGATTCGTATCACAGCTTATTAAAGTCAGATACGAGTGTTCAAAAATGGTAATTCTATATAACACGTACCAGCAATGAAAGAAAAGCATCCGCACTGCTACTCTTCTATCCCATAAACTTTAAAAAGTCACCTGATTTTGTTACATACAATCCCTATTGGACAGCAGTTTAAATAAACCTGCTTTTAAGAAGTATTTTTGTTCATGTAAGTACTATTCAAGTAAACAACAGAATTTTATACAAAATTCTCTGAAATACTGACTCAAACACAACTTACACATTCTGATGGTTGCCTGGTACGCAAAGGTCTTTCCACTTGCTGCTGTATGGATCCAGTTACTTGCTGAGGGTTTACAAGGCTTCGGACTAACTGTGTCGCTAAAGAACAAAATTTAAGAGAGTATACAATTAATATAAATTGAAAAATAAATAGCATGTGATCCACCAGATAAAGAAACTAAGTAGCCTCCGATGTAGCATGCAGACAGAACTGGAGATCTGGGCAGCCAGCTCACTCTGAGCCAACTTGCCACAAGGCCCTCCGGTTTCGGAGGTTTACTACGCTTAAAGTTAAAGGGTTAAGTTCAATAGTGAGTCAAACATCAAAGAAGCTCAAAAGCCACATGCCAAACTTTCCTCCACACCCCTTTGGCTGCAGTGCATTGCTGCCTGTCTGCTTCAGGTAGCACTGCAGCCTGCCTGATGGTCTGCACCCGCTTTGGCCTGTGTCTACCAAACTACTTGCACCACTCTTGGGTGCCTGCCTTCTGGGACCGACAGTTCTTAGCCCACGACTTCTTGTTCTAGGCCTCAAATACTGGTTATGTGTTTGGCGTGATCACAAAGCCTTTCCAGAAGCTGCATGGCACATGTATGCTGGAACCTGTAGACCCAGAACTCCCTGAAGAGATGCTACAGAACCAAGTGGCAGGCAGAAACGTTATAGGGTGAAGTGAACAGGAAGCCACAGAGATTGGCAGACAGAAGCAAATCAAAGGAGGAAGGCAGCAGTGCAGGAGGACATGGAAGGGCTGACCAAACAAAACTGAACTGGGTGGCCTCTTTGATGGGCCAGCTGGTCAGTTCACTGAGGCCCATGAGCCAGTTCTAACAACGGCAAGGTTTGGTTCGCTGCAGGCTGGAACAAGCAGAATCAGCCTGTGCACTTCTCTAAGCAGAATCTGTTAGTGATACCTAACAGAAGAGCATCTCTACACAGCTATTCAATTTCAGTTACTGAAGTGGCAACAAGAGCCACTTAGCAGCAGCTGAGAGTTGCCTGGTATTGGCCTGAACTAACATGGTTCCCATGAGCAAAAGGAATATTCACTCACACTCTCCTGTGTTCCAGGGAACAGACAAAATGCCTATAGATGAACAAGATACAACCAGAGTCAGATTGGTCAAAGGAGCCCTACAGGGAGGAGGACTGAACCAAAATTGGCAAGCAAAGTTTCTGCACTGTTCATAATATTCACATATAGGGTGTTTTTCCACGGGCAGAAAGTACCCATTTTAGCACTCATTAAGGACCCATTTGGCTGAGAGCCAGATGATCCCATTTCCACCACGGCACCAATTTGGGACACATTTGTTTCCACCACACCTCGGGAAATCTGGATCATATGGGTCATTCAGGACCGATAATATGGATTTCCTGTAGACCCCATTAAGGGGGTCTACAATGGGGTCTTCAGCCATCAAATCTGGATTATAGGGAGCCTGTTTCCACTAGGGGTGTTTTTCCACTGAGCTCCTTTAACCCGGATCTAAGAAGATCCGGATCTAGGGAAAGGCTACTTCCCTTAATCCGGATCTAGTAGAAGTACCCAATGTGTTTCCATGGGTGGTCTACCACCCAGTAGCAATGGGTGCTAGCCTGCCTGCTGTGGAAACACCAGAGCACCCATTTGCAAATTCGGATCTACCCAATTCTAGTGGAAACAGGCTCCCTATAATCCAGATTTGATGTGCTTCAGAACCCAGTACATCCTACAATGAAGAACAGAAAGTCACAGAATTGTGTGAAGGCAATGCCAAGAAAGAGTGGAAGGGAGGGAGGGAGGGAGGTTACCAGGAACACCAGTGCTTCTTTGTCTCGTCTGTTTGAATTCAGGACAATCCCTTCGGACATGACCCACATCACCACAGATAAAACACCTCTTTTCTCTAGTCTCTCGTTCATCCTCTTTTACTTCCTTTTCCTCATCTCTCTCATTTTCCTTTTTCTTTAACCTAAAATAAAAAAACAAAACAATAATTTAAAAACTATACCTGAAAATTATTTTCTGTTGTACTGTATATACAATTGCAGAAACTTGGTTGGAAATAAAACATAAATACCTCTTTAAAAAACCCTGCTCATCCAGGGAGACAGCAGTGTAGAATAATGCAAGGAGGGATCATATAAAGTCATCTGCTCCATCTCAATGCATTATGCAACTAGGGAAAGAAAAATGCAGTCCTGGGGGTAGGGAGGAGTAGTGCCCCAAACTGAACCACCACATATGCCTGCAAAATACATTTTAAATTCTCTGGAGATATCCACAAAGAAAAAACTTTACTTCCTGTAAGGCTTTTCCTTCTACTGCTGGTAATAGCCCTATCTTTAGATACAATTTTATATATCCTTTTGGAAGGTGGGAAAATGCAAGATGTATTGTAGCATATAGTTTCAATTGTTGCTAATTAATCCTAGACTTTTTTAAAAAATATTTTTTATTGATTTTAAAAGCAATATGACATAAAAAAAATATCTAAATGATAGAACAATTGATAAATTTGTAGAAGATTGGCACCCTTTTATTAACTATCTACACGAACTACAAGTGTCGACAGAAGGTTTTGACTAAAAATGAAAAAGGCAGTCAGAAAATGACAAGAATGAATAAAGGAGCAAAGGAACAAGCGATATTAAGAGGGGAAGTCGGAGAAACGGGGGAAGTCATACAAAATAATAAAGCAACACACACTAAGAGAATTAATCCTAGCCTTGAAGAGTCGTGTTTTCCTTCATGGATAGATTAGCTCTGATATATTGTGTGAAAAATAAGAGAGGCCTATAGAACACAAGAGGAGGCCTGCTGGACTGAGAAGGCATGCTGCCTTACAAAGTGGCTCACCAATTCCTTCTGAACATTGCACAAGAAGAAGAAAAAAGGAAAACCTTAACTTGATCTTCAATTCCTGCAAATGTCCTTTAGAGGCATCCTGCCTGTCTCTCCAGCCTGGAGAAAGTACCTAGGCATTCGTTCTATGAGTCACTGATATGTCTGTCATCCATGAATTTGACTAACCCTTTCTTAAAGCTACCTAGGCTGGTTGCTGTTACCATCACTGCTGGAAGCAAGTTCTATAGACTGATGACCCTCTGGGTAAAGAAATACTGCCCCTTGTCAGGTCTGACTCTCCTACCCATCCAGCTTCATAGAATGTCCCCTGGTGCTAGTGCTGTATGAGAAAAGAATTTATTGGTTTGTTCTGGAACAAGGCAGGGGATGATCTGTTGGGTTCACAGTTCTGCCAACCAGGAGATGCAACCCCCACCAAAAAAATAAAAAATAAAAAAAATTACAGAATGCAACTTGACTTCTTATAGTGAACGAGAGATCTTGAGTACCAGCCATAGTAGAAACAGTGGAATCTATGGGCCCATACCAGGAGCACCCCTTTTCAAGAGGTGAATCACCACAGCAGGTTGTGGGGCTACTGTAAGGACCAGCAACACTGCAACATAACTGGAAGAGAAAAATCTGCCACCTCCTTTCCAAATTCACAGTCTCAGGTATGACAAAGCAAGGCTTGTGTTACACAGATGCTCTTCCTAATTTTCTTGGAGTTTCATCACCATAATCTCCCGAAGCAGAGAGGTGTTTTAAGATTCCTGAATACAGGAGGATATAATTGCTTCAGAAAGAAGACTCTGAAAACAGTTTTCCAAAGAAGAACTGAAGTATGTAGTATTGCCTTCAAAACGGTTTCTTCATTTGACTTTTACATACAACCATTATAAAAGAGCAGCACATTTATTTTCCCAACCTTCTCCTTTTGGGGCAGTCCTTCATGTAGTGACCAATTTTGCCACAGACACGGCAGCATCTGTCATTGGGTGCCAATTCTCCGTCTGTCAATACTTTAGAGTTGAAAAAATATTCCTGAAGATTAAAAAACAAATTATGTACCATTTCCCTTACTACCACTTTATAGAGAGGAAAAGAGAATATGGAAAAACAGCAGCAAATACATTTTAGTAAATAAAATACTTATTCAACAAAATTATCAAAACACAAGTTGAAATGTTCAAATTCATACTTTTGTACAGTGCACTAGCCATGAATGGAGATTTGGTCTATCCATTCCTAGGAACAGCTTTCCCGATTGTGCTGCACATTTTGCACCAAGTCATTGTCTCCCCAGGTTGGTGGTTCAGCCAGTTTGGTTATCTGAACAACTGCAGGTGCTGAGCCAGGAAGCCAGCAATTTGGTGCCAAAACCTTCCTCCACTCCTCAGCCCAACACACAACTTGGTAACAAAACATGAATTTGGATCAGAAGGTCTCATTTATCATGTATGATTCCATTGCCTGGGTAATACTGCTATTAGTATTAAATAAGATTCCAGTTCCAAATATACTGTAAGTAACATATTTATGAAAGCAAAAGAAGCAAACTGTTATTTAGGATTCTGTAAATCTTGGCTCTTATAATTATTTCAATTACAACTAAAACTGAGATTGTAAAATCAACTAAATTGGGCACGTCTACAAAATAAAATGAATTATACCTAAATGATGCAAAGAAAGTACAATAAACATTTTGCTTTTATATGAGTGCAGCAAATCAGAAAACTTACAGCTTCTCTTCCTATGACTGGATAGAAAGGGGTACCAAATAATTTTCTCCCGTTGATTAATGCTTTCATTATGAAGTTGGTCACTTGGGAAAGAAAAGTCAAAAAATTACAAGGTGGCATATTACTTCAGAAATGAATTAAGATTTTTTTAAAAGCTGGAGGACTTACTTTTTCTAGAAACCCCTGCACCCAGGTTATGATTCAAGTCAAAAGGATCTGAAGAAAGGGAATAAAAATTGTATTCAAAGATCAAAGAAAAGATCCCTACGGCAGGTAGGTTTATTCTTAGCTAGCGCTCAGAGCAGGATATTTCTTTTTCAGAGAAATGTGTTTTTATTAGATAAGCTGTATTCCACGTTATGGCACCTGCCTCCCCAGCCAGGAAGGTCAGTAAATAAAACTCCTTTTATTTTCCTTGAACTTCCCAGCCTTTTATTCTTATTCACTTGGTAGCGTTAGTAATGTTTCTGCCTGGCCACTTTCCCTTCTTCCCTAAACAACAAGGCGTGAAGTGGTTCCGCTCGGTGCCAAGCAGGGTGCTGCACTTCCCACTCTCACTTGTTAAATCAACAGGGACCAATAACTCTATTCGCTTCCGTAACCGTTGCTGTAGTCAAAAGAGTACTCCTGACTCAAGCTTCTTTAAGAAACAAAACGGTAAATTTTATTGTTTACACTTCAGGTTATGATCAGATGTGTTTAAAAATAACATTTCAAATACATTCCAGCCTTTCCTGCCTAATCTCCCTCCTAAGGTTTCTCCCTGCCTAACTCTTAGTGCAGTAAACCCTGGACCTATGTTGGCAATTCTCCCTCACAGGGTGCTATACGCTTTCACAAGAAACTCCCACCCCCAAGAACCCAATCGTAGAACAGTTTTTACTGTTGGGTGCTGGCTTTTATACCCCTCCTGTGGCGTTTGTCACCTCTGATTGGCTAATCCTCCAGGGGACTCTCTCCACCCCTTCTTGTGAGTAAGCTGGGTGAGTCCCGCCTCCTGCTTACCTGTCCTTGCTGTCTAAACACTTTAAACACGGTTTGCAATGTGGATCCATAATATTACATTAGCATAAAGAATACAATTAATACATTTAAACTTCACAAAAATAAGAGACATCACACACATGTACCTTCAATAGCAATGCATTTGGATGTCCATTGTTTCTCAAATGTGGTTAACAGCTTCTTCTGCCGAATGCTGATGACATATTCTTTGAAATCAAACTTCTCAGTGTAAAATCGCAGTAACCCTAACCAGAGCTCTCCCAGCGATTCTGTATTTTTTCCAAGAGAAGGTAAACGTTTTTTCTGTTAAAAAAAGTTACAACAGATAAAATTAGAACGGCTCTTCTGCATACATTGAACCACTGTAGCATGGTTCTAAAGTAGCACATTGTGAAAATATACATGTATTGCAAAGCTGTTGAAGGCATACTGATAAAAGGTAGGAGGAAAAGGGAATATAAACATTATCTATGTTCAAGTGATGAGCTCTACCTTTGCAAGCTCCAGGTTGCAAATGTCCTCAGTGATAAGGCAGATAATTCCTTGGCTTAAGAAGCATTAGTGCTGAAAAGGAAAATTCTTCCTAAATGGTAGAAAACTAATCATCTTCTTTTTGTGCTACTGACTGAATGCAACATCTCACTTGCTAAGGATTATGAAGAATACAAAGCAGATTTACAGGACACTCTCACAAACAAGCTTTCAAATTGGCTACAGGAAAAATTAGGAGCCATTTCTGCATCCAAAGACAATCAATTGGGGCCACCTAGGCATCATTTCTACCTCATACCTCACGACACTCTTGACTAAAATATGCCCTGTGTGCTTACGTTTTATATATTGAAAGAGATGTGTGGAACTATTCTAGCCCCCAGTTCTAATTCAGTGGGTGTCGGCCCAAGTTTTGAAAAATACTCCAATTTTGTAAGAGTAAATAACAAGAACAAAATACAGAGAAAACCTGTCATGAACCAGCATATCTAGCACTTTTTCAGTCTGGCTTCAGACCTGAACATAATACTGAGATCATGTGATGGATGAACTCTGACAAAAGAAAGATGAGGAAATATTGTCAGTAGTATTTAACAGCACCGACCATGATGTTTTCTTGGAAGGACTTTACAGTCTGGGAATTGAGGGTATGGTTTACCATTGGTTCCAATTCTATATTCATGATACACACCAAAGTGTACACTCAGGGGATTTTTGTTTGTAATCTTGGGAACTCATTTGTGGAACTTCCCAGGTATCAATTTGTCTCCTATATTTTTAACATGAAGCACTGGGAATGATCACAAGGCAATTTGAGTGAGATGTCATCAGAATGCAGATGACTCTCAGCTTTACATATGTGTTCCACTGTCGTAAGAGAAGGCAGTTCAAATCCTGAACCAGTGCCTTGAGGCAATGGAGAGATGGGGGCAGTCTAAGATGGTTTGTCCATGGTTCTTAAATCATTAAAAAAAGTTAAGACGTGAAGGACTAAGAGTGAAGTCTGGGCATGATCTTAGATTGATCTCTGACACTGGAATCCAAAGTGGCAGTAGTGGCCAGAAGCACCTACTGTAAGCTACTAGCACCCTTCCTTGACATAAATTAGGTGGCTACACTGACTCTTGCTTTTGTGAATTCCAAGCTTGATTACTGTAACACACTTTATGTATAGTGCTGTTGAAGTACTTCACAGACTATAGCTCCCATAAGAAGCCCTGCCAGTCATTTTAGATCTTCAGGATATGCCCTCTTAGCTAGACTGCCACCAGAAGAGTTCCATGGAAGGAGAGCTAGGAAGACAATTCTCACAGTGATGGTCTCCACATTATGAAAGAGACTCCCTGTTGAGATTTGCCAGGCACCAATGTTAGTTTCATTTCACCATCTGATGAAAACACACCTCTTCATCCAAGCTTTTTTGAGTTTAAAATTTTACTTACATTTCATTTAATTGTCATCTCTAAATGAAGAGTGTGATTTTCTGGGTTTTGATTCTAGATTGTATATTTCTATCTATACAATGCTCTTGGACTGTGGTCACGATATTCTTAGACTAACAAAAATTACATGATTCCTATATCTCTAGTTTGAATAATCACATGGAGCCCTCTGCTCCCTCCCTTGAAATTTCTGTCATAAAAAATTCAAACCCATCTTTTGCTATCAGGACATCTGTCCCTCATATAACACAGCTTTCTCTTTTGTTTTCAGAGCTGGTAAAATGTAACTTGCTTTGTACAATACTGACTGTTCTACTGCATAGTTATTACACTACAGAAGTTACTGTCAGCTATGATCACAAAATATCGCTACAGTACAATGATATTTATGTAACAAGGTGATTTGCAAGAAGAAAATCTGATATACAAGCAACGCAACATATTCACTATGGTTCATAGGAGTCTTTCTTCATTAAACACAAATATTTTTCCATTAATTGTAAGAGGATTTTCTTCCCCTTGTGTTAGCTGCACAATTTTATCTTTTTGAGATTCGTCTTTTCATTTATTTCTCTTTTCTTTCTACTAACTTCATTTTCGTAAGAGACTGTGAAGAAACAAGCAGTGTACCAGAGGTTGTATAAGAAAGATTGTTTTAAAATTTGTATGGTGCTAATGATATTGCCAGTGCTCTTATAAATAATTCTTAAAAGTATACATTTGCAGTATAATAAAGCTCATCTTAAGAACTGAGCAGTTATTCTAGGACTGGAACATTACCAATTCATCAGTATCATCGAAGAAAAAAGCATTCCATCCATCAACCATTCTCTGAGGGATCTGCTGTCCATCAAATATCTAAGACAAGATGCAGAATAAAGATAGAAAATTAGGGATGGAAAAGAGAATGAACAAATGAAAAGAAAAAAATGTGTTATTTTGCATAGAACAAGAATATTACTGAAAACATTACTAAGGCCAAGACCTACACAGTGCTCACAATAGATGATACATATAAAACTTCCAGAACATCAGAGCCTAAATTAACTATATAAAACACCCCAGTCATAAATGGTGATGGCTCAAATAGAAGCAAATTTCAGTCTATCAATGGAATCTTGATTCTGTAAATTGCTATGATCTTTTGTCTCACAAAAAAAGTTAACTATGCTTATTCTACATGAATCAGATGGTTTGCCTTTGGCTTGGAGTAACATCAAGTTATGGGAATGACTCAAGAAATATGGACTGCAGACTGTCCTTTAGCTGAAAAGTTCTGCCTAGCCGAGGATATACGGTGCTTCCACAGCAAAGTTTCAGAAGTGTTTAACTGCAGTTGTTGCTGCTAAAGGTTGCACAATCAAGTATTCAGTTTAAGGGGAGTAGTTAGCTTTTCATGTGGGTGATGTAGGTGTTGGATAACTTTTTAGCCTTCAGGAAATGAAATGATCTTTTGAAAGATGTCTTTTTTTGTTTATTCAGGTTCCCTGTGTCTCATATTAAAATTAAGTGCAGAAAGCGGAGAAAATCAGGAAGAGGGCAAATACTTTTGCACAGCACTGATCTCGCCATTAGTAACATGGAGTCAAGTGCTGAATCCACAAACAGGCTTTGGACTCTTCTGATATCTCTGAACACTGAGGAACCTTGGGAGGACTTGATACTGCCCACTTCAAAGTTTATCTGCCATTTTTAGCAGGGACTTATCCCTTTGACATTTAGAGCCAGGAACTTGTGAAAGCGATCTATGTTGAACAATCTAGAAGAAATCACTTGGTCACCCTCTATAGCCTCAGTCGATTGCACTTTAGTAAAATGGTTACAGGCCCTGAAATTTATTGAGATGGAGTCACTAGCTGAATCACAGTCTTGAGAGAAGAAGGAGGAGGAGGAGTTGGCTTTTCTATCCTGCTTTTATCACTCATTTAAGGGGACTCAAAGCAGCTGACAAACCTTCTGTTCTTCTCCCCACAACAGAACACCCTGTGAGGTAGGTGGGGCTGTGAGAGCTTAGAAGAGAGCCGTGACAAGCCCAAGGTCACTCAGCTGGCTTCACGGGGGAGGGCGGAATCAAACCTGGTATTCCCAGATAAAAGTCTGACTCCCTACCAGTGGTCCCCAACCTTTTTTGCACCAGGGACCGGCTTCAAGCAAGACCGTTTTTCCATGGCCCAGCAGGGCGGGGTGGAGCGGGGGTGGGGCTTTGGTCATATGGAGACACAGTTATGGAGCTATTTCTCCCTTTCAACCCATCACTGTTAGTCACCCCACTCCTGTCTCCATTCCCACCCCTAGGGTAATTTTCATGCTTAACCTCCTTGGTCTGGCCTTGGATGCTCGAAACTGTGGCTCTTCAAAAACTGTTTGCCGCTATTTTGAGAAGTCACCAACAATGCATTTTCATGCTGTCTGCCTGGTTTAGGCGGTTCCTCTCAGCCATGATACCTAGTCCTGTTGTGCTAGCTGCTCCTTCTCTTTAGACTCTTGTAAAATTATCAATCCCACGACCATCCCTGTCTCCTCACCCCTTCAAGCAGCTTCAGTATTTTCATAATGCCTGATGATCTCAAAATATAACTGAAAAACACACAGATTCATATTTGGAATGGCCTTCTAGAATCTTGTGATGTCTGAAACTACTTAGGAGAAGGGTCAAGGTCAAGGGCCTGTAGAACTCAAAAAAGATGCAGTTGTGAATTTCTTAACATTTCAGAGAAAGAAACAACCAACCCTGGTTTCTAAAGGAAACAACTGGGAATTTCCCCCCCAAAAAATCTTACCTCCTGAAGAACAGGAATAACAGGTGGTTCTCGCTGTTGTAGGAAGTATAACACCATAAGAATATATGCATATGAAGACAGACTCCCTCTGGATGCATCTCCAATATCACAGCGCTAGTCAAATACATTTTGAATATAATAAAATTTAACAAGACATTTAGTTCCAACAGTAATAGCAAGGGGGAAAGTATTATTACATTTAGTTTTTACGAAAAATGCTCCAAAGATGCTACCAAATTTGAAGCACCCATCTAGTCCTGCATCCTCACACACTGGCCCACCAATTGCTCATGGGCATCTCAAGCAGAAGACAAGAGCAAACCTTCACCTACTCTCGACTCCCTATAAATGGCCTTTAGAGACATCTTGCCTGTCTCTCCAATATGGAGACTGTACCTAGGCATCAATTCAAGTAGCAACTGATATACCTGTCTTCCATAAATTTGTCTAATATTTCTTAAAGCTATCCAGGCTGATTGCTGTCATCTTTTTCCTGTTGGATTTCTGTGAGAATAACATGGAGGGAAGGAACTCTTTGGACAAAAGATGCAATCCAAGTGCCATGGGAAATAGTGTGCCAAAACCTTTCACTTGGTTCCCTTGAGTCTCCCATAACTCAACTCACAAAGGAATACTGTGATTGCTAAGTTTACTCCAATGGTCTTCAATGAATCTAAACTTGAATCTTTCAAGCAGCAGTTTCCATTTCAGACAGAGAATCACTTTTACATCTGTTATATATCTACTCACAATGTTTAGAACTTGAAAAATATATAATTCTGGATTTAATTTGAAGAATTATTTGAATCTTGGCCATCATGTATTTTGCTATACTAAAATTACACAAATTGAGATATAAGTACCTATTCTATTCAATTACAAATTGTTACAGCATCACTCATTTAAGAGATCACTAAGATATGAAGTCAAAAATCATTTTAGATTGGCAAGACAGCAATTTCAGTGTACACAGTATTTCAAACTTCGTAAACACTAACACTGACTGAAGAAACTCTTAACTCTATACTAGTATATGAGCACTCAAACGACATGCAGTGTCACACCTGTGGCTTCACTCACCTTTGCAAAAACTTTCATTGTATATCCTAAATATTGCACCCTTGGATCAATGGCTGCATATGTTGCAAGCATTCTTGTGTTGTGCTGTGCCTGGAAAACAAATCAAGAATTTAGGTATCAGGCTTTCGTTCAGCTCAATACCATTTGACCGCACCAAACCATATCCTACTAAACACCTACAGTCAGAAAATTTTAGACAAAGCACAAAACTGAAGACAAGAAAAATAATCAGTCAGGTAGCGCAATTTTAGTATAGAGAAGTTAAGTGTCAGTTCAGTTCCTAGATAAGCTAGAAGTATGCAGGACTACAGTCTAAAACAAGAATAGAATCCCTCTAGGAAAATTATTCTTCTTGGATTTCCATTTGTTATCAGAGTAATGCAGTCGACATCATCAATTCAATAGCGCAACTATAAAACTTATTATGCAGCCAGAACCAAATCAACCTAGTGGACATTTTTTAGAATGAAATAATAAAACTAATACTGAAGCACAATTTATCAGCTGACACGACAACAACTGTTAGCTATGAAAAATGTTACAAAATAATTTAAAATGGCATCTGACGTAAGTATTCTTTTTAGACCTTGTTTCACTAAACAGTATATATCTTTAAAATGAACACCAAATCCTTTGCTGAATAAATACTCAAAGGCTTCCAACCTATGTCCTGGACATATGTATGGCCCCTTTTCTTGCTCTTTCTATACTCCTCAAAAAACAAATTTTTAATTCCAGCACACCACAGACTCCCAATTCTGTTCAAATGCTCTGGGAGGAGAGAGAGTATACCTGAGTTCCAGACCCCACAAGTGGAAGTGAAAGCCTTTCCCTGCAACAAACTATCTATCTTTCCAATTCACTGTATGGAAAGGCTCTCAATCCCAGTTACCACGCCTCCTCTCCATGCTCAAACTGGAACTCGGATGTATCTGTTTACAGAAGAGTTGAAAAACCTTCCACATACCCTGCAATACTTTTGTATATAAACCTATATGTCTTCAAGATCGACTGATAAACCAAGTGTTCTGGAGATCCACCCAATGCTTATGAATATGTACTCTAAATATAAGAGAGGAGACTGCATACTAGGGATGTGCACAGATATTTGTAACATTCATTACTCGTATGAATTTGCACAAATTCGGACAACATTCGTACATTAACATTAGTAAAAATATGAATGTTTCAGAACATTCGTACAAATAGGTCGGACATTAGTTAAACTGGGGGAAAAAACTGAGGGGGAAACCCCATCCGAAAATCAGAGAGAGAGAGAGAGAGAGAGAGATGTGAGGGGTCTGTCTTTAAGACAGGAGGGGTAAGCAGGTTCAGAGAAACAGAGAGGTCCAGGATACAAATGCATTTGGATATTTGTTTGAATTCATATGAATACATTTGTATTGAATAGAAGGCAAACGGAGAAGGGAAAGGTAAGAGGACGAGATGGAAAGATAGCGTCATAGAAGCAATAGACATAAACTTGGACAAACTTCATGAGATAGCAGAGGACAGAAGGCTTGGCAAGCTATAGTCTATGGCAGTGGTTCTCAACCTTCCTAATGCCGTGACCCCTTAATGGAGTTCCTCATGTTGCGGAGACCCCCAACCACAGGGGCAGAGCAGCTGGGAGGTGGGAAGGAAGGGCAACAGGAGCCTCGTCGCAACCGCTCTGAAAGGGTAATTCGACCCCCAAAGGGGTCCCGACCCCCAGGTTGAGAACCACTGGTCTATGGGGTCACAAACAGTTAGTCACAACTTAAATGACTGAACAAGAACACCACACTTCCGAAGGAAATAAGAGAAGATTATGTATAGAGAGGAACCAATATGGATCAAAAAGTATTTTCGCTATGCATTGTGGTTTTCTGAAATTTCTTTCTGGCTTTCATAATTGACATTTATGGACGATTCATTAGTATTATGTAAATAGAAAACTGATTTAAAAAGTATAAAGTGCTCACTACATTCTCGCTCAGTCTTTGTCCACAAAAGTAAATGAAACGTATACTTTAAAAAAAAATCACATCATCTACTACAGGCAAGCATTTTATTCACCTTGAAGCACTGCTCTAACTTTTACTGAAATAGATACTTGCCAGTGTATTGTACAAGCTGATATCACCTTCTAAGCCACTTCGTCTGTGCTCAAATTTTACTATAGGCACTTTGGCTGTCGTTATAGGCAGGATGTTTCTTAAACCTGAGAATGTAAGGTTTTCAACATGTAAAATACTACCCACAACCAAGAAATAATGATAAATGCAAAGATAATGGAAAACATAATTTCATATATATACCTGGATGCTTCTTAAGAACTTTTGCCAAATTTTCAATAATTTCCTTACAATTTAATTTCTAGGAGAAATAAAAAAAATTCTCTGTTACCTATATAGTTTCACTAAGAATTCAGAGAATATACAGATATATTAAACATATGATATTTCAATTAGGGAAGTGCGTAACCTACATGAAACATGGGCCACTTCATCAAATATGCCGCACCAATCACTACTTAACCCCTCCCCCCACACCCATGCTGACTCCATATTGAAACTGCCCTCCTCCCAACACACCGATAAGAGCTGAGTACCCAGTCAACTCCTCCAAGCGCATTTTGACCGAGATTTTGCACCTCTCCAATGACAACTGTACAGAACTACTCTTCTCCTTACTTACTTCCAACACAGTATCTTCCTACCTCGGCATTTTCATGGCCTTCTAGTGTCATACAAATATCCAGATCACTGTCACGGAATCCAAATCCATTTTTTGAAGAACCAAATAAACATAGTCTGGCCTTGTCTGATTAAGAGAACAGAATATTATACACATAAAGAAATAACCTCAAAGTTCAGTGGAAGAACTATGGATACTGCATTCCATTTAATTTGCAAACATAATGTGAATTTCAATCCATATCACTGCAAACCCAATGTAACTGCCTGATTATCCGCCATGAATATTTGAAAACAAATTCAAACGTGCATAGGTTTGACACAATTTTTCTTTTTATGTGCAACTTGTTAGACAAACTTTATCCTAGTATAAAAGACTCCATTCGTTTTTTTATTATTCTTTAGTACTGGTATTTTCCAGCTATCTGTGCTTGAATGTGTAAACATTATGATGTGCACAGATAAGCATACAAATATTAAAATAGGGGTCAAGATGTGTAACGTTCCTCAGATGTTACCATGTGCTTAATATCATCAACCGTTCTATTGTCCACTTCCACTCTCGAGACCTCAGGACACTGAAAAATGCTCATCTTTAAGAAGCATGTCATCAGAGAGAGAGATGCATTGGGAGAGTGTCATATGGGCATGTAGGGCACAGAGTGCTTTTGCTTATCAGAGTTCAGCAAAATTCTGCTGCTGTCCCATAGATTTTAAGTCTTTATGTCCGATTATCAAAATCATGAGACTACCTGCTATTATGGAATAGATGAGAAATAATAATCTGAAGCTGAATTGCAAGAAAATAGGCAATTTGTGGTAAATAGCCTGCTGGGTCCATGACTTTGGGTCTGTCTCCATTCTAGAATAGGCTTGCATGGTCTGTGAAGGAAAACTTACTGTCTGTGATGTTCTTGATGGCAATTTGCCACAGGAGGCCCATGTGACCTTTTTTACTTAGAGCATTTATGTTCAGTGTCAGCTAATGCACCAACTGTACCTCTTCTTCACAGGCCTTAGTCACTTAGGTAGGTAGGATTACTTCAAAGAACTATATGTGGAACTTTTTTGAAGTTGGTCTAGAAGCTGAACATAACAGAAGAGAAGCCCCACTGGATCAGGCCACAGCCCATTTAGTCCAGCGTCCCGTCGCACATGGTGGTACACCAAATGCTCATGGGCATCTCAAGCAGAGACAAGGGGCCTATTTGCACTGGGCTTTATTCGGAATATATCCTGGAATAGGGACTGGCTGTCCATTGGCTAGTGCTGGTGTCAGCAGGCCCAAAGGGAAGTCTGCTCGAGTCTGCATTAGCATCTGGACCACAGACCCCTAGCCTGGGATATACTCCAGAAAAAGGCCAAGTGCGAATAGGCTCAAGGACAAACCTTTTCCTGCTCTCGAATCCCAGCAAATGGCCTTAAAAGCATCCTGCTCCCTCCCCCAACCTGAAAGATGTACTTAGGCATTCATTCTAATAGCTGCAACTAATGCAGAAAGCTGCCATGTTATAGCAGGAATAGCTTTTAGAGCGCACATTACATATTAGAGCTATGTGCTGAGTGTCTCAGAGCTAACAGTTCTATTCCAAAGTATTGCCACTGGGGTATTAAGTCCTAAATGGCTCAAACCCTAATTATCTCCAAGATCACCTGCTCAGTTACCAACCAGAAGTTAAGCTAGAGGAGCAAGCTGGTGGTGTAGGCTTCAGAGAAGGTTCATGGTGTGCTTTTTAAAAAAACTGTGACACTCAGTTTTTTCCCTTCCCCCTTTTTTAAAAGTTTAGTTGTTCCCAACACTTCTTGTCTCTTGAGATGAAGGGTAGGCCATCCATAATTAATTATTAGGTGAACAGCTGATAATGTTGTTCTACTTTTGAAAACATTTTTAATTTTTGATATCTGAATTCTAAAATACTAAAGAAGGTTGTTTGTTATCCACTCTGAAACTTCACAATGAAGGATAGTTTATACATTCAAATTATGATGAATGAATGAACAATCAAATACTCCCTGCCTTTTATGAGTTAATAGTCTAGTAAAGAAAGATTAAACTACCGTAAGCTCCATGGAAGACTTTATTGCAAAAGCAGACAAATAAAAAAGACACACTTGGTTCTTGTTCATTTTAGATTAACCAGTTAGTCTGTTTTAAATTATGTAAAATGCTTGTAAAAAATGAGTGAGGAAAATGCTGACAATAATACAATACTAATAAGAATAATACAAAAGATTTTTATTATTAAAATGCTACTTTCCCTGTTACATACCATTATATTCTTTTCGAATAAATCTTTCTAAACTTGCCAGAATCTGCTCTCGATTCTGTTGCTCTGAGAAAGGAGGTGACAGTTCATCTAAACAAATAAAAACTATAATTGAGCCACTGAATAACGCTATTGTAAAAATCACACGTTATACAGAGTCTTACAATAACAACATTTTACATTTATGGCACCATTATGTGATCTTAAACAGCTAACAAAACTAGAGGTGTGTAAAATGCCTTACTCTAGGAAGGGGAAGGAGGCCTTACCTAACTTTTTGAAGCCTACTGGAGCTTTGTCAGGTCCACGCCAAGCCCAGAAAATCACAAGAATACTTTCTCCCACTTGCATGGGTTCTTGGAGGTGAAAGGATGTCACCCTGCACTTGTCTGAGAATGTCTTATTGTGTCAAAGTTTAAAACATTTTTTCACCCTCTGGTTGTTCCTTAATCTTCAACAGGAAGTACAAGTGTAAAAGAAAAGTTCTACTGTTGTATGGAAAGATATTTTAGGGATTTTTTTTTTAAAAAAATATGTTAGGGCTCCAGTACAACCTGTCTAACTGCAGCCAGAATAACGGCTTACACCCACCAGTGCGATTCTCAGGTAAATTACTACCAAAGGCTTTTCCATTTTAGGACTGTACTCTTAGGCCCTTTCCGCACTCGGCCTTATTCTGGATTATATTTCAGGATAGGGGTCTGTTGTCTGCTTGCTAATGCAGGATATGGCAGGTCTTGCCTGGGGCCTGCCATAGTCTACACTAGCTGGCAGACAGCAAGGTCCTATTCCAGGATATATTCCAGAATAAGGCCTAGTGCAGAAAGGCCCATTGTTACTAAAGCTATGTCTATTGCTTCTTCAGATATTTGTTTTTGCCAAACTCTCTGCAGAGGAAAACGATTCTGATATCCTTTCCATAAACCAGAAAAAAACATCGATACTTGCCATGAGGTGCTGTTCTAGACGATGGAGAGAGAAGGTATGCCTACTAGTGGGTGTGTCTTCAGCTACTCTGCAGGAAGCAACAGATGGTGCACCAAGCTATAAATACCACCACTCAGTGCCCAGCAACCCAGTCCCTCTGGAACCCATCAAAAGATAATCCCCCAAAACGAAGTACAGGGTTAGAATCCACTCCCTAGTCAAAAAGAGGGCCAGCATTCCTTCTCTCTCCATCTTCTAGAACACCACCTCACAGCAAGTATTGGTGTCCCTTTCTCAGAAAATGGAGATGAGAAGGAATGCCTACCAGTGGGATTTATGAAAGATGCAATTACCTGGGAGGAGACTAGGGAGCATCATCATCCAAAATGTGCTGGAGGACCCTTCTCCCGAATGCCGCCTCCACTGATCTGAATAGATCTAGCTTGTAATGGTGGGTAAACGTGGAAGGCATCTTACAGGTTGCCGCTTAGCAAATCTCCTCCCAGGAGGCCCAGTAGAAGGTTGCTGAAGCTGCAGATGCACACATGGAGTGAACCCAGATATGCTTGGGAGACCCCTTCCCAAGAATTCTGAAAACAGTTTGAATGCAACTAACTATCCAAGATGCCACAGTCTTGGCTGACGCCTTGTCTCCTCTTTTGTGGGGATGGACCAAAACAAAGAGGGCATCTGACCTTCTGAATGTTGTGGTACATTTAACATAGAGATAATCAGAGCCCACTTAACATTGAGGAGATGCCAATACCTCTCCATAGAGGAAGCAGTTCTTGGGGCTAGGGAAGGAATGTGCACTTCCTGTGTCCTATGAAAGGTTGAATTAACTTTGGGCTTAAAGTCTGGATTACTCCAGACCCATTCAACAAGCCGGTATGGGGAAAGTTAAGTTTCAGTTCAAACCTGGAGGTTCAGGCAATGGTTTTGGTCTGAGAGGGGCTATCTGTGCCAACCGTTGACAGAGGAACAGTAAGATGTTTCTTTTCTGTTGCCTTTTTCTTTGGGTGAGGGAGAAGATTGCCTTTTCAACACCCTCTGGGTGAGATCTCTTCTGTTCCTGACTCAAGGCAGTCCCCAAGTGGTCATCCGAATCTGCCCCGAATAGATCCTCTAGGGAAGGAACATTTTCGGCCAAATCACACCCTGGGCAGCGGATCAGAGGCAATTGCAAGGAAAGCTTGTGGGGCTGTAGATGGTTCAGAACCCTGAGAAGCCTGGCGGGAAGCAGAGGCTAAGGTCAGTGCTGCTGCAGCCAGATCAGTCATGACGCCTGTCCTCGAAGGTGGTGAATGAACTGGGGGTGGAGGGGGATGACACTACCTGAGATTTGAAGTTGTTGCTGTGGAGAAAGGAGGCATGATTCTCCCTATATAAGCAGCAAGGGCTTGAACAACCTGGATCTCCTCAGCAGAAGGAGTCCGGCTAACCCAGAGCAGCAAATCCCTCAGTAGGGAGCTATCAGAACATGCTCTCCCACTCAGGATGAGATCTGCGATGGATCAGTCTCTCGGGGGCAATTCCAGGCCCAGAGGCCTACTGTTTATAAGCAAGCGAAGAAATCTCTGCTGTCCTGCAGAAAGAGACAGTAGGATGGTGTTGCTGGGCACTGAGCAGTGCTATTTATAGCTTGGTACACCATCTGTCACTTCCTGCAGAGTAGCTGAAGACACACCCACTGGTAGGCATTCCTTCTCGGCTCTGTCTTCTGAGAACACAAGAAATATAATTTACTGCCAGTAACATAAAAACAGTTCCTTTCCACTAATTTAAGGAAAGGAAATAACAAGCTCAACATGGTACCTAAGCTCAACAGTATGGTACTGTTTTATTTTGAAGTAGAATTCTCAACCAGATTTTAAAAATTCAAGTCCATACTTACCAAAGCACCTTTTACACACTAGATCAAGTATTTCTCTAAATCTAGTTGTCATTGGTGGTAGTGGTTTTAGATCAATTTTCTTAAAATCCTCTGGGCAGTCATTTTTGGAATGGCCATCTCTTTTGCAGATACTGCATACTATAGTTGGAGGCTATAGCAGCAACAAAAAGAAAAATATTTTATTTTGCAATGTTAACTAACCTTTCTTACCCCCCAATCAATTAGTGTGCTCCAGTATGAAAAGAGTTGGAAGTTTCAGCATTTGCATAAAGGTAAAATTGGTGGGCAACTCTTGAGTTTTTTTGTTTGTCTGCCAGTCAAAAACCTCTCCAAATAAATCTTGGAAACTATTTTTATTATTATATTCTTTAAAATTAACTAAGATTATTTAATTTCTTTCATCCTCCATCTCTTACTTCAAAAAGTTGTCAGTGGCTGGGTAGACCTCGAGCATCAGGAGGCAGGCACTCAAAGTCCAAATGCCAAATAAATAAAATAAGAGATCTGGGGCAAATTTGCACTTCCCATCCTGGTCCAGGCATGGAAAAGGTGAACTTGCCCACCATGTACATGTGTTCTCCATAGCCATCAGTAGATTTACCAGTGGACATTCCAAGCCTGCTTATTGCCAAACAAATGACCTGAAGTCCAGATGCGTGTCCAGGTGTCAGCATTTTGAGTCCCGATGTTGGCACCAGTGTGTGTGCCATTGTCATCACCAGGACAATGATGACACGTCATACTTGCACGCCCACGCACTCATATTCCAAATCACCTGACACATCAGCTGATCTGGCTAGTACCATAAAGGTGCAGGTGGGCTCAATGTAGATGGGAAAGGCCAAGACAGATGAAGGTGAGTGCGCACATAGTTGTCTTTCAGTGCATTCCTGCATGAAAGGAGCCATTTCTGAGTTGGAAGTGGCTCCTTCAAGCACAGATGCTTAGTTTGGGAGTGCAATGGAAGGCAACTACAAGGCCAAGTGCAGAGGCTCCTGGTTAAGCCACGTCCTAAAAGTACAACACAGACATTTCTCAGCTAATACTTCAGTATATATAATGCCATACTCTCCAACATATAGAGTCAATAACTGAAATGGTCAAAGGACAAGAGGGATTTCCCTAAGTGTAAAAGCTGAAAGGGTTGGGGAATTTTTGCCTAAAAAGATGAGATGGAACATGCTGCAAGTTTGCCCCCTTCCCAAAACACCTGAACTAGAGATCAGCAAATGAATCTTGGAAGAGTAGGATAAAAGAAAATAAGTTTTCAAACAGCACACAAACAAGCTTTGTAATTTATTAGCACAAGGTAAAGCTTGGAAGACTTCAGAAAGGGTAAGTCCATGATGTACACTTCAAGGCTTACTAGTCCTGAGATACTGTGATCAAAACAAAACTGGTATTTATGCTTCCATATATCCCTAGTTGCCCCTGTGAGATTAGGCTGCTGAATTAAATAGATCACTCATCTGAAATAGGAGAGCATTTTTTATATTCTGTGTCCTTTAGTAAGGGCAGGCACACCTGAGGATTAGTTCACGCAGGGAGGGAAGGCAAAGCAGTATTTCCCTATAGCAGAAATAATTGATATGTAGTCCCTCTGGCTACCAGTTTACTATTAGGAAAGCACTCTCCTTTCCAAATTGCTACTTCTCCCTTCTTCTTATAAACTGAACCTCAGCTACACCTGCCTACACAAAAAGAGGAAAGTAACACTAAAAAGGTTATACTCTTTTTGCCTGGATAATCTGGGCAGAGCTGGAACATATGTAGGATTGGCTGCTGTTACTGAATCCCTTTTCGCACTGGGCCTTATTCCAAATTATATCTCTGAATATGGGTCTCTGTCTGCATGATGGTACAAACTATGGCAGGCTCAGCAGAAATGACCTGAGTGTCTTCCTGTGTCCTTTCTGCCTTCCAAAAAGTCTTTCCGGAACACAGGACCCCTTTGAAAGCTGTGGGGGCAGTCACAGATGGCTGTACTGGTATGATGCCCAGGATATGCTGCTTTATAAAAAAAGAAAATGTGGTCTAAACTTCTTTAAATACTTTTCCAATCTGAAACTCTATACACAAAGAAAACCCTTTCTGAAGATTGTATGAACTAGATTTGAACAAATCTAGCGCACTTGGTGTTATTCTGGAATATATTTCGGGATTAAGGTCTATTGTCCACATGCCAATGCAGACTATGGCAAGCACTGCTAGCATACAGACAGAAGGCCTCTGTTTTGAGATATATTCCAGAATAAGGCCAAGTGAGGAAAGGGCCAATGTCCTGTATGGCAACTCCATACTTCTCTAAGCAGAGACTGGTAATCCCTCCTCCCTTTATCTATCCTTAAAGAAAGAGGGTATACAATATTAGGAGACTAATTTTTGTGAACTCTGGCCTTAACAGAATGTTACAGAAAATTTTAATGAACGTGGTCAACATATCAGTGAACAATGTGGTTCAATAACTAAAGCAAACCCACAAGAAATCCTTCAGTTTTCATTCTGGTAATGAAGTTAAATTTTGCCTAGTGACAAAAGCAACACACTATTCATTCATGTCTTTAACAAGGATCTCAAAATGGAAGAAACAGGTCTACTTAATATAATAATTATACTCCTTTTACCTTTCCGGAAGTCAAAATAAATTTGTCAAACACATAATGCATCTCTTCTGTGGTGACTTCATCTTTAGAATCCTGAATTTCTCCTTCTGCTTTGCAGTTATGTGAGGTAGCTGATGTGCTTGCACACATACTCTTCCGCGGACACTCCATTATTGAACTCTGTTCACTTTCAGTATCAGGCAGTTCACCAACAGGATCTGCGTCAAGGGAACCATGTTCATTAAAAACACATTGGTGGCTTTCCTCCTCCTCACTTGAAAGCTTTTGATCATCCTTTGTCATAACTGATTTTTGTTCTAATTCACAGCATTCATTAGCAATAAATGAGACAGTTTCCTCTCTGTTTTCAGAGTCTATGCTTCCATCTAGTTTCTTCACCAGTAAGCTTTCCAAGTTTTCAGAAGTACTTCTCTTGAGTGCAGGCTCAATTTCAGTACATTCATTAAACCCGTGCTCTTCAGTATTACACAAACGACCCGGACTCTGTTTCACTGTAACGCTGTCCTGCTGCAGAGGGCAACAGTTGGCTACAGGCTCTCCAGTTTTCTTGCTACCATTTTTTCCCTTTACTTTTCTCTTGATATCCTGGTTGGATTTACTCCCATCTTTATTTTGTGGACATGCAAAGTATTTATATGCTGTCCTGAACCTCTCTAAAATGTATTCAAATACCATTTGGCTGTTCAGGCTCCGTGCAACATTTCTTTTTAGTGCAAAAGGATCTGGGGAAAGAAAGACAAAGCAACTGTAAGTTTGGTATTCTTTTTTAGCTGAAAATATCATGCAGAATTTAAAAATCAGGGCTACAATATTAACTAGTCAGAATAAATGATTTACATTTGTTTCTATATTCTACTCTTCCACTAAAATAGGAATCTCAGGATGGCTGAGAAAAACATAAAATAAAACAATCCTAAACAAACAAAACTTTTGGAAGCAAGTTATATACCACACTTCATTCTGCAGACTTCACAGGCCGGGGAGAACCACAACCAAAGACTTAACCCCAATCTCTAGTTTTAAGATCAGTGGGTATATGGGGAGACTTTGAGGGAATTCACACTTTCACTTCCCAGGAAAATTGTCCCAGAGAAACGATGATGGTGGATGCATCTGGTGTCTGCACTCTGCAATGCCCCATCTATCCTAAATCTACCCAACACTTCACCAAGTGCCAAGTAAATGTGATCGCCTCTATACAAGAGGCGGTCACCTCTCTGCCACAACAATGGCAACAGATGTGCACGTCGGCCATTGTTGTGGCAACTGGGCAACATACTGCACAACTGCAGCTGCGTCACCCTGCTTCCCACACTCGCCACCTGAAAGAGGTGAAAACAGCTGTATGTCAGCCTGTGCTAGTATAGCTATGGAACACTTTTTAGTGCTCCATAGCTATATGGCCAGGGGAGGGTCTGGCACATGCAGAGCCATTTCTGGGACAGAAATAGCTCTGTGCGGTACGTATGCCCCATGCCTAGTATGAAAGGGCCCTCTCTCTCAACTAATTGCTCCCTAACATTTTTAGGGCTTTATATGCAAGTTCAAAAGACTCCCATTAACCTCATTAGCTCTCTGGTAGATGCTTCAATAGGTGTAGGTAAAGTAAGATTAAAAGCACAGTTGTAAGGATCTCCCCATCTGCTCTACAGTAGACAATCAAATCTTGATTTCCTCAATGGCCTTCCAGGTAGCCATTCTCTCACCAGTAGGGAGACAGGATGGAGAAGATACAGAGAAAGAAATCTGTATACATAAACTAGAAAAACAAGAGCCTTTATTACAAAACACAGCATCCCACCTTCAATGGCTATTCGCCTTTTAGGCCAAGTTTTGTTCTCTCTGGTTAAAAGTTCTTGTACCCGTATGCTGATAACATATTCTTCCAAAGCAAATTCCAGTGTATAGAACTTCAACAATTCTAACCACAGCTGCCCCAGAGATATCTGGTGTGGTTTTTCCAAAGTTAATGGAGCCTGAAAAAAAAATTGCAAAGAAAATTAAATGTCTGATTCTTCAGTAATTTGATGATGTAATATTCAAAAGAGAATTTTAAGAAAAGACAAATGTCATGTAAAAAGCATAATTTACCTTGCCATTTTTCTCCTTTGGATTACCCTGTGTGTCTGTTTCATGGGCCTCTGCATTCTTGTTACCACTCCTGTTCTGTTCGCCTTTAGATCTGCCTTCCATACCACCCGTATTTTTTCTTGCTCCATTACTAGATGGTTTGTATTCCCATACTACAAACTTTTCATCTTCTATTCCTTTTAACTGGTAATCATCAGCCTTCTTTGAATCAAAGCCTTCAATCTACACAAAAACAAAATGTCTTTTTTCGAAGAACATGATCATACACTCTACGTATCAGATTCAGATACATAAACAAATTGTATTTTAAATTTTACAAAACAAATTGTATTTTAAATTCCAAAAAAGTACATAAAAATACTTTAGGCATACCTAGTGTGAAGTCTAGTGATATTCTCTGTGACAAAAGCAAACACACTTACCCAGTTGCCTATGTATGACGGCAATATACGTGGTTCTCTTTGTTGAAGAAAAAATATAACCATTAAGGCAAAAGAATATGAGGGGATTCCACCTTCTGCCTGGCAGTCAATATGGCACAGCTGAAGAGCAGACAAGCCAAATCTCAGTTGTGATACTTTCAAACATTTTTAACAAGCAAAATGTAACTTTTTCTTTTCCAGTCATAAAAGTCGACACAACTAGAGCATAATGTGAAGCCATATATAGTGCAGCCACCATAAAAAAGCTTCATAGATGTGAGTCTGATTGGTGTTTGTCCAACAAACCACCGGGAACCTTTGGTACTCTCTCTTAATCCCCTTACTGAAGAAATAAAAGCATTAAATGTAATATATATTTTAAAAACAATCACTACCAGTGCACTTTGGCATGAACAAACCGAAGAAGGCACCCTCAAGGCTATTTTAATTCCAGCCCAAATTGATGAGTTTCCATTCTTTCAGGATTTGTATCTTTTCTCCATTCAACCACATTGCACAGAAAATTCTAGACCTTTTGTACCTTTAATAATTAATTTTCCAAGCTGCTCGGTGTTACATGATTTAACTAGCTAGTTTGGATAAAATATATAACAAAAACAGCCAGGACTTCAAAGATCTTTTCCATACTTACTGTTAAATCTGGTACAGCAAGGGATGTGGGGTCTCCGCACGAGACAGAGGGTGTTTCTGCACAGGCACTCTATACTCCATTAAGCACCTGACAGGTACGCATACGGTATGCATACATTACTACCTTCCGCACAGCAGCCATCATTAGGGCTGCTCCTTCCACATGGGCATCAAAGAGTTCTGGAACTAAAGGGGTCCTTGAAGCCTCTAATCCAGAATAATTGTAGACCCTGAAAAAGTGGGCCTTCAATCTGTGCTTGGGCGCTGAAATCCGGATTAAGTAGTAAGCCGCATGCTACGGCATCCGCACAGACTAACCGTTCAGCATCCATTAACGTGTGTCCCACTATGATCTGTGCAGACGTAGAGGACCTACATTTTGATCTGAAACTATGCAATCTGGAATTCCAAGGCACAGATTTCTACAATCCAGATCTACTTAATCCAGATTTGAAGTGGTAAGTGTGGCAGCAGCCAGAAAGCAGAACAGACTACATGGCCCCAAAATGGCTACCTGGTCCAGTAGGCTGTTTAAAAAGGTCTACCAACATATCTGTGTCTAGTAAATCAGACTATGGAGTGCTATGGACAGCAGAAATCTCCATGATCCTGTTTATTGGGGGAGGGAGCATTTTGATGGTAAAATAAGGCTGTCAGAGCTTTCAGAGGCTGGCTCCAAAGTCATGTGAACATCAGGGCCAGCATGGGATTTATCCCAGAACAGTCATCCAAATGCAGATGGCCTTGTTCAGCGATACCTACCTCACAGGGTGTTCTGTTGTGGGGAAAACAATAGAAAAGCTTTGTCAGCCACTTTAAGTACCCTTAAATGGGTGAGAAAAGCAGGGTAGAAAAGCCAAATCTTCTTCTTCTTCTTCTTATATTTATATATATAAATAAAATTAACCCCTTTGGTTTTCATCCAAATACCCTATTCTTTTGGATTCAGAAAATACACACTAATTTATGAGAAATACATAACTGAACAGATTATTGCATGTATGACCCATAAGTACCACATTTTAAAACTTCTATTTCATTTGCACATTAAATACACACAGAAGAACAAATATGTTTCATTTAAAGCTTACCCTAGCCCAATATCGAAAAGCCAAAACCAAAGGAACAAGGACTGGCTCTAATTTTCCAAGCGCAGCTAGCAGGTCTGTTGTAAGGCAGGCCACATCATTTCCAGCACTAACTTTGCAAATTAAGCCACTGACATTGAAAGAAAAGTAAGAAAAACTGTAAGTTGCACCACTATCTCCTGCTAAATAACATTTAAATACAAGTATCTAGTTCTCTGCATAAGCCAATTTCTGCTATATTTTTCCAGAAACTAAAACATATTTATTAGTCTGCTTTCAGAGTTCAGCAGTTTAAAACCATATGCTCCACCAATTTCTGTTGAAATCCATGGGACTTCGAGGTGTTCAGTTTCTAACTTGAGATTATACCTACTCTTACTTCTTAAGAAATGTAAAAAGCTTGTTGCCTTGACAAACTGAGAAAATACCTCCAGCTCTTCCATTGTATGTTTTTTGCAATTAGAATTCAATTGTGAAATATTGACATAATGTATATCTTGTCTGTCCTCCTACACAAGTAAATAACATAACACATACAAACCTTTTAACATCTTTACAAAAAACAACAGGAACTTTGGCATGGAAATCTGATTCCACATCAGAATAAGAAGCTGTAGTAGAGGGAAAAAAGAAAATATAGTGTCTTCCACAGTTCTCTCTAGCAGGTTCAAATATTTCAGGACAGAAAAGTTTTTTTCCTTCCTATTTTTTTCTCTAAACAACCTTATGAAGTCAGTGAGGCTGATCACCAAATGAGAATCTAAACTCTGTAAAGGTATGAACCCTAGTTTTCCAGGTCCTTGTCCAGCAATCTAGCCACAGAATTTCCTCAGATATGGAAAAGGATTAAGATTTTTTAAAAAGATACTTACTGCTATTTTTAAAAATATCAAGCACTTGTATCAGAACATCTGGATGAGTCATCTAAAATGATAAGATGATTATTTCACTTTCATTTTATATTTCAAAGATCATGTATTACACAATGCTTTTTCTGGATTTAATTAAATCTTTCCATTAGTCATATCAGTACGTTTCATAAAATACAACAAAGTCTATGATGCCTTTTGTAGGCTGAAGTTTACCGTACTGCATGAAGACTAATGTCTTTCTGCTCTTACTGTGCCAGTGGACTTGAATCACATGAGCCCCTCTGGTCCAGATCATGGCAAGGCTTGGTTTAGAACAGTGCTAACTGCATAGCTATGCTATTCTAGTCCTCCTCCCACATCTGCCCTGAAGTTCACACTAGCATTGGAGCCAGGTCCCAAGGGCTCTGACAGCTAGGAGCAGCTAGCCTCAGAGCCCCCAGGGGAACCATTTCAGTGGTGCATTTTGGTGTAGCACCACAATGCGTCCCTTCATAGTCCAAAAACAAAGGTAGTACACTGGTAGTTCCCAATGTCAAGGACTACTGGTAATCCAGATCAGGAGCCTCCTGATTTGGATTACACTCAGTCCTGTGCAGGCAAAGGACTGTAATCCGTATCAAAGATAAATGCAGAAATGATATTTGTACTCTCCTTCAATCCTTTATCAAATGTACTGCATATTCAAATCTAAAATTTTCTCAGAAATTAATCTTAATTATTTCAAAACTATTTGCTTTCAAGTCATAATTTCCTCCCCTTATGACGTCACGTCACAAGCCCTGATTTTAAAACAAGAATTTTTGGTTCCAACACGGAATATCATTTAAATAACCAGAATTCCATATCTTAGGTTTGTAGTTTCAGTAAAAGTTTCAGCAGAAATTTCTGAAAGTGCTTGATTAGTTAATTACAGATGAAGAAACAACAAACCATAGTTATGAGAAAAATATTTTGATACAACCAAAACAAAACACAGTTGTCACTCATACTGTATATTATAGTTGTTCCATTCTAGAAAACTACTATATTGTGTAAATTGCTAAGAGAGGCAAGAAAATCATCAAACACCTTAACTGCTTCTTTTACACTGTGAACAATAACTTGTATAGTGCTGTCTTGTTTAGTGTAGTACCATATTATACAAAGGAAAACCACAATTTTCCCATTATGTATAACTAAAACAGTGCTAACCAAAACATGAAGGTCACATGACGCTTGAACATACCGTGGAGGGAAATTTTATATCAATGTTAACATCACTGGTTTTAAAAGCAAATCTAGTTAGACAGGAGCCATACATTCTCAACGAACACTCTGAAAATAAAGAAATGATTCCATAAATAATCACATGGCTTCCAAAACTCTTTTCAAAACTTGACTATTAAGTTACAAGCACAGAGAAAATCCACATGTTTGAATTATAAAAAAAACCCACCCTTTTCTCTTCTGGTTGCCAAGTACAATTAGAAAATCAGAAACGGGGTATGTTTTGTGCAGAAACGACCTCTCTACTACACCCTTGTTAAGTTAATCATTCATATACTGAGGGAATTCTATTTCATCAAGAAAACAAAAGAACTTTAACATTTTATCTCTGAACTACATTAATAACTGAATAAATGTGCTGCCTGTACTATTGTTTCTTGGTATAAACCATTACATTTTCAGTAACCTGAAAACATCTGGTAAGCATAAGTAAAAAAACCCACATTTTGAGAAACTGGAAGATCAATCTGGGCTTCATTTTTTTTAAAGGGATGACAACCAAATTAGAATTTTAAGCAAAACTATCATTACTAAACATTTTGAATCAAACACATAAGACAATATAAATGAGAACTGATAGTGTTTTAAAGATGAATTGTAAACTGATTGTATTCATGGTCAATAAAAACTACTTAATGAAAACTGAGGAATCTATATCAGTTACCTGGTAAAGGCTTCTTAATTATCTTTTCCATATCATATACAATTTCTTGGCGGATTTTGAAATCATTATCTGATATGCCTTGTTCTGTTGCTGCTTCCATTAGAGTAAAACTCAAGGCAGTTATTTGTGCAGGGGAAGGAGGTGGGAGAGCACGAAGTTCATTTTCTTCCTGTTTTTCCTGAAAAAATGATTAAAATTATACAGAGTACTGTTCAGAAAAATTATTCCAGTTTTATATTCATAGGTACTTTTAAATCCTGTTAATTTCCTTAAAAAACAAATGCTAGACTATGAAAATATATACCAACACCTCTTTCCATGACAGGTACCGGTTACCATATTTTGCCACATAAGATCTACTTTTCCCCCTCCAAAAGTTCTTCTAAAATCACTTTGCATCCTCTGTATTGCATCCTTTATCTTGGGGTGAGGGGTGCCGGCAAGAGCTCTGGGGTAAACTTTTTTTAACCTTGTTCCATTGTTTACTGTTAAGATGGTGGAGAGTTATAGGCTTTTCCTGTGTCCATTTCAGGCTATTACTTTCCCCACCCTCTGCAAAGGAAAACAGCTTCCCATCAATTTCATACTGCAATGCTGTGTGCTTTATTTTTAAGCCCAACAACTGGGATCTAACGGAGAACTAAGGTTTCGGTTTTGCTCATTTACAATGCATTTCAGCTTTCACTCACTAAACAGCACTGCTGAGGAATACATTTTAAGGCTGATGTTTGTCAATTCAGCCTTCAGTCAGCAAGCAGCACTGACTCTAGCAAACAGGCAGTGAGGAAACTTCATTTAGCCACTAACAATCTGCAACTTGCTGATGAAGTGTACTGGCCACCTTAATAATGTTAGGCCAAGTGACAAATTCAACAGCAACACACCTCAATAGAACTCTCCAAACCTTGCAGTACTGGTATGAAACCAGCTAAAAACTGTGCAAAGAAAACAGAAAGATGGCCTGATGTTGTTACAAAACACAATGTGGGCTCTCCTCATATGACATCAAATGATAAGGTTTTTCACCTAGGAGCAGCTCAAGAAGGGATGTGGACAATTATACACCCACATTTTACTTACCCAAAGTTGCACCTATATGATTATAAAGATTGTTTACACTTTATTTTTTCTAGATATTCCTAGCTAAATTATAGGTGCATTATATGAATCAGTACATCTTTTATAGTGTGAAATAAGGTACGGTATTAAACTTGTGTGCTTCCCTCTAAAACAATTCTAAGGAAGGCAACTCAACTGCGCAAGAACTCAACCGTTAAAAGCACAGTAAAGATAATCAAAATGATTTTTTTTAAAAAAAAAGCAAGATGTCACCAGTAATAGAAAGCAAAAGTAACAAAGTTTTTGCTTGGTGAAAAAAGAATACTATATTATAATAGATAAGCTCCCAAAGGCTTTCTGATATTAAGAAGCCTGTTATAGATACAAAGATGATCAGGAGGAGTTTAGGGCTTTAAAAAATATCAACACTCTGAATTGAGCTCAGTAGTGAATTGATCACTAGTGTAATTGACAGAATACTGACAACAGATGTCTGTAAGAATCAGCTCCAGCTAACTGTGCTGATCTATTATGCACTCATCGGAGCTTCCGAACAGCTTGCAGACTGTGTTACATCAGTCCAAGAACCAGCAGTGCTACTGATGTACAGATAACTGTGGTCAGTGACAAACTGGCAAAAAGTGGTCCATCAATGCCACTTTAGCTTCAAGTGACAGAAACTGACATTAGAAAACCTTTAGGTTACAAGCCTGTTCTCTCTGAGGGAAACAACCACTTCTACTTTATCTGGACTGAGCTTTGATTTGTTTGTCCTCAGCAAGCTGCCCAATTCAGATCACATAGTGTATTACCTGCATGAGATGTCATTCATATACTGCAGACAACCCATCTTTTCCCTCAAGATGACTTTCTCAGTAATTTCATGGAGGGATAGAGAGTAGTTCCAAACTTTGCACTATCCCTCAGACTAGCAGTTGCCACTACTACCTTCTGAAACTGACCATCAATGGAACATGACTTCCAATCCTGATAGCCCATCTAGAAGTAAACATGGTGAAAGCCACAGAGGGGTCCAAAAGAAAGAAAAATGTCACAAACCATGGCATGGGACCCAACTCAAAGGGTCCAGAAAACTGACATTACTCAGAATTCTTTGGAGCGCTTTGATATCAACATCTTGCTCAATCATATTGTTCAAAACAGGGAATATTGTTGCTCAGCTCTTCAGGGTCCAGTCTTGGTCTTGTCAAAAGAAGACATATAATCACCACCATACTGAATATCTGAATATCCACACAGAAGAACCCTGCATGGAGCATGGAGATCCTACATATCTTAGTCATGTAATACCAGAAGACAGAATTGCAAAACTTCTGCTCCAACTCACAGGTATTCTTCAGAGGTATTTCAAAGTTCAATGTTGTCACTCATATTTTTAGTGTTTAGTTACTATCACTACACCCACAACATTCAAGTCATACGCCTTTCTTTCCAGTTTAGAAGGAGGAACACAGCTGAATTCATAGGTGGAGCCACAACTGGACAAAATCAACTTTAGCCAGAGGCCAACAAGAGGCTAGAGCTATGGGAACCAGCGCCCAAAGACACCATATGGCCACCCTTTAATGAAGATCAAGAAAAATGCATGGATGAGATAGCCAGAAAAGGAATAAGGAGAAAACCCAGCAAGCCCTCCCCGCTTCTGCTTTTCCCCTAGGATATTCAGTTTTCCAGAAGAAATCTTGTGGCCTACTTCCAGAACAGAACCTTGTAAAAGGTCCTCCAAGAAAGGTGAAATTGATGAAATATGTCTTCACTAAAATGTTAATTGGACATTCCTCTTCATACAAGCTTGAGAAGAACTTGAGTGTTCTTTACAACAATACAGAGTTCTTAATATAAAACTGGAGTGTATGAAGCTACTCTACTGCCTTTACACATCACAGAGCCTCAATGAGCTAGCTAGACCAACACACATTAAAGCAGTGGTTCTCAACCTTCCTAATGTCGCGACTCCTTAATGGAGTTCCTCATGTTGTGGAGACCCCCAACCATGAGGTCGGAGCAGCTGGGAGGTGGGAGGGAAGGGCAGTGGGAGACTCATCGCGACCCCTCTGAAAGGGTAGTTCGACCCCCAAAGGGGTCCCGATGCCCAGGTTGAGAACCACTGCATTAAAGCATTCAACCAACCAGCATGAGTTTATTCATACTACTAATTAGTCTATTACATTCATTTTAAAAAGAATTATACAATATGGACAAATCACATTAAATAGCTTAATGTATTAATTTGTCCTCAACCATGACAAGTAATAAACTGGGAAATCCCTTAGTATAAATCAAGTCTGTACTATCTTGATAGAAAGAAAGAGTAATATAAATAACTAAAATGCAATTTAAAAAAAAATAATTAAACTATACTTTTAGAAACGAAGTTATTTTTGTAGTGAAGTTCAAAGAATTTTATAAGCATTGAGCAAGTCCAAACTATGCATACACTTATCGGTGTGATTTAAAGTGTATTTAGTATTTCAATACAAACAGGTTTTAACATGTAGGTTAGACAAAGATTTAAGGATATGGAATATAAACCTATAGCAAGTAAAGGTCACATAATCCCACAGACCTCAATAAATTTAAGCGCATAATTCTGCATAGGATCACAGCCTTACTTTGCACAACACTGAATTGGGTTTCACTTTTGGTGATAATCTTGATCTGTCTTTAGGAAGAATTCTGAAGTAAGCATACTGAAATGGCAAGGTTTGGATGGATATACACACACGTGCCAATAAACAGCAACAGAAATCTTAATATGTTTGTCCATATACATTCCACAAAAAAGAGCCATGTGAATTTTAAGAATTCTCAATTTACTATGCCACAAGCAAACTAAGTATAGAAAAATCACAACCTTCTCTGCTTTTTTAAATAACCAGTCCTATGTCAAGTCACAGTTAGCCCCATCTGTTTTCAATGGGGTTAGTTCTCAGGGAAATAGATAAAATATCCTAAAATGCTTACTTGGGATACAAGGTTTACTGAACTTAGGACTTGTATATAGCACAGTATTACACAGTTGTGGCTCTGTATGTATCTAGAACCAGCTTTAAGAAGGTGAAATAGCTATCAGAGGATGAGACCAGCCCCAGAAAACACTACACCTGCTGCCTGGCATGAGTGTGTCCTATTCAGCTGCCTATAAAGCTTGAGTTTACTACTGTTTGAATTTCAATCTGTTTTGAACTAGGGAGAGGATGCTTTCTTTGTCAGTTATGCATTACATCCTAGCTACACATTCATCATATTAAAGAATTCAGGCACATCAATTTAGCTATACTTCTGTTATCTCTTTTAATAATTTACAACCTTTGCATAAAGCAATTCTTTTGCACATCACCCTTTCTCATTCTATTCTTCCCTGTGTATTCACTAAACCTACTCTGAAGGATTCTACTCCCTTCTGTAGCAGAGTTTGGACAACTGTAAGCACCATCAGTTCAAAGACAAGTAGATGAATTTCCTACTGGAAATCTGCTGACACAAAGTGACTCTACAGCTTTAGTTTTATCAATTTCACAGGATACTTTGAGACAACAGAGTGGGTGACAGGGGAGAAAGATTGTGACTTGTTACATAATCAACAACAATCACTTATGACTACAGACCTGAAACTTTTCTAAACAACTTCTAGAAATTTCTAAATAACTTTTCCAAATTATATCAATCTGTTAAAGTGAAACATGCATTTTTAATTTTTTTAAAAGTTCCAAAGTGTGTCCAATGCTTACCATGATATTCTTTTTATGACGCTTTTCTTTAATATGTTTGTGAGCTCCCTGGATATTTTCAATGTGAACTAAGCAAAGCTTGCATAGGTACTGGCAATTCGCATATTCTGGAGAGCGCTATGAAAAAAATATATTTAAAATTCAGTATCTACTTAATTTATATACACACACATATATAGTTAGAGCAGAATAGCTAGTGATTCTTTTAGAACAGAGTTTATCCAAAACAATATACACTATTTTAAGAGTTTAAATATGCATTTCTTCATCTTCTTAACACTATTAATAAGAGGTAAACAATAAGTTATAAAATGTCACAAAGCTAGAGTCTCCCCAGGCTAGCATATGCTAATTTCTTCAGCTCAAGAAAAACAGATCTTTGAAAAAGCCTGGGCATGTTGCTTTCCACACATCACTGTGAACGGTCAAGAAAAAGCTGTTTCCTTTATTGCAATGAGGACAAATAAGGCACTGTGTCAGATCTGACATATTAGAAGACTTTTCCAGCGGTTACCATGCATTCAAGAGATTATAAGCAACACTACTCCAAGCAGTAGCCACTGGACCTTTTAATATAAGAACATAAGAGGAGACCTGCTGGATCAGACCACATTCTATCTAGTCCAGCATCCTGCTCTCAAATCCCAACAAATGGCCTTAGAGGCATTGTAAAGGCCGAGGAAAAAAAATATCAAATCTCAAATACTTATATCCCCA
>MTQE01001134.1:50773705-50783929 GCA_014337955.1 Aspidoscelis marmoratus | reverse complement strand
TTAAGTCAGAGACCTATTTTTGATCAAGGAGACTCTTGGAAGGGCTAATATAGGACTTCTGTATAATCCAAAACAACACGTCTCACATCGACCGCTTCTTTCTCACCTGCTCTGCTGAGAGCTTTGCAGAGGCAGCAGATCCTGAAACTAGCACATCAGAGACACCTTCTCTCTCCCCCAGCTCCAGCAAAAATCGCTTTGGATGTTTTTCAGGAGCAAAGGAAGGCTCTTCTCTCTCTGTACGTCTATGTCGCCTCCTCTTGCCAACAAACTCTTTTAGCGGGCTTCATCCGAGAAGGGAGATGTCAAAAACCTCCCAACTCTCCAAGAACAACTATGTCAACTGGCAACACTCCCACATCTTTACAGAAGTCCCGCGGATAAAAAACCGACAACGACAAAGCCCACAACCGATCCTGCTGGCCTCCAAAAGTACGAGTGGGGATCCTTTCCCTTTTTTAATCTCTTATTTTCCTTCTCCGAGCGCAGGGCGCAGCCACATCAAAGGCCCTGCCCTTCCCCTTCGCCTCTTTAAACTTTCGATTCTCCCTACAGCGCGATGAGCGCCCAGAGAGGAAAACAAAAGCAGCGAAGCGACTGTGGGAGCCCAGCCGAGAAGACCCGCCCGGGGGTGGGGGGACCTCCCGAGGGAACGGCGGAGCTCCCCATAAAAGCCTCCGAAGGGATCCGGGGGCTCCTGGGGAGGCCAGCCGAGGCCCCCGACGGACCGGAGCCTCCTGCTTCCCCTCTGGCCCCGTACTTCAAACTCGAGCCAGGGACGAGCCGAAGCGCCGCGCAGGGCCGCGTGAGGAAAGACGGCGCACGTCGGCAGCCTCGAGCACCTAACTACCTGCCTGTCAGCCCAGGGATGTTCCCGCCGCCGACGCGTCCTCCTCCATGTCCCGCTCCGGCAGTTGGAGGCCCGATGCAAGCGCCTCAGTCTGGGCTGGCCGCCATGTCAGCCGCGGCGCGCACTGCATTGTGGGGGAGGGGAAGGCGGGCAGCAGGGTGGGGGGGTAGACGAGGCGAGCGGCGGGGCCGGCCGGGGCAGAAAGGAGGCAGGTCCCTTGACCGACACCGGCCCACCCGCACCCACCCGTCGGGAATGGGCGGACCGACGGAAGAGAGCAGGCGTGGGCGTGTGTGGGACCACGAGCGAGGTGGGGGCTGCAGCCCACCTACCGCCAACATCTGTCGCTCTTCGCCCCACACGCGTACGCACCTTCCGGCCTGCTCCTTCCTCAGTTCGCCGTCCTGGGGCGTCAGACAAAGAGGGCGCTCTGATTGAAGGGGCCTCTGGGCTTTCCGGCTCGAGGAGGCGCCGCAGGGTCGCGTCCTTAGCTGGCGGCCGCCTAAGCGTGGTTTAATTTGCCTCCAAGGTTTAATTTAGGCCGGAGGCGAGGCTCAGGCCCTGCACCACTCGGTATTAACGCTTTCTTCATCTGAAGCATTTCTGTGCTTGCCCTCAATTTTAAAAAAAACCCAAGCAGTTCACAGAATAATAATGGTTATAATAATGAAAAAGACAACAACAGGTCAAAGTCTCCACGTAGAAAATCTACAGCAGTGATGGTGAACCTTTTGAGCTCAGTGTGTCAAAATTCGCAAGAAAACCTAGCTTAACTCGGGTGCTGTGTCACATCTAGAAATATTCATAATTTTGTGATATTTGTAGCTCTAGTAAAAAAGTTATATTTTGATATATGTATTTTATTAAAAGCAAAAACAAATAATTCTTTACATTAGTGACTTTTGTTGCTAAATCTTCAATTGAAAGTTGGTATTTCGTATACTTCAAGAACAAGCAAGCACTACATGCCCAGGTGCCAGGGTGACCATGTGTGTCACCCAAAAGGGCTTGGCGTGTCACCTGTGACACGCGTGTCATAGTTTGGCCATCACCGATCTACAGTCAAGCAAAGCGCTTAGTATAACGAAGGACACAACGTGTTTATGCAGGGCCCGCAAGTTCACTTAAGACAATAACAATATGTATCTATGGGTTGGGGTGTGTGTGTGAGAGAGAGCATTTTATTACCTAGTATTTTTATATAACATTTGTATCCTGCCCTTCACCAGGAGGTCCCAGGGTAGGTCACAGCAAAACAATCACTAAAACATACTTAAAAATGTAACCTACCCACAGAGTAAATTGGGTATCACAGCAGAAAAGATTCCCAAGAAAAGATCTCTCAAGCCACGGTTCAACAAGGAAAGCCTACGACCCCAGATACCAGGAAGCAAACAGGTCTCTATAATTGGAAGAGAGGAAACCTTTATATTCCAACAACAAAACCTTAAATCTAATGCTGTGGCCTTAAAACAGTGATGTCATATACCCACAGTAAGCAGCATCACCACATATAACACCTACCTGCAATCTTCAGACCATCTCTAAGGCCAGTCATGCATTGCAGAATATCCAGGCTTAAGGTTACCAGTGGTTAAAGATCTGCAAATCTGGCTGTCGCCAAATCAGGAAAAAGCTTCTCAGTATCCTTTGAAAATGGGAGTGGCTTTAGCTTAGTAGTAGAACAAACTCCTCTTCCCCAAAGTAGGCAGTGGCAGCCCACTTCTGTATTTCTGCCAAGAAAACAGCATAACAATGCCCATAGAATCAGAACTATCCAACAACAATCCTTTGAAGGCTTAGTATTTGCAAAGGGTAGTTTTCATGGTTCTGGAGACTGGAGAAGAGGAGTGCCCTTAAATATGATGGCCCCAATTGGCACTTTGGTTTCTCCCACAGTTTCTAGAACACAGGTGAGTACCAGTATTCCTAAAATATTTTCAAGTGTATCTAACACATTCTGTTATAGATCATTTTTCCTGTCTATTCCAGGTTTAATACCAAAAGAATAAACATTTAGGAACTCGAGGCACATTTTAATAGCACAGAATTAAAAATGTTTTACAGAATGCAATGCAGCTCCCTGAAAATGCTGTCTGTCAACATCATATCAGCAGTCAGCAAGTGCCTGGGCCACAAGAAATTATGATGCCACTTTGTTTCCTTTCAGCTGCTCCCAAGATCTGTTCATTTATTAAGGTTATGGTCAGACACAGCAAAGAAACAGCATCTCTCTCAAGCAGCCTAGAGAAGGCCTCAAGATGGGATGGTTCACACACTAGCCTCCCTCTCGCCACTATTAATTCTGTGGATTCGATTGGGAATGCAAGGACCATGCACTTCTCCCTGAGGCACCCCTTTTATGATTGAAATAACCTCTTTTATTTATTTACTAAGTTTTGTTTACTACCCTGATAAATGACTTCTCACCTTTAAGATCTATGCAAAATAAACACTATCCACAGCAAGCCTTTATCGAATTAAATGTAGGCGAAAAGAAATCTGCCCTGGGGAATAGTTTCTATAGAACCAAGTTAATTTTAAAGAACAATTATGCAGATGCTGTGATCAGACATAACAAAACATGCACCTCAAAAGAAACAGCCTGTGGCCCTCATGTGCCCAACTTTTCTCTATCTCTGACCTTCTAGCAGGACACACAGGTTTATGAGAAGGGGGAGGAGGGGCAGACTAGTGTGTGAACAATCCCAGCTCTAAGCAGTCTCTGAGCTGAGATGTTTTTGCTTGTTTGATCACACACAGCCCGAGACTTAAGAACCCAACAACTGTTGCAATTCCATTCTTTTTTAACAGCAGCATCAGCAGCTTCTTTGCGGCACTTTGCGATGGTGAAGCGGAAGGGACGACGACGACGATGACGTCATCGCCGGCAGGCTTCGGTGGTGCAGCAGCAGTATGCTAGACCCTGAGGGCACTGTGGAGCCCAAAGTGAATTCTCCATTCCCGAAAGTTTTGCTTATTCCTTTAGCCATGCTGATCGTCCTAGGAGCATTGCTCTTGCTAGCATTTTCTGCCTCTGAGCAAAAAGAGGACGATTTTTACTCCTTTAAAGTCATCAACATCAGGGGCAAACTAGTCTCCCTGGAAAAATACAGAGGCTCGGTAAGTTTGCAAGGATGTAAGCCTCTGCTCACCTCTTAAACTAACCAGGGGAATGTATGTCCTCGGCATGCCTGCATGACTTCTAGGGTAGGAGGGAGGAGAAATCTTTTTTAAACTAGTTTGGCAGCGATCTCTTCTTTGGGCCACCTTACCTTGCTGCTCGCGGTTCTGCGGTAGTGCTATATATATTAAAAAGTTTGCAACAGTCGGTTTTCTTCTCTGCTTGTTTCTTCCGATCGTGCTATTTTGCGTATACGTGGCAGACAAACGAGGCTGTCTGCTGCCTTCGATTCCCTCGGAACGACTTCGGTATTCCTGTCTGCAGTCTGAAAGCAGCCGGTCGAGATTCACGCATTTTGTTTTGTTTTAAAAACGTTTAAAGAACTAGGTGCTGATTTAAACTTCGAGGCACTTTAGTAAGTGCACAAAAAGTTTTGTTTGACGGTGATGGAGAAAGAAATGACGGAAGGTAATTTGTAGCTTGGAAGCCACGTCAAAATACTGTCAAGCTTTAAAGTTACAAATTGTAGTTTTATATGTGGGAGAGTTCCATCAGAGAGATAATGGTGTATCCACAGTAGTATTTTGTAACTTCTGCCTTTCTGATATTAGATATACTGTTTTCTTAAAGATCTGGATTCAGATCTTGAAAAATACTTATTACAAAAAAAAAATTGGGGGGGTAGGCTTCATGGTCCTCCTATGACTTCTCTATAGAGTTTGTACACTATAGATATGAGCTTTTGATTTACTTTTTTTCATGGTTCTTAATCTTCAAGTTCCCCAAATTTTTAACTTCTGCGAATTCTTCAGTAGGATTTTTAAAAACAAAATTAAAAATACATAGAAAAAATTGAGAAACGCTTATTTTCTAAAGCAAAACAGTGTATTTATGATCAGAATAAAAAATTACAGTAAGTCAATGCAAAAAGGCAGAACAATAAGAATTGTGCTTTTATTGATCAATACCATGTATCTTAAGGCATAAAAGTAAAAAAGTAATCGTGTACTGGGACCTTACAATATGGAAGTACATGGCATTTGTCTCAGTTCACATACCTACCTGAATCTTTCTGTGGCAAATGTCATTCATTCATTCATTCATTCATTCATTCACATTTGCTATTCCACTTTACCATCTCATAACACTTCAGGTGGTTTACACAAAATGTAAACATTCCGAAGCAGGGTTATTTAAAAAATAAGAAATCTAAGATATTAAAATGGAACTTAAAATAGAAAACTTGCAGTGGCCTTGTAGTCTAAACTGAAAATGCAGACTGAAAATGCAGTTCAGTCATGCATCATGGAGAAAGCTTGCTCCTGAACACCTGCCTCTACAATATGTCAGGCAGCTACAATTGTCAGTAACCAAGTTCCTAAAGAATTCAGGCCCTTACTGCATTGGACCATAGTCCAGATTATATCCTGGAATACAGACCTGCTATCCGGTGCAGACTGTGGCAGGCCCCTACTACCAATCTTGTAAATGTTCAGATGTTTAGTTGTCTAAAACCAACATCTTCAATTAAACCTGTACACAACTGGCAGGTAACATGACCATCTTTCCATGCTGTGCACCATCCTGATGCAACATTGTGCACTAGTTGTAGTCTCTCTTCAAGATCAGCTCCATAGGCATAGCTCCATAGGCTCCATAGGTTATTAGCACATGTACAAGAAATGATTGGCATACCAACCAAGCTGAGGATAAGCAATTGTAACCATTAAGGTTATATGTGAGAACTTGGAGTCCAGGAACACACTCAGGTTATGAAACTGATCCTGTAGGGGAAATGGCATCACATTCAGTACTGTCATAAAAGCCAACTCCCAGACTCAAGTACTGCCTGTTTATGCTTTACTCTGGGCCTTTCTGCGCTTGCTGATGGTGGTCCAGAACCAGTGGGGCTGGATCAGCAAGGCCCTCTGGTTTGGAACATGGTGAAGCATCTAGAAAAGAGCTTATCAGCATACAGCGCTGGTCCAGATCTTCTGCACTGGCTCCAAAGCTTGCACAAACTTTCGGGCCAGCCTCTGAAGGTTTTAAAAGGCTTTGGGACCAGCCTCTGAAGGTCCCTAACTTTGCAGTCCCCAGGGCATGTATTTCAGTATTGCACTTTGGTGCACCACCAAAATGGGTCCCCTAGGATGGAAAATGGAGGTGTGCTGAATACTCCAAGCAAGGCAAAGCTGATAGACAGTAGTCCTTTGATCTGGACTGTGCTCCATCCTGTACTAATGGAGCATACCAGCAGTGGGCAGAGTCTCTCATATTTCACACTAAGATGTGGGAGCGAGGTTCTTGGTGTGCTTTCTAGCAAGGAACACCAGGAAGTGCAGAAGGGCTACTTGATTTAGCTGCAAACTATCTTAACCTTCACTTCAAAGGAGAGATAAAGTCAGGTACCATCTACATACCAGGTGGACTGCTTCAAGAAATGTCAAACCGTGCAATGCAGGAGTCAGAGTTGAATGACTGCCATACTATCTACCCCAAAACCCAGCACTATTTACAGAAAGCGGTCCCTTGAGTGGGACTGAAACCACCTCCAGTTCCTATCTCCCAGAGTTCATTAAGATACTATGATCAATAATATGAAAGCCCACTAGGAAATCAAGAAGGATCTACAGAGTAGGGTTCCCCCTGCACCATCAAGATAGTTGTGTGCTGAAGTCTGTTCAAAAGCCAAATTAAGTGAATCCAGAAAATCAGCTTCATCCAGTAGTTGCTGCAGTTGTCCAACACCAGCCTCTCAATAGCCTTGCCCAAAAAGATGATATTGATGATATCATCGTAGTTTGACATTACTTCAGAACCCAAGGAGGCCCTCTTCAGGAGGGGTCTGATCACCAACTTCTTTAGCTCTCTCAGTATCATTCTCTCCTGTAAGGAGGCATTTGCCATTTGCTAGATGAACTCAAACATCCCTAGGCACCAAACTTTTAAAAGTCATTAGGGGCAAAGATCAAATGAGCAGGCATTGGAACAGATACCTGCAAGAACCTTGTCTATATCCTCAAGCTTCAACATCTAAAAATGATCCCATAGCACATGGTCAGGTGGTTCACTAAAGTCTCTTGTTGAATGGATTCAATTGTGGCATCCAGATTACAGTGGATTTAAGTAACTTTATCTGCAAAATTCATAGAAACTCAGTCCAGTCCAAAGTGCAGGCCTCAGTCCAATCTACGATTAAATGAGAAAGTTCTTCTGGGTAGTTCGCTGCTGATGTTCCTGAAAGGAAACTTTTTTTTTTTTTGCCTCTACAGTTCCCACAGGATAGGTATGATAAAGCTTACTCCATCTGTGTTCTGTCTGTTTCATTGGTCTGTGTTCCTCAGTGAGCCAAGGATCCCTCAGAGCTCAACACAGGTGAAAAATGCACTTTAGTAAGATATCAACCAAAGGGCACTGACAGACAGACCAATCCTATTAGTAAGGAAATGCTTGAAGCATTTAAGGATCACAACATATTTACAATTCTATAGGTCTTCGAGGACAGAAACCAAACTGTAGCAGGAAACCATTTGACTAAATTAACAGGTAACACTTGGTTTCCAGACTTTGGTTCATTTTTAACCATGGGATGCAAAACTAAAAGTTTGATCTGCACAATGCGTTAAGTTTGGTGTATCAGAAGAACAACTCCATTGTTGTCATGGCAGGCATAAAGTTCTGAGCTGGTCCATTACCAGGATCCCCAGCTAAAGATACGCAAGCATATGTGTATGCTACTTTGAGGGACATACCCCACCCCCACCTAAAGGGGACCAGGAACATAGGGTTCTACCCCTTACAAGCCTGGTCTGGGGCATTTTCTCCAGAGGCCTTTCTCTTCCACCACTGTCTCTGCAGTTTTAATTTAAATGGTCAGAAAATTTGGCAATAAATAAATATATACATTCTGTTAAACATGACCACACATTCAGTTTTGTTGGCCAAAAACCAGTTTCTATTGCCAACTAATTCCTATTTTGTTTTACACTTACCGTTAGTACTCCCTATTTTCACTGTAAAGACTCCTCAGAAGATATGGAGGACCAAAGTGTCAAATGAGTCCCTGCTATGTACACTAGATGGCAAACTTGGTCCACAGTTTTTTTCAACTTTCCTATGGCAAGTTTGTCAGTATTTCTGTCCCACTCTATACCCAAAGGTCTCAGGGCTGGTTACATCACTATAAAAACAGACAAAATAAATAAGCTAGAACAGTGATAGGCCTTCACCCAAAGTGATAGGCCTGTGCCTTCACCCGAAGTCCAGGGTAAAGAGGTACATCTTCACCAGACATCGAAATCAACACAATACATAAATACACCCCTCAGAGGAGAGGCTATTCCATAGCCTTGGAGCTATCACCAAGATGAGGCTGCTTCTTTGGTGGGGTATCAGAGGTGGGAGACAGTGGCGGTGGGAGCACTGATGCAGCAGCAATCGCGCCCGCCAGCCAAAGCAGGCAGTTGCGATCAGCCATCCCCACCCTCTATGCAGGCGCAGAATCAGGGCAGAACTCCCTCCTGGGTAGTGACGGCTACGTAGACTGCTACATCACAGCTACGCAGCTTGTGCTCAGCTTCATCCACAGCTATGAAGTCCATGCAAGCCTCCTTAGCTGTGAGTGGTTGGGCAGAGCCAGGGCCACCTGCATGTGCAGCTCTGCTCCTGCTAGGCCCACCCCTGGTTGTGCATCCTTTAATCCGGTCGTCAAGGCTGAAGACCAGACTGTGGATACCTTTAAAGGGGTACACAGGAAATCAGGATTTAAGAACCCAAAGGACCCATTAAATCCAGATTTCTCCAGCCCTCATGGCGACAGAGCCTTTCAGGATGGGGTCCTAAAGGAGTCCTCTGTGGGGACAGGGCCTTCTTGATCGATACCAATCGGGTTCCTAATGGGGTCTAAATGGGGTCTTTAGTGCTTGTACAAAAACGTCCTTATAGGGCCCTTCTGCACTGGCTGGTATACCAGGTCAGCATGTATCAGAGGACTCTCTTTCCTGCATGCTGGTGCAATCTAAGGGAGGTCTTCTTGGGCTTGTGTCCAGTGCAGTGTGTGAAAAGAAGGCTCCTAGTGGGCTTGCTGATCCAGTATACTGGCCAATATGTCCATAGTCAAGCTTCCCCTAATAAAGTGCTCTTCTGATTGATTCCATGTTATTTTATCTGTTCCAGCAGATGTTAATATTGGGGTTAACATTATGAGTTCCTGCTCTTCAAAAACAAACATTTCATCACTGTTTCTATTTCTACTTATTGACTCCAACTGTTTTAGGTTTCCTTAGTTGTCAATGTGGCAAGCGAATGTGGATATACTGACAGCCACTATAAAGGGCTTCAGCAACTGCAGAGAGATTTTGGTTCTCACCATTTTAATGTGCTGGCATTCCCCTGCAATCAGTTTGGCCTTCAAGAACCAGGGAATAGCAAAGAAATCGAGAATTTTGCCCGAAAAACATATGGAGCCTCCTTTCCCATATTCAGCAAGATAGCAGTTAAGGGCACTGGGGCAAATCCAGCCTTCAAATACTTAATTGGTGAGTACAGCATGTTCAAGCAGGTGGCCTTAAATTGCTTTATCCTGAGAATGGTAGATTTACTGTAACTAAGCAATACTGTTTCATATTGGGAGTAGAAGGATATCAGTATTTAGCAAGGTCTACAAGGCAGCTCTCAATGCATACAAGGTTACACTGAGGACAAGGGCTGCTTCCACACAGGCCCTTTAACACCCATTAAGCACGCATTCCAATGTGCGCCTCCGCACACGGGTCGCTATGTAGAACACTTCTGGTGAGGGGTGTCTGCACAGTGAGCCCGTTTTTAATCCAGATTCCGGTGGCAAAACCGGTTTGCTGCCGGAGCGTTCGCATTAGCAGGGGCAATTAAGCACACTTCCGGTATGTGTGTCCGCACCTATCCGTCCTTAATGCGTGCCTAATGGGTGTTTTTAGCACACAACATATTTAGTGGTTTTGCGCTGTGAATCCGCATCCGTTTCGGATGCAGCTGCACAGCGCAAGTGTGCTAAAACACGGGCCACCCCCGGCTCGCCACGATTGGCTCCCTGGAGCCAAGCCTGGCGAGCCGGGGGGGCTCCTACCTTTCAGCTCGCCCTTGCCCCAGAAGCGGCGGATCGCGGCTTCTGGAGCCAGGGCGAGCTTGCCTAAAGCCCGCCCTAGCCCACCCTTGGGGGATAACAGCGGATCCCCTCCTTACCTGGTCGGCGTCGCCCCGAAACTGAAAGCAG
>MTQE01001134.1:50727972-50769340 GCA_014337955.1 Aspidoscelis marmoratus | reverse complement strand
GGATTAAAGAGAGCCTGTTTCCATGTTAGTTTGGCAATGGGGTCTAGAGGCTAGGGGGAGAGGGCACCCTTGGGGGGAGAGCCCCCAAACCTAAGCTTCTAAGTCATTTTGAATTCATTTTGAAGTCTGTGCAAAATAGCTCTGGAGCGTCTTTGAAGTCTGTGCTGATCTTTGGAGTGAATTTCAAAGTCACTCCGAAGTGACTCCGGAGTCACTTTGAAGTCACTCCGAAGTCACTTCGAAGTTTACTCCAAAGATCAGCACAGACTTCAAAGATGCTCCAGAGCTATTTTGCGAAGACTTCAAAGAGACTTCGAAATGATTTTGGAGATTGCACCCCCTGTCCCCCCAAACACCTGGGGTGACAGGCAAACCCCTTGTGGGTAGATCCAGATTTCCAAATGGGTGCTCCAGTGTTTCCATGGCTATTGGGTGCTAGACCACCCATGGAAACACAAGTACCCATTCCCTAGATCCGGATCTTCTTAGAACTGGATTAAAGGAGCGCGGTGGAAAAACATCCTATGATATGGACAGGTGGGGCATTCAGGCCAGATGCAGAGCATGATGTTATTTTGCCAGACTCTCAGTGCTGTAGTGGTACTAGAAATTTGATGCTTCTTTTTTCCTACTGGGAACACACCTGGCTGGCAACTTCAAAGGGTCTCCAATGTTGGCCCAGGCCAGGATGCAATAATATGGATGACCCCTGGTGTATACCACCAGTATTTTTCCAGTCTTGACCCAGATTACACAGTCCAGGCCAAGACCAGCCTCCATGAAAACTAGCCATGTGGAAACCGCACAACAAGTTGCAGATGGATCCAACTAGAGAAAGGACTCCTTTCATAACAAATACTAGGCTTTGTCACACCCTTACTTCAAACCTTCTTCAGACTACCTTCAGGTCTGACTATTCATACCTTTTCATTCCTATCAGTTTTATCTGTGCATTTCACCCTGGGAAGTCTGAATGGAGGGTGGAAAGTCCACCTACTATTTAGACTTTCTTGAATGGAAAGTTTACAAATAAAACAGATAGAAACAAAAAGGTGTGAGCAGTCAATGGCCAGAAGAAGGTTTAAAGTGATGGTGTGACCATCAAGTGTTTTTGCCCACTTGACAGGCTTTCAAGTGAAATAATAATGAAATGGGCCAGCAGATGCATAGGTAACCATTGCTGTCGCATTAACCATTAACCCGGGACTCTTTGGGGAATGCTTTCCCAGTAAAAGCCCAGGGAAAATCATAGGTTTTAGCCCACATCTACCCTTAGCTTTTGAAAGTCAAAGCTAATATCCTAAAATAGCAAATAAATTACTTAACATTGAAATGTAGGAAAACATTAACACAAATTCAACACTAACGATTTACAAACCAATTAATAAGGCTTAGAATTGAGAAATATTGCTATTTAAAACACTGAACAAATTCCAACCAGCTGGCAGTTCCTTATTAAACAGGCAAGCAGAAAATGATTGATAATATATTATTTTGGAGGGAAAACATCCACAACTTTTGTACAATCAGAAAAGGGCTTCTGATGTAAAGACATGGAGGAACAAAAGCTACAAATTATGCTATGGGTTTAAAGAGGTTGCAATGTTTTTATTCTATGGCCTCAGTGCTGCCAGCCAGGGGCTATTTGAACTCAGGAAATGAGCCACTGACAGGCAGACAACAGTGGACTGAGTAGATCTACTCAAGCAGTGGCAAGAAGTGACAAAACGGCTGTCAGAAGATCAGAGATAACATTTGTGGATCATCCCCACTACTGTGCCTGTTATCCTCACAGCCACCACTAACAGCAAATAAGAGGCAGTAAGGTCACTTCTTGTGGGGTTGCCACCAAACAGCTCTTCCAAACCGTCGACACCATGGAGGCCCAGGAATCTTGTTTCTGTGAAATACAACCAGCACCCTTCCTGGATCACACTCAGAATAATCAAAACCATGTTATAACTCTCCTCACATCCTTAAACCATAGTTCAAAATTCAGTTTGAATTTGGATTTCTTGAAAATTATGTAAGCATGCTGAGTGAGAGAGGCTATATAACTTACAAGGCTGGCTGTTCAGGTTCTACAGCTGGACTTAATGAGAAAGAAAAAAACAGATATGATGCAGGATGGCATAATTTTATTCATGTATTCCAATATTTTTGTACATGCTGCCTTTTAATTTCAAACATTACATATAATTTTGTATTCCATGGCAATATGATAATAATAATGATAACAACCTAGTTCTTAATCTTGTGTTTGTTTGTTTTTCCTATTCTTGGTTTTCTCTATGCCTTATTTTCCATCATGAGAGGAATCTTCTCCCTCCATGTTGGGAACCCAACAACACCTTTTAAGAAGTTCTGCTAAGTTAGCTGATACTTCACTGCCACAATTCCATTTTTATTATTATTTCAGTAGCATCACAGACTTTTTCTGCGGGATGCTAAGGATAAGTAAAACATCAAGCGCAGAAAGCAGATATACACAAAGTATGTAAAAGCTTTGGAAATTAAGAGTTCAATTAACTGGCCTAAATCTGATAGACTGGTTAACATGCAACAAATTGTGTCCTTTTGGCACATTTATTTTTCCTTCTCGGTTTATGATCAGTGTCAAAAATGTGTCACCAAAAGCCAATATGAACTATTTTACATTAATTTAAAAGGCAAGAGTGAACAAAAGTGTGTCAAAGCTACCTGGATGGTGTCACATCTGTGCCATTTTTATGCAGCTATTTATATATTATAATTATATATTCCATCTTTCATCCCATTTTTCTTCTTGATTATTCTGATTTCCTTCCATTGTAGGTGTTTCAGAATAGCGGTAAGGGCCTGCACCTATCTCACTCTGAAGAGAAAACGTACGGAAAAGATCTGATATAGGCTCTTCATTATAAGTTTCAGTTTCACCAGTTTTTAATGAGACTGTGTCTCTATTCCCATTTGATAGCAAATTTCGTGGATCCTGTTGTTGACTCCTTCGTGAATGCTGACTCCTTCTATCCTAAAATACACAGAAATTTACAATTTTAGACTCTTTCCAGATGAGGCAAATATAGTACCAGTAGAGCATTGGTACAATGGGTTCACCTTATGTAGCATAAGTAATCCCATTACAACCCCCTTTTTCACTTTTAGGCCCAGTTCCCACTAGGACTTTTTTGAGTGTTCAAAATAGCTTCAAAACACTCTGTCCACACTGAAAAGTGGCTTTTCGCATGAAAAAGAGGAGTAATAATGTGGGCTTGCCTCCTGAACTGTAGCGAGAACAGTTTTCTTCAGGAATAAATTTACCATGGATTTGGGAGATTTGTTCTGCATGCAGCCCGGTTTGGGGGCTTTGCATGAGGACACTTGGTATAGAATTCATATTTGATTCAGACTACAGAGTGCATGGGGACATAACCAAAGTATTGTGTAAATCTGACTTACTACAAGGAAGCAGAAGATACAGTTCACAAGTGAGCAGTCCCTAAATTGCATGGGACACCCCTGGCTGGTGTTTGACTCCACACTAGCTTCTCCTAATTTGGCTTTTGCAGTATTACTGCACTGATTATGGACCCTCATAAAAAATAAAGATACCTTTTGATCATCTAAATGTATATCAGCCAAGTATGCAGAATCTTCAGGCAGCATATTAGTGGGTTCCCCTTGTACATTGCCTTGCAAGGGATATGGTTCCACACAAAAGAGTACCGCATCATGTACAGTTGGAAAGAAGTGTGCTTTTGTGATACACTCATCAAAAAAATCTTGCTTGTCAAAGTTCCTTATTACAGAAGCTGTGTGATAAAAATTAAAAAGGGTCACTTATAGTGGAAATGATTGTAAAACAGTGGTTTTCACTCATGGTATTCATGCAGACAATAAACCAAGGTGGCTAAAGTTGTATTTACAATTATTGCACTTACGATGACAAGCAGCTATCAAGACTGTGATGCCAATGTTCTGAAACACATGACAGAGCTGTGAAATAAAGCAGGAAGCCTTAAATTAGTGTGGGTTTTTCCCCCGCCTTCTATATATAGCTTTGTTCAACCTATCGAAAGTTTAACCTATTTGCTATTCTGCATTGTCTTAGTCAGCCAAAAATGTCAGTTGCATCCTGCCATCAATGCAGAGGTCTGGAGAAACTTGATTGATATCTTCAGTGCCCAGGGACGAGCCACATTCTCCGCTGCAAAGTATGGAATATATTTCTCTACACAGTAGAAAAGGTCAATTTGAAAAAAAATAGTAATACAGATGCAGCTAGAAACCAAACATTTTCACATTAAGACAAAACCAGTAGTACAGAGAAATAGCTCTTCCCACTTTTACATATTCTAAGTAAGAGGATGAATTTTGAGATGCAAGCAGAAGGAAAGAATAGATAGTTGTACAAATTCTCCTGTTTCCCTTGCTCATGTGCAAAATGCCCATAATTGCTGTATTTATGCTTCATTTAAAAACTTAATAGCTACTCTTCTAGCCTAATTAGTAAAATAATTGGACCCTTGAAGATCCCAACCCAAAGATGTCAAGATTCATCTTGGAGTGCTTACTTGTAAGTATGATAGGTAACCAACTTACTTCGCTAATACAGATCCCCCAAAGGCCTCAGGTAGCGACAGCTATACGGATAGGATTTTAAAAACAAAATTAAAAGTCTAGTTTGGATGAACTATCATATGGGCCAACAAATCCACATTCTGCAAACTAATGTCTGCAGGAAAAATGAAGATCTGGCTGTCATCTCCAGTTATTATTCATTAAGTAGCTTGTATGTTTAGCCAATAGGGAGAAATAAATCAGTATTGTATTTTACATCTGTATTCTGTCTGGTTCAAGGCAACAAATATCAGTTCCTTTCCCTCTGTTTTATCCTCCCAGCATTCCTGTGTGGTAGTATAGTGGTAAAAACTGACTTAAGGACAACCAGTGAGCTCCATGGCTGAGGCGGGAGGAGATTTGAACTATGGGCTCCCAGGTTCTCATCTAATTTCCTAGCTTGTCACTGAACTAACAAAAGATGAATCATTGGATGAATCATTTTTTTGTAAGCCTGTAACCTAATCTGATTCCTCCTAATTGATATTTCCTGCTAAAACTTGACAGGAAATGTAAATAATACAGCATGAAAGTCCAGGAAAATCTGAAGTTCCAAGCATATACTTTCTATGTTTACTGGTCTATTACAGGTATTGCTGAACCTTCTCTTCTCTTATGACCCATTCATTATTTTGGGTCATAAGAGGCAAAAGATATGAATTATGTTATCATGACCCATCTGGTGGCTTCAAGGTTATAACTCCACTTTGGATTTTATAGTTAGCTGAGCTCTGGTTTCTGAGGGAAACTGAAGAAAAATTAACATAAAAAGCAGAGCAGGTTTTTAAAAACAGATCTATTTTTTAAAAACAAGGTGAGAAGAGAAATTAAGACCATACATGTTGAAGGTTTCCCATAATAAAGTGAATTCTAAACCTTGACCATTCCTCTTTGTACACTCTTTTATTATTTCTGTGTGCACATATTTAGGACAGAGATGGTGCAGGTGTTAAATTTAGGACTACCACTCTTGAGAAAAGCGTAAAGCTTAGTTCTGCAGTCCAGAAATATGCAAATCACCAAACATTATTTCTTTGCTGATAAATGAAATCCAGGCCTTGTGATCATCTTTTGCAACAGTATTTGTTATTCCACTTTTCCAAACATGAAAAAAATTGTCATTCAAGTTACTACTAATTTTAGAGTGGTCAGGTGCAAAAGGCAGTAGGCCTCTTGTCAGATGCTGAAATATATAGTATTTTCTTCTTGCCATCCTAATTGATATGGTAACTCTTATGACCTATTTAATCTACTTATTTCACTTTCTGCTCATATGGGCATTCAAGGCCGTCACCGCTGTTTCCTGTTTTTAATCTCTGGGGCTTAATCTCTAATTTAATTTGATTATCCTTCTGTGCTCTTCTCTTACTCTGTTGGATTTTTATGTCTTATCTCAGTTTTTTTATAAAAAAAAATCTGTGTAGTCCTTGGGTAATATTGGTCTTTACTCCTTATACAGTGGTACCTCGACATACAAGTGCCCTGACATACAAGTGTTTTGAGATACAAGCCGCCGAGCGAGTGATATTTTGCTTTGAGATGAGAGCAAGATTTGAGATACGAGTATGTAAATACAGTACAGTACATAACAAAAACAACTGAGGTGGTGTTTTGGGAGCTGGAATGGATTAATGGGAAAATTGCTTTGAGATACGAGCGATATGACATAAGAGCAAGGTTACGGAACGAATTAAACTCGTATGTCAAGGTACCACTGTAATTGGTTTGCCCTCCATCAATTTTGGCATCCATCCTGTAATTCAAAAGCCCAAATGCAGGCACTGTCCTCATCATGAAACTTGCTTTTGTAGCTCAGATTTATGCAGATATTGCTCTCAGGATGGAGGATGTATGTTCCACCAAGAGTCTGCTGTAGACCTAAGGAACCCTGAAGGTATATGGCAGCTTTGTGTGGAGTGTTTTACTGTTTAAGAAATTTGGTACATGAAGGGGTTAAGTTTTGCTACATGGCAAACAGGACTTTAACTACATGTGCCTTCCTCTGCTGGGACAGAAGCAGGGAAGGACTGCCTCAAACAAACAAAAGTATGTTGACCCTTTTAGTGGGTAATCTTGAAACATCTCACTGCTCCAACTGTCCCTATTTATTCCACATCAACGGCAAAATAGTCACCATTGCAATCATCCCCTTTTTCTCCCATAACTTTTTCATGTGCTTGATGAGATCTTGCTTACATCATTGTGCAAATGTTTAATGCTCACCTATAATTTCTAAACAGAAACTGTATCTTAGGATATATCTACATGTATGGAAATGTATTGTTAAGGGGTGGTAAGTGGGTACTTCCATTACATGCATATGTTCCCTCCTTGCTCCACTCAAATGGCTGAAAAAGATGTTTCGGGATACCCTCAAAATGTGCCTTTGGAAATAATGGTTTTGATCTACCGTATGGCTGTATTGATCCTGATGACAATGCATCTTCCCAATGGCAGTTCCACCTGCCAAAACCTTTTTTTCTTTTCCTTAAAAAAAAAAAGTTGGCTGACAAATCCAAACCATTGAATGACTGCCAAATTGCACGTCCATCCATTTCTTCTCAATAGGCCCTCTCTATCTGTTGCACAAAATTTGATCACCTGGATTTGAAAAAAACATAAGTGGGAAAGCTTGCTTTTGGGGAACAGAGTGAACAGTTGTTCCTTGAGAGGCCAATCAACTGAATGCAATCTCTTTTCTATATATAGGGAGGGACTCACTTAGGGTACAGGACAATAAATCTAGCCATGCAGTCTTCCATGGGAGCTGATCCTGAGTGTTTTTCAGGCACAGCATATAGATTTAAAAATATGGCATGTGGGAGAAAGTGGAGATCTAGAGAGAAAAAGACACTATGGCCCAATCCCCAAAAGACTTATTAGCCCCTCTCGGCTTCCTCTGCCATCACTCTGTTATAGCTGACTTTAAAAGTCCCCTCCACTTCCGGAATAAGCGCCCCCATGGTAGCCGCAATCTAAACGGACTTTCCGTCCCCAAAGAAGCCTGTTTCCTTTCCCCGCATCTTCCCCCCCCCCCGCCCCCTCTCTTGTTAAAAGGAAAAATAGCCAGATCCCGTCTCCTGAAACGGCTTCCCGCCCCTAGCAAAGGCAGATGATCTCTCATTCATTCACTTTCAGCACTTACTTTCACTCAGTTCTCTGTTAGAAAAGGCTTTCCGTCCCTGCAAAGTCAGCGGCTGCAGCCATCGGCAGCGCGATCCTTCGCTCATTCTCTTTTAAGGCTTTCACAGATCACTGATAACAATGTTGCAATTATGAGCAATTCTGGCTCTTTTTACAAAGGAAAGGAAGCGAACCTGCTGCATTTCTCAGATGTGTGAATGCTTTTTGGCTGTGTGTGCAGGCAAGCAATCCCCGCCCCTTTTGCCACGGAGCGTCCTCAAGGCAGATATAGCGAGCAAAACCCGCGAATCGCCGAAAGAGCGCTGGAACTCTTCTTTAAAGTGCACGTATTTTATCGCGGGTGTCTCACTTTCCTAAGCTCCCTAAGAGCCTTGTAAAGCCTGAAATGGGGCCGCTCAGAGGCAAAAGAAGAGTTCCAGCAGACTTTCAATTGCATGGGGACAGGGCCTATGTGAATCACCCTATGTAGTTGTAATCTTAGATATTAGGACAGAGAGAGTACATGCATATCCCTTACATAAAGGTATCCCTTACATAAATGCCTCAGAATAATAAAATCACAATCAAAGTCACTAAGCTGCAAAACTCATATAACTTACCTCACGTAACAAATAAGAAGCCTGTAAATCAATAAAGTGAACCATGCTGAAATCTAAAATAATGGTGTGGGTTGTGTAAGCTGCAGATTCTGTATCAAGTGGGTATAAGCGAGTTACAGATTTTGTTGCAGGATGGTGGGAGCAAAGCCATAACCTGTTAGGATCTTCTTTTACATATTCATGTCCTGTTGCCTTATTGCAATCTATGTACTGGATCTCAGAAGGCTGCCGGCTCTCAATTCTTGACCACCGTACCAATGCCAAAGATGAAACCGATGATGTCCCATTTTCTGCATGAACTCGCTTGATAAGTTTCTCTCTATAAGGTACCTAGAATGCCATAGAGTTGAGTCTAGACCTTGTAGGGTGATACTATAACTCAATTTTTCTTTCTTAAAAAAAAAAAATCTGGAAAAGCTATCTTTATGGATATTACAAAGACAGGTATAAATACACTAGTTTAAAGAAAACAGTGGCTGCGTCCAGATTTGCAATATACTTCGCTGTCCCTGCGAAGCTGATTCTTGTCGATGATCAGAAGCCACGTAGGGGCATTGCTTCCAGTTGCCCTGACAGGGTGGTCGAAAGCTGTGCTGTCCCGGCAAAGTGACTTCCCATGGGTCAGATGGGATGGGCCATTACTCACTGCGAGGGCGCAGCATGTCCCTGAAGAAGCGAAGTAAAAAACTGCTGATTGGTCAGCATCTTTTTACTTTGTATCCTTCAGTTGGATGCTGAACCACTGCTGCAGGCAGAAGAAAGCTGCACTGCTTTGAGGTAAGTCTGGACGCAGCCAATACTTATAATCCAGTAACTCTACCAACTTGAATATGGACTAAAATTCTGGGAAATGTTCTTATAGTTTTAGGGTGTGATCAGACATGGTTTCTTTCCCAAGTCATTACTTTAGGAAAGAACATCCAATCATCAGACACCATAATAAAAGTGCCTTCCAAACTGGCACTGGTGCCTGATGCAATGGAACTTACTTATTTGCCTAAATAACAATTCAGCATGTCTGCTAGAAAGTGCTAGGCTGTAGGACGAATTAAAGTGCTTGGCTCTGTAATATCTGTATAGGAACTTCAACACAGTATCACTTTAACAAAGTAGTATGTAGAAATTCCTGACCCTTGGCAGTGGTTCAGGTGGCTCACAAACACAGGCACAGTTTAGATCATTATTCACTCCTCTAACACTAGACATACTGACTGAGATCAAAGCTCTCATCTCATTTTCATCAAGGGGCACAGCCTTCATATCCATCTGAAACAGAACAAAGCATAATTTATTACTAATGGCAGCCTCTTTTTTATTTTTAGAGCAGAAATTGAGTGTATAAACATGAATAGAGAGCATCATTTACCTTGTCTAAAATATAGGATTTGAAATGCTTCATATTTGCAAAAGAAATTGAAGCACAGCACTGGAATATTTTCACCCCATGAATTTCTGCAACCTGGAAAGAGAAAGATTAATTCTTTACCAGCAAAAATTCCATGGTGGAGCATTCTTGTTGAGGACATCAGTCAGGCCCTTTTTCCAGGTGACTCCTTTCCACACCTGCAAATAGGCTTCTGTGTCCTTTCTGCTAAATATTTTGTTCTGTAACTTTTAAAATTCTTCACAAGAATACTGATGCCTCTGCTCTGTGCATCACAGATGCGTATTGGCTACGCGAGAACTCATAATTTCATTGAGGTATTCACATCTTGAAATTTATACTTTTGGCATGATATAAAAATGAGATAGCAAAATTAAATATTAATATCTTGAGAGAGCATGAACTGAAATGGACAGGAACAGGGAAATCTAATTCAGATGACCATTTCTTCTACTGTGGACATGAATCTCTCAGAAGGAATGGGATAGTCCTGGTAGTTAATAAAAGACAGAGAAAAGTAGTACAGTCTCAAAAATGACTGAATTTTTTGTCTTGGATTTGAACAAAAAATTCAACATCATAGTAATCCATGTCTATGTCTCAATTGCTGATGCTAAAAAGGCTGAAGTTGGCCAATTCTATGAATCTTCTAGAACTAACATAAAAAATGCTACTTTCATAATAGAGTACTAGAATGCTAAAATAGGAAATCAAAAGATAACTGGAATAATAGGCTTCACTATAGAGCACTAAGTGAATCAGGACAAAGACTAGTAGATTTCTATCAAGATAACACGCAAAAAGCAATAATGAAACCAGAACGGCTATATACTTTGCAGCCAAAGATGAAGAAACTCTATACAGTTAGTAAAAATAAGAACTGGAGCTGACTGTGGACTTCTTATTGCAAAATTCAGACTTAAATTGAAGAAAGTAGGGAAAACCACTATACTATACAGATATGACCTAAATAATATCCCTTATGAATATGCACTGGAGGTGATGAATAAAGGGATTAGACTTGGTAGATGGAGTGCCTGATGAACGACGGACAGCAGTTTGCAACCCTGTACAGGAGGCAGCTACAAAAAACATTTTAAAAAAAAGACCACAAAAGCAGAATGGTTATCTAATGAGGCTTTGCAAACAGCTAAGGAAAAAAAAAATATATCGATTATTAGTAGATGTGAAAGATGACATATATTAATGTTTGGGAGGAGTATGCAATGCTACGAATAAGGCTACTGGGGCTGATGGAAATCCAGGTGAAGTTTTTAAAATCCTAACAAGTGATGCTGTTAAAGTGCTGCACTCAACATGCCAGCGACTTTGAACTGGAAAATATCAGTTTACATTCCAGTACCAAAGAAATGCCCAAACTACTGAACAACTGCACTCATTTCACAGGCTAGCAAGGTTATGCTCAAGATTCTTCAAATTAGGCTTCAGCAAGACCAATATGTGAACTGAGAACTACCAGAAGTACAAGCTGGTTTTTGAAGAGTTAGAGGAACTAAAGATCAAATGACCAACATTTGCTGGATTATAGAGAAAGCAAGGGAGTTTCAGAAAAACATCCACATCTGCTTCCTTGACTACTCTAAAGCCTTTGACTGTGAGGATCACAACAAATTGTGGCAAGTTCTTAAAGAGGTGGGAGTACCAGACCAACTTACCTGACTCCCAAGGAACCTCTATGCAGGTCAAGAAGCAAAGTTAGAATGAACACAGAACAACTGATCAGTTCAAGATTGGGAAAGTAGTTCAACAATGCTGTATATTGCCATCCTATTTATTTAACATATATAAAGAGTACATCGAAATAAACGCTGGACTGGATGAATCAAAAGCTGGAATTTCTGGGAGAAATATCAACAACCTCAGATATGCAGTCAATACCATTCTTATGGCAGAAAGTGAAGAAGAATTAAGGAGTCTCTTGATAGGAGTGAAAGAAGACAGTGCAAAGCTGGCTTGAAGGTCAACACTGAAAAAAGATCATGGCATCCAGTCCCATCATTTCTTGGCAAATAAAGGGGGAAGAAATGGAAGAAATGTCGGATCTTATTTTCTTGGGCTTAAAAACATGACAGATAGTGACGGTAGCCATGATATTAAAAGAGATTTGCTCCTTTGGAGGAAAGGCATAACATGGACAGCATACTAAAAGGCAGAGACATCAGTGATGACAAAGGTCCATACAGTCAAAGTTATGATTTTCTCAGTAGTATTGTATGGCTATGAACGTTGGATCATAAGGAAGGCTGAGTACTGAAGAATCAATACTTTTGAGAAGTGGTGCTAGAGAAGATTTGAGAGTCCCTTGGAGTGCAAGGAGATCAAATCATTTAGTACCAAAGGAAACCAACCCTGGAAGGACTAATACTGAAGCTGGAATACTTTCGCTGCATAATGAGAAGACAGTACCATTGGAAGAAAAATCTGATGCTGCGAAAGAATGAAGGCAATAGGAGAAGGGGACAGCAGAGGAAGAAGTGGACTGATAATGTCATGGAACAAAAACATGACAGAAGGCCCTGTCCATGTAATCACAGAGCTGCACATGAACATCAACAAGTAGTACTCATGTCAAAATGACAATGCTGTACTAAACAGCACATATTGTTGCATTTAATTACTATATATTTTTAAAAGAACAATGAGCATAAAGTACGCTCCTAGAGATGCTCTTCGCAGTATTTCAGCCATTTTGCTTTTTCAAGTGTGGTTCTTCAGTTACATACAATGCCCTAATAGAGTATCATTCCTGGAAATAGTTGAACTTGATAATGCTAGCTGCTGCTATGCTAATGGAAGTACAAAACAATATTAATTTTTTTTATAGCATACTCATTAATTATTCCCCACTCCTTACCTCACTATAGTCAGAAAAACCGCGATAAATATTGGTGTTTGGAATCTGGCCCAATGGCATCATCTTCATTCTGAAACAGATGCAAAGTTAGAGCTCCTTTCTTCTTGGCTAATGAGCACAGTTGGCAGCATATTTTGCCAAGGAAATAAACCATGATGGACACAGAAAGTTGTACAACTTTGAATTTAAAGAATGGAGTATTCATAAATGATATGCAGCTCCTCTTAAAGATTACACAGAATCAGGAAAGACTAGTGGAAAAGGAGGCATCCAAGAGTCAACTGAGCTGTGTTTTTATTAACATTCTCAAGATTAAGAATAGCTAAAGCTTTGCAAAGCAATAGCATAATGTTCACTTGTCAAATAAATTTCTGAGGCTGCATATTTACTTGTTTTACTAAATGTATCTAAAAATACAAAAATAAAACACACGAAAAGTGGCAGGAAAGAAACCCGTGTGTTAGGAAAGCACCAACCTCAGAAGAATCTGATGATGGCCTTAATGGGACATTTATATTCTTGGTAGTATAATATAGTGATAGAAATCATAGCTATGCAGAACAAATTGACTGCAGTTATGAGGACAATTCATTCCCAAATGAAGCATTCAGCCTCAGCTTCATAGCAACAGAATGAATTTGAGACCGCTAGAAAGGGAGTTCAGTTTGCAAGGCACAGTCATATCTTGGATAGGGGTAGTAAGAGGAGGAGGAGAGACTCTAATCTTGCAAGATAAAAATAATTGAGCCCAAGCCAAAAATGCCACTCAAAGAAGTAAGCTGATTAAAAGTGGAGAGAGCTTCCTGCAGTGTTGAAGGATGCTGTAAAGTGCAGCAGTCTTTGAAAGTATGCAAGATACTAACACATAAAAACATAGACTGCTCAAAGAAGGAAGACTTTTAGAAGAGTGCTAGGTTGTTTCCACACAGTATGGGTATCCCACGACATGTTAGTTGATTCAGACAATCTGACCCACAATGAGCTGGGCTGCTGCTGCCTCGTAAAAAAGGGCTATCCACATCGTGGATGGACCATCCTGGCCCAACTTTGGCTGTTTAGGCTAGGTGCTCAGAAGTGGCACACTTCTAGCACCACTTTTAGGTGCCAGGCATGGCGTAAGCAAGGGCTACTGGTCCAATATGCCAGCTGGAATTTTTCACAGTCCATGCCTAAAGCAGGCTATGCTGCCATTTCACATCATACAATTCCTTATCTAGTACAGATAAAATGGTTTACTGGGAGGCATGGCCTCCCAGCAGACCAGTCCATGATGCAAATAATTCCTTCTATAGGTCTACTGACCCATTGAGGACAAGACTCCTGTCTTTGCAACAGACCTTGATTGCTCCATCTGCTGAACCTTAACTGAATTCATTTCAGGTATGCAACAGGCACTAGTGAATGGGGAAACCAGCAGCTGGAACTAAGCAGCTGCAGAAACTAGTAATGCTGTAATGCATCTGAGACTGTCTTCATATCCTTTGCTATGCCAAAGTATCTAGGGCACAGTATGGGAGTTAATTAAGAAGCTTAAATGAAGTGTTCTTGGCTAATCATTTCTAAGATAGCTGGATTGAAGAGCCCTTCGAGAAGTAACAGCTATCAACAAAAAGCACCCTCCCCAACTTAAAACATCAGAAAGCAAAAGCAAAAGCACACAGTGAGAGAGAAAAATGGGCTTTAACAGGAGAGAGGAGTAACTTAAAGCAATGACAGCCACAGAAGCTGTGCTCAAAACTTTGCTTCAACACTTAAGGTCCAAACTGTAAGAAGAAAAAGAATAGCCTCTGTCTTAGGCAAAAGTAGGACACTAATGGAGGAAGCAGTCCCGTGGGGTTTTTTACATCAATCATGAAGGAAGTTGAAGTATATCCCTCATTCTTTCCCAGAAAACTATGTGGCAAGATCTACACAATGCCTTTATCATGCCACAAGGCTGTCCTGAAGGTGCAAGGGACTACAAAAGAGCGCTCAGAGGGTCCATGGTGGTATGTACCGGCTACCTTTGAGTGCTCTTTCTGCTATAAACAATTATTAGAGCAGAGAAACAGCAGAGTGGACGAAATAACTCTAGAGCTCTTCCTCTTATCACTCTGTCTTTCCTCCTTTGCTGCCTTGTTTTCTTGAACACAGTAAATGGCTAAAATTCCAACCATTTCCTGTGTCTCTGAAAACTTTTCCAGGTGGAAATATCGAACCTGGGGAATGAAAATGTAGCAGTCCTCTCAATGCTTCTACTGGTTAGACAAATGCAAACTTGAAATCCAAATCATTTAAAAGGGATAACAGCTGATATAAAGAAATCCAAAAGTAATAGACCAAGGTAACCACCATCATCTTCTTCTCATCCTCCATTTCCCACTTGTCTTTACAACAGGCATCAAGAGATGGAGAATGTCATAACGTGTGTGTGTGTGTGTTTGATTTTAAATGTTGTTACTGGCCCTGAGACCTTCGGGTATAGGGCCGGGTAAAAATGCAAATAATAAATAAATAAATGTTTCTGGTTATTCTTCTAGTACAGTGTACTCTAATAACAGGAAACAGAATTTCCTTTTCTACACAGACATTCATCTTCAGCCCCATCATGCAATACCAATACCTGTGTGACCTAACACTTATTATGAAGAAGGCAAATCCCAAAGAAATTGCCAAGCCGATATCCAGTCCAAGACAGAGCACAGCCAGGAAGGTCACTATCCAAATTCCCTTTAAGGAAAAAAAAATGGGATAAGAGCAAGACTGAGTGCATACTGGCACCACCACCCAACCCAAATTCTTGCAAATAAAACAGCCAGCTGTTCTGATAAAGCACCTGGGAATTCAAAATGTCCTACCTATTAAGAACGCTGGAGGAACCTGTTCTGATCCTTGTTCCTACTGGGGATACCCAGAGCCCCCGACCCAAGTGCTTTGGGTGGCAGGGTTAAAATGGATGTTACCAACCACACCAGCCATCAATAATTACCAAGCAGTGCAGGAAAAAGAAAGGTCACCCAACTATGGTGACGACATTAGTATCCAAGAGCAATAAAGGAAAAAATACCTCCTGATCATGGTAGCAACAACTTTAAGAAAATGAACTAAAGACCAGCTATCAGAACATCAGAATGTTCTGTTGTAACAGAGGTTTGTCTTGTCTTGAATTTGGAACACTAAAAACTCCTGTTCTAAAAGTAACATATTCCACTTTGGAATATTTTCCATATCTGTGGCTTGAACTCAAGAGTGCTCATAATGCAATGATCATGGCACTGTAAACCATGAATTGGTTTGGGATCACATAACAACATAAGTAGGGCAGAGACACATTGAAAGACTGATATACTCTGCTCAAAGTGGAACCTAGGTTATGTGAAAGAAGGGCTTTTCATCATCTTCCTCTCATTTCACCACAACTCTTATCTACAGGCCCTTCTGGTCTGGAATGAAGAATCTCAAGTGTAAACAGATTGTTCCTAGACTGAAACAAGGCCATCTGCATTTTGATGGCTGTTCCAGCCCAGCCTCCTGTGCCAGCTCCAAAGACACCAACAGCCAGGCTTAGAGCTTCAGGGGACTCATTTATGCAGTGCAACATGGTAAACCAGACCACAGGTACCATCTGTATGCCTCCTAGTTTGACTTACTGCCACTTAGTAAATTGGTACAGCTCTTTAAAAAGGTCAATTGATATACTAAAGTAGGTGGCCATTTTGGGCCACCTAATCTGCTTTGTTGTGGTCTACAGTCCATCAAAGAATAAGAGGAGTGGGAGGGGCTTCTCATATACTAATCATGGTGTCTACTCCTCTGCCTATAGCAGAACAGTACTCCTCTTCCTTTACACCATGGCCAGTTCTGTAGGGGCTTTTTCGGTTTATTAACTTAAACATTTCTTATGATATCCAAATTGGGAAATGATGGTTTAATAGCTTTCATAAAACTAGAATATGGAAACAGTACCAAATACTGAAATGATAGCTTGGTTTCGAGGGAGTCCTGCTACAATCCTTATCCAAACTAAGGACTAGCTCTCTTTTTCTGACAATATTTATTGATGAAAGATATGATAGCAGATATCATGTTTTTGTCTAGGTTGATCCCATGCTTCTCTGCCAAGCAGCAAATGCACAAAAGACACAATAGCAGATTATATACTGATATTGCATCACTTTTGCCATGATGTAACATTAGATTCCTGCTCCACCTAATTTTTCTCTCCAACTTGATGTAGTTTATATAACACTTACAAAATCGTATTTATCTTGCCTCCACAAAAGAGGGATATCCATAAATTTTTCAAGAAATGGAAACATGTTGACCACTACAATAGCGGCCAAGACAGCCTAAGAAAATTAGAAATAATTGTTATTCTTTTTGGCAATTTACTATGCACAGAATAAAGTGCAGTGCAAAACATACCAGCACAGTGTTTAACTGAAGTACAGTATTTCTTTAATTTCTACAGAGCTATTTTAAAATAAATAGTTTTTGATTGATTAGAATTTTACTTTTATAACTTAAGCCATCTATAAATAACTAACATGATAATCAATGAACATATGTCTAGAGATAAAAGCAGGATTTCACAGCTGTAATGGATGACACTTTAAGAAAAGTTCTGTTAAATACAGCACGATAGCTGTAGTGCTCTCTGGTGGCATGTTGTCTGTGTGCTTGCCCCTTGCTCCTAACAGCACATAAATTGTACCTGTGAACCTTTAGTCCTTTGTCTAAGATGCCTCCTTCCAGAACTGTTTGAATCCAGAAAATGGTCCCATGTTTGAAATGATGGAGATGCTACAAAAGCTGGCAGCAGACTGGAAAAATCCACTCATATGACTACTACTGTGGCCAGCTACTGTAGTGACAGCACAGTAATGATATGGGTACCAGAAGAACACTTGAAGGAGCAATTACTCCCACTCATTGCTTATAGAGTAGGGATGTGCACAAATATCTTTAACATTAAAAATTTGTATGAATTCGGCTGAATTCAGACATTCGAATTCAAATCAAATCTTGGCACGTTTGAAGCTTGGCATTTGAATTTGAATAAAATGTTTTGATACATCCATACGAAGCTTCATTACGGATCCATATGGGATTTTTTTGTGATTCATAGTGGAGGTTCAAATAAAATGTATGCTGAAGATTCTACCAAACTGTCTTGCTTTCGATGCAATGCCAACTCAGCCACAAAGGTGCAGGGCAAAGTGGATCATCCATCCTTGTGGTTGAGTTATAGCACAATAGCCCCATCTTCACGGCATCGTTATCTCGAATTCAAAATGATTTGAGTCCTCACAGTTCAGACGGCAGTTCGGCTTAACACACTTCTTCCGTGTTAAACCACATTATACCGATTTGAAATAAATCCTGATTTCAACAGGTCTCACTCCGGAACGTGCCCTTGATACGTGTTTCATTTTTTACTGTGTGGACAGTATCGTTTTCTGGGATGAGATTCCGTGTCCAGGCTGTCCCGCCCCCAATCGCACTGTAACCAATGGCTTGTCCGTATTCGAGGCACGTCATGTTTAGGATTCCCTCCCCCAATAGCTCGCTTCCAAAGAGTGATTCCATTGAAAGAATCCAGTCTCGAAACAGCCACTACCTCCAAAGCTACACTGTAGCAATGTAGCTTAATAACAATGTTGCAGTTTTGCGCAGTTCTGAACTTTAAAAAGGAAAGGAAAGGGGAGTCCACGCGGAACTTTCCGAGCCCACTCTCCCCGCTCTCCAAGTTCCCTCCCGGCCCCCGGGGGAAGAGCGAGCGAGGAGCCCCCTTCGCCCTCCCCCGCGGTGGGCACGCTGAGCCCGCCCGCCCTCTTGCCCGCCTCTCGGCTCTCCTCCTTTTCCAGCGGCGGCGGCGGGCAACGATGAGCCCCAGGGCGAAGCTGCCCGCACCGCAGCACCAGGATGAGTGGATGGGTGGATGGATGAATGGATGGATGGATGGATGGATGGATGGATGGATGGATGGATGGATGGATGGATGGATGGATGGCGCGGCGGGCAGCGGAGCTGCCGGTGGGGGAGGCAGGGGCAGCCCAGGCTGCGAGCACGCTCCGGCCAGCAGGGCGAAAGGCGCCAAGAACGCGGCGGCAGCGGTGGCGGCGGTAGCAGCAGCGGTGGAGTGGGGCAAAGCGGAGGCGGGCACCGAGGAGCCCCAGGGCAAAGCTGCCTGCGCCGCAGCACCAGGATGGGTGGATGGGTGGATGGATGGATGGATGGATGGCTGCTGCTGCTGCTGCTGCTGCTGGTGGGAAGGGGGAGGGGAGAGAACGGGAATCCCGGCGGAGCATGGATGACGCAAAGGGAAGGGAGGGTGGGATCCTGGGACGGAACACCAATGAGAGAGAGGGGGTGGGCAATGGGTGGGAGGACAGGGCTGCCGTCTGGACTCCCAGGATTGATTCCAATTTAAGGCTGAATTCAGAATGCCACTGAACCGGGTTAACTTGCAAGTCATGTAAACAGGATTAACCCGGTTCACTTATTTAGGTTTCCTTAAACCAAATTAAGGCATCCCATGTGGATGCAGCCAATATGATGTCACATAGCATCAAAAATAAAATGAAAAGAAAATCTATTGAAAATTTTTAAATAAAAGTTAATTTAATGGAAAAAATTAAAAGGCGGTTATTTCTTTAGAACTTATATGTTATTACCAGTAAATCAAAGTGGCCGATTATTTCAAAGAAGGTGGCTCAAGGTGCTGTTGTACTGAAGAAGGCAGTACTATTCTAAGCCACTGCATGAAATAACAGTGCAGTCTTCCTGTCTTCTCTCTCAATCCATTAAGTAAAGTGTGGTTGAGAAAAGAAGTTGTAGGGCTGCTCTGTCAAATCCCTGTGCACCTTGTGACAATAGCAGGCTCCCTCTTTTTCTCCTACTTTTTGTTGCTACCAGTCTACTTCAACTAGACATATTATTTTATTTATATTCCACCTATTTCTACAAGATGACTAACAATCACATAAAAACACTCAAGTCAGTGATAATAGTGTAATAAACAGAAAGCAAAGCAGCAACTGATATTTAGCAACTGGGCATGAAAGATTAATGCCCACCTGAAAAAAACAGTAACAAATAACATCCTCACAATTAAGTATAGACAGACTGAAACAAACAGGTTTTAAGATGCTTTCTAAATTGTACCAGTGATGTCATTTCTTGAATGTAAGGTGGTATCAGAATGTGTATAGATCTACCAATGTTGAGCTTTTGACATTTGTATCCACAGCTTTCCACTCCAGACCAAGCACAAAAAAGCTGATGTGAAGAAAGCTAAACACTACCACATAAATGCTCAGGAATCAAGGGCACCTTCTTTCTTCCCTTCCAAGACCATTCTAGACCACACATGTGGTAAAGAAACAGGAGGAAGGACATCACCTCCTGTCTTGCTTTCCTTTATTAATTATAACCTTAAGTTAACAGGCTAACTCAAGGGATCTCCTCACATGTAAAATCCAGATCAAAGAGTTGTTATTTTGAAAAACCCAGTGTGGTTAATTTTTGTCCTTGCCACACAATGTTATGTTTTCTGGCCATGCAACCATGGAGGAAAATATGGAGAGTGGTTATGGGGCACTCAGGGCAGAACATGTGGCTTTCAGTGCTCAATCATCCCCACAATGTAGATATGGATAATATCCATCTTGTGTGATCACAAGATCAGACACAGCAAAAAAAGAAGAAAAGAAGAAAAAAGCATATCTGAGGCAGCTTAGAAAAGACTCTGAGGTGGGGTTGTTAACATACCAGTCTGCCCCTCTCCTTTTCCTAAACATTTTTGCCTAGAAAAGATGGATTAGAAAAGGCTTGGGAACACAAGGGCCACACACTGTCTGTCTGAGGCACCTCTGAAGCATCCCTTTTGATATGTCTGTACATATTCCATCCAGTACTGTATTGGTCACAGTGCACTGTCCAGGGTTCTGAACAGACTAGCCCAATGAAAATGAAGACAGGGCTCTTGCATCTTTAATAGCTTCATGTAAAGGTGAAGGTGCCCACAGGTCAAGCGCAACTCTCAATGACTATATGGATGTATCCATACTTTTGGTAAACTAAATTTGTAAAACATCTTGAACAGATGGGCGTAAAATGGGATGAAGTTGAAAATCTGGCTGGTGACTAGAGTTGCTGGCATAATCTTGTTGCCTGATATGTTACTTAGCATGAGAGGAGCTAACTAACTAACAGAAGTGATCTGCTGTTGCTTTCTTCAGGGGAATTAAATATGTAACTTTCTGCACATTAAACAATGCTCTAACACCTAGCTATCCTGGATCATAACAGCTGCATAAAGGTAGAAAATTCAGCAGCAATTGCCTCCATGATGATTTACTACTCAAATTCCCTCTTCTACGTAACTGCAGAAGTAATTCAGTATATACAAGTCCCCCTGTTCATCTTGCCATTTTCTTCAACTGACATTGCTTGAGCCTCATTTTACAAGATAGAACTCAATGAATGTGCCAGTATTCATATAGACAGATATTTATATACTGAATTACTAGTGCCAGAGTTGTTGGACCATTTGGGTACATATTGGCTGGCCCCTGCCTGCTGTGGACTGACACTGTGATTTAGCCAGTGAACCAGGAATACATGGTTTGCATGGTCCCTTCTTAACCTTGATGGCTGCTACTTTGAAGAAAGCAACCACAACTGTTCAACAGCAGACACTCTACCCTTTCTCTCCCCATGGTGAGAGATCATATCTTGGGTCTGTGGCCCACTGGCCTGGCATTCAAGTTCATTTATGTTCATCCCAGCCTTAGTTGAGCTGGCCTGGCAAACTATATACCTTTATATTCAGAAGGTGGCTATATAACTATGTTATTTATTTATTTTATTTATTTATTTAACAATTTCTATCCCACTCTTCACTGAAAGGTCCCAGGTTTTTCACATTGATAAAACGGTAAATATATATACTGTATTCGCAAAACACATTTAAAATAGATCCATCCATCCCCTTTCTGTGCACAACACCCAGAGGAAGCTAAACACCAAAGATACAATTCAAATGTATTAAATTAATGGCATCAGTTTAGCACTATTTTATTTCACATTAACTTACATTAGGAAGGAATTGGAAGTAGGTTCCCAGTTTCAGCACAGCTACTAGCATCAAAGAAACACCAATGAGAGCTGCAAGCTAATAAGAGAGAAGATATTGCATTAGAAGTTGTTCTGCTGCTGCATGATTTTGCTTTACTTCTGCATTCATCAGTTAAGATACTCATATAAACAAATAAGGATAGACTATTAGATACTACATACACCCCCAGTTGCACTGATCTCTCCTCTCTTGATTGCTGGTGGAATATGTGAGTCTGGGTCTGTCCTGTGTGAAATTGGTGAGTGGATAATCTTCCTTTGGGCAATTCATACCAGCCATTGTGGAATTGCCCTTTGTTAGTTCTGTTTGGTAACAGTATTTTGATATTGGTGTGTTTTTCCTGTGTTGCGCAGAGGTGTTAATCTTCCATGGTTTGTGGGACAATGTCTCATTTCTGTGCGTCAAGTTGTGATGAACAATAAAGGGAAATGTGAACAACAGCCAAATCTAGCTCAATGAACTACTGCAGTGGAACATACGGACCCTGAACTTACAGATATTCACCATTATAAGAAAGTTTGGAATTCTGCAACAGTACATTTCAAGATTGGTCAGCTGACCTGAGTTTTTCCACCTGTCTTCTCCTGAATAACGGTTGTAGAAATAGCACAGCTGACAACAAAACTTTTAAAAAATGAACTGGAGACATTGCATAGCCCAATTGCCAATAGGTCCTGTACATAATAAATAAAAACAACCCCAATCAGATTGCTATATTAAAGAAATAAAAAAACTTTAATTTACAATCTTACATCTTTAACAAAAAATATAGAGATGAACCCTAAACAGAAATTAATGGCAGCAGAACTTAACAGAAGCAATTTGCACAACTGTCTGCAATAAATCACATCCATTTAAGTGAGTGCATAATAAAATTGATTCAACATATCTTCAGGTATCAGCCAGACAGCACACATAAATGATGTATCTTTACTAAATGCAAGCATTTCCCAAAAACATGAACCACCAGACATTTATGGGTTCCTTCAGCATCATGTGAGAATAAAACTGCAGTAGCTCACTATTACTTGTTTGTTTGTTTGTCCCATGTATGGTGAGCTTCTAGAAGCTGCTTCTGATACAGTGCTGAAGAAACCTCATCAGATGACTGATTATCCAACAACACACTAGAACAGTAAAGATACTACAGGAAAGTCTGTACTTTCTTTACTTTGGATTTTGAAGGCAATAGACTGGCATCATCCTGAAAAGACATTGGAGCTGTGGTCTCACCACAATGCTGACAATATGCAGGGAATTTTAACATGTCTGGAATCTCCCATAAATCTTTTGTTCCGTGTACAGAAGCTACAACCTCTTGGGAGACAGAATTAATTTCTATAAGAGACTCTGTGATGTCAAAACAGAACATGAAAGTGAGTAAGCTGGATGATAGTATCTTCCTCCCACAATAAACTCCCACCATATGAATTCATATTGACCTGCCTTTGGACCTTTGTACATTTCTATATCTCATGCTTTGTAATGGGGAGCAGTAGTCAACTGAACAGAACTGGTGGGAGAGTGGTGGGAGAGAAGCAGAGCTCTGTTCAGGTCCTTATCTTTGATACTGTTGAACTATACTTTGGACTATTGTGGACCACAAAACATTTCCATTGGATCAATGGCAAAGGTCCAGTTTGAGTTGGAGAGACAGGTAGGACACTTCTAAAGGCCATTTGCAGGAACACGAGAGCAAATGGAGGTTTTGCCTTTGTCTTCTCCATGAGAATGTCCAGAAGCAATTGCTGGGCAAGTGGGTGAGACAGAATGCTAAACTAGATGGGCTGTGGCCTGATCCAGCAGGGCACTTCTTAATGCTCTAATAAGTTCCTCTCCTGCTACTGCTTATGGACCAATAAACCATATTACACAGTTCTACCATCAGTCAGCAAAATTAATTCTGCCTAATCTTAGTTGCCTTATAGTTAAAAAAAACCCACACACAACAACTTTATAACCTTTCAACAGGTTATACCTGGGTATGTCTGATATGGTAGTTATGAATATTTGCATATTTCTTTCCCACAAAAATAAGAAGGAAATAGCTCACTAAAGCCAGCGATGTTGCATGTAGTACAATCTCATTCAATTTTGAAAAGTCAGGTAATGTTGGATGGAGAAACCTGAAACAGATATATTAAAATATAAAATTCAGCAAAAGAAAGGATAATGACATTAACAATTGGTTGATCATAGTAAGTGTAAATATTAAAGAACAGAACATTCAAGGGTAAAGAAAAGACTGTATACAAGCATATTTAAAAGACATAGGAAGTTAGAAGAATGAAATCTGAGGAAGTTCATGGCTGTTTTTGCACTTACCCCAGTTAATCTGGTTTTAGAAGATCCAGATCTTGGCGAAGACCTCATGTGTCTGCATGGGCCGTCTAGCACCTGATCGTAACGGATGCTAAACAGGGCCTCTATGCGGATGCCATAGCACCCATGCCGAGGCTCCGTTTGGACCGAAGTGGTAGGGCTGCTGGCAGCATGACGCGATTGGCCAGCACAGACATCAATCATAGTGTACTTGCAGTGGGTGTGAACTGCATGGACATTCCTCTTGTCCCAGAGGGCTGACCATGTAGTGGCTACACAGGCAGGGACAGCTATGAAGATGACTTCGTTGCAACTATGCTCCCTGTGCTTGACTTCGTAGACAGCTGTGAGTGGTGGGGTGGAGCCAGAGCCAGAGCCGGAGCTGGAGCTGCCCCACTGCAAATGGCAGCCGCTAAACCCATCCCTGGACCCCATTGCCCTGGTTGCTGTTCAAACTACAGTCCTCTGATCTGGTCTTCATGGCAGGAGACTGGATTGAAGACACCATTTAAGGGGTCTACCGTTAATCTGGATTGAAGGGCCCAAAGACCCCATTAAATCTGGATTTTGCTGGTGACAGTACAAACAAATGGGGTCCTTAAGAGGTAATGTGTGTGGACAGTGTATGACTGATCCATACCAACTGAGTACCATTCAGGTTCCTAATGGGCTCTAAATGGAGTCTAGAGCAAAAACAGCCCATATGTTTAAAGCTACAAGATCATACATGTTAGACCCAGCCTGCATTGGGACTTTTTCCAGAAATGGTTGCCAAAGGAAAAAATATTTCTTCACAATCCTGATCAACATAGGATCTTTTTACTCTGCTTAGTTGCCATCAGGTCTATTCATTCACCCCTTCTGCACCAAAGGAAGATCAGCAAGCACCTCAGTTGATACAGAAGTCATGCAAATCTATAGAAATCTTGTTGGTAGAACCCTCCTGGAGTATGTGCCCACAGTAGATGCCCAAGTATGCTGATTTAAAATTCCAGGTGTTGCAAGCCCTAATGTGAAACATTTATGTAAAAATGTCAGAATAGCCCACCAAAGAATTCACATAGCAACAGAAGTATCATAAATAGCTTCACTTTACTGAGCTGATAGCAAAAGACAGTAACTTGTGGATTACAGCAGTCTAAAAAGCCTTATCACCCAGTCCTCAAGGCCAGGCCTCAGAAAGTCTAAACAACTATCCAAGTTGCCAGGGGAACACAGGGTCTAGCAAGAATGTGAGAGGGCAGGCTGCTCTCAGAGGGGAAGGCCTACCTACTTCTGGTGATGTGTTTACTTTGGGACACTGTTCAAAAATAATTATTGGTTACTAAATTGTGCTAACATCTGTGCTAACATCTGTGAATAATAATGACATGCTCAAGACCACCCAAACAAATAACAAGAAAGAATCATGGGACATGGTAATGAGTCCTGTACATGTTGCAAGAGTAGCGCCTCAGGACTGCGTTTTGGGAGGTATTCTATGGGAGGTATTCAAATTCCAAATCTGGGAATTTGAAAGGATAAATCTGGGGGAAAGCTCATCTACTGCGACATCTCAAGAAAAACAAGAAATAGCTAGTAAAGTGATATATTAGTTGTGGCTTACCAACCTGTGGGGAGGCATTGAAAACACTCCTGCACTGGATTCAGCATACATATGTGTCTGGGTAGAAATGATGGTAAATATAACAATCTGTTAAAGGAGAACAGGTATTATCAACAGATTATAAATTATTTGAACTAAAGATTTGTATGTATTAGAGATCTGCCAAACTAATTTACTTAGTTCACAGTTCCTAGCTCACTGGAATGTACGCATGGTTTACTTGCAAACCAAACCGCCCTGTTGTTCAAAAGAAACTGGTTTGAATCAAACCTGAACCAAGGGTAATTGATTTGATTTGAAATGGACCATTAAATTTCAGTTATTTGCCCATGGGGACACAAGCATGCTTATGGGCATTCTCCTCAGCTCCCCCTCATCTTGGCGTGGAATGTGCACAGGCTCCACTGTCAACAATCCAAGTCAGATTTGCAGGCTTTTGTTTCTCTTTCTATTAAAGTTGAAATATAGCACAAATGTTTCTGTCTGTGTTCTTCACCATTTTCAAAGAAACTGAAATTACCTTCTCACTACTAGGGTAGTTTTGAAAGCCAGATTATGCCACTGGGTGAACTTTTGTACTCTAAAGTTTTTTTAATACTTTGCAAACCTCTAGATTTTTTTAAAATGGAAAGTTATAACTGATTTGAGAAGATTAAGTGGCAGAATGGTTAACTGGTAAGGGACAATTAATGACCTATGAATCTTTTCAGGTTCTTCTTGAAAACACCAACCCTGTAATGACCTAGCATTCTTTACCTGTGCAGACCACCTGTCCACACAGGAGTCAATTAACTTTCCAGCTTCTGACAGTGTATAAACTTTGTACACACCTTCTGTTAAAAGCACAAACTCTTTGAAATTACGGTATGTTTGTTGATAAATTGTTTCAGTTCTGCAGCCTGTTCAGTTTCAGAGGCACCAGATTTGATTACAGATTGTCATTCACTGTGGCAGTGATGAAAAACCCTGGTATTACACTGGAATTACAGTATTAACATTGAAAGGATAAATATAAGGTCCTCATAAAGAGCCCATATATTGAATACCAATAAATTGAAGTCCTATTTCAGTTTTCTACTTATGGATCTATATGGTGATATTTGGTTAGGTTTCCGTGAGCCCCCTGCATAATATTTTAAATTCATATATATTTACCTCTTTCTTAAATGCTACCATGCTTTTTTTATTAGCATTTTCTTTTAGGATAATGCACCTTCTTTTTAATTTATTTATTTTTAATGCATGAATTCTGAGTGTACCTTAAGCAGCAAAACTAAACTGATCAGCAATTATCCCAGCTTGCAAGAAAGAAAGAGGGAAAATGTTAAGATAAAAATACCCTGGGATAGAAATATATCACAGATGGGATAAATACGGAATATGTCTGTGCCTTGCCTGTTTTGCTTTCTTTAATTTGAAATCAAGCCATTTAATGGTAATGACCTGATGCCACTGACAGTGTCCTTATTGGGCATAATTCTGGGATTTAAAAATCCAACAGTCAAAAAAATAGGGCCTTTGGGATATAGAACTATCTCCTTTGGGAAGATGATCATACCTAAAGGCTAGAAACTTCAAGAGCTGCAACAGCCTCATTACTGAAGATCTTGAACTGTAAACACTTTTAGTAACCTGAGAGTTGGTGAATGAGACTAGACAGAGGCTTCTTATTGTTTGTCTTCTGGATTCTAACATCATGATTCACCATTGCCAAAGGAAAAACAAGGACAGTAACCCGCACTCACCTTCAGTGTTTGGGCAGGCTGGTTTAAGAACAAGTCACTATTTTACTGCATCGTAGACTCATCTATTGGGGGACAAGTACCAGCTCTCCTATTGCTAAAAATACCTGCCAATAATATTCATGTTCAAGTGTGGGAAAGAAGAGGCAAGGGCAGGGAGCAGAATTTATTGTGCTGAAACTTCTTAAGTAAGGCAACATGTACATTGTACTATTTTCTCAAAAAAATCAAAAAGTTTAAAGAAGACCATTTCATTGGACCAGTTCTAAGCTTAAAAGAAAACCCATACCAAGCCATTTTTAATTTTAGTAATGAAAAAGATACCTACCAAAAGAAGCTCCATAGGAAATTCAACAGGGTAGTGCTTGTAAGTTATCTTAATACATTTGCTGACTCTCAGCATTAGTAAAGAAAGCAAGAAGAGCAATATACTAGTAGAATTAGCTTTTGGGAGACCCATGCAGTAGTATACCAAGTTCTGAAAAAGATAACAGTCCAAAAATGTTTAGAGAGAACTCAGAAGAAATAACTTTGGGCGCATCTCCATGGTCTTTTTTTTGCTTCTCTCATGCAGTGGATTTTTAAAATGTGCATTGTAATTTGAAATAAAGCATCCCCATGTGGTTTGGGGCAACATGGATTTAAAACGTACTTTCTGTCCCCATGCAAACCACTTTTTGTGAGCCTGCATCTTTTTCTCCCCCTCCCACTGCAGCGATGACAGGCAAAAACCTCAATTGAACCTCCACAACACAACACAGATCATCCCTTTACTTGGCTGCAAAGAGTTACAAGCATAACTGAAAGCAGCTCACTCCCTGCAGCTGCCCAGCAAGCTCTCTCTTTCTTTCACATTATTGGGAGGGGGAGAGAAATTCTGGGCTTGCTATCAGGGGAAAATGATATTAATTATCCTAACAATGGAGGGGGGAACATCTATTTTAAGAAGAAAGAGATTGGTTGTCTGTTTGTGCACTTAAACGGAATGGAGAGAGGCTGGATGTGACAGCTGGCTGGCTGACAGGCTGCAGGGAGCCATTTGCTTTTAGTTAAGCTTGTAACTATGTTACAAGCATTGGTTATGCTTTTAACTCTTGGCAACCAAGGAAAGGAATGTTTTCACAGACACACGTAAAGAGCGAGAAAGATTAATGTAGCCAGAAAGACATTTTAAAGAAATCTATGTGCGTCTCCATGCTCCCAGGATAATCCATGGTTTCCTCTTAAGTCAGATGCAATACTGTTTGAAGGGGGGGGGGGTTCTGCCATGGATTTTCCTCCTTTGCGCCTGATGTAGCCCAGAGTAAAGCTCTGCATGGAGACGCTCTGAGGCAAAACAAGCTTAAATCGGGAGTATTTTCGGCATGTAGACGCGCCCTTTATTATTTTTTTAAGGGCAAGACTTTCTGCTACAGAATATTGTAGCTTGATTCTTTTTATTATGAAGAACTCATAGATTCTTTGCAAATTAAAGGGATTTGTTCTAGATAAAGTGGACCTAATTCATGTACTAGAATCCTACGGTCCAGTTAAGATGGACATCACTATACTGTGATTAGCTACAATCCTTTGTTGTCTTAGCAGAAAGGTAAAAGTAACAGTATAATGATGGCTATACTTTGATAATTTGGCTACAATCACAGTTATACCAAGATCTTTGACAACCATGTTTCCACCAGCCAATCACAATGATATTTACTAAGTGATACCTGTGTCTGATATCCCTTGCTTGGTCTTCAGAGATGGCCATGCCCTTGGCTGAGGGAGGGGGAAACAGCTTGGGGAATGTTTTGTACTTCTCTAGAATGTGCTCCTACAGACTTTAGTTTTCAAGGCTAATACGTACAGTACCTGGTCTGGGCCTGCTAACCAGCCTAAGAAAATAGTGAAATCTGGATCTGTAATTTCTAACTGGGCTTACTGAATGTGTGAACTGGTGGTCCCATTATTTAAGTTAACATTTCTGTATGTCTTTTTCGCTCATGACAAAATCTTGTTCAGTGAATGAATACATTTATTACAGTTACAGAGCAGAAACACAGAACATACTTAAACAACACAGCCCCATGATACTAAATTCCACTATGATTTACTGGTCACAGCATGATCCTGACATTACTTCCAAATATAGAAAGTACCAACTGTACATAGCAATGGCAGAAATTCTGGCCTATCATAATGTAGCCTGTTCTATTCCTGCCTCAACCCAGTCCATAAACAGGCTGAAAAATGCCTCTCCATTACAGTTTTTCATGGGAATTGTACTTGAAAAAGCTTATTCTCACACATTATTCATAAAAATGCATTTAAGAGAACTCATCTGGTATCTGCCAAATTGAATGATTTTTCTAAGGAAATAGAACTGGTGGGAAGGAAAAGATATTACAAGGACAAGGTCAGGGAAGGCAACGCGTTAACTTCTTTTGTAGCTCAGCGGGAAAGAGAGAGACAATTAAAAGTACAAGATGGGCTCCCTTTGACTTCTTGGGAGTGGTGTCAAACAGTGGGTAAGGATGATGGTTCTTAGCCTTTCCTTTCAGTTATTTTGGATGGAGGATAAGGTGATTTATTAAATTAACTAGAACCTAAGCTTCAACTGTCAAAAAGTGACCAGATAATTTTCATAGCCACAAGAGTTCTGAGTATAACCTTCGTAGTTTTTTACTGTAGTATTTATTCCTCACTTTATCCCCCCCCCCCATAACACTGGGAAAGGCCGCAGCTGTCTGAGAGATCAGAGTGAAATGTTCAGTCACATCTGGATCAATAATCTCACTCAAGCAATTGTGTGAATCAACCACAGCTATTGACATATTTCATTTTCCTAGCCCTGCACGCCATTAGCCATATTCTTGGATGTTTGTTTGGTTGCTGGGCAGTTATCTTTCTTACTCCTGCCTTGTTCTGAACAATTTTTATGATATTAAATTGTGGTAAACCATACAAAGGCCATCCTCCATTTCCATCTTCCATGTGGACTTTCCTGAATGGAAAGTACACAAATAAAACAGACTGTAAAGTTGTGAGCAGTCAGACCTGAAGATGGACTGAAGAAGGTTTAGAGTGAAGCTGTAACCATGGGTTAACAGGACAACTACTCAAGACAGGGTTGGTCTGCAAAGGTCACACTAAAAATTGATGATTTGTGCTATGTTTTTGGTATGAATGTTCACTAGAATTGTGTGTGGATCGAAGGGGCGTTTCTAGGGATTGGAAGGAAGCTTTACCTTTTTTGATGTTGCTAATCACACTGTAGCGGGGCTAGAACCTGAACACAGAAAGGAAGGCTTTTGAAAGAGGGAATCCCAGCTTCCACAAGAGCCCAGTTCTCTTTGCTCCCTCTTGTTATAAATATTGCCTTTGATTTCCTTTGCTAATTAGATGTATGCAAAAGAAAAGAAGCCTGCAATGGGTACCTTGAATTTACTAAACAACTGTTCTTTTCATTCTTTGTATGCAAAATGCTCCAGGAGTTCTGGGACTGGGTTTTTAGAAATTTTCTTTTATGCATTTCCCCCTTTCCCCCATCCACAGAGCAGCATCTGTGATTTGTGTATAGACATTTTCCCCTTTTATTAAAGGCAAAGAAGCTCACTCAATTGGTGGATGGATGGGTGAGTGGATGGATGGATGGATGGATGGATGGATGGATGGATGGATGGATGGATGGATGGATGGATGGATGGATGGATGGATGGATGGATGGATGGATATCAGCTGTGAACCTGAAAAGTGCAATGTTTGAACAGTTTGCAAAAACTATATCCCTCAACACCTGGAACTAAGCTGGACTTTGCATTGAATTCAATAGGTGCAGTATTTCTCTTGCTATGCTCCAGTGACAGGGGTATGGACAAGCCAAGCTTAGTTTGGAAGTAATGAACTCACTATTCCCTCTTGATATACATCACCTTGTGTGAAGCGTGATGAAGAGAGAGGTGTTCTTAGTTACTGTCTGCACTTCATAAGAACAAAGACACCAATTTGCTGTGATATCAATTTGTTGAATGATATCAGTGTTGAAAGTAACATCTAATAGTGTCACACAAAAATGAGGTTAACAGAATTCTATTTACTTTGGAGAAACAGGTGATTAAACTGGGCCTGTAGATGCTTGCCTAGTTTGCAGAATGTAAATCTTTGCACAAGAATGTGGGCAAAGATTATTTTTCTTCAGATATTTGTATTTTTGGTATGGATGCTAGGGGAAGGGCACTTAACACATAGGATATCAGAAGCATGATTAACTGATGGAATTATTGTCCCTCCCTCATGCCATGATCTAATCCAGAAGGAAAACCTTAGTTACTTGCCATATTCTATTTGCATCTTCTTCACATGACTTATTCCCTTTCAGGAAAGTTTGGATTTACTCACATAAAAAAAGGCCAAAGGACCTGAATGAAAATCAATAACAATCCCAAAGATGAAGGTAAACTGGGACATAATAACGTGGAGGGCTGCTGCAGTGAGATAAGCATTCATGAGACTTTCTGAGAGATACGTTGTGACAAATCCCAAGCCAATAAAGCCTAAAAGCAGCTAAAAGAAAAACATGAGAGAACAAAATAAGAAAACAGGCAGTGAAAGCATCATTCATACATTCCACCTGCCTATTCAACATGTAAGGCCACTCAGCATGTTCTGAAGTCTTAGGGTGGACACAGGGAACCCAGGTCCATGGTCTTGTACCTGGTAGTTGCATGAAAGAGGGAATTTCCCCAAAGTAATGTTTAATGCAGGCAGCACTTCCTGAAATTCTCCCTTCTACAAGGTATTAAAACATAGAAACCTTGATCTGGATTCCATTTTACAGTTGCATGCAAGTGAGGCAGAACAGACCCTTTAATGACTCTCCAAATTAAGATTCTTTGAAGTGACACATGGTGCTCAGCTCCACTGTCTATCTTCTGGAAAGACAAGGGAAAGTTTGCATATATTTTAGGCAGGATGTGCATGGAAACGTTATGGTGCTACGAAGGAGCCATGAGGGGGTAGGGATTGCTTGACCAAGCCCCCCGTCAGGTGTTTTTCAGTATGCTGGACAAGTGCAGCGTCTGCATATACCCGCACTTGTTCCACCGCCACATTGCTTAAGGCTCTGGAACGTCTTCCTCCTGCTTGGCAGCAGCTCCACCACTTGAGGGGAGTTGTCTCCTTGGTGGCCTCATAAACACATGGTCATGGGGTGATCTTGATGGCTAGGGGCAGCAGGAGGAGTGCAGAGCACCGACCACTGCTCTAAGAGGAGCACTGCCAGTGTAGTGCTCCTCCTAATTCATAGGGAGAAGAGCGCTATTGCTTGTACTGCTTTCCCGCACTCCCATCTGTATTTTACCTTAGTTTGAGCCCGGAATAAAATGTATTTTTATTATAGTTGTGTTGTTGTTTTATGGCGGTAACAGGATCAGGAATGTACAAGCAGCCTAAAGACGCTTCCTTTGGTCTTAATGAATAATGATTAATCTACTGGGATCTAAGGGCCTTTTTTGTAATTATCAATTAAGGTGCTCCAGTCTGCTTGCTAATCAGGCCTGTCCACATGTGAACACTACTACAGCTCACCCAGAGGTGCCTAAGCCCTTCCTGGTGTGATCTAGCTGTGGACAACGAAAAAGCTGTCCACAGGCTGACCAGCAGCAGCTAGACTGCTTCTGGAAAGGTAGGTTCGCACCTCTTCCAGGTGCTGCATGGTGATGGGCTGTGTGATTGTCCCTGTGCAGCCATTTGCACCATCAGGTGTTATTCTGGACATTGCCTTGATGATCTCGACCATTGGGATCTTTACCAAGCAAACAAAATTTTTAAAAACAGTTTGATATATTTCAAACGTATTTGAAATAAAAAATCTGGATTTCAAAAGAGGCAAGTCTAATGCAGCACATTTACCAATAAATATATAAGTGTCATAGTCAAACAAATTAAAAACTAGAAAATTGTTTTTACTGGAGTATTTGTACATATAATATTTTAATGCTTGAGATTTCGATTGCCTGTTGGCGTTATTCTCCATTCTTTAAAGGAGAAAGATGAAGTCACTGAAAATTCTTACAATACTCAAACTAGCCAAATTTTAGATACATAGATAGTGAAGTTTCTTTTCATCTTTTAGCCTCCTGTTCATTAATATATGAATGGGATCACATGAGCAGGCCAAATCCTTGTGTTCATTTACTCTATAACTGGGTTTGGATAAAAAACAGTGTGTGTACATATCATTATTGTATATCTTTTTTGTGACTCATGTAGCCAGAATGTAGGAATCTGGATCAGAAAACGCAAGTGACCACGGAAAAGCATGGGACTTGTGTTGAGACCAGAATCTATCTCAGCTAATAATGACATAAGTAATGCTATCACACCCTCCACATCTTGATCTGCTAGCTTCACTCTTTGATGTTGCTTTCCTCCTGCCTCAAACCCCTTTGGTCAGTCATATTTGCCATAGGACAACCTAATCCCATCACCATGCGGCAGGAAGACACCACTTGAACTAGTACTGTGCCTGCCCTAGGCAAAGAGAACTGCCAGAGTAACGTGCTAATGTGGACACCCAAACAGAATGGGTGCAACTTATTGTCCAAGGAGGCATTTACAACTGATTACTCATGAGGTTTCTGGAACCCTCTGCCCTCACTATATCTGCACCTGTCTGCTGGAAGAGTTGACAGGGTGCCAGTAACTCTTTTTGCTGCTTCTGAGATCACCTGCAGCCCAATTGCCTGACTATGTGCTGCTTCTTTGGCCACATTGCTAGTTCCTCCCCTGTGTAGATAATCCTTAACCAAGGGAAGACCCTGTAAAAGGTATAAATCCCCTTGTTTTCCCCCTTAGCCTTGTTTCTCTCAGACACCCTCCCCTCTGGCACTTCCCTTTAAAATTTACTCTCCTTTTTTCCATTATCACAAGGGAGTTGTGGCTTGGCTGGTTGGGCCCAATTCATTTTGGGGTGCATTACTGACATTTATATGGGGAGCAGCAACAACTGATGGGAGCCTGATTTTTTGAATCAGAAAGGAAGAATGAATTGCTTTGAGGGGCTCTGACCCACAGCACCACTTCTGAAAATTATGCAGACAACATAAACTCCATAACTTCTGCACACTGTGGACTAACCATTATTTAGTCATACTAAATGCATATTACAGGTTAATTATTTGTATTTATAATCCACTCTTTATTCTAAAATATATACATGACCGAGTTTTGCTTCCTAGTGTAGAATTCTAGTATGGTCTTTCTTTGCCTTGGAATGGAGACAGATTTTATTAAAAAGGCATTTGAAGCTGCTAGTTTCACGGGTATTGAACCTACTCCTGTTGATATTTATTAATGTTATGAAATACATTTGCAATCATGGAAAATTTTCTACAGAAAAATAACAAATTTTAGATAACTGCACCCAAGGAATAAAAATTAACTATTGATTTATCAAAGTGCACAAAGTTTACAGATATGAGAAATTGAAGCCAAATACATTTCCTACCTGAATAATCCCAACCAAAAACGTTGTAGAGGCAGTGAATGTTAATACCTCCATATAATTTTTCACAAAAGCTTCATCAGAGAAGTTTCCTAATGTCTCATTACCTGGCAATCTAAAGTTGATATTAAGAGAATTCTGAAAGTTTGCCACCATTGCATTCAGAATGCTGAAAGAACCTATTACCAAAAGAAGAAGAACTCAAAGATGAGAAAGAAAGCCCATAACAGTTCCAATTGCTACCTTATATATTACATTTATATTCCACTTTTCCACTAGGAATTCAAACTGTAGAATGTCAGGTACTTATTAACAATAGCGTGCACTTGCTAAATAGTGCTGCACCACCTGTAGGTCTACTGCCACAATGCATGTGCTAGGATGCCCTGCTCTAGTCCATTCTAAGAGCTGTATGCATTGCAGGTAGCCCAGCCCAGCTTTGGAAGCTGAGAATTAAAAGCTCCCAGTCTTTGAGGTTGCTGGCCAGGCCTTTTTTGGCCAGGTGCTCAAAAGTGGTGTGCTTCTGGAGCTGTTACCATGTGCCTGGTATACTGGGCTACAACCATGTTGTCTGAACACTGTTCATGGTCCAACATAGCCAAGTGGACCACCCAAGTTGTGGTCCAAATAGAACATTCCATGGACTGCTTGTGCATAGTCCGTGGTTAAAGCAGGATATATCCTGCTCCAAGGTCTTGTCTTGTGTGGATGAAATGGACTACTAGGGCATATGGTATCCTGGTAGACCATTCTGTAATGCAGACAAGTTTTATTGATAACTCTGGGCTGATTTAATAGCCTGACTTGAGCAGGGTCTAAGAGCCCATGGCTATATTCATGACCTCTGAATGGCTAAAATATTTACTGTTCTTGAGCTGAATTTCTTCAAGGCTCAAGTGTTGGAGTCCACATTACACTGGCCAGCATATCTTGTTGCTAGAACCAAACAACAACAGAGTGGGTGCTGCTTTTAACTTTGTTGGACTACAATACATAGTGTCACACTGCTAGCACACTTTTCAGATCTCACTCACACAAATCCATTCAGACTGGCAAGAAACTAATAGTTTAAGAACACAGCTCAGTCAAGCAAAGAAACCTTTTGATATCTGTTCATGTGCTGAATCAGTTGTCTAGATTTGCTCTGAAGCTGATGGGTTCCCACAGCAAAACTATTAACAAGTTTGTAGTGCTTTACTGAACAATAGTATTATATTTGTAGAGTCTTTTCCTTGGACCATGGACAGAGGGCTGACTTACAAAAACATTTTGTCTGTGGCAGGTTTTGTTCTTGGCAGCCCATAACAGATCACATGAATGGAAGTTACTTTTCTATTGTTCCAGGTTTACACAAAGAAATAAATCCCCGAATTCTTTAATCATTTGTGCTATGAACTTGTAGCTTTAACTTAATGCATTTTGGTCTAGTCCAGTGGTTCTCAACCTTCCTAATGCTGCGACCCCTTAATGGAGTTCCTCATGTTGTGGAGACCCCCAACTACGGGGGTGGGGCAGCTGGGAGGTGGTAGGGAAGAGCGGTGGGAGACTCATCACGACCCCTCTGAAAGGGTAGTTCGACCCCCAAAGGGGTCCCAACCCCCAGGTTGAGAACCACTGGTCGAGTCTTATAATCCAGCAGCTATGGCCAGTAAACTGGAAAAGATGAAGCAGTGGGGTAGAGGCAGAATTCCAACTGGAATGGTGCCTTTGATCATAGCAGATCAGAATGTGATTCTGGCCCATCAAAAGAGATCAGAGGTGCTACCTCACCATCTCAGGATAGGCTATTTTAAGCCTTGGTGGTCTGGGGTATAGCAAACCTGGATTGCATCTAGTGAGGAATCTAAATTGGGACTGCCCCCAAAAAGATGTACCACCAACTTGGGTTTCTTCTCACCATGTGCAGGCAACCTTCCCTAAGCATGCACAGGGATATGACCTTTTGCTATATGTGGATTCTGCTCTGGCCTTGTGTGCAGGATTGTCCTATTCCCTGGGCTGCACATCAGCACCTGAGCAGCATTGGAATTGCTGGCACACTAGACTGCATGGTGCTGGAGCCCTTGAGGTGCTTGGGTCATTTGTTGTCTCTGATGTACTGCACTAAAGATTTACTTCTAAGATTTAAATTATTGCTACTGTTCAACATTTTTACCCACATTCTAAATATTTTATAGATTGATTTGTTTTATCTATTTTGGGTTTGCTACCTGCCCTGAGACAGTTTGGTTAAATTGTCTTAAAATGCAGCTATGAACACAAATAATCCATACATTAAATAAACTCCCAAATGAGGATCAGTGTTGTTACCCTGATGTGTTAGAGGCTTTAAAGAAGAGTGAAATGTGTGTGGTAAATGGACAAGTCTGTAATTACAGCACCTGTGTACTTAACCTAGAGCTGGAAGAGAAATGAAGGCCGTGTCTTCACGGCAATCCTTATTTCACTTTCCCTAAACCGAGATAACAGAACCGGATGCAAACGCGAATTTGCCTGTTCCTATTACTTTCAGCTTAATCGCGTTCAATCCGGGTTCTGAGGACGTACGTGACTTGAGGGGGGACTCCAGTGGCTACCTTTTAAAAGCCGGTTTTCGGGGCTGCCCTGTCCTCTTCCTCCTGGCGTGAACACGCCACCCATAACAGACCCCTTCACGGAGCCTAGCTGGGTGGCTGCCTTGCCTGGATGGAGGAAAATCGGCAGCAGGCAGACAGCGATTTTTTCCCCTCCTCTCCCGATTGCTTAGGGCGCGCAGCAGCATTCACACATCTCTCCAAACGGCAGCTGCTTTCCTTTCTTTCCCTTTTAAGAAGGCCAGCACTTTCAATAGCAAGATGTTATCAGGCGTGAATTGCTTGTTTGCTACAATGAATTGACTAGCTTGCTATTCGGGCTTTTGCTGCGTTTACAGCTTGCTTTGGAAGCAAGCTATTGGGGGAGGGAAACTCTCATCCCTTAACAGGGAAGAGTTCCCACAGTAAAAAATGTAAAACGTTTCAAGCGCACAAACCGGAGTGAGACCTGTTGAAATGAGGATTAACATTTACAACGCTTTGGGGCGATTTAACACGCGGAAATCGTGTTAAGCCAAACTGCCATCTGGACTGCGAGGATTCAAAACATTTTGAATTCGAAATAAGGGTGCTGTGAAGACACACTCGAAGAGATACAGTGAAAGCACTGAATCTTTCAGGGTAGAAACTGTTCTGGTTCATCATTTTTTTTCTACACAATCTAATCCAAAAACAAATTTTCTGAGTTATATACTGCATGAAGAAAACAGCTTGTCACTTTGCTGATGGGGTCTCTTATTTGGGAAGTGGACTGAACCTATATTGAAACTTTATTTATAGCTGCCTTGACTCACACTGTTCATTGTCTCTTACCTTTTTCCTACAGTCTGGCCCAGGGCCTAAGTTCTCATAGCCAAGTATATATTTGCCTAGTAAGTTCTATGTTTTGGTTTTGAACCTTCAGCATCTCCTTCAAATGATCCTTAATGAATTACTTCTAAATAGCCATGTAACTACCATGCTGTATACCCTGCAGAATTCACATTCAGTCATTCATAAACAGCCAAAATGTGGCACAAAAGTGCCTTATGGGTGGAAACACATGGCAGGTAACATTCTCATTCCACCTACTGTTCATATTAAATGCAATGGATCAGGCCACAGCCCATCTAGTCCAGCATCCTGTTCACACAACAATTGCTTATGGACATCTGAAGCAGAAGACAAGGGCGAAACCCTCAATTACTCTCAAGTCCCATCAAAAGGCCTTACCAGCATCCTGCCTGTCTCCCCAATCTGGAGGGTGTATCTAGGCATGCATTCTAGTAGCCATCGCCACGCCTGTCATCAATAAATCTGTCTAACCCTTTCTTAAAGCTATTTAGGCTGGTTGCTGTTACCAAAGTCTTCTGGCAGAAAATTCCATAGAGCGATGACCCTCTGGGTGAAGAAACACTTCCCTTTGTCTGATCTGACTTTCCTACCTATCACCTTCATAAACTGCCCTCAGTCTGTTCTGCCATTTCAGACTTACATTAACATAAACCTATTGTAAAATGGGTCTGACAAAAAAAACCTGAATTAATGGGACAGTACTTACCAATGGACATATGGCGTGATGTTCCAAATATGACATATGCTAAAGAGCAGCAAAATGCAGAGTAAAAACTGTTGACAATTGGTAATGGCAATCCAGTTAACAGTATTCCTGACAGCCCTGGTAAAATTTATGTTAATAAACATAGTCAGCTAGAACTAAGACAGAAAATGGATTCAGCATTATGTTTTCAGAAAATATTCGCTGAATATTTTCAAAACAGTTCAAAACAAACTGAGATGCTTTATCAGATGCTTTGCAGTTGTGCCAATGGTAGCCTCCTTTCCATGGTTAAATTGTATCATGGTTAATGAGAGGGCGAAGACGAGGTGTTTGGCTTTTATAACCAACTTTTCTCACCCATTCAAGGAGACTAAAAGCAGCTGACAAAGCCTTCTTCTTCCCACAACAGGCACCTTGTGAGGTAGGTGGAGCTGTGAGAGCTCAGAAGTGAGCTGTGACTAGTCCAAGGTTACCCAGCTGGTTTCATGGAGGAGTGTGGAATCAAACCCCGTCACTCTTGAGCTCACTTAAGTCTTACTACCCTATCCACTGGGTTCCAATGCAAATTATGGAGATGCCTCCAAACAGTAAGGGGAAAGCTGGATTTAAAGGGGAAGCTGGTTTTGCCCCCTGACCATGGCCTCCTAGACATGTTCATTCAGCATGTTTTCAACTTACTATCTGTCTGGTGAAGTCCTTCAGCACAGAATCACAAGGGACTTCCACTGCACAACCGCCTCCCCTCTTTTGTTCTTTTTGGTGCATGCGTTGAGGTCCAAAAAATCCCTTGCAATACTACATTGAAGGATTTCACAAAAGGCCCAGTAATCTGTTGGGGCTGTTGAGCTTATCAGCCAGTTATTCTGTAGTCAATCCAGCTTTAATCCATTTTCAGAGTGAGAGAATACATCAGCAAAGTGGCAAGCTGTTTTCTTTCAGTGTTAAATAACTCAGAAAATTCACCTCTGGGATAGATAATGTGGAAAGAAAATTACTGGTCTCTTGCTGATGTGCTCTCTCGCTCTGAAGGTGGACTGAAGCTGGATTAAACTGTAGGTGTAACCACAGCCTTAATTCAGGAGTGTTAGTAGTGCCAAATCACCAGCACTAGTTTTGCTAGCCAGCATATTTTCAGACTCACACCAAATCTGGTTCAGAGATGTTAGAAGCTGCATTTTGAAAGGGTCACAAATCCCTCAGCATGTATTACATAAAAGAATGCAGCCATATTTTGAACAAAGGCCAGCAAGAAAAGAAAGGATTTGCATTTACCTTGAAAAATTTGCACTATTCCTACATTTATGCCAGCATGTATGTCTCCTAGAATCCACTCTGTGAGACGATATGAACAAAGCCAATTTAAAATAGGAAACATCTTGAGCATAAGTGTTTTGAATCGTGTCCATGAGAATCTGAAACAAATTGGATTTTACAGTTTGACAAACGCTCTAAGAAAAATAAAGCTTTGTTATTCATGAGCTGGACTGACTTGCTACAACAACATAAATGAATTCTATTCAATGTTAATTATTTTAAGCCCCAGGCATAAGAAAAATTCATGCTCTATTACAAATCCTAACAGCCATGGAACTCTTATTTTACTTTTGAATTAGATATATTAAAGTTTGAATTTCCTGCTCATACCCTTCCATATGTATTGGTTGACTACTGTGAAAACAGACTGCTTGGTCATTCATTCATTCATTCATTCATTCACTCACTCACTCACTCACTCACTCACTCACTCACTCACTCAATGTTTCAGAATACAAGATGTTCATAACATAAAACAGAACAAAAACAGAAAACAGGTCAGTTATCTCACTCCAACTGCCTAAATTTATTAAAATACAAAATACGATATAAACAATGAAAAATAATTTAAAACAGTGGGTGGAAAGGAATGATTCACACTGTGAATCTCTAGGTGAAGAAAAATGTCTTGAGGTTGTAATGTAGCCACCTGACAGATGTCTGAGGGAAGAACATTCCAAAAGACAGGTGCCACCATGGAGAAGACCCATGAGTTGATGATCACAAGGGGACAATCATTAACCTGAGGCACAGGCACTTGCCATTAGTCTGATCCAATAAGTCATTTCTAACATTCTTACCAGAGTTGATGGCTGACAGATTCCCACTTTATAAGGCCACTGACAACTTCCTGCTGATAGTGACCTGGTTATACTGCCCTTGGACTTGTCATTTACCAGTCTCATTAAGTTACAAACTTCAAGTAGTTTAGTGCTCTCTGGGTGTTTTGGGTTACAACTGTCATTAGTACTGGGCTTATGCAAGTTGGCTAGAAGAGTATGAAATTGGCAAAGTCTGATTTAGGGTATTTTTCCACTGTCACTAGAAGTACCCATTAAGTACCCAT
>MTQE01001134.1:50713461-50727786 GCA_014337955.1 Aspidoscelis marmoratus | reverse complement strand
AATGGGTACTTAATGGGTACTTTTAGTGACAGTGGAAAACCACCCTTAGTCTTGCTTGGTTGGTTCTCCATTTTCTCTACCATTTCTTTTTTCTCTACTGAGAATCTTGAAAGACTGCTCATATTTAGACTATTTTAATTCACCCAACCAAACTCCAGTTTCCTCCATTCAACAACAGAATATCACAAATAGACATTTACCTGCACTGGATTCTTCGTCCAGTTGGAGGACTAACAAATTCCTTGGTAGGCTCCGAATAAATGTTTTGATCATGATTTTGTTGAAATTCTTCCTCATTGTACACTCTTCTAGTGATATTGTATACCACTCTCTGTGGCTCCCTCTCATGCAGATGTGGGTCCATTTAGTCACATTGGTTCTGGCATATTAACAGAAAATATTCTTGCTATTTTTTTAGCTCATTGGATTTTTGTGGACCATAATGCTCCGGTAATCATCAAAGACATAAATATGGCAAGAATAGTTTTGGCCAAAGTGTCTCAGAGGCAGCTCTGAAGTAGACTGTTCATATACCAGTCTATCCCCCCTCCCCCCCCCCCAGTGCTAGAAAAGGTAGATTAGAAATGCTTCTGAGGCACCCCTTCCTTTATGTCTGATCACACAGTCCAAGTAGTTTCACTTATAATTCAGAATAAAAATTAGAAATCCTTTGACCTGTCAGGATAAAATAATGCCTCATCTTCATTTCAGTTTTGGATATTTTGTGTCATATTACTGTTACAACTGTTTGACGTATTTTGGCTTAGTTTTTTTTTTCTTAGTAGAACCCTTTTATTTGAAAGAGATCAATTTATCAAACCATATTTTCCACCCTGCCTTTAGATGTATTTCACCCTCTTTCAGATAGGACCTAAATTCCAGGAGCTCTCCCAGAGAGAGAAGAGAGAGACAATTGCTTGCCCCAATACTGATGGATTTCAGTAATGGAAGGAAGAGGAGATACCTACAGGGAAGGAATGGTTAATTAAGCTGATGGACTTGGCCAAAATGGACAAACCAACAAACCTACTAAAAGATAAAACAATGGATAAGTTTATGAAAGACTAGTCTCCATGTATTAACTATCTTCAAGAATTAGAAGTAACGACTGATGGTTTAAGTATAAAGAGCAAGCTGAAAATGACAAAGAGATATTTAAGCGGAGCAAAGAAACAAGAGATGTGCAGAAGAGAAGTCCAAAGAACGGAGGGAGTCAAGTAGAAAATTTCAAGCAATGTAATAATTTATTTATTTACATTTCTATCCCGCCCCATACCCGAAGGTCTCTGGGCAGATAACAATTGATTAGACAATGGATTAAAAACAGGATACAAATTAAAACAAGATACAGATTAAAACAAGATGCACATTTAAAAACACCTTAAAAATTCAACAAATTTAAAACTGTGCACTCCCTAGTGCATTAATAGTGACTGTAACTGTAACTGGGAGGGAGAATAAATCAGCCTCAGCCAAAGGCCAAGGCAAAAAGCCTTCCTAAATGATAATAAGGAAGGCGCATGGTGTACATCGATGGCATACATTGACAATGAGGATGTTTCCACTCCCAAAAAATGTCAGCGGCTGCGATCTCCAATGCACAGGGCAAGAACAGCAAGCACACACGAGCGCCAATCTCCTCCCAAAATAGCCTGGGATTGTCCCCATATGCAATCTCAGCTTCCTAAGCAATGCATGCTGGGACCTCAAATTGTGCTCAGACTTGTTTTTCGGGTACCAAATTTGGCCCTGGTCTGGCATGGTTTGGAGGGATTTGGTCCACTGAAACCAGACCAAATCCCAAACACATGGGAACACCCCTTGCCGAGCCCAGTTTTGGTACCAGACCAAATGTGCATGGGGACACATCCAGTGTGTCTTTTTGGCATAGCATGCCAAGCATGAACCCAGAAATTGGGCTGGCCTGGGGCATAACAATAACAGCTGCACTATGCTACAATACTATGCAGGACTGCAGTCTGAAAAGAATCCAAGCAGTGCAAGAGAGGACAGGAGACAAGAACTGACTTAGGCCATTTCTGCATTCCCTCTTGGAATGGGATGGGATACTCCATTCCAAGATAGACAAACTGTTCCATTTTGGGATGAGCTGCTTCTGGGATACATTAAAAGCCTCCACACTTTGGGTGGTCTCAGCCAGCAGCAACCCAAGCCCTGTCCAAGCTGACCCAGTCCTAAAGGCTGGCATCCAGATTTTATTCCCAGCATTCCATGTTTCTGGTTGAGTCCTTTTCTGTATGTGCTGACTGCCAGTGTCATTCCACATATGCTCACTGGTCTGCTTGTAGACCTCATTTTTGAGGTTTACCAGTAGGATAAGGATAGTGTACCACTTTGCCCAATGCAGATGAAGCATACTAGGAGGAGGAATTGCTTGTTCTGTACCACTGCACTAGCATACAGAACTCAGGCCCTTGGAAATGGCCTTAATTTCTTGCCTCCCAAATAAATAGGAAAGCATTCTTCAGAACAAATAGTGCAAGGTGGATGAGTCTTACCATGGAGTGCTCAGGCTTTTCATTATTTCCAACTCTGGATCATATGGATGGCGGTTGGTGGTGGTGGTGGTGAGATTTTAAATGGTATGTGCAGTTGGAAAGATTATCATAATGATAATACCCCACATAAAGTGGAATGAGCCAGGTTCACTTCTTCCCTATCGATGACCCAGATTGAACCAGATAATCAGCTTGACAAGATGGCTGTTCACATACCTGCATGTGAACGAAACCAAAGTCAGTTTCTGCACAGCCATCAATTAAAGCTTGCTTTATAGTACACCACTGGATGTCAGCTTTTATGTTTAAAGCTTCTATAGCATACATTGCATTTAAAACATAAACAGTTGAGAAGAAAGTGCAAAATATATGTGGGAAAATAGTAGTTCTCAATTTATTTTAAAATGCCTTGTGACTAATGTGACTTGCACTGTTTTCTCATTCCACATGGAGTTTCTCTAAGTTTGCTGCATATACACTGTTGCTTTGAAAAGGAGTGGTTGATAATTAGAAGAGTAAAATGAGATTACAAGATTTATATGAAACCAATTTTTACTTTTGTGTGAAATATTTAGAAGGAAATGTAATGTGGAGAAACACAAGAAAATCATTTTACATGGCCATATTAGTGATTTTAAGATGGCCTCAGAGGTTGGTAAGCGGGTGGCATTTGGGATCCATTGATCTATCTGGTAAAAATGTAATTTGTGGTAATTATCTTTATAAATGAACCAATCACACAAATAACATTGAATATCATTCCAAAGAAGACAAATTAAGTATCTTCTAATAGCTATTCTAAGATGCAACAGTGTTCATTATAGAGTAACTTCAGTGTAGCTGGGTTAATCCTTCAGTACTGATGAAAAGATATGCAACATGAGGAGTTATTTGTATTTTATTTGCTTTTAATCACCGCAATCAAACCGTATATGATATTGGCCTGATTTTTGAAGGATTCTTATCCTTGAGAGATCTCCTAAAATTGTACTATACAATCATGTTTTTGAATTGGTTACAAAAACTGCATCTAAGCCATAGTCCACTCAAGGTAGTATCTGTTCAGTACTTATAATCTTTAGATAATTTATTACTGCTGTTTTTGGGGACAATGTAATAATGTTTCAAATATTGAATTTTTGTGTTCTTAAGCACTAAGAAACAATGAAGGTAGTCAAATATTTTAAATGAACTTTTGAATGTGATAGAAAGATGAGATGATAAAGGAATAACCCACACATCCAAAGTAATAAGTTTTCAAGGTCTGAAAAGTGGAGTCTTTTTAGAAAACTGGAATGATACTTTGAATTTATAACTTTTAAAAAAATTAACTTACACATTTTAAACAAAATAAAGACAGTAACACTCAGAAATAGTAGCAAAGATTCCAAAAGGAAAGGTATTTGTGAAAAATTAGTCACTACCTTGTTCATAAATGGTCCTGATTCACTGCGTTGAGAGACGTCAATATCACAATAAAGCCACTGTGTTTGTGTTTACAAAGTTTACTTTCTGTAGTTATGTAACCAGTGCCTCTGTAACTGTTAGAACTGTTTAGAATTCCTGTGTGTCAATGGCTAACTGTGTGCTGAGAATGAATGTTCCATTGGGTGTGCTGTGAATCTTGCGTGGCCTTCTCTTCTGATGGTGCCTGTTGTGAAACATTAGTAAATAAACTAACCTGATCTGATCTGGGGGATTCACTGATCTGCTCTCCTAAGGGACCTCTCACTAATATTGGGTATGACATTCTGAAATTATTGCATCCACAAGCATCGCAAAGTGAAGGTTGGGGGTAGTTCTGGCATCCACACTTTGGGATGCTGGATCTACCCCTAACCTCACCAGAGCTTCCCTAAGCACTGGTGAGGTGTGAATTGCCACCATCATGGAACTGAAGCAACAGTGCCAATGTGCCTGGGTGGTGATGGGGCGATGCAACACTAATCGCACCTGTGCCATCCATCCCCAGGATCTGTTTGAATTTCTCCCAGTAGGGACAAGTGCAAAGGGAGCCACACTGTGGGCCAGGGAACACATACTGGGGGAAGTCCTGCATACAAGGAGCTACATCTGGGGAAGAAGTAGCTCCACATAATATGGATGGTCCATGCAGGACTTCCTCCAGAGTTCCCCCTGCAGGCACGTGCAGAATGGCTCATGTGTACTCATGGAGTTCAACCTTGAAGAAGATTATCCTCCCTCTCTCTATAGTCAGTTTAATGACATGAGAGGGAGCAATTTGCCTTTCCATCAGGGGTGCTAAAATGGATGAAAAAGTCTGGCTAAGTTCTCTTTATTATAATAACATAGAGGGGATAATGATATCCCCAACTGCAGTTCGACATATTAAGAAAACCAGAAGGGCTATTGGACACATACTTATTTAATCAGAGACATGTACAATATACAGTATTAATGGAAACACCAAGTTTCAACCTCAATGTTCCTGTCTGAAACAGTGAAACGTTACTGTGATTTCCATCACCTCACTATAGTGAAGAAATATACTTGAAAGGTACATTAGTTCCTATAGTACATGATGTATTTTGTACTGACAAGGCTGAAATTTTTTCTAGGTGAATGTAAGTTGCTTCCCCCCCCTTTTTTTTTTTTTTTTTGGTGAATTGTTGTAGGAGTGTGAATAAGGGTCATAAGCACCTCATGATACAGCTTTGTGCAGGATAAGGAGCAGAAATTCTGGACCAAGTTCGTAGCATGCTTCTTTGCCCATGGCATTTTTAGTTATTTGACTAAATATATGTATACACCTCAGTTTTCATTCATATTCAGCTCTCTTTCAGCAAAATGTCAGTTTTATTTCACAGAGTGTGCTCAGCTAGCCTGAACAGCCAAGGCTGAAAAGGCCCTAATTCAGAAAATTTCCCTTTGGGTTAGATAATGCGGAAAGAAAATAGCTCGTCATGTCCAGCTCTGAAGGAGTATTGCAACAAAGTAGCACCTAAACACTGGGAAAACCTTGTACACTCTTGAGATGCTCTAGGCCAGTGATGGTGAACCTTTTGAGCTCAGTGTGTCAAAATTCGCAAGAAAACCTAGCTTAACTCGGGTGCTGTGTCACATCTAGAAATATCCATAATTTTGTGATATTTGTAGCTCTAGTAAAAAAGTTATATTTTTGATATATGTATTTTATTAAAAGCAAAAACAAATAATTCTTTACATTTGCTAAATCTTCAATTGAAAGTTGATATTTCATACACTTCAAGAACAAGAAAGCACTACATGCCCAGGTGCCAGAGTGACCAGGTGTGTCACCCAAAAGGGCTTGGTGTGTCACCTGTGACACGCGTGTCATAGGTTGGCCATCACCGCTCTAGGCACAAATTGCAGGGTCGCCTCCATCTCAGAGTGGCTCAGAGCCTGTGAGGCCATCCTGATCCTCCATAGCCATGGAGCAGTAAAAACTGCTCCACAGCTTTATTGGGTGCATTCCTAGTAAACTTCCAGGTGCAGTCTTCACACTATTTCCTGGTGCTGGGGGGGGGGGTCAGGGAGGCTGCAGCTGCACTGTTGTGTATGGTGTCGTGATTCACAATGGCCTGGCACCTGCCACAAGTTGCTGTGGCCATTGCTATGGTGATGTGGATGCTTTGGGACCATCTGGACTGCGACTATCCACACTGGTAAACCACTGAAGTTAAGTGTGAAAAGGCCCATATTATGGCAGTCATGAGTGAATTGCAGGCCATGAATGAAAGTACCACATAACTTTTTGCAGTTACTATGAAATCTGATGGTCAGCTGAGCACACACACATGAGGGGAAAGACAGCACAGGTGAGAGGAAAAGGAATTTCTGACGTACAGTAGAGATGCATAAGAACATAGGAGGAGCCCTGCTGGATCAAGCAAAGCATTTCCAGTCCATCAACCTGTCTCACAGAGAGGGCCACCAGCTGCTTTTGAGCATTCTCCAGCAGAGGAGAAATGTAAAATCTTCACCTGCTCCCGAATCCTGGCAAATGGCCTTTAGAGGCATTCTTGCTGTCTCTCCAATCTGGAGGCAGCACCTAGGCATCCACCGTAGGAGCCATTGATTCATCAGTCCTCCATGAATCGGTCCTCCAGGTCGGTTGCTGTCACCACCTTTTCTGGTAGTATCGCTTCACTTCGGGAATCTCTTGTCATAGACAGAAGCAGAGGCTTAATTCAACTCCCACAGTGCGAGCCCATCTCACCTTTGCGCAGTATTCCGGGTTTTCAAAGAAAAGGGTCTATGTTGACAACAGGAACTGGAAGTGGCCCCCCAAATGTCCGCCATTTTCCTCAGTCTCCAATATCGAGCTTAACTGGTCGAATCGTTTCGAGGAGTCTGCAGCCCAAACTCGCTTATTGGGTGGGGCTGGATAAGCAGCGGGGCTCAGACTGCATCCCCCACAAATAGCAACCACCACCGTACACTGTAGTGTAACCAATAGTATCCAATGGTATTTCTCCTGTCTCCTTAACTCTCAGTCAAGGTACCTCTGCGTCGATTCGAATCCCGGAGATGGCACGTCTGGAGCCCTCCTGACAACAGGACCGAAGTTGCTCACGGATTTCCTTCCTCGGAACCGGTCTTCGAACTCCGAGTTCTCACAGGCGGCAGCGCGAGTGTTCCGGGCGGTCCACACGGTGGTCAAGTCCGACGTAAGTTGGCTCGCGCCAACAGCGACGGCCGAGTTTGAACAGCTCGTGCGAGGGAACGACCGCCGGTCAAGCAGTTCCCTTCGCTCGGAGTCTAGCCGCGGGGCGCTTATAGTAGTAGCCAGAACGGACGGATGAAAAGTGAATTGGCGACGGAGCGTCGTTGAGGGGAGGACGACGGCCGCGGAAGAGGCGCCCAACTCTGTCAAGGGAGCAAGAAGAGGCAGTAGCTTCGTGGAGGAGCCAAACTAGCAGGAGAGACACGGAGGGAGGGGCGGCGGCGGCGGCGGCGGCGGCGTCCTCGAGTTCGTCTAAGCTCTCCCGCGCGCTTTCACTCACCGCCTGCCTGCCTGAGGCGCGGCTGGTCCTTCGCCTCCTCTTCGCCTAAGTCGGGCGCAGCAACGGGACTGTATTTAGCGCTGCGGCTGCGTCGTCCGCAGAGCCGGCCGGAGCCATGAGCGCGGAGTGCGCGAGCTACATGAACGCCGAGAAGGTGCTGGTGAGCGCCTTCAGCTGTCCGGGGGAAGGCGGCGAGCCCGACGCCATCTACTGCTGCGGCTTTCAGGACCTGAAGTACTGTTGCGACGACCCCAACAGCTTCTTTCCCTACGAGCACAACTACATGTGGTGGCTCAGGTGAGGCCGGAGGAGAGCAGGCGCGGAAGAGGGACGCCCCGGCGAGCCCCGAGACTCCTTGGCCAGGCCGGAGCTTTTGGGAAGGGAGATGGATTTAAAAATAAAAACGTGCTCGGGAACGCTTTCGTCATTGGCCACACGCCTGAGGCGCTCAATTTGCTCACCGAGTCGGTTAATTTGTACGAGGCGAATTAAGGCTTCAGAAGAGCTGGGGATTGAGTGCAGACAGAGGTTTGGTAGAGGGCGATTGTGTGGAGTCGAAGTGTATTTAAATTTTTTTGAGTGCTCGGTGACTTTGGTATTTTGCGAGCAGCCTGTAGGTGCCTCCGGCTCTATTTCTTTCTTCCTGGTCGTGAATTGGGGGGGGGCAGTGAAGCTTTGTGAGTGACGGAGGAAGCTCTGAGAGACCTTGGGCTAGTCACAGCTCTCTTCTGAGCTCTTGCAGCCCACCTGCCTCACAGGGTGTCTTGTTGTGGGGAGAAGAACAGAAAGCTTTGTCAGCCATTAAATGGGTGAGAAAAGTGGGGTAGAAAAGCTAACTCTTCTTCTACATTTGCACTAAATGCCTTTGTGGCTCCAGTTCTCTCTAGCGTTTTATTAGTTTATTTGGGGGAGGTTGGAGTACCTGGATGGGATTCTGATAGCAGTTCAGGTGACATAAGCTTCTCTTCACTTTAATACCAAGAGGAGAGTATCTAGCAACCACAGTGTTAAAAGTGTAATTTCAGGAAATTAAGCTGGATTCACACACAGTAAGAAAAAGTGCCTCTGAGGCAGCTTAAGGGTGGTTCACAGATAAGCTCATGCACGTGCCTGACCACCCTTCCTCTCTCTAACATTCTAGACTAAAAAAGGTGGATTAGTGGTGGAATGAGAGCGTAAGGACCACATACTATCTCATCTAAGGTGCTTTTGAACTGCATCTTTTTCCACGCGTGAACCCAACCTTATTAATGTCTGTTCACCGCACAACAGAAATAAGGCTTGTTCCAGGCATGCTAAATATGCTTGCAACTTGGATTGTGTGGCAATCACCAGGCAATCCTGACATCGAGCTCCGCCACTTTGTCCCTCTCTTAAGTCAGAGGCAAGATAGTGCAGGATTTCCCATACCGTCCTTATTGTTCCAGCATGTTTTTGATGTATCCTCCGTCTGGTAAGCCTCTGGCATTGCATCTAAAGCAACTTCTGGGAGCCTACCATGTGTGGGATTAAAACAAAAAGGCTGTGGCAAACTCCCAGAAGTTCCTTCTGATGCAGTGATGATCACACATGCTTGGTGGGCCACATTTTGGGAAACAGGCCAGCACCGCATGAAGATCTGGCATTTTCCCCTGCCATCTGGTAGGTGCCAAACAGTATCTTTGAGAAAAACTTGTTTCAAATTGCTTGTATTCTAAAGGTGATGCTTGGAAAATCGCTGCACCAGCCTGCTCAAAAGAAAGCCTGTTCAGTTTGGTGGAGCTGAGTCCCAAAGAAGGGTATATAGGAGGTAACCCACTTGAGTTGCATTCAAACAGAGCAAAAAAAAAAAAGGCAGCTCAAAAGCTCCTGGGAGACTGTACTCTTTGCCACACATGTCCTCAGCTCAGCCCATATCTAATCCACCTTTTCTAGCCTAGGATATTAATGGGGGAGGGGCAGATTGGCATAAGAACATAAGAGGAGCCCTGCTGGATCAGGCCACAGCCCATCTAGTTGTATCCTGGCCCACACAGTGGCCCATCAATTGCTCATGGACATCTCAAGAAGACAAGAGCAAACCTCTTGAATCCCAGCAAATGGGCTTAGAGGCATCCTGCTTAACCCCCCCCCCACCTGAAAGATGTACTTAGGCATCCATTCTAGTAGCCATTGATATATACATCCATACATTTGTCTAACCCTTAAAGCCATCTAGGTTGGCTACTGTTACCACCTCTTCTGGCAGCAAATTCCATAGACCAATGACCCTAGCATGCAAACAGTCCTACCTTTGGACAATCTCAAAGTTGATTCAGAGGTGCTGTTTTTTACTCGGTGTGTTGCTGCTCTAACTACTGTATTCAGCTACACCTGATCACCAAACAATAGAAGTCAACTGAGCAGAGGATGAAATGGGTAGAAGGTGTCCTGGAAGTAACAGACATGAGCTTAAGCAAACTTCAGGAGACAGTAGATGGTCTCTTCTTGCACTGAGGAGAAGACGGGGTTCAAGCCATGCAATGCTCTTTTTCAAATTGCCAAATTGGTTTGGATGTGGGAGAGTTCCAGACCAGAACCCAAGTGGGATTGTCCCAAATGTGGTCCCAGTGTAGGATCTTCTTCACTTATTCCCCCATTCCAGTATCCTTGTTCTACATTAAAAAGAAAATTATTCATCTATTTAAACACAGACGTCATAACTATGTTTTTATGGTGATGATACAGGTTTAATAATCACTCAAAAGTGGATCTGAAAAATGAAGAGAACATCCTAAGACATAGGGTGTTTTTCCACTGTCACTAGAAGTACCCATTAATGGGTACTTAAAGGGTACTTCTAGTGACAGTGGAAAAACACCCATAATTTGCTTCTTCATTCCAACAAAGGTTATTCTTTAGGGTCAGGTTTAATGCCTTATCCTAGCAGTTCTATGCAGGAAATTTAATAAAGCTCCTCTAGCTTGCTCCTTTCTGTGCTTCTGGTGCTGGTAAATCATTCATTATCTCCTTTATAATGACAACCAAGGAAGTTTTGTTTTTCCTTTGTTCATGTTCCAGGTTATTATGATGAATTTTATATCAATTTTCTTTTATCAGAAGACTATTGTTACCCAGCTGTCATTATCTGTAAAGAACTGACCCTGGATTCTTTTGAGAAAAGAAAACATCTTATGGGTCCCCTTAGGCAATTTTATTTAGTTGCTATTCAATTGTTATTTTATTTTCAGTTTTGTATCTGTAATCTTTCCTAAAGTTCTGACCTGTCCTTTCACTGAGAGCAAAAGAACAATAAAGGAATAAAGCCATTTGGCCATATTATTTGGACGCCCATACATCAACAAAAGGAGGGGATAGTCTTGTAGAGTAGGCCAGAGGATAAATCACTCAGGCACATATGCATCGGGCTGGAACAGCTCAGCAGATCCAAAGACACCGAGTCAGGATGCCTTTCCATCAGAACATGCTTTATTACTTGGTTGCAGAGTATAATATTAAAACAAGCAGTATAATATTACATGTTAAATGATTTAATGCATGGATATATGGATAGATACATGTCTAGTCAATGTCAGAAAATGAGTGAGAGCAAGAAAGAATGAATATATGTGTGAGAGAGAAAGGATATGATTCTCAGCGCACAGGAACACATGACTTCTCATGTCCAGTTGTGCTGCGTGCTCTGAGGTCATGCTGACCCTTTCTCAGGAGCTAGAATGATTCCCATAACATCACTGGACGTAAGCAGTCTATTTAGACTATACCAACAGGATAACAACAGAACAGAATAATAACATCTGCTGATAGTGGTTCTTGGCCTAGAGGCCTAGAATGAGATTTCCATTCCTGCACAAAATTACTGTGAATCTCTGACAGATAGATGGCAAATTTTCAGACCGTTGTACAGTCTACTGATATATAGTGTCACTAGGGATCACTGGGAAAAAGTTCTTGCACTGCTCACCCTGTCTTATTAATAAGAAGGATGGTAGTTGCCAGGGGTTGCGTCACAGGATAAACCAGTGGAACTGGTGGCTTGAGGCACCAAGAAGTATGTAGGGAGGGAGATGACTTGCCCTGATTCAACCCTGTGTAGGAACAAATTCTATGCTTTAATGGCCATTTGTCTGTTCAAATTCAAGTATCCTGTGTAGCTGCAACACTTATCTGGTTTTAAGAACATGTATCATAACAACACCCATGACGTTGAAGAGCCAAGTCTAGGATAGTTCTTTGGGCCACCTATGGTTTTTCTTCTGCATTAACAGAATGGAGCTGTAGACCATCCATCTCAAGCTATTTCCTGTTCTTGCAAGTTATTTTTGTAGTATAAAGAAAGCTAAACTATGGACTTCTAGATGTCTCTATGCTTGACTTCTTATGGTTCCTTGCTTCACCCTTCCTTTGTTATAGAGAATAAAGTTGTTTAGCAACTTCTATAGGACCACGGGTTAATCATCCTTGGAACCCCTGGCTCTTCCCACCTGCTATGGATGCTTTCTATACTCTGGTTTCTCTTCAGATAGTAGAAATCTTTCACCTTTTTCTGTAATCACTGATGGCTCTACCTTTCTTCTCTTGATAGACCAATCTCTTGATTGGAAGTTGCTAGGAGCACTGTTCAATGCTTCTTTAAGCAAAGAAGCCACAATGGCTTGCAGCAGAATTAGCTAACAGCATGCACACCAACTGTTTTCAAGAGAACAAAATAGAAAAAGATTTACTGAAAAGAAAAAAAAGTCTTACAAAACAGCATCTGTTCCTTCAAGTACAAAATGTCATCAAAACAGATAAAGTCACTTAAGAACCTTGTATAAAGATATACATAGAGCTCTAATCTGTAAGAACAGTACACTGACAGGTTCATGACAAGACAAAATAGATCTCCCTAAAAAGATCTTGCTTGGGAAGAAAGAAAGATGGTTCTTGCATGGAAAGAAAGAAAAAAACCCCAAAACAATAAGAAGACAAGTACAATCAGCAAAAGTAAATCAAATTGTATGGAGTCAGTGTCTGTTATAAGTTTGGGATACTTAATCTTATTAGTTCCTTCTCTTTGCTGAACTTAGTTCTGGCTTAGATATGAAAAATGAGTGGTAGCAAATGAATGGTAACAATTCCTATACATGCAGATCCTTGGTCAGTGTCATAAATTCACTCAGTAATCTCATAGAATGTTTCTTGGCAGTTCTGTTCATAAAAATGCAAGCACAACTCGAGTCGCTCAGAGTTATGAAGAAAAATGCAATAAAAACCACTAAGACATTTTTAAAAAAACTGAACTTGCAAGGACTTGTACACTGCTTGTTCTTCTTAAAGAAAGGCACTTTTTAAAAATCACTGAAGTGAGGCGTGGTGATTTAATGTCTATTGAATTCTGTTAATTTATCTTACTTTTCTACCTCTTCATTTTCTTTTGCGGTTTTCAAATTACGTGTAGAATTACATGTAGAAATAGCCAATGTGATTTAGGTGGTTTAGAATATGGGAACATAATTTTTAGACCCTTTACTATTTATTTTACAGATGGCCAGGAGGAAAAAGAGGGATTTCACTTACACCAATTTTGCATTGATTTATTCCCTTTACATTTTGAAGCAGTCCCTCCAAGTTTATACATGTCATGTGTTTTTTTAAAAAATGCAATGTCAAACACACTCAGTTTAGACAGCAGCTTGAATGAGATCTACAGATCTAAATAAAATCAGTCAAGGTCCAATAATGACTTGCTTTGACATAATTTGGCTTTCATTACGACTTTAAAGACAAATCAATTTGTCTCCATGCTGTCAAAACAGCTCTATTAAATGCAGTGTAGCCTCAAGAGTTTTCTCAGTGCAGCCATTAATTTTGTTTGTTTCTTCTTCCCAGTGTTGGAGCCCTTGTTGGTTTGTCTATTGCAGCAGTGGTCCTGCTGGCTTTTATCATCACTGTTTGTGTCCTCTGTTACTTGTTTATCAGCACAAAGCCACAAAGGAAACTGGACAGAGGCCTCAGCTTAAGCTTACAGACATCAGGTAAGATCTCATCCAGCAGAGAGGATTCGTGTGTTTCCTTGATTTGAAATAATTCAGTAGACCAGCAGTTCTCACCAACAGGGTCCTTTGAGATGTACCAACATCAAGCGCAATCTCTTTCAACCCCCTGAGTATAATACAATACAGGCTGCCTGCCTCCATACTAGCGGAATAAATCCACAGTTAAATCTAAAAGCACAGTATACTGACTATGCACTGATGTCTGGAAAGGCAGCTCTGTAGCTTCCCCTGTCGGAGCTGTCAGAGCTGAGTCAGTGCATGGCGTCATGTGGGCTGAGGCAGCCATTCAAATTTTGAGCTCTTCCTGCTTAGCTGGCATCTCATCTGCTTTTCTCGCTGTCCTGCCTGCATTGGCTTGAAGGTTTGGATTTTCTTTATACTGTGCAGTGAGTGTCATTGATCCAGCATTAAAGTAAGTGCTCAGTCCCAATCGTATAATGTGACACCACAATGATTGATTGATCGTTGTGTGTGACAGCTCAATCAATACTGTGCATTCCAATGCACAGTATAAACGTGTCTGGACGCAGCCTGTATTGAAATAGGGTTTTCTTTCTTCCTGTTTATAACTTTTGTAACCCACTGTGTTGCTGAAGACCTGAGCAGTAACAAACTCATAGGCAATAAATTGCACAAATTGATGATGATGAGGAGGAGAATTGGCATTTCTGCTCTTCTTTTCTCACCCATTTATGGGGACTCAAAGCGGCTGATAATTTTCTGTTCTTCTCACCACAACAGTCACAGGCACGGCTGTGAGGGCTCAGAAAGAGAGCTGTGACTAGCCCAAGGTCACCCAGT
>MTQE01001134.1:50684662-50703097 GCA_014337955.1 Aspidoscelis marmoratus | reverse complement strand
CGAATTCTTTAAACTGAAATAACACATGCCATGAAGACGCGCCCCAAGTTTCTCCTCTGCCGCTGTGAGTTGATTTTACTTCATCTTCTTAGGGCACGTCCCCATAGGGGCTAAAATCCAGAGTGGCTTCAGATTCAGCATTGGGGGTTCCCATTAAATCCCCCAGTACTCCAGATCCACTCTTGATTTTCCAGCCCTGTTCCCATGCCAGTTTTAAATCCAGGGAAAGAAAACCCTTCTTTGAACAGGGGTTTTCCAGGTGACACGGATTAAAGGAGGACAGCCAGTGGCCCGGGTAAGTGAGCAAGAGGGTGAGCGGAGGGGAGGCTGCCCCTTGGATGTGGTGGCATTGGGCGGCAGGAAAGGGCCTCAGGGAAGGATTTCTTATCCTCCTCTCCCCCAGGAAAGAGAAGAGCCAGTGAGTGAGTGAGTGGGGGTGTGCGGCTGCCTTCCTTTTCCCTCCCCTCCCGCCTGCTGCCCAATGCTGCCACATCTGAGAGGTGGCCTCCCCTCCACACACACCCTTGCTCACTTGCCCTGGCTGCCGGCTGTCCTCCTTCGCTCAGGACATTAGGAGGAGGAGGAGGCTGGCAGCAGCGGTAGCTCACCATGCTGCTCACAGGTGTGCTTGTGCTCACCTGCGCTTCTGTTTGGGGACAGCCCGATGCATGCTCGGTGCTGTTCCCGGCCTCCAACCCTAACCCGCAGCAGAACCCGGATTACTCTGGATCAGAGTAATCCAGGTTCGCTCCGGGTTCACTGTACATGAGAACGCAGAGAGAGAAAAAGTTGCTTGCAAAATCAGTTTGTGCCAAAGCTGCTCTGTATAAAAGATTTTAGTGGCAAACAGAAAGTTGCAGTGCAGCTCCACAAGGTATCTGATATTGACATTGTACTGGTCGATTAATGTCGTAAAGATATGTCGTTCTGTGAAAGTGAATGGAGTGAAAGTTCACATGCTCTTAGCTGCTAAAACAAAAGCCCAGATGGTGTTCTGTCCTCAGGCAGTATTGATCTTCTATACCCATCAGAATGTAAAAGGGCATTCTCCTCCTGCTGCTATTAAAATTGGTAGCAGCTGACTCAGGGTCCATCTTGATAGCATCAAGTGGGTCATTTGCTCTGGAAAAAGAACAGGGTATTGTTTAATCAATCAGATATTTTGCAGTTGAGGGAAAATCTGCATTAAGAAAAAAACATGGCTGGAAATTTTTTGAAGATGATGAAGGCAGTGCTATGTTGCATACTTGAATGGCACATAAACCTGACATAGAACACAGATTCTGTCAAACCAGAGCTAAATGATCTATAAATAGGATCCCTGGTCTTTTGTTTGGTTGTTAGTTTTGTGATTCACAGCCACACACAATGCTTTTTTAAAAGTTGGCAAAACAATTGTGGAGGGCATATTGGTTAGTCCTTCTCTTGCCTTTTGTACTCTTAAATGCTAACTAGTCATCACTATTTGTTGTCTTTCATCTCTCATAACTTTTAATAGAGTAATTTACATCAGAGAAAGGGCAAGGAAGAAAAGGATTAAATGCATATTAAATGTGGGGTTTTTTGCATCTTGCAGAATCAAATATAAGCACAGCACAAATTGGGAGATCCTAATCATAGTTAAATTTCATTTGGTCATTAAGTTGAGGTACACCTATCATTTTTGAAATGAATTATTTCAATGTAGTGCTGAGTATCTGCTGTGCTCCAGTAAAGTGCAGGCTGTTCAGCAATATTGTTTTAAAAGTCTCAGTGTTTAGGGTACCTTATACAGCTTATATACTGTCTAGTGTAATAGTATTCTGGGTCAGTAGTGATTTGTGAAAACTTCTATCAATGAAACTGAGGGGGGCTACACTCTGCTAGGATCCCTTATTTTGATTTTTCTGGACCTCGGTTTGATCCCAGTTAAAAATGATGCTAGTGAAAGAGATGAAAAGGCAGACTCCAGTCAGGGTTATGGCTCTTCACGAAATCACGAGAGTGCAGAAGAATGTAGCTTGATGTTTGGATTCCTATTTATCCATAGATGTCAACTGAGGGCAACAGATTCTTACATTGTTTATATGACCTCAAGTTGTTAATCAAAGTGTAATTTTCAAATCAAATATCCCCACGTAGCCTCTCTGATATCCATAATTAATGAAATCCACAAACAACACCCTCCACCCAAAAATCCTGTGTGAGTTTTAATAGTGGGTTCTCTTCTTTTCTTCTTTAACAGTGAATACCGTCCTTTAAAACAAGAAAGAAAAAGAGGCAAAAAAACACCAGCAAAAGCAATCTCTGCAGGTTTCCTTTCCATAGCCTGGACCATGAAAATCTAATGTAACAATCCAAGCAGCATTTTTGAAGTTTCTTCTTTGCTGCAGTGATAGAGATTAAAACTCAGGGGCCAATGTGAACATGTATCCAGGGAGATGCTGATCCATTGACGCCTCGTTGCCCTCTAATGAACATGAATTGTCTCACGTGTGCAATCTAAGATTTTTTTTTATTACAGTGCTCCTGTTCTAGAAAAGTAAGTGGAAACTCTGCTCATACAGACCTCCTTACACAGCAACACCTTTGTGCCAAAAGTGTAGTTGTGTATTTTGATATGAACACCTTTTGTAAGAGTGAGATTTTGTGCCTCAGTATTTGCTTTGAATTGCCAATGTAGAATCTCTTCTGATAGTTTCTGATGTATTCAAAGTAGGCATTACTTCACAGTTTTATAATATTTCATGGCGCATGCCTGCCAGCTTTTGGGCCGATTTTGGCCCATAGCGGCAGCAGAGGCCAGGGCCCGCAGCTGTCTGGGAGGGAGAGTACAAATGCTGTGGAACGGCTGGGAACAGGTGTAGAGCCCCAGCTCTGGAATAGGCTGGGGTGGTTCCGAACAGAACCGCTGGCCCAGGAGGGCAAATGCTCTGTCCCAGGGCTATCCTACTCACGTTCAAGAGGCCTAGTGCGAATAGGCCTAAGTATTTAAAAAGAAGGCAATGGCAAACCACGTATGACAGGAAAACTCAGAATCACCAACTCTGAAATCCATATATCCGCATCTGTGTTAACATGATTTAGTTAAGCCACTGACGATCTTCTACATTCCTCCTTCCTTCCACCAAGAACCACTAAATGTAGCAACAGAGCAGCTTTTTTTTCTTGATCTTGTGAAGGAAACTACAGTACTCCTGTGCAGTACAGAACGCAAGTCTGTGGGTATGGGCAGAATTTTGGAACAGGGGAAAGTGTCTTTCTGTAGACTAACAGAACTGCATGAGTGAGAGTAATTAACAACCCAGAAGGGTCTATGTGAAACTACAGGTAAAGAATCCCAAGTATGCCCCTCAGCACATGGTCCAAGCAAAACCTTGCCTAAGGGCAACTGGCAGATAGAAGCACCAGTCAGGCTGGACCACTCTGGAGCTGACCACAAGGACTGGTGATGGGTTATCCAATGACTAAATGATCCCTTTATTGTGGACATGATGCACATTAATTAGGGTTCACCACTCTGATCATCGACTCCTCTTTAATCCATCTCCTCAGCAAAGTGTGTAGGTACAGCCTAAATTACTCACCTCTAAATAGGAAGCTGCCACTAGTAATTAAAAGAAGTCCAGAAAAAATGGTTTAATACAATTCAAAATTTTATATTGAACAATTACCCATTCACACCTAATTTTTAACTCAGCTTCAGTCTACTTTGAGTGAGAGAACATATCAACAAAATGACAAGCTATTTTATTTTAGCATTATCTAACTCAGGAAATCCACTCTGAGGTTATATAATGTGTAAAAATAACTAGTCACTTTGCAGTGTTCTCTCACTATGAAGGTGAATTGAAGCTGGCTTAAAACTTAGGTGTGAACAGCTTCTGGTTATAAAAAAATAAAAAGAGGGCAGTGTGGGAATGTATGTTGCCAATTTATATTTGAATCAAAGTTGTTTTAAATTATTGATCTGTTTATTATAAGTAAATTGTTTATACTTCAATTGTTTGTCTTGTAATGATCTTGTTCACTGTATTATAAATGTAAACAAATAGAGAATAGAATCTACATAAATCTGTGTCCATAATAAAAAAAAAAAGAGAGAGAGATTCAGTTATGGACAATTCAAAGTATTCTTATTCTGCTATAATCTTAGCTGCTGTCTCTTTATCTCTGCTGTATTGAGTGTAGGTCTCTATGGAATTTACTGCCAGAAGAGCTGATTACAACAACGAGCCTAGATAACTTTAAGAAAGGGTTAGACAACATCATGGACGACAGGTGTATCAATAGCTACTAGAATGGATGCCCAGGTACATTCTCCAAGCTGAGGGAAAAAGAAAGAAGCCTCCAAAGGCCATTTGCTGGGATTTGAGAGCAAGGGAAGGCTTGCCCTTGTCTTTTGCGTGAGATGCACGAAAGCAATTGGTGGGCCCTGTGTGGGACAGGATGTTGTAGTAGATGGGCTGTGGCCTGATCCAGAAGGGATCCTTGTATGTTCTCTTATGATTTTTGCCATATGGTATATACACACACCTGTCTGCGCTCATATTTTTCTATGTCTTATCTGCCATTTCCTAACCCCATCATGGTGGTTTTCTGCATGACATATGTTATCCACTCTCGTTTCACAGGGGTCACTTCTCCCATAACTGTTAGCTTAACTTTTTGTTTTCTTTCTTCTTCACAAGTTTTTATACATTTGTTACCTACTTTTTCTTTCTGTTCTGTTCTGTACTGTATTTTGTCTGGTTTAGCTTTGATTTAAATCTTATCTTAAATGCTATTGCTAGGAATAGCAATCAAAGTAGCCAGCATGGCCTCTCATCCTAAGTAATTTTAGTGCTTGATTATTTCTTTCTTTTAAAGTAAGTTTGAGATTGAATTTATTTTAAAAAAAATATCGTGCATCATTTTTGTATACAATGTTCCTGAATGCCCTTCTGCCCTATTTATAGTAATATACATAGTGGATTAAAAACTAATTTAAAAAAGAATGTAGATGTAATCCCAAAACTTTATTTTTCTTACCGTAAAAATGTATGAGTTGCAGCAAGGAAAATGTGTAGATTGACATCAAAGAAAAAGAAGTTCAAAACCTGCTTTTATGGTCTGCCATGCTTTTGTTTTCATATTTCATTGAAACTGTTTTATGCAAATAATTTAAGACTGTTGTATGTAAATAAAATACAGAAATTGGTGGTTCTGGACTACTAACATTTCTTCTTAGTTTTAAAATATCTCTGAACTGGGCACACAGGTATTATTATGTAAAATGCAGTTCAATATAAGGAAGTATAAAGTGATGCACCTTGTGTTTTTTTTTAAATCCTAACTTGAGAGCTTGCAGATGTGATGAATAGCTTGATGAAAACATCAGTCCAAAGTGTGACAGCTGTGAACAAAGCAAATTCCATGATTAGGATTGTTAGCAATGCACAGTGAAATAAGAAATTCCTTTTATCCATCCATTTAGATGCTGCCCTTAATCCAGATAAAACAAATTATAAGAACACAGCTTAAAATGATTAAGACACCTGTTCTCTCACATAGATGGGGGCGGGCGGGGGGGGGATGGGACAGAATGTATGTCAGGAATTTACATATAGCAAATAGCTATGTCTCCACCTTTCTGCACTGGACCTTATTCTGAATTATATCCTGGACTAGGGACCTGCCATATACATGCTAGTTCAGATGACAGCATGCCCCAGACAAGGTCTGCCACAATGTGGGCCCAAGATCTTTAGGGCTTTGTATGTTAGCATCAACACCTTGAATAACAAATAATGCAGAAAGGGCCATTGATTCACCCCAGCAGAACATTTCTTAGGGTCTTATATTCATTTTTGCATCAATTGCCATCTGCCTAAAAATTGTCATAAGTGCATTTTGGGGTACAATTTTACATTTCTGAAGCAAATTTTCCCTTACAGAATGCCTTTCTATTCTATTTTTGTGTACTATTCTATCTAGTGCAATTCCCTCCCCCCCTAAAATATGCCTTTAGGTAAGTATATTTTTATTAGAGAACTGTATCCCTGCATTTAGTGAAGTACAAAGTACTTCGTTTTATAAATAAGCATTGAAAGGAAACTAAGCTTATGGTGAGAAAACAAAGAACAAGAGGGAAAGTATTAAAATCTTTTCAGGCCAAAGAAAGACCTGTTCCACTCATTCTCCTTTCCTGCCTCAACTGTCAACCAGAGGCAGCCATTTTGGGATGACAACTGCTCACATCTGTGACACTCCCTAAGTCTCACATGCTCCCTGGGTGGTGCTAAACATCAGTCACTTTGAGGCTACCATCTAAAACTCAAACCTGTGGCAACCACAACCAGTACAGACGGTATCCCCAGCACTGGAGACCTCTGTGCAACTACCAACAGAACTACCAAAACAATGAAGAAGATGAAGAGGACCAGGATGATGAGGACCAGGGACAGCAGCCACCTCAACAGTACTGATGCAACTTCAACTACCGACGCGGACGCCCAGAAAACCCTAAACCAAAGAGACTATGGCAGCCAATCCACCAGTTGAGAAAACATCTGGTCCTGAGGCCGAGCAGGCTGGTGTTGTGTCTTGGGCTGGCAAGGCAAGCAGGCAGACACACTCATGCTTACTCAGTTCCAGAGGGGCTCAGGCTTACTCAGTGTCGGGTTATAATCCAAAGTCAAGGCATCCAGAAATCCAGCAAGATTCAGTCAATCCAGAGGGTCAGCAAGTCACGAGGGGGTCCAGAGTCAGAGCACAGGTACAGAATCACACACGGGGTTGCACAAGATTTTCTGCAACGCCAAGCAACGTGCGCTTGCTCATTAAGTAGAAGACTCATTAGTCCGGTCATGCTTCAGCTGGTCTAATCTTTGTGACCGGCACTTGAATTGTTTCTCTTGTCTAAGGAGATGGTGGGGGGGCGTGCGTTCTTGACCGAATATTTGCAGCGCTACGCCCTGGCTGCGGTTCAAGCTGTTCTGTAGTTGCAAGCCCACATTTGTCCGCAGAGAAGGAAGGGCTCACAGGGTGGGCAGCATGGGGCATGACAGGTGGGGCTGAGTAGATGCCAGCTCACCATTTCTACCATCATCCGATTTAGTCATTAAGGAAGAGAAAATTCAAAGTAAATAGAATAGGAAAATTCTAGCAATAAGAAATGAACAGAAGTATTGGAACTGAAGACCTCAAGTGCTTGCTTTTTGCTGTTCCCTCCCACACCATTTTGCTTTTGTATCTTGTCTCTTTAGATTGTAAGCCTGAGAGCAGGAACCTGTCTAAGATTAATATAATATTGTAATCCACCCTGAAATCTTTGGGTATAGGCCTGGATACAAATACAAATAAATAAATGAATGAATGAAAAATTCTCCCATCCCCTCTCTTGTCCATGTAAGCTTTTAACTGTCATTTCACAGCAGAAATGTCTTACTACTGCTGTGAAAATCCAGCTGAGATTTAGTGACTGGTTTCTCTCCCACTCTCTCCCCTAATGGTTTTGGTTCATTCCCACATCTGTGGGCTGAACTTCTCAAGTGCCGTTAAATGAAAAGTAACAAAAGCAGACTTAAAAAATTATATAACATGGAAGGAATTTCATGCTGACATGATTGCAGTTAGCGCATGGACATGCTTTGGTTTGGTTTGTTATTTTCTTTTAAGCAAATGTTTCTGAAATATAGTAGAAATGAAATGCAGGATCCTAACATTGGCCAAATAACTTGCCCCCTAAATATGTAAACATCTTCTCCTACATTGATCAGACCCCCAGTTAAAGATCTTCAGGAGAGGTGCCACTCCTATCAACAATTGAAGAAGAAGAGAGTTGGCTTTTCTACCCTGCTTTTCTCACCCATTTAAGGGGACTCAAAGCGTCTGACAAAGCTTTCTGTTCTTCTCCCTACAACAGAACACCCTGTGAGGTGGGTGGTACTCTGAGAGCTCAGAAGAGAGCTGTGACTAGCCAATGTCACCCAGCTGGCTTTGTGGAGGTGTGCAGAATCAAACCCGGTATTCCCAGATAAAAGTGAGGATCCCTAACCACTAGACCAAACCGACTTCCTAATCACTAGCCCAAAGGGCATGGAAGAGGATCTTCTTTTTAGTAGCTCCTCTATAGCAGCCGTGGATGCACGTAGGCCCATCACTACATACATTAGATGCTTGGTAAAGATACATCTATAACCTTTGGCTAAAGTGTTAGCTGCTGCTCCCTTTTCAGGCACTGCAATTTGCAAGGTTCAATTATTTGGATTTGAATTGCGTTTATATACAATATGGTACTGGCTCTCATAATGTAATCAGACTTTAGGACATAGGGCAGAATAGAAATGTAATATGCTGCAACTAAAACACTATATTTGAAACACCTGCCAGGTTCTGGCCTATCAAGGCATGCTGTTTGTGGCAGTGGCTTCACCACTGGTGGGGGTCGCCACTGCAGGCATGACACCAAAGGCAGTCACCCCTTTGGGGAACCATTTTGGAGAGAATTAAGGTGAGGGCCTCCTCCTCTGTTCCTGTGTTTCTCTTATTTTTCCTTGTAAGTAGCTCCAGGCCAGGCCAGAACCTGGTCCAATTCCTTCTCAGAGTCCAAAAGAACCTAAAAGGAAGAAGTTGAAGTCCCTCAAGTTCAGTGCAATTAGAGGAGCTGCTGCAAGTCCCAGACAGACAAAACCAACCCCTCACAATGGTAAGTCTGCTGGGCTGGGGTTGGCACCACTCTTGATGCAATGCATGAATCCCTTTGAGGGGTGCATTGTATGAACGAGGACTTTGCTTCCCCCCCCCAAAACTGATGCTTTTTTCCTTCTGTGTGCTCATCCATAAACAATACAACACTGAAGTGCCTTTCATGCGAGTGGGTATATTAGGATCTAACTGATTGGGGGGGCGGAATTCTTATATATACAGAAAGATTCATACAATAGTCATATTTGCTTCTAACTGGTACAATGCAGCTCAGAGCTGCTTGCCATGAATCTTGATTAGTTGCACCATAGACTGACATTGTCCTTGTATGCACTGCACAAGGCCACAATCTACAGACTGCCATGGAAACAGGAACAAGTGCCAATGAGTAACTGGCTGTGAAAGTGCATGTGTTGGCACATGTGGACACATGCTTTTGCTGTAATCAAGGATGGAATAGAAAATGTGAAGTTTGATGAAATGTAAAGAAAAGTCAATACAGAAATACATCTACAGCTGAAATGATTAAAACACAAGGAATGGTGAGAAAATGCTAAAAATATAAAAAAGGACATTAGTTAATGGAGGGGGGAATTACAACAAAAGTGATCAATGATTGTGACATCAGGGACTTCAGCTGCAAAGAGTACAGTGTTTTTTTCAGAATTATATCTTCCTTAGCACTTGGGCAGCTCATATTTATTTTGTGAATATCGGATAGCCCTACCACACCATTTCCCTTTTGTATCTTGTCTCTTTAGATTGTAAGCCTGAGGGCAGGGACCTGTCTAAGATTAATATAATATTGTAACCCACCCTGAGACCTTCGGGTATAGGGTGGGACAGAAATACAAATAAATAAATAAATAAAGCAGGGTGGAACTTCAAGGGACACAGTTTTGATGTGCAGTAAAAGAAGGAACTGATGTGCTTCCTTAAAAAAAACAGTGCTGAACTGAGGGTCAGGCTGAATTAGTAGCCTGGATTCCTTCCCACCTTATTTTCCAGTTGGAAGTAGCTGCATCTGCACACAGTTTCTTTTAATAAAGTGTTTTAAAAGCAGCTTAGATATAGTAACATCCACATGTCAGCACCTAAATTTACATTAAAAACCAGAAAATCCATGCCCAAAATGTACTCAATAGCCTTCAATGTGGATTAGAGGTGGGTTGGGAACACTGGTGTCTGCATGCTACTATCTCAAGACTTTTGCACTGCTTTTTAAGATGTACACAGATGCAGTTAAATCAGCCTGCTTATAGTAAAACAAGATAGCATTCCTTTTTGTGCTACCTGAAACATTCACATGACAATAGTGTTGTGGAACAGATTGATTTTTCTCTCCTTAGAGGATCTGAAGTGGAATGGTAAGGACACCAACAAGGCTTCGGAATAAGCAGATATGCAATTTAATGGTCTTGGAAGTTGCACAGCCATAGTTAATCAGCCCCCAGTTAGACAGCAGAGATGCAATTATCTGATCCAATGTGAGTGGCAGAGTCTAAGATTAAGAAAGAGAGCTTGCAGAATGGACCCAAGACTACATAAGTGTGTATGGGAGGGACATGTGACAATTGAGACCTCAAGGAAATTGGTAGTTTGTTGCAAACTACTTTCTTAATGGCTTCTGTCAAAAAGTGACAAGCAATTTCTTGGTTTGGGTCTTGCAAAGTCTGACAAAACAGAGCAAGTATTTCAGTTCCCACAGGAACCGATAGAAGTAAAAACAAAAAAGTGCTACAGTTTTAACAATTAAAAATATAATTAGGAAAAACAGCTAACAGAAAAAAAGACTGTGAAAGTACCAAAAACATTCCATATACGTAATTCCCAGCACAGATACCATCATTATAAACATGCTGTGTATTGTTTTAGATTTGTTGATTTTTTTAAAGTGCTTTTAGTGTATATTCTGTTTTTAATCTATTGTTTTAACTGTTGATACCCGCCCAGGGACCTCGGGTATGGAGCGGGATAGAAATGTAAACAATAAATAAATAAATAAAATTGTGGATTTACAACCACAAAATTGAAAGGATGATTACTCAAAAAGAAACAAGCAAGTCTTCCATCAAGCTATCTACTCAGTAAGGCTGCATCCCAACACTGGTTATTTATTTCACTATCTTTGGATATTCCAGAATAAAGCAGGGATATTCAAAAATATCCATACTTTATTCCAAAATATCAAAATACAGTGGAATAAATAATAGACATCTGGATGCAGTCTAAGACAGAGGAATCTTTGGTTGCATCCAGAAAAGCCAGAAAATTATTAAAAAGGATGCATGGTATTTCTTGGACAGTTAACCCAAAATACAAATCAATCACTACCAGACAATCAAATATATTCATATGGTAAATGAGTTATTGATGTTCTTGAATCTGCAATACTTTAAATGCCATAACTAGGCCTTTTGAGCAAATTATCAGCCTGCTGGCCTCAAATTAAAGGATCTGACTTTCAAGAAATATATGTTCTTAATAGCCACCCATACTTCACTTCTACCACCGAAGTAGTTCTGGGAAACAGATATTATTCTTCGTGTTGGAGAGAATGTTTTGATACTCTGATTTAATACCAAATGTGCTTGTGTTGCTCACCATTTTTTTGCATTTTGAAGTTGGTCTGCAATACTATAATAAAAGCCTTGGGCATTTTTTTAAACGAATGCAGCCACAGTTATATCAGGAGTATTATGTGACAGGGACTAATCAGCTTGATTCAAAAGTGCCACAGAATCTCGGCCCCTTCATTTTGAACAACTCTCTCTCTCTCTTGTGATTCTTGCAGGAAAATTACGCTTTTTGCATATCCTTCTGAAAGCCAAAACAGTTAAAATCACAACCCAGAAAAAACACACCTTAATCTAAACGACCATCACCACCACCTTCCTCAGACAAGAGCCTATGATTTTGTTTGAGGAGACTAGGCAGGTTTCATAAGATAAAACTGTAAGTTCTGCTTTTAATATGTCACATTTCATTTTTTGAGATGCCTGCTGTGAACTGCTATTTGTTAAATTGGCTCTTTAAGGAATAATCAGCTATGCTCAGTAGATCTACAGTCGTGTCACACATGATTTCAGCTCAAATTATTGGTACTGAATTTCAGTGGCATTTACAGTCAAGGTCCTCGAAGCTTCTTCCGGTCAAGGTAGGGGGCACTTAGGACAGTAATGACTGGGACCCACTGTGGCTTGTGATTCAGTGGGCAAGGCAGCTAAAAGAAAGTGGAATCAGGGCTCAGAACAGATAGAGGCTATAGTAGATGAGACACCATAAAGCTACACATCTATACAAAAGCACAAGAAAACTTATTTAACTGAACACAGGGATTTAGCCAAAACTTAATTGACACATACACGAAGGAGAAAGGGAAGGAGAGATCAGGCTCTTAATAACAAGCTGTGGTGGGCTGCCGTAGGCTTTGCCATTATGTGTCACTTGAATCTACCTGAGCATGAATCCTTGTCAGATCATTCCCTAGTTCAACCCTTCCTGATGGCCATAGCTGAACTTGATTATTTAGTGTAACACACCTGATACCTACTCAAGGGTGCATTTTACAGTGCTGAACAGGAGCTTTCAATACAAATCGGTTAATTCAGCTTATGCAACAACTTGTGCATATTCCATTTGAATAATGCTAGCTGCCAGCCAGGAACATAGCATCCACTCCTCACAGTGGTCCCTGGGAGACATGGTCTTTCACTTGGAGCACTTGCCACTAGAGAGTGTTCCAATGGGAGTCCACTTTAAAGTTCTTTTTTTTTTAACTATTCTTTTTTAACAAATGGCATCCTCTACCTACTTGAGCTTACCCACAAGTGGGTTCCCACAGGCAACTGGTCACTGCAAGAACCAGCTTAGCTAGTATGCTTGGGTACTGTGAATGAGAAATTCTAGGTTCCAAGACTTGTTTGTGGAGGCACAATATTGATTTTGGGAATCTGTTTTCTATTGCATCTGCTTTTAGTAGACTATGAGATCTTAAATCCTTAACAAATACTATTGTTTTATTAATAATAAAAATTAGGCCAGTGCTTTTCCAGCATGGATACCAAACTATTTGAAATATCAACTTGAATCTGCACCAGATCATTACATGGAAGGGAGACTTTCTGGGAATGGCATACTTCTCCAATGAATCAAATAAATTAAGATTAGGGAGGAAGTTTCTTTAGAAAAATGTAAAAGCAAAGAAAAGAATAGATAAAAGTCCAAGGTAATCAATATATCTCCATTTGGAACTGTGCACATGAAAGCCTTTCTTGTTGTAAAACTATAATTGATAGTGGTGAAAGAAAAATGCCAGATCAAATTTCTTGGATTCATTTTGCAGCAAGTAAAAATTAAGAAAGAAAGCAGTATTGCAAAAATATTGAATTCTTGTGGTAGAACAGAGCAAAGAAAACTCTGGGGGAAAAGTCCGTGGGAGAAAAGCTCAAATGTTTCTAATCTCTGAACATGCAAAACGCCCACCATTCTGCCCCTTCAAAAGGTAAGAAGGAAATACAGAAGAACAGAGAAGAAAATATCTTTATCACTGCTGGTTAGTAGTATTGGATTTACTATATTGGTATCAGATTGCATCAGATTTTTTAGAGAGTTTAGTTTATTCTACATTGTTTTTTGCTTGTACATTCTTCATTTTTTGCCTTTTTGCATCAGTGAAGATGAAAATCAAAAATTGTCTTAAAATGAATCGAGACTCATGGAGCAACAGAATAGTTAGCTCTGACTGGCTCCTATTATCACTGAACTAGAAGCAGAGAAACAGAAGTTCTCAACTGCTTCTCCTTTCAGAATCCTTGCTCCATTTTGGCCTCATGATTAGATTTCGCAGTTACTGCTCAGAAGCAAAACGTCAAAAGTTCATCATAATTGTATGGCAGCTTTTATATATTTACCTGTAGTATACTCAGAACCCATTAATGCCAACAACATCTTGAAACTGCACTCTAAAGTGCGTGCTTCAGATTGTACATAAAAAATATAATAGGCTTTATCCAATCAGGAATGGAGCCAACATGGCTTACTGATGTAATGTTTTTAAATGCTGCTTTTCAATAGGCCGATCTATCCAAAATTTCTAATGCAGAAAACTCAGAATTAACCTACAATTTTCCATTCCGCCTAGCTATCAGGTAATCATCAAAGTAATCATCTGAGTTGAGCACTGAGTGCTTTAACCTAGATTAAGGTTATATCAATAGAGTCAACCTGCTGTTGTAGTGCAAAAACATCTTATACAAGTAATTGCCACTGATGGAAAATTGTAGATAAGGAGACTGATTAGGAGATTAGGAGGCCCAGTCTACTAATGGTATCACAGAGAAGAGACCCAATGTATCCATGTAAGTTAATGGTACTGCGTAGGGGAGACTCAGTACAATAATCCAGACTAGAATAAATATGATTTGCGCTCTTCTTCACTAAGGGCTTGTCCCCATGCACTATATACTCCGAAGTGAACCTGAATTCGACTCGGAGTGTCCCCATGCAAAGGCTCTAATCCAGGCAACATGTGGAACAAATTGCTCAAATCTGTGATAAAAAAAACAACTTGCAAACTGTTTTCGCTGCGAATTGGGAGGCAAGCATGGATTATCTTGGAGGCATGGGGATGCTCCCGGGTTATTGGGGGAGGAGATTGGTGATCACATCATTAGTGTGTGTGTGTGGGTTCACCTGTGCTCGCTGTTCCTGCCCTGCGTGCTTCAATCGCCACTGTTTGGGGATTTCTTTAAATAAATTATGATGAAAGAGAAATGATGAGGGGGTCAAATGGCTCTCATTAGTCCTACGAGTGTCTTTCTGGCTACAATTGTTACACACATCCCTTCCCTGCTCGCCTGATTGGCAAGCTACGCATGGGTAATGGCTTGATTTTATGCACGAGCGCTGCTTTCCCTTAATGGACGATGCACCCGTCGCTTCCCTGCACCAGATGCAACATGAGAAGACGATGCACAGAATTCCTCAAGCCTGTTGTGAGTAGGGGTGGGCCCACTGTCATGTGAAGGTGTGCACCGCCACTAAAATGTGGCAGCTTCAAGCAATGAGCCACTTTTCCATGCTGTTAGCAATGCTCCTTATTTTCATCGTTTATCTTTGCTGTGTGTTGTGTTCATGGAGGTGCAACCTGGAGGTGTTTCCCTGTCATCACTCCAGCAGGCGGGACAGGGTATGGTGACATCAACCCGGCTTCCTATCAGGGGAGGGGGGTGGAGAAAAAAAGATGTGGTTACTCAATGCAGGGGTTTACCACAGTTTTCATGGGGACAGGTACATTCAACTTGAACCCACGCTCTCCTCAATCCCATGGGAACGGGTTAATTCAAACTAGAATCCGTATTGGGAATGACCTGACTCACATCCGAAGTAAACAGAGTGCATGGGGACAAGCCCAAAATGAAAAAAAACTTGAAACAACTGCCAATTGATGAGTTGGCTGTTCTCAGATGGGTTCACTATTGTTCACAGACCAGAAGAACTATCGGTATCAACTATGGCACCTGAACATTCTGCTTTATGAACCTTTTGCTGCTAAATTTCATCTTCAACAGTATACGAATTGTTACTTGCAGATACTATTGTTTTAATATAGATTGTTTACTATTTTTATGAATTGGATTTTAATGGTTGTTACCCGCCTTGAGACCCTAGGGTATAGGATGGGGTAGAATATTATCGTTGTTGTTGTTGTTATTGTTGTTAAATATTGTGGATGGCCAATGGCACACTCAAGAAGGAAACAGAGGGACTAATTTTCCCTGCACAAGAACAAGACATCAGAACAAATGTCATCAAAGCTAGAATTGAGAAATCAATGGAAGACCCAAAGTGCAGACTCTGTAAAGAAGCTGATGAAACAGTTGACCACGTTCTGAGCTGCACATAGGCACAATGTAGTGGCACAAATGATACACTGGAACTACCATCTGCCCGTGGCAAAGAACTGGTAGGACCATAAACCAGAAAAAGTGGTCGATAACAAACAAGCCAAACTACTGACTTCTGACTTCAGCCAGATCGAACACTGGAACATAATATGCCAGACATCACAACTGTGGAGAAAGAAAAGTGTTTATCGTTGACATTGCTATTCCAGGCGACAGCAGGATTGATGAAAAACAGTTAGAAAAACTTACCAGATATGAAGACTTGGAAATAGAACTACAGCGTCTCTGGCATAAACTAGCAAAGGTGGTCCCAGGGGTTCTCAGCACATTAGCGGCAGTGCTGAAAGATCTTAGTGGGCTCTTGAAAAGCACTGGCATCTTTGCTGGGATCTGCTCATATCATTCACCAATACATCACTCAGCCTTAGGCACTTGGGAAGGGCCCTACTAGTGATAACAATGACCAAAACCAGCATAAATATCTTGTTTGCTGTGTGTTTACTGTTGTGTTATGTCAATAATAATGAAGATGTTGTTGTTGATGATGATGATGATGTCGCCTGTGGGGTCTTCTGTCCTCCTTCATATTTCTACTTGTTTCTTGGAGAAATTTAACTATGAGTTATTAAGTCTGTAGTTCTGCCTACTGCTACCTATAATCTTCAAACATGCTGCCTTAAACTATCAATAGGAGAACTTGTAGAGCCACTTTAAAGGACATATTACAGATACTTTGTTCCTGTAACCAATGTCTTTTAATCATCTCTGTCAGGCCTAAGATCAAGGCAACCCACTTAATTTTGTTTCAAGTACTTTCTGTAAGTATTTTCAGTAGCAAAATGAAAGGCAACAACTTATTTTTGAAGTCTCAAGGTTTCCTATCAATTTGTACTATAATTCCATGGAACTCTTTTATATTCAGCTTCATATTCTGTTCCATTTTGCCCGACCCTACAGCATAGCCAGATACAACAGCCTGGCTGTTGCCCTGAGGATTCAAGTACATTCCTCTGCCTTTTTCCAGCAAACTCTTGCCCTCTCAAGGACATAAAATGAAATAAAATCAACCTCTATCTGTAAGCAGAGCCAGATTGATAATATTTGTGAAGGTCTTATGAATAAGCCTTGCATAACATTACACATAGAAGGTCACCTGGGTCAGCAATAATCACTGGGGGAAAAAAGGAAAATCAGATGGCTTGTGAATATTTGGCTACTAATATGGATGATACTTTTCTGTATGCTAGTCCATCCAAGTAGGAACTTTGTTTACATTGTTGTAGAATTACAAGTCCCACAAATACAGCACAGTAGAAAAATGTTACTTTTCATGTAAAACATTTCACTTTCTTAGAATTGGGTGCAGAACCTGATCCAGCCAGGATCCAAAACCTGGCCAGAATTTTGGTTAGAAATGAATTTGAAAAATGCACCTTCAAATGATTTGCCCTTTCTTTATCTGCTAGCACCCTCCAGGAATACAGGGTCAACTAGCATCTGCCCCAGTTTTACCACTAGAAATAGGGCACAGCTTTGTGCTACTAGATCATTCCAGTGAGGTTTGAATCACACTCTTTGTACACATTAAAACTAGTGCTTATAAGGACAACATTATAGCATACTAAGAAAAATAGTATGGAAATCAAATTTAAGGAACTCAAATGCAAAACTGCCAACCTAGCAAAAATATATAATCTTTCCCTAACATCAGGTTCTGTACTGAGGACTGGAGGGTAGCAAATGTAACACCAATCTTCAAAAAAGGATCCAGGGGTGATCCAGGCAATTACAGACCAGTTAGCTTAACGTTAGTTCCATGTAAGGTGATGGAAACCATCATTAAAGACAAAATTAGTGTGCACATGGAGGAGCAAGCATTGCTGAACAAAAGCCAGCATGGCTTCTGCAAAGGTAAATCATGCCTTACAAACTTGTTGGAATTCTTTGAGAGTGTCAATTAACACGTAGATAAAGGCGAACCAGTAGACATTGTCTACATGGACTTTCAGAAGGCTTTTCACACAGTCCCACATCAAAGGCTACTGAGTAAACTCATCAGCCATGAAATAAAAGGACAGGTTCTGTCCTGGATTTGTGACTGGCTGAAGGGCAGGAAGCAGAGAGCAGTAATAAACAGCCAACTCTCAGGGTGAAAAGAGGTAAAAAGTGGGGTCCCTCAAGGCTCAGTTATGGGACCAATGCTTTTTAATTTATTCATCAATGATCTAGAAGAAGGGGTACATAGTAAAACAGCAAAGTTTGCTGATGATACAAAATTATTTAGGGTAGTAAAAACTGAAAGAGATTGCCAAGGGCTCCAGAGGCACCTCTTAGCATTGTGTGAGTGGGCAACCAAGTGGCAAATGTGCTTTAATCTTAAGTGCAAAGTCATGCACATTGGGGCCAAAAATCCAAATTATGTCTATAAACTGATGGGGTCTGAGCTTTCTGCAACACACCAGGAAAGGGATCTCGGGGTTTTGGTGAACAGTTCAATGAGGATGTCAACCCAGTGTGTGGCAGCAGCGAAGAAAGCTAATTCAATGCTGGGAATAATTAGGAAGGGAATAGAAAATAAGTCAGCAAGTGTCATTTTGTCTCTTTATAAATCTATGGTGAGGCCACATTTGGAATATTGTGTACAATTCTGTTCACGCCTCAAAAAGGATATTGTGGTACTGAAAAAGGTGCAGAAAAAGGCAACCAGAATGATTAAAGGTCTGGAACACCACCCTTACGAAATCAGGCTGCAGCGTCTAGGCCCCTTCAGTCTGGAGAGATGGCGTTTAAGAGGGGACCTGATGGAAGTGTATAAAATTATGCATGGTATAGAAAAGGTGGATAGAGAATTTCTTTTCTC
>MTQE01001134.1:50668360-50680684 GCA_014337955.1 Aspidoscelis marmoratus | reverse complement strand
ATAACCAATAAAAGCCCTGATTCCAAAAAAGGAATATAAAACCTTATTATGAAGAATAATTGTAAATTTACTAATAAAAATAGTATCTTATAACAGCTGGTAACAATATACAAAAGAAATAACAATATACAAAAGAAAAATTAAGGGAGGATGGTGTATATAACAAATGTCCAGCAATGAAAGACGCAGACAATTCCACCTAAGAACTCTGCTTCCTCCACCCTAGGAGCTCAATAAAAGCACTTAATGCCTGCTCCCTGCTTGAGTGTGGATAGCTCATGATTTGAAACTGTCATTTGCAAACTCCTACCCACACATACCTAAGTGTGCAGACATTTCTTGTTTCAAAACCTACTTATAACTACAGGACTGGCAATGTTATTGTAAAGTTTTCAAGGAACCAAGATTTTAAAAATCCATTGGTTTATCATTGGGTGCAATTAAATCAAAGTAGCACAATATGCATGGGACCTTCCTTTTTGGTAGCAACCTGGCATCTTTCAAATGTATTGAACTAAAAGTCTCTGCAGCCCCAGCAAGTCTGTACTGATGGGAGTTGTAGTCCAAAATACCTGGAGATATGCCTTATTGGAAGATCTTTGGTCTGTCCTTGAATCTTATACTTGTGAAAAGGTCAGTTCTTTATTCAGGAACACTTTTAAAAAGCCCAGCTCTAAAATAGTATAACCTTATATCAGTCTGACAACATTCCTCTGTTTTAATATTGCCACAGACAAAAGGTATTTTGTCCTAGCATCGTCCAGATTCAAAAGAAAAAACAGTTTTGTTGTTTGAATTCAGGCTATGGTATAACAGTTTAAACAGTTTCATATTCCTAGGTATAAACACCAGCAAGTAAAATGTGAGGAAAGAATAATGTTCCTTGCCTTGAAGCCTTTGGAATTTACTTTTGAGTAGGCATGTTCATAACAGTCCTATAATTTTTTATTAAACACATTTAAGGCTGCAGAGGTACTCAAAAGAAAAGAAATTTGAATTTTCATCCCATCTTTCTTTTACACACAAATACAAGAATATAATGCAATTATCCCTATCTGTGAAAAGTATTTATTAATCTAAGATTTATATCCCACTTTTCACCAGAAGGTCCCAGGGTGGGTCCCAACAGTAAAAAGATAAAATATACAGAATATTCTTCTAATAATATATATTATAAAACCCTAGTTCCACTGACCACACTGAAGGACAGTTGAGTAATGCATCAGTCTGACCAAGCCTTTCTCAAGCCAGAACATGCAAAAATGCCAGTTCTGGCTTGCAACTGCATTTGATGCTGTTCCTCAATATATTTAATTATCCCAAATTTCCTACAGAGCTGTTCAAAACAAATACCGCAGAAATCCTTAAGTTCGCCGAATAAAAGACTGGAGATTTATTTCCACCATCTTTGCATGGGGCAGCATCTTGGATTTCCAGTGCGGCAGAAAGCGTTCCAAGTATTAGAAGCACAACCCAAGCCACGGCCAGGAGCCCATCTCACCGTCAGGATCTTTTTCTTTGTAGCATTGGAAACTGTACTCCACACCTATATTCTCCAGGTAAACCTTCACCTCCTCTTCATCTTCAAAGTTGATTAGCCCAGCCATTTCCCTCGCTCACCTTTGCCGCTCCTCCCGCAAGGTGAAACGTTTAAGGAAATCCCGCCCTCCTTTTGCTCCGGAGCGCAGCAGCCGGAGGAAAATCATCGACGGACATCAATGAGTTGGATGCAGCAGCTCGACTTCCGTTCAGCTCTTCGGGAGGCGAAGGCGGAAGAGATCGGGCAGATCGCAGGCTCAGCAGAACAAGCCGCAGTTGGGTTCAGACATAAGAAAAGCGGGGCCGCGTCGTCAGAGAGCAACTGCGTGTCCCTCCCGCTCCCAAGGCTTCTCTACATTTCTAGCACAGAATGTTCTTAAGACGGAGACGGGCGGGGAGGGCCAGACTTGAGTATGAACAATCCCACCGTCAAGCCTTCGCTAAACCTCCTTAGAGAGCCTTTTCTTGTTGTTATTATATCTGATCACAGCCACAGAAATTCACGTGTTTCATGCTCAGCTGCTTGTCTTGGAAACAAAGCCCAGTTGAGTATGACGTGGGGTTAAAGACCACTGGATTTACCCCTTGGAATACAGCTTTCATGCAGAATTTCTTCTGACCGAACCCTGTACAATCATAGACAGGATTGTTGTAGCAATGTTTTTGTTAGAAAAAAGTGAGTTTTTGTGACTCTTTAAATTTTATACAGGCAGAGGTTTTCGCTGTCTAACAAGGTACAGTAGTACAGTTTTCGTTGGTGGATAGAAAGGCAGGCAGACTAGCAGTAGCAGTTTGCAATGCAAGTCCTTCTAGTGACTGTATGGCAAAAGCCAGACAGCTATACAGGACTGGTTTTCCATTGCCTTCATGCAGGATAATTTTTGACTTCCCAGTACAAAGCCCAGCCTGCATAAGATAAACAGTGACAGCAGCAGTAATTGATACTAGCACATATCCAAGCTCTGGTCTCTGAAAAATACCACAGAACTATAGCTTTGGATAATTTGCCTTTAAAATTGCAGGACACTGCCTCAAGCTGCTAGTGCAGTATTCCTGGAAGAGAAAGTCATCAGTGGATCCAAGTAGTGCAATTGACCTAAAGCCCTTTCTGCAATGGGTCTTATTCTGGATTATATCCTGGAATAGGAGCTTGCTATCCACATGCTGATGCAGCCTATGGCAGGCCCTTCCAAAAGCAAGGCCCTATTCTGGCATATAATCTGGAATAAGGCCCAGTGCAGAAAAGGCCTAAGATTGCCCCTTGGTGGTGGCACCTACTTTATGACATCCTCTCCTTTCTCACATATATGAGGTTCCTACAACATCTTTTAAGACATACTTGTTTTCCTAAGCTTTCCCAGCCTAATTGCTTCCTCTCACTCTGCCTGTTAAACTTTTTGATTTGAAAATTTCTGATGAATTTTTAATTTATTCTGAGATGTTGATACACTTGTTGAAGACTCTGAGATGTTGATACACATAAATCAAGCAGTAGATAAATGTTTTAAATAAAAAGTTATTTGCAATAGAATATATTGGAGGCAGGGAAAAGATTTAGCCAAAAAACAAAATTGAAGGATGTGCAATAATTCTTGGGCATGAATTCCTGGAAGAATGAAAGACATTGCTTGCTGTTGTACACACTTTAATTTGGTTCCATGTTTTTACTTTGCTTCTTTTGATGCTTAATTGTTTTTTAAAAATTCAGCCATAAGTCTGTATTTTGTCTTATAAACTGGGTAGTCTTCCCCGAGACTGTTTGGTGGAAGATGGGAAATAAATATAAATAAATTTGTATAAACATTACATACACAGATCTACTTAGAAGCAGATACATCAACATACTTTGGTGGCATCCAGACATCACTTACTTGTCCTGCTATATTTGGTTATTCTGTTTTGTGTTTCAATACGAATGATTTGTTTCAAGTATAAATATCGGTGAAAGCGTGCATAGCATGGATGGAGAAGAAGCCACTCTACTACTGCTTCAGTAAGACACACATCAGGAAAGTGTGCTTATATGGAACTTACCCTTTACTAAATTTGAAGGCTAAAAGGAAATCCTTTCAGCAGCAAGAAGACGGCCAACTTTTTTTATTGTTCGGAAAAACACAGGCTAAAACCTTTCGAGTATCTACTTTATTTTTTTATTTACGTATTTTTAATTACATTCATACTTGGTTTTCTGCATTTGTGCACTCCACTTTTCATTTGACTTGGTTATTTGTTTTGAAGTCCCTTTTTAAGTCTCTTTGGTGAAAGTTTCAATGTGAACGGATGAGTGATGCCTTGTGTGCCCGGAACCAAAATCCCCTTGTCCCGAGTAGAAGAAAAGCATCGGGTGCTCTTAGGGTGTTTTTCCACTGGCACTAGAAGTACTCATTAAGTACCCATTAATGGGTACATAATGGCATTTTTGTACCCATTAATGGGTACTCCTAGTGACAGTGGAAAAACATCCTTACTTTCTCCATTCTTTAGTAACCGCATCACAGTCGAAATTGCCGGTACACCAGCAGGGAATGACTAAAACGGGCAGTAATTTTATATCCACTTCCCCGGGCGTGAGCCCCACCGCACCAAGGCGACTGACTCCGGAGTAAGGCCCTCTTGCACAATCAATCCCGCTGCTTTTGTTGTCGAAGTCTTCTACCTCTCCGCCGACTGCTGCTGCGCGTCTCCTTTAAGGGAGGCGGGAGCTAAGCTGTGTGGGTATTTTTGCCTTAAAACACCGGCTCTTGCCGAGGCCAATTCACTTCCAGGTCGAGGGTGACAGCTGGGCAGGGGGGCCCCGGCTCGCGCTTGTCGGTGGTCGGGGCCCGCCCCTCAATAATAGCCGCAGAAGGTGAGAAGGGCGAGGGGTCCCCGGTGCAGACATGGTAAGTGATGGTGGTCCCTGGCGCGGGTGGCGAGGAAGGAGGGAAAGCGAAGCAGCATCCGCGGAGGAAGGGACGGAGAGCAGGAAAGGACCACGAGGGGGACCGGAGGACACGCTTGGATTTGGGGCCGGTGGAAGAAAAATCGGCTTCCTCCCCTGGCTGCTTCCTGTCTTCTCGTCGTTAACGCGGGTGTTATTACCGTGGGAATTGCTTGCCTGGTACTAACAACCCCCTCTGCCCAGTCCGGAGGAAATGCAACGATTTTGCAACACGTTTGCTCCTGATTAATAAATCCGGTTCATCCAAAGGGTGGAAATAGGGCTTGCCCGTATCTAGTCGACCTGAATGGAAAAAAAGAGCTTGAGTAACAGAGAATCAGAAAGCGCATCCCTTTGAGGACATGACATGCTGAGAGACAAACGAAGCAAAACCCTCTGGCCTTGTTTTCGTACATAGAAGCGCATGGTCTTCGCTTCTTCTTCTCTCTCTCTCTTTTTTTTTTTTTACCCTCATAGGCTGCACTTATAAAGAGGGGCTGAAAGTTTAGGCTAGGAAGGTGCAGTCTGCTTGCCCTGATTTAAACACATCAGGTTGATTATAGGATTTGAGGCAAGTAATGTAGCATCAGAGATTTGGTGTAGGTGGTTTATAAGGGACATCAGTAGGTGGTGCCAATGGGACCTGTGGGGTGAAGGCGATTTGCGGCTTTACTGGGAACTCAGTAGGATGTTGAGGGTTAGTTGGATATAACTTGATTAACAGAAGGGCCTTTGGGCAGTAGAGGAGCTGCAATGCAAGGCACAGAAGAACACCAGAGGCACAGTCATGCAGAGAAAATTTAATTTCTCAAAAAAAAACCAGTAAAGGACTGATAATATGAAGAATATCATTATAAATCTGGTTAGTACAGTGCCAGCTTCTAGCCATTGATACACATTTCATAATAGCCTTGGGGTGGCTGTGGTAGCACTTTACAGTGTGTAATTGTGGGCCTTTTTGGAACTCCTTTGCAAATCTTAGTTGAATCTGTTTCCTTTAAAGCCTCTTAGTACAGTACTATACCATGTAAGGAAGAATCTCTGGAGAGGAAAGGTTTGAGTGATCTAATGCCAGGAAGGTAAAACTTGTAGGTGTATCTGCTTTGCAAGATACATACTGTACAGGGCAAAACTACATGTTCAAATACAGTATCTGCTTCTGTCTAATCTGTAAATTTTGAGGAATGCTCTATGTTAAGCCTTTACGTGTGGCTGCTTACCATCCAGAAAGGGGGCTGTAACCCAATGGTAAAGCCAGCAGCCAGGAAAGCAGAGAGTTGCTGGTTTGATTCCCCAGCTTCTCCCTGGAAGTTGTTGTTGTTGTTCTCTCACACAGTTGTGTCCAACTATCTATGACCCCCATAGTTGATAGCATACCGGGCTCCTTTGTCCTCCAGTATCTTTCAAGGTTTGCTCAGGCTCATGTTCTTTGCCTCCATGTCATATATCTGGCTGTCTCCAGACTAGCAGAATAAATCCACAGTTAAAGGTAAAAGTGCACCATACCTACTGTGCAGCAACGACCAGCTGTCCCAACTCAAAAAGCAGCTCTGTAGCTTCCCCATTGGAAGCTGTGAGAGCTGAGTAGGTACACGTTGTTATGTGGGTTGTGGCAGCCAATCACATTTGAGCTGCCCTTCCTGCTCTCGTTCTGTTCTCACCATTAAGGTAAGTGCACAGTCCTGATCAGATAATGAGACACTACGGCAGCCCATTGATGGTTGTGTGTGATGTCTTGATCGCAACTGCACATTCTACTGCACAGTATAAATTAGTCTGGACGCAGACTAGATATAAATTAGTATAAATTAGTCTGGACGCCCATCTCATCCTCTGCTGTCCCCTTCTCCTTTTACCTTCAATATGTCTCAACATCAAAGTCTTGTCTTCACATTATGTGGCCAAAATACTTAAGCTTCAGCTTCATTATTTGCCCTTCCAGTGAACAGTCAGGGTTGGTTACCTTTAGTATCGCCTAAGTTGATCTCCTTGCAGTCCAAGGGACACTCAGAAGTCTTCTCCAGCACCACTGTTTGAAAGCATTGATTCTTCAGCACTCAACTTTCCTTATGGTCCAGTTTTAGCAACCATACATTACTATTGGGAAAACTATAGCTTTGGCTATGGGTCCCTTTGTCAGCAGAATGATATCTCAGCTTTTTAATACACTGTCCAAGTCTCCCATATCTTTTTTCTGAAGCACCAGGAGTCTTACTTTCTTGGCTACAAGCACCATCTGCAGTGATCTTTGAACCCAAGTAAATGATACCTTACACTGCTTCCATTTCTCCTCCTTCTGTTTGCCAGGAAGTGATGGGACTCGATCTTAGATTTTTCAGTGTTGAGCTTCAAACCAGCTTTTGCACGCTCCTCTTTCATGCTCATCAACAGTCTCCTTAATTCTTTTTTCACTTTCTGCCATCAGAGTAATATCATCTGCATGTCTGAGGCTGTTGCTGCTTCTCCCAGCAATCTTAATTCTGGCTTTTGAATAATCCTGTCTGGCATTTCACACAGTCTCCCTGGAAGCAGGCAACGATGACACCTTCTGTATCTTTGCCAAGAAAACTGCGTGGTGCCCATACAATCAACCAGGTTTTGGACACAGCTTAATTTCAGATGTTGTGCTTTTTGTGATTCATTTGTAAAGTCAACAGATCACAGGTTGTGGCCTATTTTTGCAATTTTAGCTGAGGAGCTCTGTTATGCATGTATGGCTGCCGGTTTGCTAGTTGAATAGGTGCTATTTGTGTGCTGAAGACTCTTTAAAATGCCTCCCTTGGTCTATTTGTCTTTAAGAAAACATTGTTAGATTTGACTGTATATTTACCATCTTTTTGCTTTGATAATAAGAATGGTTAACCAGCAGCAGTTATATTACACTTTCATTATCAGAAAACATTTACTGTGTATATATTAGTGCTGGATACACCTTAGCAGTTCCTTTACATAAAAAGATGGATTATGCAGTGATAAAAATTATAGGCTATGGCAGTGGTTCTCAACCTTCCTAATGTCACAATCCTTTAATACAGTTCCTCATGTTGTGGTGACCCCCAACCGTAAAATTATTTTTGTTGCTACTTCATAAACTACCCCTGTGAAAGAGTAGATTGATCCACAGTAGTGTCTTTTATATCTGGTTCTTCCTGCACTGGGATTTATTCCAGATTATATCCTAGAATAGGGAGCTGCCATCCTCATGCTTGTGCAGACTACAGCAGCACCCTCTGACAGCATGAAAATACAAGTGCTGCAGTTTTAATGTACAAAGCAATTTGGAATACAAGGGAGTATTGGATGGTATTCCTGCAGTGAACTGAATAGCAGAAATGTGTTAACTAAAACAAGGCAAAAACCTAGACTTTTTCAGAAGTGCTATTCCTATCTTTGGAAGTACCACTTGTTCTAAGCCTTGCTTGGGCTAGCGCCCTTGCTGCTGAAGATAAATGCTAGCAACAGTGGCTGCTATGGCAGATAAGATGCAACTCAGCTTCTTGTTGTAGAACTGCTAGCAAATAGTGACTGCACATCAGCAACACTAGTACCATCATTGTGGAGTCTGAGTAGTGGCAGATTAAGTCCTGCCCAGATTGAAAAGTCTAAGGTAGTCATGAGGTAATCTGAGGTTGGGATTGCTCCCTAATATAAAAGCCAGGAAGATGTCTGGTTTTGTGAAAAGTGTAGGGATTTCCTGGTGATCTGACTACTACTGACCACCATTTGAAACATCATACAATAAATGATTTTATTTAACTCAGAAGAAGATGATGCTCTACTGTACGTATCAAAGCTAAGAGGTTTAAGAGGTTTTGCCTTCTGGTTGAGATGCCCAGAAGTAATCGGTGGGCCAGTATGTTATACAGGACTAGATGGACTCCTTTGATGTTCCTATGTTATGTCCAAAAGCTTGAGATCTATAAACGGTAAAACTAATATAGATCCCACAAGATATATGAATGACTTCTTATGATGGGCTGCAGTTAGGAGCTTTTCTGTGAAATGTGCTCCCTTCTGTGTGAGGGACCAACATTTACAGCTTGAAGGTGCCTGTAAAGACCTATCTCTTCACACAGGCATTTCCTGGGCAAATGTTTGTTCGCTTCCATTACTGACTCAGTTTTTTAAAATGTATTTTATTTTTTATTTTGGTGTTCTGTGTGTTTAGCCTTCTCTTCTTTAAACCTCTTAATTTTCTTAATGTGAAGTGGTACACAGGTATTTTAAATAACTAAGATGGTACATATAGAAATATATAATGAAGGGTTATAAGGAATAGGATGAAAAGTGTTAGGAAATCAAGATCTCAGTGAATTAGAGAAAGTCATAGAAAAAATGTTTCAAGATCATTCTTCAAGAGCATGAGCAACTGTATTGTGTAAATTCATTCCAGAGATAAGGCACTACAAAAGAAAACAGAAGCAGGCAACAACACTTGTGCAGTGTGGTCTAACCAAGATTGATGTCAGGAGAATGTATTGCTTTGAAAAGAAGGTAAAGGAAATTAAAGGATGTATTGAAAGAAGGAGCAGGAAACTCAGCACTGAAAAGAGAATGCCAAGGGATCTTGAATATATAGCAATCAAATTAATGAATATGTTTAGCATAAGGTCCAGTAGAGCTAGTAGTAACTTTGAACCATCAGATAATTTGGAATTACTGTGCTGTAGCAGCATTGACAGATTACTTGTTCACTTTGCAAGAATAAGGACTTTTAAAAATAGAATTATTTTGGGAATAATTGAATACAGAGTTTTGCTCTGTGTGTGTGTTTAATAAATGATGTGACGCGTACTTCCCTGAAAATAGAATTTTAGGTGGATGACAGTATTCATTTAGAATATTCTCAAAGAAGCAGCCTTGCTGTTCCAAAACAGCCTTGTTCCTTAATCAACACAATCAAAATAAATGTCCAGCTGTCTGTTCTTTAAAGAATATTTTGCATCATGCATGCTATAAGCAAATTGCTTGCAGGACGCTTGTAATAATAATAGCATTTTTTTATAACGCCCCTTCCACCAAGGGACAGTACGGGGTTAAAAATTACAGAAATTATATCAAGAGACATAGCAATAAGACAATCTAATGTTAATCAGAACAGTATTAAAATCAGTCTAGTAAAATAGCAGTAATAAAATCCCAAAATATAATTTCATCCATCACAGATAATCACGGCAATGTGAGGCCAACAGTGAAGTTTTGATAGATGAATTTGAGTAAAATATTTTGGGGGCAAGAGGTGTTGTATGCAGTACCTCTACTCTTGATTTAACACACACGTTTATTTCTGAACTGGCTTCAGTAAATACTTACTTTAGACCTGAACCTCCAATATGTTTAAGTATTTAATTCTGTTGTATGGCATTCTCCACATACATACCAAATCTGAATAACCTCAGAAAATTAAATACTTTTCCTTTTCCAAGATTTCAGTTAAGGCATATTGAGTTAAGGCATATTGATGTCTACTATGTTCTTTGCATATTTAGAATTTGCTACAACTACTAAAAACTTGTATTTTCTTAAAATGCCTGTTTTCAGCTGAATCCCAAGTTATTATTGGGAAACAAACAAAGAATATTCTTTTGTCTAGACCATTGTTGTTCGTCTGTCTTGACAATCTCTGTACCACAGGTTGTGTTACTGCAGTCTGTATGTTGAACGATGGCAGCATAAATGGAGATAAAGTTACCATCCTTACCGTATACATCTGATCTTAGTGTTAAAGGATGCTTCTTCCCTGTTGCATAATATACCAAGAAAAATATTTCAAGAAAAAATCTTCCATATTTTTCTTCTAAAAAATCCTAGTAAAGCAATGAGATGAAAAAGATACAGTAATCATAATAGATCAAATGTGGAAACAATTATACCCAGAGACCTCCAGGTATAGGGTGGGCATGAAAACCCAAATAAAGAGAGTAACAACAGTAATACTGCAGTAATTCAGTGGATGAAGCAGGATATTGCATTCTGTAATTAAGATTAGTGGTTAGGAAGCCTGAATGTTCCAAATTGTTTATTTTCTCTAAGATCTAAGAAAGGATCTGTATGTCATTGATTGTGGTGTTTCATCTTGTTTGTAAAGACACTTGGTCTTTTTGTTCGATGGAGGAAAGGTGAAATCAGGTTGTGCTGTACTGGCAGTGTGTAATCTAGTTTTGAAATGAACTGACCCTGCATATGTGGTTCCCTTCTGCATGCACTTTTGCAAGAGTTCAGTGTACTTTGATGTATTCCTGTTTGACTTTGACTCATTTTAGATTAACAGGAGGCTCAAGAAGAGCAGAAGAAGCAAAAAGCAAGATAGCTAAAGCTGAAATGAAGGAATACTGTTAAGCGGAGTTGATTCCCTGGCATGCTATTTCTCTTAGTGCATGAGGCAGACGCTACTATTTTTAAAACTGACTGGAGGAGTATGTGCTTATCCAAGGAACATGCTTTTTTGTCACCGCTGGAAGTGATTCAGTGTTTATGTTCTTCTCTTAAACAGTTGAAAGCTAAAGAACTGAAAATGGCTGCTTTGCAGGGGGGGATTGTCCAGATATTTTTTTTTGTGTTAAAAGGAAGGAAATCTGAAAATGGTATTATCTGTGCTGTTTATTATACAGTAAACCACAAAAATTGAGGTTACGCCCCCCACCCAAGACTAAAATTATGAGAAAGAGGAAAATTCATGTCGCATCCATCCTAGGCCCTTTCTGCACTGTCCTTCATTCCGGATTATATCTGGAATAGCTGTCTGCCACCTGAATGCCTGTGTAGAGTATGGCAAGCCCTACCTGAGGCCTACCACAGTCTGCTCTAATATGCATATGACAGGTCTCTGCTCTGGGATACCGTCTGTAAGGAGGCTCAGTGTGGAAAGCTCGCTAGCCAACACAGCCAGCTGTCAGGATGGGAAGGGAGCTGTCGTCGAGCAATTCTGTAAAGCAACTGAAAAGTCAAATCTGTCTTTGACCGTTTATATCTTTCGTGCACACTCTCGTATGCTGCTTCTGCAGCTTTGAAATGTCCACCGGTTTTGTCTGAAAGTCTAAGCCTTCCTAGGACTCAGGCAGTCTTCACATACCAATTATACTTCTGGTGTGTGACCATAATAAATTCATTCATTTATTCAACACATCTGAAAGGATGGCACAAAGATGAGGGTTGCAGCGCAAACCCTGCACATCCCAGAGTGCATGAGACACGATCGTGGGCTTCTAGTTTCAATAAGGCAGGTTTTGGCTGAAGGTTTTAAAAAAGAAATCCTTGCCGCAAAAGCAGTTCAACAGTAGAACCACATTCTGTAGATGTGAGCATCTTCCTCACTGGGTGTGATCAGGTTGCTTTTCCTCTTAGAGGTTAGCTGTGATTTGGATTCCTGCATGGAGCAAGAAGGTGGATATGAAGACCTTTGGGACCCTTATAAAATAATCCACTGAATCCACCCAGAGTCACAATGTTGAAGAATAAATGTTGTAATGGCATAACATCTTGGGGCAGTTCTACCAAAACCGTTTGCTTGTTTATTTATCTAGCGCATCCCATACTCAGTGGACTCAGGGCAGCTCATAATAAGATCAGCATAAAACCAGAAAGTAAGTTCACTTAATCAACAAGGATTATTAGAATTGTAGTTACAGTCAGGATTGTTATGGATACCTGAAGTAGGGCTCTTTGTCTTCAGATGTTGTCTGTGACTACTCATATTTAATCAGTTGTCTGCTTTAAAAGCTATTTTATTTTTGCTGTGTACTATAAATAGTTACCATTTGGCTAGCAAATAGGATTTTGAATTAGAAGTACAGTAGTTTTATTTTGTTCTGGATCTTCATATAAATGTTGCTGGTTCATATTCTGGCTTGTGTGTGTGTGTGTGT
>MTQE01001134.1:50643865-50668338 GCA_014337955.1 Aspidoscelis marmoratus | reverse complement strand
TCATATAAATGTTGCTGGTTCATATTCTGGCTTGTGTGTGTGTGTGTGTGTGCGTGCGTGCGTGCGTGCGTGCGTGTGTTAGAGGAGAAAATCTAAGTGCAGAAGTAATTCCACATGACTTATTGGTCTCAATTCCCTCCCTGCTTCAAGATCTAGCTCTGAATGGATGCAAGCAGCAAAGATCCCTGCTAATTCTGGCCTTCTGTTTTTTGGTACCTTGGGAGTATTGAGTGTCTTAATACTACTTCCATCTTATCCTCTTGTCACAGTTGGATTGAACATTACACTTTGAAAAGCAAGAGACATGCCCAGTATATTACAATGGCTAATATTGTACATTTTCTGAGCCTGTCTTATTTTCCCAGAATACCCATTTATTTATTTGGGTTTTTATACCAATCAGTATTGTAGTCTTAGGGGCATGTACATGAAAAACAACAGTATAAAAGAAGACAAAAAGTACCAATGAAAATGTAAAAAGAAAGTACAAAAAAGAAAAAAATGTCTAGGTAGAAGTGACTCCCCCCAAAAATCAAAGTAACTGGTATAGATAGTGGGCTGTATTAATGTTACTTTTCTCCTCCAAACCACGATGGAAGTCTTTCTCTGCAGACAATGTTAAGGTAAATGGCTGATTTTGAGACTTTGCTTTCGACTATAAAATACGAGATGAGATGTTTGTTTTCTTTATTATAGGAAGAGGCTTCACCTTACTCTCTGCTTGACATCTGCTTGAATTATCTAACCTCTGACCTAGAGAAGTTTTGCACAGAAAGGCAAGATGGAACACTATGCTTGCAAGAACCCGGACTGTTTCCACAAGAAGTGGCTGACCGATTGCTCAGGACAATGGCATTCCATGGTAAAATGGTTCTTCTGGATCTACTTATTATAGGAATAGCAGTAGTGTGCTGTTGACCATTTGGACAATGCATTTCCTGATTTACGTGTGCCAGGACGTTTCATTACTTGGGCTTTCAATCTGGTTGTCCTTTTAATTACTGAGTTACAAGCCAAATTATTGTTGTTACAGCTTAGTAACTTCTAAAATAATGAGCGGAACCTCTGAGCATCTCTTGAACCACCGAACCATTTATTTATATGGGGCTATTATTATACATGCCATGTTACAATTCAAGATAAAAAACAAGTCCTGTCAATGACATACAATCTACAAATAGTTACATTAATAGTAAATGTCTTAACTGTAAAATCATTAAAATTAAGGTGTGTTACTTTACGCTAGATGCATTCTTTCTTGAGAGCCCATCTAGGGCTGGGGATAGAACCTAGTGGTATGATAAAACGCCAAGCTATGCTTTCCTCTGGCCAGATTCTGAATAATCTGGTAGCTTCAGCGCAAGAAGGCCAAGGGTGGTGTTGACATCCATTTCTAAACTCCTGTTGAGGACACTTGATTTGTGTTCTAGCAACCTTGAGCCCTATCATTTCTTTTCTGTTTCCTCCATTCCCACTTCCTGATTTTAAAACAAAAGCTGTAATTAATGTCTTACAGTTTTCCCCTCTCTCCTGCCCTTGTAGGACTCCTGAACGATGCGACTGTTGGCATTTTTCGCGGTAACCAGATGCGCTTAAAACGTGCTTGCATCCGCAAAGCCAAGATATCTGCAGTGGCTTTTCGGAAGGCATTCTGCCACCATAAGCTGGTGGAGCTTGATGCCACAGGGGTGAATGTTGACATTTCGATTACAGACATCATTAGTGGACTAGGCAGCAATAAATGGATCCAGCAAAATCTTCAGTGTCTTGTGCTGAATTCATTAACTCTCTCATTGGAAGATCCATATGAAAGGTGCTTCAGTCAACTGGCTGGTCTCCGTGCTCTAAGCGTTACCAATGTTCTTTTTTACAATGAAGATCTAGCTGATGTGGCTTCACTTCCAAGATTAGAAAGCCTGGATATATCCAACACTTCAGTTACTGATATCACTGCACTCCTCGCCTGCAAAGATCGCCTCAAATCTCTTACCATGCATCACCTGAAATGCTTGAAAATGACGACAAGTCAGATTTTGGATGTCATACGAGAGCTAAAGTTCCTGAATCATCTTGACATTTCGGATGATAAGCAGTTCACCTCTGATATTGCACTTCGTTTATTAGAACAGAAAGACATCTTGCCCAATCTCCTATCTTTGGACATTTCGGGAAGGAAACATGTTACTGATGAGGTTGTAGAAGCGTTTGTGAAACAGCGACCTTCAATGCAGTTTGTTGGGCTTTTAGCCACTGATGCTGGCTACTCATTGTTTCTAACTGGGGAAGGAAACTTAAAGGTTGGTTTTTGGTTTTTATACAACTCTAACCTATTACTAAATAAGTAAGTTCTAAGAATTATGGATTTGTTCACGTGTGTTTAGCAACACTGGCTCCAGAAGGTGGCAAAACCGTATAGCTGGTACCTGTTAAGGATTTTTTATATATCACTTTTATCAAAAAGAAATACCCAAGGTTGTTTAGAACATTCACAAATATACAAAACTTACCATCAACTTTCAGCAGGAAGGAAAAGATTTGTGAAATAGTCAATATATTAACATGTCCTTAACAGGTTTACTTGATAGCATTAGTCTTTTTTATTTTGAAACATTTTGACGGTCCTCTATAAAACTCTCAAAATAGTTTCCAAGACTAATTTTTGATGTGAAATCTTCACCCTGAGTTTTGAATAGGCGTTAAAATTACAGTTGATGGAAAGATCATCTTAGTTGAGTCCTTTGGCTTATGTAAATTCCTGTGGCAAAAAATTTGCAGTAAATAGACACTAAAGATGTGCAAATTCAATTTGTGTTTGGCTGATTCAATTCCGTTCAAATGGAACTAAAACACCCCCTGTTCAAAAAGTACTGGTTCAATTCAAACTGAACTAGTAATATTAGTTTGAACTGGGTCGAACCATAGAGTTTGAAATCAACCCCTATCTGGCCCTTTAAATAGTCTTTTAAATGTTTTTTCTTAAGCTCTGGGACACCACATTGCCAGCCTCAATAGCATGGACAGAGTGCCTTGGTATAGATCAGTGATGGCGAACCTTTTGAGCTCGGTGTGTCAAAATTTGCAAGAAAACCTAGCTTAACTCGGGTGCTGTGTCACATCTAGAAATATCCATAATTTCGTGATATTTGTAGCTCTAGTAAAAAAGTTATATTTTTGATATATATATTTTATTAAAAGCAAAAACATTAGTGACTTTTGTTGCTGAATTTAGTTTGCTAAATCTTCGATTGAAAGTTGGTATTCCGTACACTTCAAGAACAAGCAAGCGCTACACACCCAGGTGCCAGGGTGACCATGTGTGTCACCCAAAAGGGCTTGGCGTGTCACCTGTGACACGCGTGTCATAGGTTGGCCATCACTGGTATAGATCCTTTGTGTCCTGGGATGCCCCAAACTGTTTGACTTAAACTCAGGATTCGGAGGGATGATGCCGCCTGTCATCTTTCTCCTTGCCTTGAATTTTTTTTCTCCTTCAGAGGCCAGATGCACAGCTTCTCTGGCTTGGAAGGACTTGGGAAGATACAGAACTGTGCACTGGCGCAGAGCTCATGTTAATCATAAAAGGAGGGATCTGTGGATGCACCTGCCCTGAATGTGTTTTTCTTTTCAAGGTTCAGTCTGGAACTAGCTGAGCTTTTTCTTGTTTGAACTGAGCTTACTGTGTGCGTTTCTGGTAAACACTTGTGCTTGATTGATATCTTAAATTGAACAGGAACCTTCTGAAACAAATTGCTCATAGTTCCACATAGTTGCAGTATTGTGTTAAGTGTGTTCATTTCTGTTTCTTTAAATGATATTGTACATGTGAACACTGTCCTTGCCAAGTTAACCTGCTTTTAAATTCTTTGGAGAAATTGGATCTGTTGTTGGAAATGATGACAGTATTTTCCTTTAGAAAACTTGCATTGGGCAGGTCATTTAGCATTGTGTTTTGTATATATCAGTCTGTAGTACCATAGGACTCTCAGTATCTGAGGTTGTAGAAAAGTCACCTAGTTTTTGCACATGAATAGTGGTCAAATTTATATTGCATTGTGGGTTTTCTAGTAGATGAAGAAGATGAACCGGCATGTGGAAGTTAAAATAGCAAGTGAAACTATTGTGAGAATTTAGAACTTTCATAGAGAACAGAAAGTCTGCTTGTTTCTTAATGCATAAAGATATAACCGCTTGTTGAGAACGTGCTGTGATAGAATTATTTATTTTTATTTATTTAAGAATTTATATCCCGTCCTTTGCCTGAAGGTCCCAGAGCAGGCCACAATAAAAATATAAAATATATCTAAAACATGTTTAAAATACAACCCTCCCTCCCTGGTAGGGCAACATTAAGAGGAACCTAAATATCAAAGGCCAGGCTGAAGAGGTATGTTTTAATCAGGTGACCCAAACCATATAATATAGGCATCTGGCAAACCTTCAGAGGGATGCTGTTTGGGGAGTCACTATAGAAAAGGCCCTCTTGTGCGTCCCTTCCCCTTGCACTTCTGAAATTAGGAACTACAAGAAGGTCCTTTCATTGAGAACTCAGTATTCAGATCTCTATGGGAGAAGGCACTCCTTCAGACAACCGTGAACTAAGCCATTTAGGGCTTGGTATGATAGCACCGTCACCTTGAATTAAGCTCAGTGGTGAATAGGCAACCAGTGCAGAGCTTTCAAAACTGGTTTAATGTGCCCCCAGTTAGAAACTCCCATTAGTAGTCAAGCTGTTGCTTTCTGCCCTAGTTTTAGCTTCTGGACTGTCTTTCAGGGTAGCCCCATGAAGAGGGCATGACGTAGGAATGTGTTATGTAAAATGTCAAACTATTCAAGTATTAGTCTGAATTCCACTTCTGATACCATTTGACATTGCCCTTGGCTGTATGATATTTCCTTTGCAAAAGCCCAGGTTCAGTATCGTAGGTAAAATCTGCATGGTCCTGCAGGATTGTGTCAGCAAGATGCTGGGTGTGTGGTAACTATGCATATATAATGGGTACTTAATGGGTACTTCTAGTAACAGTGGAAAAACACACCATATCTTCCTAGGCACCAGAAAAAGGGCAGATACCCTTTTGGCACAATGACCACACAACTCTGGAGCCTAGCCCTCTCCTGAGGACAGGAGCTCACTGTTTGCAGAGTGGCATGTTCCCTCCTGCTGTGGCCATTCCTTTTCTGGAGCTCAGCAACATTTTGCTAGGTACCATTAAGTGCATTTTGTTCCTGCTTACCTGAGAGTAAGCTTGCCTCTGAATATTTACATACTAGATCCCTACTATAGAATAATGCTGTTACATATGTCTTTGGATACAAGGAATGTATCCTCCTAGAAGGAAACTTCAAGGAGATCTTCAAGAAAACTTCAACTATCTACAAGGAGATAGTTTTGTCCTTGTTGCTTTGACTCAAAACGCCAGTTTCTAGAAGTTAACAACAAAAATGATTCTTCTTGTAGGCAGCCCTTAGATTTCTGGAATACTGGGCTAAAAAGGTACACATCTGGACATGGTGGGACTTTTCTTATATAGTGTATTTGTATTTTTATCCCACCCTGTACCTAAAGGTCTCACAGCAGATTTCAACCGTAAATACAGATTTTTTTAAAAAACCCAAGAAACATTATTGCCTGAAAGTATAAGGGAGGGGGGATTAGGAGCCAAAGGTAAATGATACATCTTTAGTATATGTAAAGTACATACTAAGGTCTGAGCTTCGTAACTCCTTCTAAAACAGGGCTAATTAAACTCTTTGTTAGATTTTGCTTCCCCCTAGATCCTGAAGGAAAAGAAAGAAAACCAAAATGCATGATAAATTTCTTCCTCTTACTTTTCTTCCTTATTAGACAGATCATACTGTGAGTAGAGGGGAAGAGAGCTGCTCTACTTGATCTGATGTGTATCTTGCCTGTGAGCGTGTGGAGTGGCCATGTCACTGCTGGCCATGGTCGCTGCTGTTGCATCATGGATCTCGCTGCAGCTGCTTTAATTCAAGTAGTGGGAGGTGCCTGTCTCTTCCTGTCTCTGAATTGAAATAACCTCCTGCCTGACTGCCTAAATTGGTGCATGATTGGATATATACTGTGGAATGTATATGTGCCAAGGAAACCAAACTGGGCATGGTGCTAAGGCCATGATGAAATCTTCTATCAAACTGCAGCACTGGCAAACCTCTCACAAGGACCCTGAGCTGTCATGTCGCAGTGGTGCCAAAGTTCTGGTCGGGCCCTGCCCTCTTCCAAATACCCTTTCAAACAGGAACAAGGTTCCAGGAAGGGAAGGGAGTCACTTCTGCCATTATTCTGGCAAAACTGTCTTACAAGTACTCTTCAGTGGTTTGATTAGAGATTTTCTTAAATAAAATCTTAACACAGTTCCAACCATGCTGCTGACATGGGTTACGCGTTTTGAAAGAACTCCAGTCTTACTTAAGTCAAGCTAAATTTAGTATGTAGATGGCCCCAAAGCTGATTAAAAGCCCCTGGACTGAGAAATACAGCCACTGCAATGAGTAGGTATGGAAAAGAGCTCTCTGTAGGCCTAGAAAGCACAAGTTTAAGTTAGTAGTGGTCTGCCAGCCTGGCATGTCAGAACAAAGCAAAATAGTAATTTGTTCATAGCAAAGTTTTACTGCTAGGATTATACACTAATTACTGCAGGAATGAATTATCTTACCGACATCAGATGCTGAGATATGTGTCACAAACTGGAAGCTCAGAATGATACATTTGTTGTAGGCTTGCAGTTCAATACTGCTTGACTTTATCATCATTGAGAAATCACACTGGTCCTTTCTATACTTGGCAGGGGTCTGTTGCCCACATTCTAATACACACTGTGGCAGACATTACCTGGAGCCTGCCATAATCTGCAGTAGCATGCGGATTAGCAGAGCACCGTTCTGCGATAAATCCCAGAGTAAGGCCAAATTTGGAAAGGACTCTGGGTAATTTTGAGAAAGTTACATATGTAAACTTGTGGTTTTGTTCCTTGTGTTTTCTACAACAAGAACATATATTTGGAAGCCTTTCAATTTTTTTTTGGCCTAAATTGTCTTGTAAATGCTTCTATAATTTATCTGTGTTGAAGGTGTCTGGAGAAGCAAATGAAACCCAAATTTCTGAAGCTCTGAAGCGCTATAGTGAACGAGCGTTCTTCGTGAGAGAGGCACTCTTTCATCTCTTCAGCCTTACACACATAATGGAAAAAACCAAGCCGGAAATTCTGAAGGTAAACCTGTTTAAGACTGCAAGCACATCTTTGCACTTTCCTCTTGGAGCATATGATCAGAGGTTCTCCCTCATGAAGAGTGGATGAAATTGAATAAAATGTATGTGCTTTATGAATGGGACTCATCTACGTCTAAGTACAGGACACCAGCATCTCACCTGAGGGCACAGTGGTGCCTCTGATGACATCTCTTGGCACTTCTAAAAATTTCTCCATGTAGTTGGAGAGGTACTGGATGCAGCACCATTAAAATGGATTGCGAGAGGTGAGGCTCAGAACCCCCTTGTGATCCATTTTAATGCTACATCCCATTTTTATACAGCCTCCATGAAACAGAATGAGAGTGTTATACATGTGTATCTGTGCGTGTTGCTGAGAAGAGGCTGGTAAAACTGGACGAAAGAAGCCAACGGGGACTGGTGTCCGTGTGTTCTCGAGTACTTGATCACTGAAAGAAATGCAAATGAAGGTGCTATTGGGGGAGCTACTTGCCTTTCCAAGCTTGCACCTGCCTCAGCATCTTTGTCCCCATTTCCCTGTGTGGATGTGCATGTACTTCGACACCTCTCACCATCTTCATGGTGCTGAATGGAGGTGTTTTGGAAAATAGGAAAATGGGAGGCTGAATCCCTGATGCAGTCCGTAGTAGGACAGGTTCTGTGTGATGGTGGGTGACGCTCTCATCTATAGCTGCTATAAAAGCCCTTGGAATGTGTAGGAAGCTTTGATTTGTCTTGTTTTGATTCTTTCAGCTAGTAGTTACTGGGATGAGAAATCATCCTCTGAACTTACCGGTGCAGTTAGCAGCGAGTGCCTGTGTGTTTAATTTGACGAAACAAGATTTAGCTGCAGGAATGCCTGTTAGACTTCTGGCAGACGTCACTCACTTGCTCCTTAAGGCCATGGAGAACTTTCCAAACCACCAGCAGGTAAGCCTTTTTCTTACCCTCCTTAAGGTAAGAGCTTTAAACATTGGGGGATGCAGAACTGTTTTCAAAATATTTTTAAAATCTTGCCTGTGGATTCAAGCTCTACGGAAGAGCAGGGTAGGAGCTTCTTTCACACTATTGATAAGCTAAATTGTTACGGTATTAAACCATTTAGTTAAACCATGAGGTTTTAACGGGTTCATCTAACATTGCAGTATTTTTAGCCTGTTTTGCCTTGTATCCACTTGCATTATTGACTGCATCTAGGTATTCTTCTATGTATTTTATTGAACTTTTATTCTTCCTTATTAATGCAGTTTTGGGGCAGTGTACAATACAGTTGCAATAAACCTGTTTAAAGAATATTGTTGTATACTAGGGACCTGTTCACTTGGCTTTATTCTGGAATATATCCTGGAATAGGAGTCTGCTGTTCCCATGTTAGTACAGGCTACAGCAGGCCCCAGGTGAGGCCTGTCAGAGTCTGCATTAGCATGTGGACAACAGACCCGTCCTGAGATATATTCCAGAATAGGCCCCATATCTCAGCAAGGTACAAATGAGTCCTAGTAAGCCTCGAACTCACACACACAACTTACTTTTTCTGAGTTATATTGTCTACAATATAGTTTACAGTTGGAGAGTGATACTTTGTGCTTCAGCTTTCAAGTCATTTCAGCACAGCATGTCATTTTGGGCCCGTTCCAAAAGGCTAATTAAACTGTTTAGAGTCTGATTTTATCTTTTCTTTTCAGGAAATTTTAGAGCCTTTTTGGGGGTGGCTGTGGCTCAGTCGTAGCACAAACTGCCTGGAGAACAGAGGGTCACCAGCTTGATCCTAGAAGTAGACAACGGCAAACCTTTTCTGTATCACGGCCAAGAAAACTGAATAGGGGTGCCCATGTAGAATTGGTCACTGAGTAGTGATACCAAGAGCCCGTCTGCCACCACATGGTTTTAGGACAGTTGGAGGCCCAACTGAAACATTTCTATTGAACAAGTCATTTTACCATTAGTTGCCATGTATGTTTTATGGAATAATGTTTTCATTGTCTTGATTTGTAAGAAGACTTTCTACACAAAATTAAGAAAACGTGTTCATTATTGTTTGTTTATTTATAGCTGCAAAAGAACTGCCTCCTGTCTTTATGCAGTGACAGGATACTTCAGGATGTTCCATTTAACAGGTTGGTTTTACCTCTTGAGTTATGGAGGAGAGTTAGACTATCTGGCCATTGAATTTCTTAATGGTTTGCATATTGCCCATTTCTCCATGGAAGATAAACGTAGGAAAAAGTATGTAAGGAGTAGAATGGCTTTCATACTGCTGCATATATATGTTTGAGTGCAGCTCCTCGCCAGATTCCCATACCAGCTGAAGTTTTTCCTGGTTTCTTTTGGATGTTCTTCCCAACTTCATTAATTACATGAACAATCTCTCTCTTATGTGTTCACTGCGCACATACACACATAAAGGGAGGTCAAGCAAAGAAGGTGCTGTTTTCTAAATGTATGTTTATACGCAAGTTTATAAACTGATTTCACTTGTATCTGTTCATGGAAAGTAAACTCACATCGCATGTGGTAGCTGGGGGTGGCAGTGCCTATAAATAAATGCCAATTTGAGATGATTAACCAACAGAGCTGTACAAATCTAAGGCATTTTCTGTAGTTCTAGAGTGCCAAGATGACTTTAAAATCCACCCACCACCATATGCTGTATCAAAATGTAATGACAGGTTGCCTAGTGTGGCATGCCACACAGAACTTGCATTCTCACTTTTAAGGGAGGTGTTTCTAGGGGGAACCGTGTGGAAGCCAGATGAAAACAGGCTATGATTTCCGGTTGTTCCTTCTCTCCAAGTGCTTCATTCCCATTCTTAATCCTTTTCAAAGACATCTTACTCTGAATTCAATACTGTGTGGAAAAGTTGCTTCACTTTTTTGCTTTTTCTGAGCCAACTTGGTCCTGATCTTAGTTCTTGCTTACTGTAAGTGTAATTTGGCAGTTTTGAAACTGTACCCTGTGATTTTTATGTTGTGATGATGTTGAAAAGATTACCCTGTAGGTGGTAGGAATGAGAATGTGGTAGACTGCATCCAGTATTCTAAAATGAGAGAGACTGTGCATTGTCAAATAGGCTGAAAACCACCCCAAACTTCAGTAGTGGCTTTACATCCAGCATCCAGTTTGGCAAATGCCAAGGACCATACCTTTGGAAGAAATGGTTGCAAGCTGGATCTCAAGTAGGTTAATGTGAACTGGGTGGAATCTGACGATGACAGAGCACCAGTATCTCTGTGAGGCATGGTGTTTGGTGATCCTCACCCACGCTGATTTAAAACATTTATGTTGCCTTTCAGGTTTGAAGCAGCCAAGCTTGTCATGCAGTGGTTATGTAACCATGAAGATCAGAATATGCAGAGGATGGCAGTGGCTATCATCTCCATTCTTGCTGCAAAGGTGTGATCTTGCACTTTCTCATAGGAGCGTTTGTAAATTAAGCACCGCATCAAGGCCTGCTAAGAGTAACCTGATAAACTTCTATTTTGCTTACAGCTTTCCACAGAACAAACAGCTCAGCTTGGTGCAGAGCTCTTCATTGTTAAGGTAAGTTAAGCACTGGCAGTTGTGTTTGCGTGCTTTTTTAAGTTTTATAATATCTCTCCTTATTGGATCCACAAGGCTTAGAGCGTTCTGCCAAGTTCTTTGTTTCTAGCAAACCACCTTTGGCAGCCTTTCCTCTTCTCCATAAAATGAAGGATGGGGTGTTTTTCCACTGTCACAGGAAGTACCCATTAAGTACCCATTAATGAGTACTTAATGGGTACTTCTAGTGACAGTGGAAAAACACCCATGGGCTCCTGAAAAGGAGAGCATATTCCTTCACTCAGACAGGCCCTCTGAGGTATTTACAGCTGTCATTATGGATGGACGTGGAAACATCTGAAGTAGAGGGTCCTTCCTACAGCAGAAGACTGGCCTTCACGATGTGGGTAGCTGTAAAGAATAAGAAAGTAACATGTCAGACTAGACAGGACTTGGCAACACCCTTCCATTGCCACAGTTCTTTGCAAGGTTTCAGGTGTGCAAAGAAGGTAAACACCAAACCAGTAAAGAACAAATAAACAGGAGGGGTGAAGTGAAGGCCATGGGTAGCATTAAAGGAAGTATTGAGGGGCTTAAATATGAGAGAACATGAGATGAAGCACACCTTCGGGAGAGCTGCAAGTGGAAGATACACGGCAAGCCCAAAATGTTCCAAATTAAGTCTTTTCAGCATACGTAAGGGAATATTTTAAATGTAGTTGGTTGCTTAGAGTGGAGTGAAGACCTGTTTTAATGTGCATCGTGTCCGTTCACACTGAGTCTGCCGGAAGGGGGACTGTATTTATTCTGGTGCCACACGGCTCCACTTTTTTTCTTGGGATCCTTCCTAGAATCAATCTGTGAAGCAACTACTGTGTTTCCTTCTGTAATCGTGTTTCTTTTGGTGTGGGCTTGGGCAACCCTGTGCTCTTTGGAGGATTAACAGCCTCTAATGGCCTTTTGTAGGGATTCAAGAGTAGGTGAAGGTTCTGCCTTTGCCTTCTGCTTAAGAATGCCCAGAAGCAACTGGTGGGCTACTTTGTGAGGCAGGATGTTGTCTTACATTCTTATACTCTCTTATATTGGTACAAAGCAGTCTTAAACACATGTATTTTCCAAACGTATCACCTGAACTTCTATAGCTAGGGTTTGAAACAAATTTGCAGAGGCATTTCTCTCTCTCTCTCTTTTAGCAACTACTTCAAATTGTGAAGCAAAAAACAAATCAGAATGTGGTTGATACCACTCTTAAGTTTACACTGAGCGCACTTTGGAATCTCACTGATGAGTCCCCAACCACTTGTCGGCACTTTATTGAAAACCAAGGGCTGGAACTCTTCATGAAAGTTTTGGAGGTGAGGCTTGGAAGTTCTGTCGGTCTGTATTTTTCTTGCATCCTTTTTTTTTTATTTCTATAAACTTCTTTATGGGGGCCCTGAAGCAGAGGTCCCCAGCTTGGCATTTGAGTGACTGTGGTGCTTCTAAGGGTGTCTGTTCCTTGGAAGTCTCATCCTGGTCATATGTCACCTATGACATGCTGTCAACATTGTAGATGAGGCAACAAAGGTTGGTGATCTTGGCCATAAATGTCCAGCCAGTGGCTCTCAGCAGCAGAGCTAAAAATCAAGTCCTTCAATCACCAATACAAAATTGGACAGGGTCCTTTAAAGGTAGCTGATCCATTTATGTGTGGTCATTCAACATCTGATTTTGTGTTCCAGTGACAAAACAGCTTGCAGAAGCTGAAGCCATATAAAAGTATAAATATAATCATCAGTGTTAACGCTAGCATGAGAGTAGCAATTTGAAATGAGTGCCTTGCCAACATCTATATAAGACTGGAAATAGAGCCTGGTATGATTGTTTGACAAAGTTCCTTAAAATCCACAAATTTTCTTGCTATGCAGGGTAGCATACATAAGTCCTTTCTGCACAGGGCCTTATTTTGGATTCTATCCTGGAAAGGGTCCTGCTGTCCACATGCTAGGGCAGACTTTGGCAGGTCCTACTCAGGGCCTGCTGTAGTCTGCACTAGCATACCAGCAGGTTCTAATTCGAGGATATAAACTAGAACAAGCCCAAGTGCAGAAAGGGACATATATTCACACTAGGAATGTGCAACAAACATGTGGCTTGTTGTAATGCTGGTCTTCCTATGGCCCTGCCAAAGCTCAGAAAAGTCATTTCCTGTCTTGTATGAGCTTGCCAGGGGCCACAGGAAGTCCCTGGAGTCCCAAGATCAAAACAAGCAATGTGGCAATATCGTCATGATGTCTACATGTGCTGCTGTAGTCCAAACTGTGTGTTGCTGGGGCATGGGTTTCTCTCATGAGGTCCGTGGAGCTAATAAAAGGTCACAACTGATGAATTGTGCTTCAAGGGGTGTTTTTCCACTGACCTCCTTTAATCCGGATCTAAGATGATCCGGATTGAAGGAATGAGTACTTCCCTTAATCTGTATCTATTAGATCCGGATTAAGGGAAGTACCCAGTGTGTTTCCACACGTGGTCTAGCACCCAATAGCAATGGATGCTAGCCTGCCTGCTGTGGAAACGCCGGAGCACCCATGTGGTGAATCCAGATCTACCCACGTGGGGCCTGTCTGTCACCCCAGGTGTTTGGGGGGACAGGGGATGCTCTCGCATTGGGTCTTCTTTGGAGCCTGTGCTGATCTTCAAAGGCAACTTCGGAGGGACTTCAGAGAATGTGCACCCCCCCCATGTGTGCCCCCCAAGCCTCCCCTAGACCCCATTGCCCAATAGTGGTGGAAACATGCTCTGTCTAATCCGGATTTGATGGCTGAAGACCCCATTGTAGACCCCTTTAATGGGGTCTACACGAAATCCGGATTATAGGTCCTGAAGGACCCATATGATCTGGATTTCCCTAGAACTGGTGGAAACAAATGTGGCTCTAATGGGGTCTGTAGTGGAAATGGGATCTTCCTGCTCTGAGCCAAATGGGTCCTTAATGGGTTGTTAGTGCTAGTGGAAAAACACCCAAGGTGTCACTGCTGCTTCTGGTACAGTGGTGTAATCAGCTTGAACTTACATATAGTTTGTTTTACTTCACAGTCTTTTCCATCAGAATCTTCTATCCAGCAGAAAGTTCTTGGCCTTTTGGTAAGATAAATGGAAAGATGCAAGAATTACCTGGATATTGGAAGTATCTGCTTTTGTCATTTATATTTTTTTGTATTGCCATGTGCCAACCCTGGAGACAAGAGAAATTTATTTGATCACATCTGTGGATACAAAAATGCTTTGTTATTACCTTTTGGAACGACATAGGAATTGAATTTGTGACCTTCTGCCTTTTGGGCAGTTTCCACTGGGCTGTGCCCACGTTCCTCTTTTACAGGGGGCCTGTCTATTTAAATATGTGTCAGGTTATACCTCCTAAAGCCTCAAAAGGCAAGGAAATTGGATTTTCTGAACCCTTGCTTTTTTAAAAGAAACTTCTCTTTCTCAGAGCCAGACTCACAAATAACTAAGATTGGTTACCACCTTGCCATTTTGTAGTAGTGACAAAACCTCTGTCATAATTATGCAAAGGCAAGAGTTGTTAAAACCACAAGCAGTGACAGCTGACTATATTTACTATTTTCTCTTCTTCAAAATGGGAAACTTATCTGGGAAAAGTGACTGTAGATAGCATTCTGTAAGTACTCATTTAACCAAATGGCATTCTATACAGGTCTGACCTATTCCAGGAATCTCAAAAGCTGCTTGTCCTCTGTATTTGGAGGCTACTGCTTAGCATACCTTATTGATGAAAGAGACAGACCATCTCCTCAATGAATTTATTTATTTATTTATTTATATTTAAATTTATATGCCGCCCCATACCCGAGGGTCTCTGAGCAGCTCACAGCATTTAAAAACAGATGTATAAAAACAGTATCAAAAATAAAACAAATTTAAAAATACAGTTTTAAAAATACAAGAAAAGTTAAAAACATCAGTGATTTTCAGTGAGGGGAAGTGTGGGGAACATTTAACCAAAGGCCTGCGTGAATAGGAACGTTTTCACCGCCTTCCTGAATAGGAACAAAGAGGGGGCCTGACGCACCTCGAGGGGGAGACCATTCCACAGCCTGGGGGCCACCACCGAGAAGGCCCTCTCCCGGGTACCCACCCGCCTAACTAATGAAGGCGGAGGGATCACCAGAAGGGCCTCCCCTCCAGATCTTAAAACACGGGCAGGTCGATACGGGAGAAGGCGCTCCTTTAGATATCTGGGACCCAAGTCATTTAGGGCTTTATAAGTTAAAGTTAGCACCTTGAATTGGGCTCGGTAGTGAATTGGCAGCCAATGCAGTTCTCTTAGAACCGGCGTAATATGCGTCCGGCTAGATGTTCCTGTCAGCACTCTGGCCGCTGCATTTTCAGTTATGGCTCTCCTTCCCACCTGGAAGCAAGCTTCTCCTTTATTTGCTTCCTGGTGCTAGGGCAACAGCACAAGGAAGCCTTCCTCCTTATCTTTTTGATTAGAGGTAGAAGGAGGACATGTCATAGAAGACTTTGCGTGGCTCCCTTCCCCCTTCCTCCTATTAGACAGCTGAGGGAAATCAGCAGTCCAATGTCTTCTATGCCACTTCCATTTTTATATTTATAAAAGGTAGTATGGAAGCATTTGCTCCCGGGTTCTGCCAATTCTGCAAGCCATTTTCCGAGTTTATTGTTTTTGAAAGTTAAAAAGATGGAGAAATTAGCTTGTTCTGGGATGAGATACTACATGCTTCCTTCCTTCCTTTCCAGCAGTGAGGTGATTTCAGCTTACTGATGGGAAAGCTAGCTATACATTTCAAATTTGTTATTAAGTAATTTGGAGTCTTTTTAAATCCCTTTACCCTTGTACCAGAGCCCCACAGCTGCTGTGAGCTGTACTTAAAAAGAGCTTTAAGTGGTGACATCCAGCTACTAAAGAACCATTTAGGGAATATATTTTTCTCATGTAATCTAGTTTAGTTAAGAAGCTGTAACTTTTTTTTTACACAAGGCAGGCCTAATGTTCATCAAGCTCTGAATTAATATAGAACCACATATTAAGAACAGATATCCTTGTTAATCACACAACTGTTTCTTCATTGTGAAAATTCTCCATCTTTCTTTTCCCCCATGTAGAACAATATAGCAGAAGTTAAAGAGCTCCATTCAGAGTTGATGTGGAAGGATTTCATAGACCACATCAGCAAGCTATTGCACAGTGTTGAGGTTGAGGTCAGCTACTTTGCAGCTGGGATTATTGCTCACTTGATATCACGAGGGGAACAAGCCTGGACGTTGAGCCGCAACCAGAGAACTACACTTCTTGAAGAGCTGGTATAAATGGAATTGGGAGCATATTGTTTGTTCTTCCACATCGGTTGTGATAGTAACAGTAATGGCACATCTTCTCTTCTTTCCTAGCATTCTGCCATTTTGAATTGGCCCACTCCGGAATGTGAAATGGTGGCATACAGGTAGCTACAGCTTGAACAGAAAAGTTGATTTATTAATGCAAGTTCCAGTTGACCAATTATCGATTATATTTTGCCTGCAGTATTAACAGGCTTTAAGTTGACATGATCTGGATAATGGCAAAATAGAAAAAGGTTTCAAGAACCTATTGGTTTTAGCAGAACTTTTCTCCATGTATGCTATCACATTGCACTGTTCCTCAAGTGTCTTTAAGTTTAAGCTTTTACATTTTGAGTGTTGGGGTAAGCTACAGTTTGGTCTACTGGTTAGGGAGCCGGACTCTTATTGGGAATACTGGGTTGATTGCACACCCCTCCACAAAGCCAGCTGTGTGACCTTGGACTAGTCACAGCTCTCTTCTGAGCTCTCACAGCCCAACCTACCTCACAGGGTGTTCTGTTGTGAGGGGAAGAACAGAAAGCTTTGTCAGCCGCTTTGAGACCTGTTGAATGGGTGAGAAAAGCCAACTCTTCTTCTTCTTCTAAAGCCTGGTTAAGATATTTTATATTTGTATAGCCAAAGTCATGGGGAAGTAAGAGTGTTTATTTTCCAACAGTGACTGGCTACTATAAAAATGATAGGAGTCACCAACGTGACTCGCAGTTTTGCTAATAAGGAGCAAAACCAGTTTTGCTCTTCCAACCAGTTTCTCTCCATTTCTTTAAATATTCTTGCTGCAATTGGTACTGGCCATAATCCTCACTTTTCTATAGCAGTAGTTCATTTGAAAAGCCAGCTTGTTTTCATTAAAGTAGTTTCTTTTAGAGTTCAGAGCATGAAGGACTGTTTGCATAGTGTTTAATCAGCATTGCTGTCATTCAGTTTATGCAAAGAAGTCATTTTATTTCTAAACAAAAGCAGCTTTTACAAACATTTGAACACAGTGATGATGGAGGTAAAAGTGTGAATAAGACTGCCCTTTTTCGTCAAAGATTATCTTCCCTTGGTGTCCTATTCTGGATTTTCCAAAAGAAAGACAATAAACCAAACTCTCACTCTCACTTGCACATCATGCTTTCTACTTTATTTTTGCTGTATGGGTTTTCTTTTTTTGAGAAACAAACAGCAGCTTAGGGCCTTTCTTTGAACTTACCTTGCCTTGTTCCAGACCGGTGAGTCTAGACCAGCTAGTCCAGAACAGGACAAGGCATGATTTGGATCAGCAGCATTTACATGACAGCACTGGTTCACACAAGTCCCCACACTTGCCCCAAAGCTTGCATGATTCTTAGGACCTGTCTTTGAGTGCTCCAAAGTTCCTAGTCTCTGGTACACCACTGAAATGGGTCCCCCAGTAGTCTGGGAAATGGAGGCATGCCTTTTGCATGCCTCCTTGATCTGTATTGCCCTCACTGGTATGCTGGTATGCTGGTAGACCTGGTTAATTAGGTCTACCGCTGATCCAGACCGAGGGCCTAAGAGGCTGAATGTACCAGCTGTGGATGGGGCCTTATTGATCCACACTAATGTGTGGACAAATATGCTCCTGGAGAGAACCATTTGATAGCTTTTTCTGGAACAAAGCTAAGTGTGAAGAGACATTTTTATCCCTCCTGTAGCAAGGACAATTCTCTGACTGCAAAATAGTTAGGATAAAATATTAGTGAAGTTGTTTTTTATACACACAAAATATTAGTGGAGTTGTAGGAGTATTGAACATAACAACAAAAATCCCTCTTCTATCTAGCTGTTTGCTTTTCTTTTCTGCCAACAAAATGTATTATCATTCCCTCACAGCTGTAGTTTTACTCCCTAAGAACCATCTGTCTGTTCCCAAATATTGCCAGCAGATTTGGTCTTGATTAAACAGTCAATAACAGTTCACACACCTTAGCCCATCCAAGATTGTCATGGCATAAGGGAGAAAATCAGGTAATCTGACAAATTACAGGTCCAGATCTTAACATATGCAACATGCTAATTCAGTCTTCGACTTTCCCTTGTTAGTGTCTCAGTGGGCATTCAAGAAGTAGGTGAAATAACCGTTAATAATTCTCCTCTTTAGTCCATGTTTCTTGGAACGCTAAAAATATCCCACTGCTTTATAAAAACTGATAAACTTATTCTTATTCTTTCCATTTCACCCAGCAATATTCGATGAAAGCATTTTCCAAGTTGACTGTTTATAGCTCTCATAAGAGATTTCAGGTGAACAGAACTAAATTGTTCAGATTTAGATGGAGAAAAGGGATTTGCATAGGATTTGCATTTTCCTCTTGTGGTTCTTGTTCTTTTGAAACACTCACACATGTTCTATTACATTGTTTCTTATACCGATATACTAGAAATAAACTTATTTCCTCCCTATTAGCAAGCTTCCCTGGAAGTATTGAGTTATTTTATGCAAATTATTTTCTTGTTGATATAAGCTATACAACTACTAAAACTAGCAGTTTTTTTATATTGCTATAAACATAAGGACTCAGTCTAAGTAAACAGAGTGTTTTTATCTGTATTTTTTTTCATTCTATTTGTTAGTGCCATTTGTTGATCTTATTTTGTTTTTTCTGTTTTATTAACGGATGGCTGTAATAAAAATTACTCCGAGATCAGTAGAAAACCATTGCTGAAAAAAAAACCAACCCGTACCATCGTACAGGTTTGAATCTGAAGCAGTTCTTAGTTCTCTAGAATGTGAATTGATCTCAGATGATGTGTTTAGAATAAAGAATGGCATGCCAAATAGGTCTAAAACACATACGTTTTGGGATGGCTTTTTGACTAAATGCAACCTTAGTATTCACAGCATGGAAGCATCCAAGTGATTGGGCTGCTGTTTTTTCTTCTCCCTAGATCTTTCAATCCCTTTTTCCCCTTACTCGGCTGCTTCATGACTCCTGGAGTACAGCTATGGGCAGTTTGGGCTATGCAGCATGTTTGCAGCAAAAACCGTATGTATCAAGGCAAAACATGGCTGTTCAGCTACATCATAAACAAATAGCTTGAGAGGCAAATGATAGTGAGAAACTTCAACCACCTCAGTGGACTACTTTAAAGAAAATGGAAGATTGCCCCAATCTTGTCACAGATCTGTTATAATTCATATCAAATGAACTCGTAAGATTTTAAAAACTGAGTAAAATATGGAGTAGTAAGAGAGGAGATTCTGGATATTTTGTATTCTAAGTGCCACTGTGTTACTCCTCAGCGAATAGAATCATTAACCTATTTATTTTCTAATTCTTACTTTTTTTCTGCCCAATACCTGAAGATCTCAGGGCATGTTACAACAGTAAAAAACAAATTAACCCAGTAAAAACAATAACAGTGCCTGAAAGTGGGGAGGGGAAACAGTTTCCTCAGGCAAGGCCAGGATAAATAGATGTCTTTGCCAGTCTTCTAAATTTATACAAAGAGGGTGTCTGGTATACCTCAAGGAGGAATCTCACTATTCCATAGTCTAGGGGGCTATCACCAAAAAGGCCTCCTCCAAGTATCCATCTCATCATTAAGTGGTGATACAACCAGGAGGATTCATCTGCAGATCTTAAGGCACAGACAGATCAACGCGAGTGAAGGCATCCCTTTAGATATTTGGCATAAGATATTTAGATATTAGCTAGAAAACCTAAGTTGATGTTTCTGCCCAGAAGTGAAGATTAATAGCAAGCCACTATATTTCTCCCTCCTCTGTCCTACAGTTGTCGGTTTTTGTTTTTGTTGTGGAGATAAATTAACTATGTAAGGCTGAATCCAGGCAGGGGTTAAAATGAGTGATTATTTTGTGGCTATGTTGGGATTACCACATATACTTGTGTTAACCCCAGTGTAGCTCTACAATATAGGGGTGAAATCCCACTATACCCTATTCTGGGAAAACCCAACTCATCACTGCGGAGTTTCCTAGAATAGTGATATAATCTACTTGTCTGGAAGCTTGGCTTCAGATTTCTTCCTGGAGAAAATAGCCCTGCACACACACAAAACTGAAATAGTCCACAGTGTATGTGCAGGAGCTAGCACACGCAAACCTTTGAGTATTTTGCGCCATCAGAAGGAGCTGCCTTGCCATTCTCTGTGATGTTCCCTTCTGCTGTCGGGAAAGGATGATGAGAAGAAATAGCGAGGTTCAAGCAAGCTTTTGTATTTTTCCTCTCTGTATTTTCAAGTAATTGGAAAACAAGCAGGGTACATAATGATAGCTTTGTTTATTTTAACAGTGGCCTGCATTGAACTGTAAAGGCTAGTCTAAGGAGAATAAAGAGTATTTCTGAATGTCAGAATGAGGCTTATATGTGAGAAATAAAAATTGACTGGGCAAAGTGGGAGCTAAATTGATCTGAGAACTATTTAGCTACTGCTACTAAAGGTAGCTATTGAATTCCATTCTTTTAGCATATCAAATGCAGGGAGAAGATCATTGTTCAGTCTCTTTTGGAACACTTGCTCTTTATTTTCTGCTCCACCATCATGAATCTGGAGATACATTCAGGGTCTGACTCTGCAGATGCTCAAGGGCAATGTATTTAATGGTGAATTTGCATCTGTTGTTTTTTTCTTCAGTGAGAAAATAGTGTGCAGAAGAACCAAGGATTATTTGATCCCTAAATCTTTCTCTCTCTGCTTTTTTTTTGTTTCAGCTGCCAGGTACTGCAGTATGTTAATAGAAGAAGGTGGATTACATCATTTGTTTAACATCAAAGAAAACAACCAGACAGATCCTGATGTACAACGAATTGCAATCTCTATCTTAGATAGCTTAGAAAAACATATTTTGCGTCATGGGCGGCCACCCCCATGTTAAATGCCCAGTAAAAGCTAAGCCAAATTGAAATAAATTTAACAGGGAATAGATGTGTAAATTATCCTCTAATAATCCTTCATGAAGTGTCTCTAGTTGGATTAACTTTTGTTACAGTGATCACATTAAAGCTTTTTTGCCAGCTGCTACAGCCGCAGGAACAAACAACCCATGGCTGGCAAATGCTGTCTTTAGTGGTCTCTGATGTAAAGAATTATCATGAGGATCTAGGATTAAATTCCTAAACTGCCCCTGACAATTGAGTCACCTTTGGCTGTCGAGAAGTGGAGATTGCACATCCAAAATGAAAATTGTTTTTGCTTGCTTCATTCCTTCAAAGTAGCTGTGTTTAAATAGAACTGTTCACCAACTTGGTATTTGAATAGAACTGTTTGTGCTTGTAATGTTGGCACTATTCAGCTCAAACGATGTCATAAACCCACACATTAAGACACAGTAAGTTATGAGTAAGGTGACCATGGATGTTTGTTCTTATAGGGACCTGTTATAAAACCCATACAGAGCTTCTGGCTTCATCCCATCTTTCACATGATCTCTTGATCAAGAGCAGCTGAAATTTAAATCATCTCACCTTCTCTAATACACTGCAGTGAGAATCTGTTTGGAAAAAAAAATCAGATTCTGTTTCAGGAACCAAAGGCATAGGAGGAAAATGAATGAAATGCAGTTCTTAAAATAAGAAGCAAGAGTTAGAGTATTATTTCTCTATGACACTTGATAAATGTGTGCTTAACAGAATAATAGGAAAACATTGAAATTTACCACCAAAAGGATTACTAAAGTGGAAGGAAGTCTTTCAGCTTATGGGACTGTACAAGACCAAGAATATCTGATCACCTTATTTACAACAGACTATTACTTGCTTTGCTCTTTTTCGTAAATACTGTCAGTATTTGTGCAGTGATCTTTATGTGCAAGGCACCACCATACAAACTGTCATCTAACATCCTATATAAAGTCTGGTGTAAATTACATTGTTGTGTGAAGTATTAAAAGTTTTACATAAAATCTTTCATGGTTAAAAACGTGAATTAGCGTGTATGATTTTACGCCGCACATTGGAGACTGATGCAGTACAAAGAATCCTAACATAAAATAAAGTTGATGGAAAGAGAAGAAATTGGTTTAGCTGCAGCTTCTCTGTGCATTGTCTGTATTTTCTTTCACATTCAGAATATCATAGAAGAATCATCCCACTTGAATGCAGATGACTGTAGGAGGCTCTGAAGAATGAAGACTGTTACCATCCCAAATAACTTTAAGGGTAACTTTTTTTTAGTAATTTAGCTTAAGTGACTTTTCAATGAAGGAATCTAAACTCTCTTGGAAAATCCCTGGTGTGCACGTGGTAAAACAGTACCAGTAGTTTAGTTAGGTACCACTGAGTTGAATTCAAATCTTTGTTACTGTGTGAATAAATGCTCACCATTTCAAGCTATCTAGTAGCATCTCAAAGCTCTTCTGAAGTCATTCCATTAGGTTGTTTGATCCTGCCCTTCCATTAAGCCTACTATCTTCCCCTTCTGCCTTCCTATGTCTGGCTGGCCCTAGCACCTCCTGTCTTGAAGCTGCTCTTTTTCATGACCTAGTTAGGTACCATTAGGGAATTATTTTCTTTCACTTTATTTACCTTGCTCATTGTTTTGGTTAGTGTAGTTTTTTATTGCTACCAATTGTTACTCATTTTCTTTTCATACCAGCCTACACCAGAGTAGAACTGTGATAGCATTTGGGTTTTAGTTTTTGCCAAACAAACTTAAGTTGTATTGTTTTTATTAACTATTAGGACCATTCTGGCCCTAGCTTGAAGTGTCGCATATTGGGTGTTTTTCCACTGCAGCCCTTAGATCTGGATCTAAGAAGATCCGGATCTAAGGAATGGGTACATTTCTTAATCCGGATCTAGTAGATCCGGATTAAGGGAAGCACCCAATGTGTTTCCACAGGAGGTGTAGCACCCATTAGGAATGGGTGCTAACACCCCTGCTGTGGAAACAGCTTTGCACCCATCTGGGGAATCCAGATCGACCCACAAGGGGTCGGTCCATTACCCCAGGTGTTTTGGGGGGCAGGGGGGTGCAGTCTTCAAAACAACTTCAAAGTGATTTCGAAGCTGAATTCGAAGTCACTTCGAAGTGAATGTGAAGTCAACTTCGAAGTGACTTCGAAGCCAATGTTGGGGGCGGGTTCCCAAAGGTGCATCCCCTCCCCCTAGCCTCCTTTGGACCCCCTTGCCTGTTTCCAGTGGAAACAGGCTCCCTTTAATCCAGATTTTCTGGGAGAAGACCCCATTGTAGACCCCTTTAATGGGCTCTACAGAAAATCCAGATTAAAGGCCAAAATGTACCCATTAGATCCGGATTTCCCCAATGGCAGTGGAAACAATCGGGTCCCAAATGGGTGCCGTAGTGGAAATGGGGTCATCCAGCTCACACCCAAATGGGTCCTAAATGGGTACTTCTGACAGTGGAAAAACACCCCTTAACAGCTTTTATTTTCTGCCAGTGGATTCAGAGAAATTCTGTACCAGTGTGCAGAAGGTAGGCTCCTAGTATGTTTGGGGGTCTGTTGTACCTTTCGGTTGGATTCATTCTTTTGTTACCAGTTACACCATTTTGACACTCCTTTATGCCTGAATATTGCTCATATTAGGCCAATCTGTTATTAGCTATACCTTCTTATACCAATTCAGAGTTTAGTACAGCACACAACAGCAGCTTTTAGATTTTGCAGCCTATACTGCAAAATCTGCTATAAATTTTAAATAAAGGAATACTCTCCCCTCTGGGGTCGAGAATTAGAAAAAGCTTACCCCTTTCTTCACCCTTGGGAGTTTGGGGTTCCAAGCCAGAAAGCGCTCTCCCATCACATTTTGTCTCAGAATACAATGGGGCACAGCTGAGGGGAGACTTTCCCTATCATCACCCTGTATTTGTGGTGTTCTGCTCTCAGCCACTTTCTGATTAGATTCTGTATAAAAAGGCTTAGTTCCTTTTAGTTTTCACTGCCACCATGCAGACTTAATGCCAATCTGGGGACTCAAAAAGTGTGGCATCATGACAAAGCAGGCACAGCATCCACACTTTCCTTGTGCTAATCTGTCTGGTTCGACTCTGAGAGGTCCTGCCCACCTGTCCCGTCTAGGGCGATACTTCCTCTGGTATCTTTGAGTCAGAAACCTGCTCGACACACTCCTGCCCCCCCCCCCGACCCAAAGCAGTGGAGTTTGCATGCTGTACTGCTTTGCTTCCCTGGGCTCTCTTCTCTCTCCCCCGTCCCCTGGCTCGGGGAGAAAGTGGCTGCTAACACCCATCCGTGGTTTGGATGTTTCCCAGGTCTGATCTGCACCTTTCTGCTCTGGTGGGATTCCAAAGTAGACGTGTCCATGCTAGCTTCCTGGCTTCCATGCTGCCCTTGGGGATTTCAGATGCTCTCTAGGACGATGCAACCTGTTATTGGGTGTTTTTCCACTGTCACTAGAAGTACCCATTAAGTGCCCA
>MTQE01001134.1:50596926-50635485 GCA_014337955.1 Aspidoscelis marmoratus | reverse complement strand
CCATTAATGAGTACTTAATGTGTACTTTTAGTGACAGTGGAAAAACACCCCAAGAAACCTTTAAATCCAATGTAACTCTGATGCCCAAGACGTGTTCACAAACTGTCATGGATGTTACAAAGCCATTATGGAGGGTTTCCCCCCTCTCCACTTCTCCATGCTTGATACAGTAATATAGACTTAACCAATCCATTAAGATTTCCATCCAATACACTTTGGAGATGAAACCCTTGTTAAGTCCTCCTTTAGCTCATTTCTAAGGGTTTGTTTCTGCTGCAGAGAAACCCCACAAACACTATCACCCGAGCTTTCTTTTTTCCAGTGAGACTTGTATGCAATATCTATTGCAAAGTCAAGTAGGAAATATGTAAAGGCAGGAAAGAGTTTGACAGAAAAGAAGCCTTTAATTTTACCAGCTTCATCTTTAGTGCACAGCACCCCTCAATTCTTGGCCGACATGTTGCTCTTCATTTCCCTCCAGTAGTGTACGTGTGGTACATGTGCACATGACGGTGAACTCACCAGTCTGTTGAAGAGGAATGTAGGGATACACACAAACCTAAAATGCCCATTTACATAAGAGAACATAAGAGGAGCTCTACTAGATAAGGGCACGGCCCATCTAGTCCAGCATCCTGCCTAACACAGTGGCCCATCAGTTGCTTCTGGCAGCCTCAAGCACAAGACAAAAACAAAACTGTCACTTCTTTTCAAATCCCTACCAATGGCCTTTAGAGACATCCTGCCTGTTCCTCTAAACTAGAGATGGTACCTCGTCACCCATTCTAGTAGCCATTGATACACCTGTCCTCCATTGGCTGCCAGGTAAACATTTATTCCGCAAAATACAAATTGACCATCTTGTTCTATGAACCAGCTTGCAGTTAAAGGCTGCCTCTATTGGAAGCCCTCTCTGCACACTTCTCAGTACGACACTTAGATAGCAGTGCCTTATAGACAGTGTATGGCCCTGGTCTTAATATTTTTACACGCTTATGTTTTCCGGTTATCCTTTTGACTTTTGCATGCCAAAAAAGAAAGCTTTCTTCATCATAAGCAGGAACCAACTTTCTTGGTGGAATTTCCCTGAGGACAAGAATTAACTTCTGCTTAAAGAGTGGTGGTGGTGAAAAGGAGAACTATTTCACAGCCTTGTTCCTTCCTAATGACCTGCTTAAGGGCTTAAAGTCTGACTGCAGTTTCAAATTGCAGGTTTGCAGCTGCCAAATTTGTTGTCCAGTGGCTTTGCAATCAGGAAAACCAACACATACAAAGAATTGCAGTTAATATAATCTCTATTCTAGCACTTAAGGTATGTAGGTTTTACCTTTGATCTGAATTTCCTTTGGTTTCAATCACTCTTCTAGGAATGGGTTTTAAGCGCCTGATTTGTTTTCAGCTTTCAGATGAGCAAGCGGCGCAGCTCACTGCCGAATTCTACATTGTGGTTGGGGTGAGTCATTACATGCCCATTTCCCATATGATATCTGCACATGTGTTAAGAGGGCTTGGATAGACTACAGTACTGTAATTTGTATTTTCCTTATAATTACACTGCCGTAATGGTGTCATTTTTTCTTTATAGAAACTTCTTGAAATAGTTGAACAGAAAACAAATCAGAATGAATTGGATACAACTTTCCATTTTACACTTAGTGCACTTTGGAATCTCACAGACGAAGCTCCAACAACATGTAGGCATTTCGTTGACAACAGTGGGTTGGAGCTTTTCATGAGAGTTTTAGAAGTAAGCTTGGTAGCAATTTCCTTGCTTAATTGAGAAAATAGAATTCTATGTAATTTGATTTCTAGAGGTTTTTTTTTCTTTTCAGACTTTTTCATCTGACTCTTCTATACAGCACAAAGTTCTTGGCCTTCTGGTAAGATCAGAATCAAATTGAATAGAGTATAATTATTCTAATAATATATTTTTTAAAGTGTGTGTGTGTGTGTGTGTGTGTAATTTTTTCAGCATAATTTATTCTTAAGTTTCATAACCCAGAGTTGGTACCTCATTGAAGTATATTCTTACTGATCTGAAGTATGATTCCTTATTAAATCATTACTGATTTAAAACACATGGTTGATTAGTTCATTCTTTAATGCAGATTACAATAATCCCTTGATTTTTGCAGAGGTCTGGTTCCGCAAACTCTCATGATTATTTGCAGTTCTATAAATAATGGAATTTAGGAGTTTCTGGGAAAAAGGAAAGTTAGAAGAACCACCAGTTTTAAATCCCCTCTTTTCCCCTTAAGCACATCATCATAAAGAGAGAAATAGGGTCACCAAAAATAAAGTTTAGGGCAAATTTAGAGGTATGTCATATTTTTAAAAAAATGTTTGGATTTTAGGGAAGTAACAGAAGTCTAGTTTGTTGAGCTGAAGTAACAGGAAACCTGGAAAAATGCTGAGAAGGTCTGTGCAAATCATGAATAAAAGGGTTATGATTTTCAAGATCCTATACAATTTCCCAGTCAGAAATTAATGAACCATGCTTTTGCTAGAATTGTAAAGTATGAGAAACTTTTGTACTATCTTTATCCTTTCTGTTAACCATTTGTTTTGTTTTGTGGTCATATCAGAATAACGTAGCAGAAGTGAGAGAACTACAGTCCAAGCTAATGCAGAAGGATTTTATAGATTGTGTCAGCGAATTGCTCAGCAGTTCTGAAATGGAAGTGAGCTACTTCTCAGCTGGGATTATTGCAAATTTGCTATCTAGAGGGGAACAAGCCTGGACCCTTAGTCAAACCCAGAGAAGATCCCTCATTGAAAAACTGGTGAGGTGAAAATTCTGTAAATCTTTTGAAAATACGATCTAGTTAGACTGAAAAGTTTAGTACATGTTTCTCTCTCTTACAGCACTTGGCTCTTTTGAAGTGGCCAACTCCAGAATGCAAAATGGTAGCACTGCCAGCCTACAGGTATAATATCTTGCATAGTAATTCTATACTGACTTTTCACATAAAAGCATTACTAAAAATATTACTCAGAATGAAATGTCCACAGATGTGCAAAATAAGCTGGGCAGATATGCTGGGATATACTGCTGATAAATACTTCCCAAATTGGTGCTAGTTCAGTGCTTAAACATATTGAACAAATTCTGTTGTCTTTGTGGGACACTTTTCATGCTTTACTTCTGTGAGAAAGTGAACCCTCTTGTGTTTTTGAAATCTAATTCTTGTATATTCAGCTTAGAATTTTACAGTCTTCATTTATTTTTATGCTTTCTGCCACTTTGTAAAATTTCAGACCAACTGTATCTCTGACCTGGGATACCAACTGGAGGCTTATTTATTGGATTTTAGTTTTCTAAGGAAGCTCAGTGAGCCTGAGATCTAGAATATGTTGCAAACTATAGTGCCTCTGGAGATTTTAATCAAGGCTTTTTGGCATTTCTATATGATGTAGGAACCTTCCTGTGCATTTCTAAATATGCTTGTGTAACATGGGAATATACATATTTTGAAAGCTTGATAAACAAGTTAACTCTCCTTCCATTCTAGATCTCTCAGGCCTTTCTATCCATTACTTGATTGTTTTGCACTACCTGGAGTACAGATCTGGGCAGCGTGGGCCATTCTGCACATCTGCTGTAAAACCCGTATGTATTCATCATTTTATTTTCCTTCAATCCATTTTCAAAAGCTGGTTTGGAGAGATGTCTGTGCAGCCTTTTTAGATCTATTTTATTTGGATAAAGATGTAACTAAATTACAGCATACTAAATTACTGGTGAATGGGAACATCTCTTCACTCTCTTTTCACTTGTTTTATGCCAGCTTTGTCTAATTACTGCTCACCATGATGCTCAAATTGGCAGATTCTGCCTAGTGCATTGTTGTTGTGAAACTATAGTCTCAAACCATTGTTTGAAGGTTGGTGCTAACCCTAGCTTTTGCCAAATTGAATGACCAGGCAAAACACAGTTACTGAAAACTAGGAACACCACGAGGTCCATATCCAGGAGAGGGAAGCAGGAGAATATGACCTTGTAGGATGTATTCGTGTATCACCAACCGGAGCCATTGGAATACATTTGTGTGGTGGTTGCCCATGTAGTATTGAAGAAAACTGAAAAGAATCTATCATAAAAATTGTCACTTAAAATGCTTCTATTTTTGAAGTACATTGTTTAAGTATTTTTGAGGGATAGGTGAGCAATCTTGGCTTGAGACCCACTTTGGATTTGCACTTGCTCAGTTACATTTGTGAGTCTGCCTCTCTGAACAATTTGTGCCTCGTATTACAAACAGTTTTCTAAAGCTTCCTTCATTGTGAAAAGTGATGTTAGGTGGCCCTGATCTTGTCAGAGTAAACGCTGATGGAGGAAGAATGGATCAAAAATCTCCATATGCTCTAAAATAGCTCTCCCAGTAAGGTGCAGCTGGTACCCATATGATATTATGTCTTGGTGTCAGATTAACATTTTGCCCAATTTGTTTCTGTTTTTTGTTAACACTGCATAGTTTTATTGTTGCTGCCACTTAATTTAAAAATGCACCATCAATACTAATTTATTATTTTTCTTGTATTGTCTACCGTACACTATTCTGGAATCTGTTTAGCTGAAGAGTGACCTTGAAATACTTCAAAGAAAAAAGCTCATAAAACTAAAGGGTTATTGCTTGCTAAAGTGTAAAGTGAGAGTGACCAGCATATGGTCCTCAGATGCTGTTGATTACAGCTATCCAGACGGTTAATGGCAAAGACTTATGGAAGCTGCAGGAATTGAGGCTTTCATGGCAGGCTCTTCTTTCATTTAGTAGAACTTCTGGTTTGTTCTACCACGGCCTTGACTTCATTTGCAGAGCTTTCAGATCTAACTTTGATATTCATCTTCAGAAGTTTTGACTTTGGAAAGTAGCAAAGCTGACAGTGGCAAGTGACTCTTCACAAAGTCAAGATGGCTATTGCAGTTATATGTGAAGTCTCAGGCTACAGAATGAAGTCTAGACCATGGCAGAACAACCTAAAAGACAACAAATGAAATTGTGGGAGCTGTAGGTGAGCCACATCTGGAGGCCCAATGAGACATTGGAATACAGAAGGGAGTATTTTGATACTGTCCAGAAAGGCATTATAGCTTGTTGTGTTAGTAGCATGGCCACAGTAGGTTTTCACCATTTTGCAGAGCAAGGAGGGTGCACTGGAAGACTAAGGTTTCCTGCACAGCGTGTTATCTCTACCTCTCTCTTTTCTGTTACATGATGGACACCTACAGTACTGTTTTCTGTTGTTCCAGTAGCAGAAAAAGCCCTGGCAATTTTAACAGCACCAGAGACTTGCACAGACTAGTATTTGACGATCTTATCTTGTTCAGGTGTTTGGACTAGAGTTCCTATAATCCCAGGCCAGTTCAGCTCATGATGTGCTTGGAGACATTCTGTACTTTACTTAATAACTCTTGTTTTGTAGTGAGGAGATGTTCAGGTAGTATTGAGACATTATGTTAGATCAGCAGTCTGAAATCTCCTGCCCATGGGCAAGCAAATCCAATCTTGGTATGGCAGAATTAACTAAATGATTCACTCAGTAAAAGCCATTGAATTCAGTTCTTCACAACAGAACTACTATCCCATCACTATTTACCCTTGGAGACTCTTGGATTTCTGGGTTCTAAAACAGGGAATTCTAGTACAGTGAGGAAATGTATTCATGAGAGTGGAAACAGACCATATTGATTTATAAAATTTTGGCTAGGGATGTGCAAAATGCTCTTACAAAATATTTGAGGCAACCATGCATACTTCCATCTTCCAAGCCTCCTATGAACAAAGTGATCCAGTTATCTGGCCTCTTTGGTCTTATCCAGGCTGAAGAGGGCTGGTGCCAGATGTGTGTTTGGTTTTTGTCTGCATTACCTTGCTCCAACTCCACACGAAAGTATACGTCTATTTCAACACAGTTCTATTCTAATGAATAATTTCTTTACTTTCCCTTAAGCTGCCAGATATTGTGCCATGTTAATTGAAGAAAATGGGCTACAGCACTTCTATAATATTAAAGAAAATGAACAGAGTGATCCAGATGTTCAGTATTTAACAACTGAGATACTGACTTATGTAGACACTCATATGAAATATTACGGAAAACCTAAACAGTTAAAGGAGCTACGAGCCAAATCAAATGGATAACTGAAACCGCTGCTGTACCATCATTTCGAAACTTTCACAAGCTATGTTGATGATCTGCTGTCCTTTCACAGGCATTTTGGATCAAGATGGCTCTTCCTATAGAAGCCAAGGATACTTGTGTGGTATACACATCTGGAAGTCTTCTACAGATAGCTTTAATTTGTAATTTGCCTTCTGACAAAGAAAATGGGCATAAGCCCTTGAAAGAACTGGATAATAGTTTACAATATCAAGCTTGAACAAGCCCTGATATTTGCAAGCCATCAATTTTATGATGTGCTAGTCAAGGACATTGCAAATGGACACTTTAACACCGTTTGCTGTCTTCTAGTAATTTGTCATACTGCCTGTCCAGAAACTATTCAGTTGTTCATGTTCTGTCAACAGTAGTCAGTTGGTTTTGGATTGGTTTAACCTCAGGGTTTGAAGAAGAAACTGTTCAAAGTTCCAAGTTGTTTGGAATGAGGTATGCTGAAAGCCCTGGCATAGGGAACAATATAGTTTATTTCAATTAAAATACTGATGGTCACAAAAGCTTTCAAAAAGTGCTTAGATATATTTCTAAGTCAGAATATGTGCATGATCTAAAAAGGGAATTCCAGCATCTATAATCAGCTATATTGCAGATATCCAACTTAAGACTCCCATGTTACTGTATTGTTTTGGGATTGTATATGCAAATTATTTTTATATTGTGGGGGGGGAAAACCTTTCAAGGTTCTTTTTAGGTTTTTCATATCTAAAATAAAAGGCCTGTTCAACGACGGGATGCAAAGTTGAGTTATGTTTTCACCTGGGTCAGACTGGATAGCGTAAATAAAAACTTTCATTCTCACAGTCGTTCAGACAGAAGCTAACTTTAAAAATTCCTTAACCTTATATAATGCTAGAATGGCATGAGCTGTAACAGATGGGCTGTACTATGGCAATGTTTTTAACAGTAATAGAAAAACTATTTGGCAAGTCTTTTGCTTGTTTTCTGTTGCTGAGGATGGTCTTGGTACTCTAAATCCTGTACATATGCCTCCTTGTAAGACATATTGGTAATCAGTGTCCTCACTTAGTCTAAATACCATAGCTAAACCGTCCACGCACAGTGGTTTATGGAACAACAGTGTGCTCCCAAACGGAGCATATGCAATGCAACGAGCTGTTTCCGACTCAGAAATGGCTCCTTCTATGCAGGAGCACGCTGCAGGTCGACTACGTGTGGTTGACAACAAAGTGCTCCACACATAGACTTGCCATGATCTTTGCCATCCTGTCCTGTCCTGCAGGCAAGCCCATCCACACCTTTATGGTGCAAGGGGGTGCATGTGCCAGCACCAGGGCACGTTGTTCTGGTGATGGCACTGGTGCAAGTGTCCTGGTCCTGCCATCTGGAGAGATGGCAGTGACCAGACACACATCTGCACAGCGGGTAAATGTCTCATTGTGTGAGGGGAGGGAACATGTGTACTAGTTTTCACCAGTGCGAATGCTAGTACACGAGAGGGCAAGTTCACCATTCTCATTCCCCCGATGGGACAGGAAGCATGAATTTGCCCATGTTTTCATTCTTCTCATGTATGATCATTTTAATGTTATTTTTGTGCACTGTGGATATCCTAATGGAGATTTTGATCCTCTAACCATGACTAGAACATCAAAGGACAAATCTTGCTCATCTTTCATAACTCAGCTAACCTTGTATACAACTTTGAGAAGTTCAAGTATATAGGCTGCAATGGGAGGTGAGTTAAACCTTCCTATTTTTGGGGAGTTGGGTACAAGGCAGGTATTAAAAGAAAACATGTTTATCTGTGCCTCGGCTATGGAAACCTGCTTCAACCTTTTCTAAAGATTTGTGTCACTTAACAGTGTAGCATTATGACAAAAACACGTTTAGCAAATAATCTCAGTTCTAGTACAATATTTATAAGATATGTGGCTGACATTTGAGGGGGCAGAAGGATGTGATATTTTGTAGGTGAGCCGGTCATAAAACACAGATCTGTTCGTAATCCTGATGCAGAAGTTTTATTTCCTCAGAAGGTAAGCTTCGGGTTTTAATACTGTCATGGATGCAAACTGGGGATATTTATTGGATATGCCAAAATATCCCAAGAAGGGAACTGAAGTACAAAACTAATTTTTGATTGTGATGCCTCCTGCTCATTTATATGTTCAACAAAGTATGGTAATAATGATGAGAATGGAGTCTTCCTGAAAAATAGGCTTTTATTTATCTAAAATGTCATCTGATATCATGTATGAACACTGCAAAAAGATCCTTTATAATCAGAGACATTTTATCTGGAAGAAGGAAGAAACATCATCCAAGTACAAAAAGGCACAAACAAAAAATTTATTCCGTATCTTATATTTGGTTCTGTATAAAGTAGAATTTTTGTTTAATTCTCTCAGAGCACCGTTGTGACTGCCTTTACACCCTTATGATTTCTAAAACATGATTCTTAACTAATTACCAAGTAGGCATCTAAATAATACTCAGGCAATGTCTCTGCATTCCTCCCATCGGCATTCCTATTTTATACCTTTTATGCTCATATAAAAGTAACAATATATTGTCTAATATAAAATGGATTTAGAAAAATATTTTTAAAAAGGCTCACTCCTATGATTAATATTTCGAGTTGTCTTCAGGCAGATGAACAAGCTGGATATAGTTACTTCCCGATATACTTGGGTGGCCGTTTTTCTATGAAGGCAGCCATCCCTTCCTGACGGTCTCTGGTAGGGATATTCTGTGTTTAAAACACACACAAAAAGCTAGTAAATAACCTGATAATCTAATAGGTTACTATTAGGCTTCAATGAACTACAGTTCAAACAGGATCAGATGTTTGTTTGCACAAGCCTAGCTATCATCTTCAAGCTGTACAAAGATGGTCTTTATTAGGTAAATGAATAAAAGACAAAAGATTGTAGTTTTCTTCTATCAGACTGCATTCATTTTCAAATCATTATTGTCATTTTGATTATGATTAAATATCCATCTAGTAGTTTTGGAATAATACCGTCTGAGCAGCCCAACGGCATACTTTATGGGTACAGAGCTTTTTCACGAGAAAGGCTCAAAGAACGGCAAAAGTTAAGTGTTCCAGGTCAGTTTCAACAAAACATAACTGCAACATTTGACTTTTTACTCACCTTTATTACTATATAACAAAGATATACATAATATAAAGAATACATAAAGTGAACATACCTGAGCATAGCACATTCTTTCAATAGCCATCCCAGAGGTAATATCCACCTGAAAAAAAAATAGTTTGGGTTTCGAGCAGCATTCCAATATTCTTATTTATTCTGCTACATAGCTTAGGCTCCAAAATTAGGTAACCTGGTGGTGATTAGAAAAAAGACACTTAATTCTGCATGATATTGAGATTGGGCAGAAATTGCTGCTGCTGCTGATACAGTCACTGGTCTCCTGCTTCTAATGTACTTAGAGAGGTCACTGGTCTCTTGAACACTGAAGGTGTCAAAGTATTACATGGGGATAAGGAAATTACAGATAACACTTGCCGTCTTCAAGGTCAACAACTGGGGGGGTGCCTGTCCTGACCAACGCTGCTGTGCTATTTGGAAGCAGCCGCTCCTGCACAGTTGCCTTCTGTCTTCTGATACCAGCATACTGTGTTGCTCATCTTTAGATCACTACCACCTGTTCTGAGAAGGTCTCAAATGCAAGTGGCTACCCAAATGCACAGGGCAGTTTAAAAACAATTTTTTTACGCAGGGAGCAAAACAGGGAATAACACTTCCCTGCCAAAATCGTTGTTCTTCCCACAACCTTTTGCCCATGCAGAGTAAAGGTGCTGCTTTTGGCTGTCTTAGGCAGCAATGTAATAGACGTGCTGACCGGGCCAGGAAGAGAATTTGCTTCTTGTGGGGGTGCCTTCTTGCCCAATTCAGCAGAAGTAAAACCTTACTAGGGCAGAGGTAGCATTCCAGGGCAAACCAACTCTTCCTAATCTCCCTCCCTCGAGGATAATCTGCATCGGTGCCACGAGCACCTTTCCTCTAGCTTGTACAATGGAATAGACTTCCTTTTGCCTATACAACTGTATGGTAAGCATCTTTCCCATGTCCTGGCACTGAGTGGCCAGAAAAGAACACCTTTTCTCCTGGATGCCAAAGTTTGTTTGTTTTTACGACCACTATATTTTTTAAAAAATTATAAGCCATTTGGAAAAAGCTTTATTTTACCTCAGTGCCTCTGTTTATAGCCACTTTTCCAAGTTTCACAGCGATGGGTGCCTAAAAGAGACATTTTTGAAAGCAATTAGGGTCCACTACTATGACATCCCATTTAGAATCTTAATTTTTAATTGAGCGATTTCCAAAGTTCATATATGTGTTAAGACCTGAACTATGAACCTGCAACTTTCTGTGGAACTGATACAGGCAGGGCAAAAACGTTTTAAAAGTTGTTCTTAACATGGCTTGCTCAGGATATTCTCAACATTTCAGTATTTAGTGATGCCTCCTGGTTAGGCACAAATAGTAGATGCAGTCACAGAATAAAAGTTCACTCAGAGGTAATACAAGCATTCCCATTCTGCCATCATAAGCTTTTGCAAATTCAGATGTGATCTACTAGAACTGAATTACTGAAGTGCATGGACTTTTGATCCAATTATGCAACTAATGTTTACCATTCCCGTGGAGGATGTAAATTGTGTCCAAAATGCTTGCAGTCTGAATTCAGAATACACGCAAGATTATCGTAAGCTGTGCTTTCCAATAACTTTTTTTAAAGTTCTGTGAAATTGTGCAACTAAACATTGTTCAGCCAGATAAGGTACGTGGTACTGACCTGAGGGACAATTTCTTTGGCTAAAGCAAGTGACCTTTGGTAAGCAGCGTCTCCTTCTGCATTCTGTGGTACTGAATGATTAACTAGGCCAATTGATTGTGCCTCTTGCCCATCGATCTGTCTCCCAGTGAAAATTAGCTCTTTAGCAAGGCTTATTCCGATAAAGCGAGGCAGACGCTGAGTGCCACCTACATAAGAGAAGCAAACACACTGTTGCAACCTGCCTCAGGAGGAGCACTTTAATTATGACATCCACACTTAAATACAGATCCAATGGGTATTGCTGGCTGCAAACATGTTCATAAATTTCTCTTATGAGAATGCAGTGATCAATTAGTCCAAAGAAACCCCCCTTTTTAAAAAATAAGTTTTCTGTACAATCTACTTCAGTGAGACATATTTATTCAAAATAAAACATATCAAGGTGTGTCATTGTACAACTAATTTTTAAAAACCACCACTAAGTTGGGCTCATCTTTTAGGAAATGCAATGACAACCCATGCATAATTTTTGGGAATGATACAGATGTGATTTTCCATTGTGTTGTTGTTGTTGTTTTTACTTTCCTAATCTATTCCTGGCATTTCCAAGTGGTTTCTCACCCTAGTACTAATCAGACACAAAAGGGTTCTGGAAGCACCCACAGTGTGAGGCTTACAACTGCTAACAGTGCTGCACTAAACAGCTTCAACTCTTAACCTGCTGGTCACAATGACTGTAATGGGGGAAGTTTGCACTTCCCACCTTGTCTGAGGGACGGTGGGAATGGTGAACTTCCCCTGGTGAGTACAAGCATTCGCATTCGCAAATGCTAGTACATGCCAACCCTCTCCCCCATGTGTCCAGACACTTACCAGAGTGTGGACGTGTGGGTCTGGCCATTGCCATCTTGGGTTGCAATGCTGGTGTCACAGTGCATGTGCCAGCAGTAACACCAGCATGGTTGTGCAGTGCGTCATGTACCCCTCCTTGCACCATAGAGGTGTGGATCGGGGTGCGCTGGATGCTGCTGGACACCACTGGATGTGGTAAATGCACATGTGGAACATGAAATCGTGCTCCATGTGTAGTTTGCTTCCAGTGTGCTCCTGCACAGAAGGGGCTATTTCTTAGTTGGAAACTGCCCCTTCCAGTGCTGATGCTCCATCCAAGAGCCCACCGGAAGGAAACTATGGGGTCAAGTGCAGAAAGGCCCATGAATGACATTTAGCAGGATAACAAAGGGCACTGGGCACTTGAAGTCACCAAAACTTCCCCCCATCTCTCCACACCATCCTGCCAAATGCAAGAAACATCAGTGTATCTGTAACTGGTGAAAATATGGTGGCAAAGTTCTTATGTGATGTGATTACACCTGTGTTTAAGCAACTGCACTGGCTGCCAGTTAGCTACCTGGCCAGATTCAAGATTTCATGTTTGGCACATAAAGCCCTAAACAACTTGGGACCATGGTACCTTGAGGAATGTCTCCCTTACCTCAACCCCAGAAGAGCCCTGAGATGATCTGGAGAGGTCTTACTGCACGTTCCACATAAAACAGAACATCATCTTATGTCTCACTGTTGGGCCTTTTCAGTGGTGGTCCCTTCCCTTCAGACTGTGCTCCTCTCTGCTGATGTGCACAAATGCATTTTTTGCATTCAAATCAAAATTTGAAAATCGGGATTTTCAAAAATCTGATTCAAATCTGGATTATCTGGATCTGTATTTTTGAACATCCGATTCAAACTGAATGATATGAATGTTGGGAACATTTGTATCCGATTTTCGAATCTGTTCGCATCCCATTTTTATCACGTTTGCATTTCGTTGGCATCCTGTGTTATAAGTGCAAATAGACCCAATATTCGAATGTGATAGAGATGAATTCAGTTGAATATTCAAAAAAAAAAATCCGATTCAAATGTCAATATTTGTCGAATTTGAATCGAATATTCAAATTTTCCAATATTCGTGCATGTCCCTAACAGAATATAGGCACCTATTAAAAACCTATTTATTCATGCATTCCCTGTGTGAAAACTTGTTTCTTTCCTAGCACACCCTGTTTTTAATGTGCTTTTAATACTTTTGATTCAATGCACGTTGTTACCCTTAATGTTTCTTGTAACGTCAAAGATGTGAACTTGTTCAGGCATACCAAACTGTACTTATGGAAGAAAGAATGGATGAAGCCATATTACCTGCTCCAGGAAGAAGTCCTCTTGTTGTCTCAATTAGGCCCATCTTAGCTGATGATGCTGATTATTTTTAAAAAAAAATGAGGGAAAGGCTACAGTTATTTATTGCATTTCTACCATGCCTTTCTTTTGAAGAGTTCAGCTCATAGTGAGCTGTCCTCAATTTCATTTTCTCCTCACTACATCCCTGTAAGGTACATTAGGGTGAGAAGCAGAGATCAGCTCAAGGTTACCCAAGGATCGTCCATGGGCAAATGAGGATTTGAGCCCGGTTCTTCTAAGTTCTAGCCCAGGATTTTACTCCTACGCTACACTGGCTCTCTGATGTATTCTGCATAATGAATGGGGCTTAAAAGTGCTGAGGCCTGGCTGGATTGAGCTCATGGTTTTTTAAATGGAAGTCAAACATGGCTAATAGTGCCCTTCACATACCACTGGACTCCTGCTTCCCTCATCCCCAGCCAGCTGACAGCAAATGACCACGGGAGATATACTGTAGCTCAGCAATATCTAGAGAACTAATGTTTGTTGCTTGAATCCAGGTGATCACTTGTGCTTGGCCTATAGCCAGCTATGACTTTAAATTAGAAGAAGAAGAAGAGTTGGCTTTTCTACCCTGCTTTTCTCACCCAATTAAGGGGACTCAAAGTGGCTGACAAAGCTTTCTGTTCTCCCCACAACAGAATACCATGAAGTATGGGGGATGCGAGGGCACTGTGAGAGCCCAGAAGAGAGCTGTTACTAGCCCAAAGCCACCCATCTGGCCTCACGTAGGAGGGTGGAATCAAACCTAGTATCCCCAGATAAGAGTCCATCTCCTTAACCACTAGACCAAACTGGCTCACAAGGGAGACTCCAGCAGCCTTTGCCACACTGTTGCCTTCCAAGTGACTTGTACTACAGCCCTATTAGCATTTATTGGATCTTCTGAGTGTTTCTGTAATAAGAAAGCCAGACACCAATTGTGTATTCACCTGCTACCCGCAGATCACAAGCTAAGGCCAGTTCCAAACCTCCACCTAAGGCGTAACCATCGATGGCAGCAATCGTAGGCATTGGCAATGCAGCTGAAAAATCAAAGAGTAGGTCATTCAGTGCAGCCTTATATAGAGTAATGTCTGTGTATATCTTAAAACGCATAATGATCAGGGATTAGCCACAGGTTACACCCAATTTAGAAAGAAGGGCTATTTTTTTTCAGGGCTGTGTCCTCAAAGCTTTGATTCACTGTTGCAAGAGTTTACACTACCTTGGGTGCCTCTTCCTGGTTCACACTGCAAAAGTGTCACCTCCTCCAGCTTCTTTGTGCTCCTGCTGCTCTTACCAAAAGGGAATCCTGCTCAGGCAGCTGCCCCTTTCGGTAACAGTGCTCTCACCCTCTCAACCACAGAAAGCACCAAGTCCATATCCACACCTCCTTGGAAGGCCAGATACTTCTGAAAAAAAATCCTCTAGCCTCCAGATTCCCATGATTTAAATAGCTCCCAGTGCACAATTTCACAGAATGGTGTCATTTTCCGGAAATGCAAGTTTCACACTGTGGAAAGTTCTACTCCATTACAATCTACAGACCCAAATTATGGCAAATTATTATGGATATTTAAGCTGCTCAACTTCTAACTGCAATCTACAGAATTTTAATAGCACATTGAGGCCTTATGCCATTATTAACTACAACCTGTTCAAGACATACTTCTTTATTCAAGCAATTTGTTTCATTGTTTATGAAATTTTAAACTTTGTATGTTTTTAAACAGTGATTTTATTGAATAAAATTGCTTTTATTCAAGAAATAAATATTCAAATAAATTGATTTTCTTTTTATTTGTTTTATCTGCATTGGGGTCTTTGAATAAAAACCAGGTTAGAAATTTAAACAAATAATAGTTGGAAATTATTAAACATAGTAGCTTAGGAGAGCAAACTGCCTTGGAAGCAAATCCCCAGCTCCTCCCTGGAAGTAGGTAACGGCAAACCACTTCTGTATCTCGGCCAAGAAAACTGCATAGAGGTGCCCATGCAGTCAACATGAATGAATGGATGGTATCCAACAATAACAAACCCTGTCTCTTCAATAAGTATTGGCCCAATGTTGCACTTTTTGTTTGTTTTTAATTATATGCAAACAAAGGGCCTCTGAGCAACTTACCAATGGTATCCATCAATCCTCTTAGCCTCTGAACAAAATGGTCAACTTCAGTATCTGTCATCTTAGCACGTTCTTTTAAGTCAGCACCTATGTTTGGAAAAGTAGAGGGCAGATAATGAAACAAAGCGCAGAGTATTCAATTTATTAACTGCAGATGTAAAAAGATTTAACTCAGCATAGTGGTGACAGGCTTTAAGCATAGCCACACACCCTGGTCCTCAGAGGATGGAGTCACACGTTGTTACATGTGTTCTTATACTTGCAGGAGGTTAGAATCACAGAGTTGGAAGGGACCTCTAGGGTCATTGAGTCCAACCCCCTGCTCAATGCAGGATTTCCTGAGCCATCCTAGACAGATGTCTGGGTGTTTTTCCACTGTCACTAGAAGTACCCATTAAGTACCCATTAATGGGTACAAAAATGCCATTTCATACCCATTAATGGGTACTTAATGGGTACTTTTAGTGACAGTGGATAAACACCCTCTGTCCAGCCTCTGCTTGAAGACCCACAGTGATGAAAAACTCACTACCTCCCATGGCAACCTATTCCATTTATTGATCACCCTTACTGTCAGGAAATTTTTTTCTAATATCTAATCTGTATTGACTCTCTTGAAGTTTCATACCGTTGTTTCTAGTCCTCCCATCTTGTAAGTGAGAATAGGGATGATCCCTCTGCACTGTGGCAGCCCTTCAGATACTTGAAGACCACTATCATGTCTCCTCTCAGTCTTCTCTTCTGCAGGCTAAACATTCCTAGATCCTTCAACTCATTGAATATGGTTTGCAGACCACTAACTATTTTGGTAGCCCTCCTTTGAACTTGCTCTAGTCTGTCAATGTCTTTGTTAAATGGAGGTGCTCAGAAATGGGCAAGGTTCTCTTGTTCCATGATAGCCTCTAAAGGACCAAGAACGCAGTGACCACACTGTGTAGCACCACAATGCATGGCCTGCTTCCTGATGCCCAGATAAGGTCAGGAGGATGAGATACAGCAGGTGAGACCAGGCAAGGATTGAACCCAGCTGTGTGTGTGTGTGATATTCTGATTCTCTTAAAGAGGCAGTACACTGCTCACCTGAACAGAAAACTCCTTCTACTTTGCTCTTTATTATCACCACACGAATACTTTCATCAAAACGGAGAACCTCAAGGGTTTCATACAGCTAAGGAGAAAGTAAGAAACAGATTGTTTTTATTATGTGATTACTGCAGCGAGTAAGAATACATATTAGCAGACAAGTAAACCAGATTTTCAAGACTGTTTAACCTTTGTAGTTACATGTTTAGTCTGAGCTTGCAGTAAAAACTATGTCTCCTTTCTGTACCTGTAGGATTAGATCCTATGGACCAGCACCTTGTGGCCTACCAGATGTCACTGAATTACAATTCCATCATTTCGACAAAGATAGGATTTGGATTCCATTATCGTCTGAACTGGGTGCAGATTTACTCATTCCTGGTATTTATACACGGTAGAGAACTAAATTGTATTTCAGACAAGAGACATACTAGATTCTGCTCAGGCCTACTAAACCTTGACAGCAGATTATGACCATGTATCGTAATACTGCAAAAGTTGAGAAACTGCTTTACTTACTTCTTCCACAAGCACTTTGCCCAGTGAATTCTTGGCATGTGGTCTGTTCAATAAGATTTCTGCAATACCTTTGCTCAAAACAAAGGAAAATACATAAATAAGCTTTTATTGAGGTGGCTCTGCATTTTACATAACAACACTGAATTTCTCAGTCAAAGGACCTTCAGGAGGATGGCAGTGAAGAAAGCTGTCTGTCTGAGATTGTATGACTACCACAATTTAATTTAAGAACACAAGAGAAGAGATATTGAAGAAACCCAACTATGTTAAAAATGAAGACAAGTCCTGCAAAGTGCTGAAATTCTCCAGTTTTACTCAAGACCATCCATAAAACTTGCTGGAGCATTCGTCACATGGAAAACTGCTGCCTGCAGAAGAACTTGAGTTAACTGACATTCTAACTTTAGGACTTGGGAATCTTTAATTTACACTCATACTTTGCATAATGCTTCCCAGAAAATACTGTACAGCGCAAAACCACTTTATACAAGTAACTAGAGCCTATGGAGTCCCAGAGCTTAAGGAAAGGTTCAATTTACCAATATACTTTGGTGACCAGCAGAGGGAAGACTCATGCCTTTCTGCATTTGCTGGTGATCCATATTAAGGAGCCCCATAATCCAGATCATGGGCTTCTTGATCTGCATGTTAGTGCGGATCAAGGAAGCCCTGTCCCTGCCAGACTGGCTCTGTCTGCACTGGCCAGATGCTGATCTGGTTTAATCAGGTCTACAACTGGACCAAGAGCCTTATTCCAGATCATGGGACATGTGAAAATACCATGCCTCTGTGATCCAGAACTACTGGGAGAAGGTGCCACTATTATTCCTGACTGATCAACAAAAGTTGTTGGAGCAAGCTGTATGTTTCTACAGAGAGAATGCTTTGGACAGGGATACACTTTCTCAAAATTACATAAGCAAACAGTTCATATTGAAGGCTGTGTTCACACGCAGTAAAAAAGAAAAAGCACCTCTGAGGGAGCTTAGAGAGCTTGGAAACAGTTTCCATGTGGAATTGTTCACACACCACTTTGCCTCATTCCTTCTCATAAACATTCTAGGCTCCAAAAGTGGGTTAGAGGTGAGAACACAAGGGGTGTTTTTCCACTGTCACTAGAAGTACCCATTAATGGGTACAAAAATGCTATTACATACCCATTAATGGGTACTTTTAGTGACAGTGGAGAATCACCCAAGATCTGCACATCTCTAAAGTGCTTTGAGATTCTTTTTTTTGAACCTGTGAACACAGCCTAAGACATGGTCCTTCAGTCTCACTGTGCTTTTGAAACAGATTCCTTGTGAAGTCAGAAAATGGGAGCTCAACCACCCAGCACTTTCTTCTGGGGGGTTATTCTACTGACCCCTCTTAATCCAGATCAAACTGATCCGGATCTAAGGAATAGGTCCTTCAACTAATCCGGACCTAGTAGATCCAGATTAAGGGAGGTACCCGATGCGTCCCCACGGGTGGTGCAGCACCCAATAGCAATGGGTGCTAGCCTGCCCACAGTGGAAACACCAGAGCACCCATGTGGCAAATCCGGATCAACCAAACAGGCTCAGAGGTATGCCAGATGCCAAATTTATGTGGGTTTCAGTGCCTGGTTAAAACATGCCTCTGTTCCTAGATCTTTGATGCATAATCTCCTCTGAATGTAGTCCTGCCAGGGTTGGAGGATTGTATTTTAAATACATTTTAGTGTCTTGTGCTCTTATCATATGCTGTGACCTACCCTGGGACCATTGGGTGCAGGGCAGAACACAAATGTAATAAACAGAATGTATGTGTTCAAAATATTTACTTACAAATACTACCACATTGAACACCAATTGAAACCTCATTAAAGGAATGAGTAGGGTGGGTGTCTGTCTATGCAGTGATGTCTTTGCTGGCTTTGCAGTTTGGTCTAGTGGTTAGAGAGCTGGAATCTTGTCTAGGAATACTGGTTTGATTCCACACTCCTCCACAAAGCTAGCTGGGTGAACTTTGGCTAGTCACAGCTCTCTTCTGAACTCTCATGGCCACATCCACCTCACATGGTTTTGTTATGGGGAGAAGTCAGATCCGACAAAGGGAAGTATTTCTTCATCCAGAGGGTCATCGGTGGTGACAGCTACCAGCCGAGATGGCTTTAAGGTAGGGTTAGACAAATTTATGGACGACAGATGTATCAATGGCTACTAGAATGAATGCCTAGGTGCATCTTTCAGGCTGGGGGGGGGGACTGGGGCGCTTCTAAGGCCATTTGCTGGAATTCTAGAGCAGGAATAGGTTTGTCCTTGTCTCTGCTTGAGATGCCCATGAGCATTTGGTGGGCCACTGTGTGCAACAGGATGCTGGACTAGATGGGCTGTGGCCTGATCCAGCGGGGCTTCTCTTATGTTCTTATGTAAGCTTTGTCAGCCACTTTGAGTCCCTTAAACGGGTGAGAAAAGGAGGGCAGAAAGGCCAACTCTTCTTATTCCTCTGCTGACTGCAAAATTCTGAAAACTACATTTAATTTTAAGACAGTGATGGACCAGGGCAGTTCCAGAGTACATTGCTAGCATTCCAAGCATGTTCAAGGGCTCAAAAAGTCTGTTAAATAACACGATAGCTATGGAAACCTATAATTATCTCCTCAAGTTAAGAACTACTGACAACAGCAAGAACACCAGAAAGGGTGGCAGTGGATGAGAGATGGTTTGCAGGTGGGATCTTTCACACACCAATCTCCTCCCCACTCTTGAACATCCAAAGCTAGAAAAGGTGGATTAAAGATGAAATGAGAATACGACCGACACACATTACCATTTCTAAGGTGTTTTGGAGCTTGTTTTTGCCACATCTGAACACAGCCTAAGATTATCTAAGAGGTGATAAGTCTTTCTTGATTTTCTTAACTTAGTATTTACCAGCAAGCCAACAAGAGGCCTGAGAAATCAAACTGGGTCATCTCTTGTAGATTTATTGCATGGGTTACAAAATGTATTAGGATTGCAGAGTAGGAGGAAAGCTGTCAGCTGTTTCTGGAGCTCTCTGGGACCTTGGACAGGGAAAAGCACATAAAAGGTTAAGCAAAGGGAGCTTTTCTTTTAACTTTTTCTTCCAGCGGCTGCTGGTGTCCTCCATGCCTGACTAATCATTGCAAACCTTTTGGAGGGTGTAGCCAGAGAACAACAGCATGATTGGTGGGTTGCAGTACACTGGCGGCTTTAAAAACTTTTTGAACTTACCCTCCCCGCCCTTCCATGAACCTGGCAGCATTTTGCTCCGGATAAATTACTGTCCTTGTTAAAGATGACCCGCACAAATGCTTTGGCCTTTCTTGCTTTATGCTGCATGTTTCTTAAATTAAAAACAATTTAACTTAATTAGTCCTGGGTATTTCCTGCTGGAAGGATGGCTACAAGAAATACGGCTAGGGATGCAATCCAATAATAAAGTAGCCATCTGGAACCAAGACCAGGGTTCAACACAGAGGCGCGCGGAAGGGGATTTTAGCAGCATCGGATTCCAACGGGGTGCAATTCCCTGTTTGGATTCTAAGGACACGGTGCCATTTGCAACATCTGCAAATTGTCTGCAGCGGGTAATTGCTACTGAGCAACCGCGCTAGGCGCTGGACTGAAGTGGCCTCCAGGGGGAGGAGCAGCTCCCACCGACACGCTCCTCGGCAGTCCTTGGCCCACACGGCGTCCTTGGCGGCTAAGAAGGACCCTGGACTTCGCCACTCACCGCTCTGTGCCTCGCCGGGGCCGCCGTGCACGTTTAATAGGATCTCTTTTTTCCTTCCCGCGGACGCAGCAGGCCTTCGCGGGCTCAGCGGCAGGCCGCGGGGGTTAAGGCGCTCTCCGGAGAGCGTCCAGACGTACCCGGACGCCGCTCGCCCCAGCCGTAGCATTTTGGGCGCTTCCCTGTAGGCCAGGACCGGACTGCGGCCCAGTAGCTACTTCTTCTTTGCATGGCCTCGCGGGAAGAGCGGGGAGGCACCGCCTCCTGTGCAATTAAAAGGGTCTGCCTAGAGCCGAGCCGAAGACGTTATTAACTATTATTAAGGCCTCCCTTTGGGCTTAAGAACATGAGAGGAGCCCCCCCCTCCGGCTCCGACCACAGCCCATCTAATCCAGCAGCATTCTGCCTCACACAGTTTGCCACCCAGAGCTCTGGGCATTCTCAAGCAGAGGAGAAAGACAAAACCTCCCCTTGACTTCCTGCAAATGGCCTGTAGAGGCATCCTGCCTGTCTCCAGCCTAGGAGCCAGCACCTGGGTATCCATTCAAGGAGCCTTTGGTACATCTAACTTTAGTAAAGACGTCGAGGCTGGCTGCTGTTAGACACCACCCCGGTAACTTACTCGATTTTGGGATTTTTTCCACTGTCACTAGAAGTACTTAATGGGTACTTCTAGTGACAGTGGAAAAAAATCCTTTGTCTGCTTTCTGACCACAGTATGCATTTTTAAATGTACTCGTGAATTTGTCCCAGAAGCAGGAGATTATCAATTTACATTATTTTCTATCCCTCATTTGGCACTTGCAACAATACTTGTAAGATAGGCTAGCCTGACAGGCAACGGCACAGGGCCATCCACTTAGCTTCTAGGGTCAAACATTTGAACCTTGGTAGTCCCTCTTGTCTTATTCTCACATTTACCCACTAAGGTTGCATCCAGACATTGTTTAGTTATTCCTTTATATTTTAATATTCTGGAATAAAGCATGGGTTTATTCCAGAATATCTAAATATAGAGGAATAACTAAAAAAAGTCTGGATGCAGCTGCCGGTGGTCATTACAAGCTGCATTTGCTCCTGTTAAAGCCACAGGAACTTTTACCAGGCTATCTGATGATAACCTACCTAAGCAGCAAAGTTCAAATGCTTTCACGTTGGCTGCGTTCACACCCAAGTTTTAATCCAGCTTCAGTCCACTTTCAGAGTGAGTGAACACATCAGCAAAACGACAAGTACATGTCTTTCAGAAATATATAACCCTGAAAATCTACCTTTGGGTTAGTTAAAGCGGAAAGAAAATGACTAGTCACTTTGCTGATGCATTCAGAGACATTATGAATGTCTCTGGCAGTCTGGCAGATGGTTAAAACCCAGCAAAAGCTGCCTGTGTGGTAAACTCTTCTGCAGACTGCAAAGAGCAAAAAAGATGGGGCACATACAAGCGCAATGTATACATAAACACTACGGATGTATTGATGTTGGAAGAGGCCCTATGTGTGCTTAATACTGCAATTCTTTACAACTGTTATGGGCAGAAACTGAATCTGAAGTTAGACCTTGTGTTTTAACTCTTGGCATTGGTAACATTCAATATACACTGTGTCCTGATAATGAAGGTTATATCTGCTTAGTAATAAGTACAGTGGTACCTCAACATACAAGTGCCCTGACATACAAGTGTTTTGAGATACAAGCCGCCAAGCGAGTGATATTTTGCTTTGAGATGAGAGCAAGTTTGAGATATGAGTATGTAAATACAGTACAGTACATAACAAAAACAACTGAGGTGGTGTTTTGGGAGCTGGAATGGATTAATGGGAAAATTGCTTTTGAGATACGAGCGATTTGACATAAGAGCAAGGTTATGGAACGAATTAAACTCGTATGTCAAGGTACCACTGTAGTATTAAACCTGAAGGGCCTTATTTCTTACTGGACTATCTTAACTGTACTACTTACACAAGCATAGAATTCCAAATAAACACCTCTTACCTCATACAGAATATCGTAAAGCATAAGGCTCCACTAAAGCTTTTGGAACAATCACACACAAACAGGAATAGCTCTGAATAAAGCAATTAAATAGATAAGACACATTAGTATCTTTGCATGCACCAGTGCTTCACTGGCATGGGAAAAGGAGCCAGGTTTCTCTAGAATTTCTGCTGGAAGGATGGCTACACATGACATACAATTAGGGCTATAGTGTAATAATAAAATAACCATCTGGAATTAAGAGCAAGGTTCAACACAGAAGGTGTGACAGAACTCAGCTCAGATTAAATGTCATATTGCTTTGGGTGGACTCTGCAATACATACAGGGTTGGCACAAAATATTGTGGAGTGGTATAATACACACAGCTGAGCAGAAAATCCACACAACTTCTTTCTAAATGACAACGGGACAAGTCCGGACAAAATCAAGTGAACATTTAGTTCTACAATATTTTATTTCAGTGGGAACTCGTTTGAGTCCTGATAATTTTTAACCTAATAGTTGATTTCTAATTGTTTCCTATTACTTGCCTTTTAAAATTTATTGTTTCAATATTTTTAGAATCTGATATTATTTTTCTTGTATACACATAATTTTTGTATATCATTTCATTGCTGTCTAATCTTGTACACCACCCTTTTTGGGAAAAAGACAGGATATAAATTCCATCCATCAATCGATAATTTTGGTGGTACCGATGCTCAGTTTTTCAAGACTCCATCTAACTGGGGGAATAACAGAAATTCCAACAAATTGCCAAGCACGTTAATGGCATCTGAAGCAGCTGGCCTCAATATGAGTTCCTTCATGGGCCCCTTAGTATTGGGTGCAAATTCAGCGTACAGTCCCTGGTCACCTGAAAAACTGTGTTAGAAAGGTGACAGATGCGCTGTACTGTACTTTTATTCAGGTTTGCAGACAGTTGCCTCCCACAACAGTACGCGTCTTGAAAACTATTCATAAATAACTATGGGCATCCCTTAAACGTAGGGCCAGACGCCTCCCAGCTACACTACAGCGTGAGTGGGGGATCGAAGGGAAGCTGCAGCTTTAAGGCTCAGAAGAGGGGCGGAGTCCGCATTAGGCGATCGGCCTCCTTCGCCCTCGATCCTTCTCTCTCTCCGCCGCGGTGCTACCGTCTGACGGACGGACCCTCGGCTGCTAGTCGCGGTAGGCGAGCCACTGGGTCTTACCTATAGAACAGCGTGGAGGTAGCAGGAGTGCAGCAGCTGCAATGGGTCGCCGCCACTCGGGAAGGAGGACGTTTGTAGTGGGCGTCGGTATGACCAAGGTACGAGATTTCGGTGCCTCCCAAAGATGGGGCAAGAAAAACAAAAGTTGCCTCCCTTTGCTACAGCTTCTGCTCCATATCTGCTTTCTCTCCCGGAATTTAGTGCCGTATACATAAACATATAAAGTTTTTCCTCTCTCCACCGTAATATCATTTATTGTTATTTTGTGGCATTTATATCACACTTTTCTTCCAGAGTTTCGAGATCTTACACTTTGGGTGTTTTTCCACCGTCACTAGAAGTACCCGTTAAGTACCCATTAATGGGTACAAAAATGCCATTACGTACCCATTAATGGGTACTTTTAGTGACAGTGGAAAAACACCCTTTATCCCACGGTCCTCCATTTAATCCTTTCAACTTCTCTGGCTGTGGTCACACCTATAGTTTAATCCAGCTTCAGACCACCTTCAGAGTGAGAGAATATATCAGCAAAGTGACATGCTGTTTTCTTTCAGCGTTAACTAACTCAGAAAATTCATTTTGGGGATAGATGATGTGGAAAGAAAATGACTGGTCACTTTGCTGATATATTCTCTCACTTTGAAGGTGGACTGAAGCCGGATTAAACCTTAAGTGTGACCACAGCCTTTGTAGGGTAGGATAAGGTATACTGGCAAACCTAGGAAGCTTCCATGAATTGAGTATGAAGAGAATTCGAGGTTCAGTGGCTCAGTAGGGGGGAAAACTTCTAGAAAGAAAAGAGTTGCTGGTTTGATTCCCTGGAGATAGGCAGTGGCAAACCACAAAAAAAACGTGGAGATTTCCTATGCAGGCAGCCAGAAGTAGTCCACGATTCAGTGATATCCCAGGACAAAAATAAATCATTCCAGCCCCTATACTGTTCCTGTGAAATAAGCTACTGAAGGATCTTAAATTACTAGCTCACTTTCTGTCTTCTGTGATTTTGACAGCTGTTATATCAAAAAATGTAATGGCAATTAGTTTGTACTAACACTATTTGCCTATAAAGCTTGGAAGATCTCATTAAACTAGACATAGTTTGCCAAAGTGCGTAACAGGAAAGCTCTCTCTATTTTGTGTTAAAAGGATGTTGTTGATTTATTGTATTTTAAAATTATGTGCAGCACTGTGGGATAATATGGAGTGGCAGTATAAATACATTTTCAGGAGTCACTTTCTTTAAAATATGTTCTGTGAATGTTAGTTGATACAACAAGGCTCCTTTGGGTGGGACCGAGAGCAATCGATTCTTTAGGGGAAAGAGAGGAAGAGATTTTGGAGATTAGTAATGATATGCATCTCATACAAGGGTTTGCATATATACGCACTATCTGTTGGAAGATACAAAACATTTTAAAATATTTCATTTTGTTTTTATTGCTTTCACTGAAGCTGGAAATCTCTCAGTTAATGTCAGATCTTTCTGTTGGTTTTCACTGTCTTAAGTTTACTTTTAATACCACTTCTCTCTTTTTAAAACTATTGTATATGAACTTTCTTGCCTTTGGGCCAAGAGCAAGACTGGAGAAGGCTTTAAACAGTAGGCCTTTCTGTATTTGCCTGGTATACCAGAATAGGTAGGCTGCTGGCTAGTTCATGTCTTTTGCACAGTACGACTGCTTTCCCTATCCCAGTTTATCAGTGGGTCTGTTTGAAGTGGCCTACAAGCATACTTACACCATCAGTTTCAACACTTCTGCACCTGGTCAAAAACAAGGAAAACACTGCAGCTCCATCTTCAAAGCTTCTCTGAGCTTTTAGGGTAAGCTCTGAAACTTGCATGGGCTTTGAAGATGAAGCTATGCCATTTCCATTGTCCCTTATGAAAGCTTTGAAAACCATTTTTGAAATCCGAACACAGAGGTAGTTCAGCCCCACCCTTATACACCAGATGCAGTATTGGAGCAACGGGGATATGAGCCAAATGCAAGCCAAGGTGGGCGGCATTTGCATCAGAAGTACACTTTGCCTGGGGCGGAACCAGGAAGGCATGTCCACATTGCTGCTAATGGTTGGCCAGAACAATGGTGTTCCAGCCCTTTCAGTGCAGGGCTTTGATTGGGAGGGAATGGAGCAAACTAGTTAAACCACTTCAAGGGAGTAAATGTGGAGGCAACTACCGATGTGGCAATGAAAGATTTTTAGGCCCTTTCTATACTGGGCCTTATTTTGGATTATATTCTAGAATAGGGACCTGCCATCAACATGCTAGAGGAAATTATGCCATGCTCACCTTGGGTCTGCCATAATCTGCACTATCTTGCAGATGACAAATCCCTATTTTGGGATAAAATCCAGAATATGGCCTAGTGCAGAAATGGCTTCAGTGCTTACATTGATGTGGAACAGAGCGATGATTGAGTTGCATCATTGATTCACAGAATGAACCTTGAGTATTATACAGCTCTGAATTTCAACACTGAGTATTTGAAGAATCCTCCATTTACTCTCTGCACACTCATTTTTATTGTTGCTAAGACCTTTGTCCCCATAAGGTGACATGTTTGCAAAGCTTGTCAATATTGGTTCACTGTAGGGATGTGCACAAATATTAGTAGGCATTTGAAATTCTGTTGAATGTGCCAAATTTTGGCATTCAAACTTGAATAGAATGTCCCGAAATTCGACTGTAAACATTCAAATCGAATTTTAAATTTTGGATCTGTTTGAATTATCCGGACATTCATATGTGTATGGGTTCAAACGGGTTGCATACGGTATAACTACAGGATGCATATGGCCTTGTGCGGATGCATACGGATGTGTACAGATGTGGGGAAGATGCTACGGGTACATACAAATGTCAGTCAAAATAGAATGTGAAAAAACATTCATGCACATCTCTAGTTCACTGTATTAAGGGCAGTTGTGCACTGGCTGGTCTACCTGATCAACAAATCTACAAGGAGCCTCCTTTCTGCCCCAAGACCTCCCTTAGACCACACCAGTATGTGGAAAGGAGTTTCCTTGTATACTTGCTGGTCCAGTATAATGGCTAGTGTAGATTAAAACCTCATCCAGTCTTCAGTGCCACAGGTGATGAAAACTGACCAGTTGTCCTATCCAATCCTTATTGGCATGGTTTGACAAACGCCTTCAGCCCACCATGTGCCCAGCACTGCATAGCTTCTTTCAAAGAAGCAGCTGAACGCTCCGTGTAAGTAGAGGAAATGCATGGATTTTCCTTCTCCAACCCACACAGGGATCATCCTTGTTTAAAAGGGCCTAGGTCAAAGTTGTTGATTTAAATTCCATCAGAATTAGCTTTTAAAAACATTTAATAGACTTTGCAATTTCCAACAATACAAACAGTGCTGCAGAAGGTAACAGTACAAAAATTAAATTAACTTTCAACACTCAGGTGTCTTGGAGTATCTGATCATGTGAGAAGATCAGATTTTTTTTTCAGGAGCCCAGTGGATTACTATATTACAACATCTATACTGGAACACCTTTTTTAAAAACCAGTCAATCAGGAACTTGGACATTGTATTGTCATAATTGGAGGTTTCTAAGGGCCTTTTTGCACTTTCTGGTTGTCCAGTTTAGATTTTTATCCCACTCTATAATTAAAGGTCTTCAGGCAGGTTGCAACATTAAAAGCCCCTTCGGGGATCTATCTGCCATACACTAGTGCAGAAGACAGAGACCCTTTCACCTCCCTGTAACAATTGATCCACATTAGAATGAAATGTTTCCCAGTATAGGTGACTAAAATAGCTGCGTATGCTGGGACACTGGGAGACCTATTCCGGTCTACTGATGTTCCAGGGGCAGGCAGTGACCTAAGGAAGGAGTGCCAAAGGTTCATACCTCCCTGTTCTGGTCTAACAGTGGTGTGTATTTGGGGGCCACAGCAAATTGTGCTGCCAAAATGTGTCCCAAGAGGGAACCGAGGCTGGGAACTTTAGTTCTTAGTGTTCGAGATCATGTAATGGCCAAAGCTTGTACTGGAACATTGTCCAGAATGAGGAATGCTTGCCCTGGTTCCGCCTGCTGAACAGATCCAGAATGGTCTGGTCCTGTAAGACACACTGAGTCTCTGCATACTGCTCTACTCCACCCATCTGGTGCATTTTTGTGACTGGGCATAAATCCATTCATTTGTAGATGAGTTCCATACTCTTCCTTGCCATTCTAAGTAGGGAGTTGAGTATGTACCTTCCAATATCTAGCAAGCCTAGCTCTAGCAGCTATTGACAAACTTTTAGCCATTTTTTAATATTTCATCTTAGCATTGTCATTTCAAAATAGTGGCAGTAGATGCAGTTCTGGGGGTTTCCCTTCCCACTTTAAGATGCTGCTGTTTTAATATATATGGTTATTGTTTTAATATGTTTGATTTTAAATGTTGTCACCCGCCCTGAGAGCTACGGGTATAGGATGGGATAAAAAATAAGATCTGGTTATATAGGACATTTTGTCAGGAGTCCTATAGTAATTCCAAGTTGGTTTCCCTGTGATTAGCTGTCAGACATCCTTTCTGATAGTTGCTGATGATAGTTTTCCTCAAAACGTTCAGATTAATATCTCTGGGGGAGCGGGGGGGGGGCTGCTATCCACATGCTAGCGTAGCTTACAGCAGGCCAGTCCAGACATTGTTTGCATGAGCGTGTGGATTGCAGGCCCTTTTCTGAGATATAATCTGGAATAAGCCCCAGTGCCTTTGATCTCTGCATACTGTTTTTGATTTCTTTAGTGGAGATCAATTTAGCCAATGGAATAAATAATAGCCAATTTTTAGTTTGATTTCCTAAGATATCTGCTATTTCTGCCTCTGTAAGCAGATGAGCCTTTATAGAAGTTCTGTAGAGTGTCTGTTTCTGCTTCTTTGAGCTTATTCACCAGCTTTTTAGGAAGCTGCTTACAAACCACTTTGCCCGAGGATCTTTGTATGTAGGGCAATTGGAGTGGTAACTGTTTGCCCTTCCATTTGTTCCAAATACTGATAGCAGTAGATAAAAAGGGATTTATTTGTCTAATAGAATATGATTGTGTCATAATAATGTAACATGCTTTTAATGCAGAGAACCTCAAATTGTACAGAAGGGTAAGTCGAAAGTAAACAAAATTTACATTTTTTAATTAAAATGTTGCTTTTTTCTTTCTAACAGTTTGAAAAGCCTGGGGCCCATAAGGATTATGATTACCCTGATATGGCCAAAGAAGCAGGTTTGTTCAAATATTAACATCTGACTCAGTTTGCAGTCTAATCTTCACTTTCCTAAGACTCAGCACCATAAAGCATGGCTGGATTTATTTCTGAGTAGGCATGATTAGGCTTGTACTATTATACACAGCACTATTTCTTTGGAATGACTGAAGATTTTTTTTAAAGGTGCATTTGCCTTGGGAACTATTCCATGCAAATCTTGGGAACGTGTTGTTCACACGGCAATCTGCTGCAGTTATCCCTGAGGTGGACAAAATGAAAACTGTCCACAAGCTATCCTGCAATGCTAGGAATAGTCAGAGAGGTACAAATGCAACTCCTGATAAAGACTGCCCTGTACCTGTGGACTATACAAGAAAACCTAGCACCCAATCACAGTTAGTGTTGGGTGGGACATCTCACACCTGCCAAGTCTGGACAGGAAGGGGAGCTGTCCATTCCTTATATTGACCACCCTGTAATTTATTAGAGTAGCTTAGAGTAAGTTTGTTTCTCTCAAATCTGACCTGTACGCGGAAGGCTAAGTACAGTGGTACCTTGACATACGAGTTTAATTCGTTCCGTAACCTTGCTCTTATGTCAAATTGCTCGTATCTCAAAGCAGTTTTCCCATTAATCCATTCCAGCTCCCAAAACACCACCTCATTTGTTTTTGTTATGTACTGTACTGTATTTACATACTCGTATCTCAAATCTTGCTCTCATCTCAAAGCAAAATATCACTCGCTCGGCAGCTTGTATCTCAAAACACTTGTATGTCAGGGCACTTGTATGTCGAGGTACCACTGTATTATACGAAGTGCTGTTAACCAGCCACATGCAGGAAGCCAAAAGCTACACAGATGTCGTTATTTTATTCCTGGCAGCAATTTCTATGATTTCAACAACTTGGGGAAAAAGATGTTCCCAATTACTATGCCAGCTGGTCCACATCAGATGTTATGGGAACTATATGGGAACCTTCCTCATAGAACAAGGAATACCTTATTTAATTGTGCCTTAGGTTTATTATGAAAAAAATGATTATTCTAAGTATGTGGCTAGATGCTTCATTTTTCCCCACCCCACTTAAATGCAGTTCTGTACACAGATTTCCTAAGCTTGTTAAAAATACCTGTTGCCAATTTAACAACTTAAATGCTTTCAGGTAAAAAGGCTCTTGCTGATGCTGGTGTTCCTTATGCAGCTGTGGAACAAGCGTGTGTGGGCTATGTTTATGGTAAGTATGCATGCAGCAAAAAGTCATCTCAGGGGCAACTCGGAGATGGTTCTGAAGTGGAATTGTTCACACACCATCCTGGCTTCCCTGTGAACATTCTAGAGTAGAAAACATGAATCAGAGATGAAATGAGAACATGAGTGCCACATGCTACTGTCTCTGAGTCACTTCTGAGCTGCTTTTATGTTCTGTTGGATCACAGTCCCAGTCAGGGTTAAAATTATGTCTGATAATGGTGGTCTGCTTTTTTTTTTAAAGCTTACTGGTTCAGCAAAACTCTGAAGTCAACTACTTAATATTTATTTATATTTCTATCCCACCCTATACCTAAGGGTCTCAGGGTGGGTTACAATATTATATTAATCTTAGACAGGTCCCTACCCTCAGGTTTACAGTCTAAAGAGACAAGGTACAGAAGGAAAATGGTGTGGGAGGGAAGAGAGAACAGCAAAAAGCAAGCACTTGAGGTCTTCAGTTCCAATAGTAGCATTAATAGTAGCATTAATTTTGAGACATGGCACCCTGGATTCTGCCTGGAGAGTGGTTATCTGGAGTGAGGGGCATCCAACCAATTTTATATACAATCATCAAAGTTTTAAAGAGTTTGTACCTAAAAAAGTTACAAAGTCACAGAAGAGCATCAGGCTCCATCTTGGTATTCTCCAGGTGATGTTGAACTATATATCCCATCAACCAGTATTGCCAGTGGTTAGGATTAAGGAGAAGTTTGCTCCAAAATAGACAGATGGATTATGGATTCATGTAGATTGATGTATTATTAATCTATATCTTGCAGAGCTTGTTAAACTCTCTGGCCATCCAGATATTTGCTGAAATATAATTCCTAAGAGTTTTGGCTATTCCGGCATTTGAAGGACTATAGTGTGTCCAGATCCATTCTGTGTGAATGGAATTATTGAGCATCTTCAGTGCTTTATAAAAAACAGATGATTCATTTTCATCATTGGACAGCAAAACGTATCTTAAGACCTTTGCACACTTAAATGATTGAGACATCCTCACATACTCTGGGACATTCCATAAGCATGTTGCAGTATTGTCTCTGTCCTAGAATGGCCCGGAGCATGTGAGGCTGTCCTGATTCTCCAAAGCTGCGGAGTAGTAAAAATGGCTCCACAGCTTGACTGGGAGTATCCAGTACCCTCCTGGTCAGTTTCAGCATACAGCGTTCACACTAGTGGGTTCAGATGCTGCGTGTGTGTGGGATGGGGCAGCAGCTGAACAGTTGCACGTTGTGTGATAATCACCATAGCAACAGACAGCTGTGTGGCATAAATTGCTGCGGCCCTTTTAATAGAAGCTGTGTGTGGCTAACTATCAAGAGCTGGGCCCTTTCTTCACTTGGCCTTATTCTGTTTTACATCTCAGAATAGGACTCTGCTGTCTGCCTGCTAATACAGACCATGGCAGCCCCTGCCTGAGACCTGCCATAGTCTGCACTAGCATATGGATAACAGACCCCTATTTCAAGATACAATCCTGAATAAAGGCCAAGTGCAGAAAGGGGCCCAGGCAAAAGGAAATAATGCTAAGATGTAGAAAGTTTGCTTGGAATATTTTTTTAAAAATGATTTTTAAGACTGTCCATAGCAAGCCTCATTCCAGTATGTTTAGAAGCACTTTTCTGATGTTCTCCTGTAGATAGCAAAGGGTGCTTTTGCCTGTTACCACATTGTGTCAGAAAACTTTAAGTAGTTTTAATGTTTTACAACAGTACTAGAGAAGGTAATACAGCAGTGCTATTTTCAGCTCTGTGATTTTGCCTCTTATATTCTTTATACGCAGGTGATTCAACCTGCGGTCAGCGAGCAATTTATCACAGTTTGGGACTAACAGGTATTCCTATAATTAACGTCAACAACAATTGTTCTACTGGATCTACAGCTTTGTTCATGGCCAGGCAGTTAATTGAAGGAGGTGAGTTATGTTTGCATCTTTTTGCAAACAATCATTTCTATATAGTTATCCAGTTGCTTGCAATAATGAGTTTCTTCCTGTGGGTGTAATTTATTCTCTTAGATTTTTTCACCTCTGTCATCTGTGATCTTTTCAAATAAAGATGCTTGGAAACATAGTAAAAGATAGTTATAACTATCCTGAAAAATGTATATAGGACTGGGTCATAGGTATTTATTGCTTTATGTATGCATTTTGACACAGTTACGATTCCTGCTTGTTTAAGTGCATTCTCTCCTTGTTGTTTTGTCTCCTTTTGGTAACTGTGGTCCAAATGAAAGGAGAAAATCTGTTATAGATATTATTTTTTACTTTCAAAAATTTATGTAGGTTTATTTGAAGCTCTTCGCTTCTAAGAACAGGATGATTTAAAAACTAGCCCCGAAGGTTAAATTTAATCAAAGCTTTGGAACACGGTGCTTTAGATTTAGATATCATCTCTAACTATGTTGCTAGGTTTTTGGTTATTAAAAATAAAAGTACTGGATAAATTAGATAATCAAACATGGCTATTACATAATACAGTTATTATGCTGAAAATGCTATGCCATTAAATACTCTTTCAGGGCACAAGGGGGAGTACAGTGGAAATAAGAAATGTACCCAATGTTTTGTGTTAAGAATCCTGCATTCAATTTACTATAACAGAGAGAGTTTCTTAGAGAATTTGGCAAATTCTTCAGAGTTTTTAGTGTATATTTATATTTATAGTAGCATATAGTTTATTCAGAGGTTAGAAGAGAATATTAGTGGGCTCCACAATGGGAAAAAGCATTCTTTCACTGATTATTCCACTGTCACTGTTTAAAATGTATCATGCTGAGTTTTCATGGCATACCGTATTAATTAAGGTTTGGCTGACTGTGTTCTGGCCCTTGGATTTGAGAAGATGGCAAGAGGGTCCCTTTCTTCCACGGTAAGTATCTATACATTTTTCATGCCTTGAAACAAACTAATTTCACATCTGCCTGCTTAGAAAATGGGGAAAAACGTTTCCCCACCAAATCCATGTTGGGAAAAAACATTATGCCCATAATGTTGCACACATCTATTAATATACATGAAATATACATTAGAAACCCTGGAACTTTTTGTGTCATGCATTTACTTATGTTTGTTTGTTTTCTCAGCACTTGTCTCAGCTTGTAAGCACTCATACTAAAGAATAAGGGATCCTGCTAGCTTATTTTGTAAAAAACAATACATCCAATTGCCTTGATCTATTTATTTAAAATACCTTTTTACCGTTTTCCATTCTAATGTCTTGAAGTTCAGAATAAAAACCAGTGTAGACAGCCACTGTATATAAAAACTTACAGGCATGTTCATAATGGCCAGCTCTGCTCTTACACATGAATATCTTATATTACTGGGCTTTGGTGTCCTGAGGCTCACATCCTTTCCTATCAGCACAGAAGCTAGCTTTCATGTCCATTTATAACTTGATCTCTTTTTCAAACGTTTGGCTTAATAAAGCTACAATCCCATTCGTATTCAGACAAGCTTAGGATTTGTTTGTGCCAGGCCAACGAATCACCATGGAGTCTATCCTAACTTTAACTGGTTGAATATCGTGGTATATCATTGTCTACCTTTTTTTGATGTGCTATTTCTCTAACACACATGCAGTATCCACAAATTTTGGAAACAAAATGGAGGGCAATAGAGATATACAAACATGCCATTTCAGTTGCTTTACAAAGATGCCCACACTCTTCTTACATTGAGGGGTGAGTTTCATAGATGGGACCCTAGGAAACTGTACCATAGAGAAAGATGTGTGCATTTACTTTGGCTGATCTGTCTCTTCCAATAGTTTTCAGAGCCTAGGGAGCTATGTTCCCTTTTTGTGGCATTGAGCCATGCTATGACAGGCCTGCGGAAGCTACTTCCAGTGCACTGGTTACAGACTTTCCTTGCAACTCTTCCACCTAGGAACTGGAGCTGGTAGGGCTATAGCAGCCCAACAGCTAGTACAGGCTTGGAGCACTTTTAAGTGCTCCAACACTTATACTGCTTGAGGGGTGCTCCAGGATGCAAGGAGCTGTTTCTGGATCAGAAATGGCTCTATGAGGTGCAAATGCACCATCCAGAAGCTCCCCCCATCTTGACTACTGGGTCAAGTGCAAGAAGATCCTGAGCCTGTCTCCCAGAGATTGGCTGTAAAACCTGCTATAAAGCAATACTGAAGAGTAAACCAAATGGCTGGGCAACAGCAGGGAGCAGGTGAATGGATTTACCTGTCTAGACACCATGCTTCCCACCACAGCTGTGCTGCATACATCCAAGTATTTGGAAGTCTGAAATCCCTAGAACTGTGTAATTGTCATTTGTGTACATACTGAAGATGGCCTTGATTTTGCGTAAATGTAAGGTGTGACCATGAGTGAAAAGTATTTTACATCTTGATATATATAAGGCTAACATGAAAAATGTTATTTTAAACATTTCAGTTCACAGATCGGTTGAATCCAATAGACAAGCATTTGGAAGTGATGATAAACAAATACGGCATAGCTGCGGCACCACCTGCCTCACAATTCTTTGGAAATGCTGGCAAAGAACACATGGAGAAATATGGTATTACTCTTCTGTTCTTCCTTCAAAGAAATAATAAACTTGTGGGATTCTGTTAATGGTGAGACAAATTAGTCTAAAGATCTGGGCAGAATTTTTTTTCTTTAAGCACATGGTATAGGTGCTGGTAGTTGATTAACGGGAACTTCGTCAGCATACTTAAAAAAACATTATTAGTGTATTTACCCTCTTTCCATTTCCATTTTTATTTGTATAACACCTCACCAAAAGAAAATTTTCCCCAAGGCGGTTTACAACAAACAGAAAAAACAGAATGCAAATACAATCACATCAGAGAAATACAGCAAGTAAGGAAATCAATTTCAATGATTAAAACATCAAATATATATCATAAACAATGTACAAATTTCTAATAAACTATGTAATCTAAAAACACTACAATACACAGTGTCAACTAAAAAATAAACCATAAGACCATAAGACTTAGCTGTCATAACATTAAAATTCTGCTTCCTTGCTTCTGGCGCAGTATGGCTCATGTAGGTTTCTGAGATTCTTTCATGACTAAATTACTCCTTCCCTTTGTTTGTGCAAAGTCAAAACTAGTATAATCAAGCCAGCAGTTAATACTGAGATACATAAACTTTGTATTTTCGCTCCCTCTTTCCCTCACAAAATGTAATCAACATTGTCCTGAAACACACAGATTATTTATCTAGTCCAAGGGTGATTCTGCATTGGCTAGTATATGAGGCTAATTCGCACTTGGCCCCCTAGTTCATTATAGGGTAACATCTGGGCAGGTGCACCTGCAGGAGATGTTTTCTACCCAGAAGGAACTCCTGCCTTACCAGATGTTAGCCCATCATCAACTAGTTAGCCTACCATCATCAATCATGTACCATACGCATCCCGACCCTAACTGTTCCCGTCCCATTCCTTACATTTTCAGCCCAGCTCTGTGATCTTTCACACCATTTCCAGTGCGAGGGGTCATCGGAGATGCTGCACAAGCATGCTGGCACCTCAGATGACCCCAAACACGACTGCGCATGTGCTTAGTGTCATAGTTGCCGTGGTGCTGGCACAGTCATGCCAGTCTCCAGAACAAAGATGGCAGTGCCCTGCCAGTGATCGGACACGCATCCGGAGTCTCTGGGCACATGAAGCATAGTGTAAAGTGCAAAAGCGTTCCTAAGTGTGAATGCTAGTCCATGTTACTCAGTCACACACTTTTCCTGTCCAGTGGATGGAAAGCCAAGTGTGAAAGCAGCCATAGTTCCAACAAGTGTACTAGGAGCCTCCCTTCTACATGCTGGTGTGGTCTAAGGGAGGTTCCAGGCAGTGCACAATCACCCCAAGATTAAATGGTTATCTTCCCTCCTCCCATGTTAATGCTTAGTTGTTGTTTTCTTTTTAGGAACAAAGCTAGAACATTTTGCAAAAATTGCTTGGAAGAATCATAAACATTCAGTTAACAATACGTAAGTACCACATATTTTTGAAATTATAGGGATTCTGAGAATTAATCCTGACTCAGCTTAAAACAGTGAAACGGTTTAGACACAGAGACCAGGTATTCATTTGATCATTCAAGAAGTTTAAGTCCATGCCCCACTTCTTATCTGCGTGTGGGTTCTAAGTTTAAGGGCAAACAGCACATAGAGGTCAAACTATGTTACAACCTTTTTGCCCAGAGTTTGTGCAAACAGCATACAGCGGTCATATGATATTATTTTCCAGATCTGTAGCTGTAACTTTCTCTGACTGGGCAAGGCTCTGAGCCCTGACACCATTCCTCTAATTACTAATACAGCAAGCAGAAGCACAAGCAACTTTTTAAAATTATGGTTAGAAATTAGAGATGTGTATGAACTACAATCGTGGGTTTGGTTCAAACTTGAACATCCATTTGTTTCATTTGACTGCAGACTGGTTAATTGAACAGTTATTCCCATGTGATTTCAAACTGGTTCAAAAACAAGAGTTATGTTTTCCATTGAAAAAAGCTATTTTTAAGGGCAAAAATGCAGCAAACGTGAACCACTCGATTTAATAGTTTGTGTTCACAAGTGGGGGACTAGTTTGGATGGTTTAAATTAATTCATGAATTAGCCAGTTTGCTGTGGAAAAACCAAATCTTTGTGGCCTTGTCTCTGTTAGAAACAGCTGCCCATCCTTCTGGATTGTTGCCTGCAGGACGTAAGAACCACTGCTTTAGTTTCCCAGCCTCCCCCCCACACACATTTTTACCCCCTTTTTCTGATGTATTATTATAAGCCTGGAGAAGAGGAGTATTTCTGATCTTTTTTAGTTGCTCAAGAGCCTTTGTTTGAATGAAATATATACCGTATTTATTTTCCTTTATATTCTGTCCTGTACCCTGAGACCTCAGTGTACAATTAAAAGGTGTAAAAGCAGGATTAAAGAAGTTGTCACAGTGCAGTGCCCCATAGAGAAGGGAACATTCCTGCTTAGCCAAAGGTTTAAGAGGTACTTCTTCACTAACTTCCTGAATGTCTCTGAAGGGAGACCATTCCATGGTCTAGAGCAGTGGTTCTCAACCTGGGGGTCGGGACCCCTTTGGGGGTCGAACTACCCTTTCAGAGGGGTCACGATGAGTCTCCCACCACCCTTCCCTCCCACCTCCCAGCTGCCCCATCCCCGTGGTTGGGGGTCTCCACAACATGAGGAACTCCATTAAGGGGTCGCGGCATTAGGAAGGTTGAGAACCACTGGTCTAGAGACTTGTTGCACTACGTTGTAGCCATTTTGGTTGATATTTGATGCAACAGAAGCATTTCATGTAGAATCCAGGACGAATTCCTCATAAGAACAAATTTGAAAACAGTTGCTATGATGGATGCCGTGACATCTGAATGCATCTGCAGTGTAGTGTGATTGATGTCAGGTGATTCTTGGATAGAGGCAGTAAGTTTTTGTTATTTTAAACTCTAATAAAAGGAGACTCTTCCCAGAGGTGGTCAGTCTCTCCGGAAAGAATGCTCCCTTTCTCTCAGCTTTGGCTGTAATCTCTTCATTTGCACCGAACCTCTCTATATCTGCACCCACCAGATCACCAGATCATGTGTAAAGGCAACAGTTCTCTGAAAACTCAGAAGGGCGCTCAGTTTTCATGCTCCATTTAGGACTACCTAAAGACATCTGGCACCTGCTGCTGGAGGCCAAATGCTTGGACTGATGTACCTAGATTTAATCTTGCAAAATTATTTGTTATGATACAAATCTGTTGATACAGTTATTATTTTTCTTTATGGTGAATATTCTAATTCAGATAGTGTTTTTTTCTATCTTAGGAATTCTCAGTTTCAAAAGGAGTACAGTTTGGATGAGGTGTTAAAGTCACGCAAGATATTTGATTTCCTGACAGTTTTACAGTGCTGGTAAGAATAGCCTAATAGTATTATTGTACCCTCTTAAAAAAAAAAAAAGCTTCCAGTTTAAATTTGTACCATTTTGAGACCTTTGCAGGAGGCATATAGTCATCCAAACATTAGTCCTGCTGGAAAAACCTTTGGTGCTCAAGAAAGTCTAGTACATCAAAAGGAACAGAAAACCAGCTATGGTCTTTATCGGTCAGAAACCAGAGCAGTATGGGCCTGTGTGGATCCAATAAAACCCAGCAGATACAGTGAGGGAATGTGGGTGTGCATTATGAATCTCAGTGAGGTACAGTTGAGGAAATGTGAGTCAGAGGTGCAGCTTGGTGGAGCAAAATGTAAAAGATTAGAAGAAGAAGAGTCTGAAGAACGGAGGAA
>MTQE01001134.1:50579793-50596789 GCA_014337955.1 Aspidoscelis marmoratus | reverse complement strand
ATAACTATGTATGAATTGTATTAATGAAAATAAATAAAAAATGGATGGTTGAAAAAAAAAAGAACTGCAAAGGTATCCCTTGAGGGTTCATGGTAACCAGAACCCTATTCATATAACAAGTCACTAGATTTTTAAGAAACTGTTCTATCTAGTGCACCTATGCTAACCTCTGCTCCCAGAGCCTTTTCCTGAGATTTGTAGCCACATGGATTATGACATGGAAGGTTGCCATTGGATCTCTGTGTGGCTTGCAAGTATATCAACTTGCGCTAGTTGGCCTTGGATTCAAACTTGCAGGCTTGTATATGAAATCTGTGCTGTATGTCAGAGGACAGTGCAGTTGATCATGCTGGACTTGAGAATGGTTGGCAATACTTAAAACACGTGGAATATAATATAATACAAACCAAGCTCTTTTAAATTGTGTTATTTCAGAAGAGTATGCAGGTAAATGGCTAGCATTGTCTGCAATACCAGATGTGAGCAATAACTTCTGTCTGAGCTGTATAATAAAGTGTTGCTTTACTCGTGCAGCAGAAAGCCCCTCTGCATTTCTTTGAATTAAGAATGCTCACTGTCACATACCTGCTGTCATGACAGAGCTTTTTTAAGTGTTTGGGGAAGATTTTTGAAAGGTTGTAGAAGACTAGAGAAGGTGGTAAAGCAATGAAAGTTTATTTCCTTTCCTTTCTGGAAACAGAAGTTGACAGCATTGGATACATCCAACTGATTTTGTATTGTTACTAATTACACTTTTTCTTTTTTATCTTGCATGCATTAGAGTGCATTTAATTTTCACTTTAGAATTATGCTGCTCGTGTTTTGTTTTTATTGCCTGACTCATCTTGCACATAGGATTTTATTACTCCTCTCACTTTTTCTTTGAATTGAGAAGAATATTATGAGTTAATGACCCTTCGTATCTGAATTTCTCTTAGCCCCACTTCTGATGGTGCAGCAGCTGCAGTGCTGGCTAGTGAAGAGTTTGTGAGAAAGAACGGCTTGGAGTCCAAAGCGGTTGAAATAGTAGCCCAAGAAATGAGAACGGATTTTCCAAGCACATTTGAAGAAAAGAGCTGCATTAAACTAGTAAGCTTGTTCTTCTCATTTGCAGAATGGCACTTTTAGAATGTAAGACTTTTTAAAAAGTCTTTCGTAACCGGAGCACGTGCCATTGTGTCTGTGAATTATGCTAAAGTAATTCCTTTTGAAATGCACACTTTATGATGTAACAATTGCTCAGTTACAAGGGATAAGTTCCCACAGGCCGCTGTGGCCCACTCATGTTTCTTAGGCATCTGGGATGGCACATTCATTGACGCAGGTGGGCTAAGGCACTTCTCCATTTCCATTGGCCAGGCTGCACCAATGAATGCCACTGCCTGTCCACAGAGGCCAAGATCAGTGCCTCTCCGCCGTAGTAAGCCAACATTCATGGATAGCCCAAGGACCAGTTAAACTGTTACAAGTGTTGTACAAGTGTTGCATCTGTTACTAGTATTTTATACAAACTTTTTAAAAGGCTTCATTTGCTAGTCAAGAGAATACAAAATAATGACTTATTTAGCTACTCTTTGGTTGTTTCTTGTGAACAGGTTGGCTATGACATGACTAAGGAAGCTGCCAGAAGGTGTTATTTAAAAGCAGGGCTGAGACCCGAAGATGTGGATGTGATTGAACTTCATGATTGCTTTTCACCTAATGAATTAATAACTTATGAAGCTCTGGGACTGTGTCCTGAAGGTATTATATGACTTGATCACAATCCATGAGACAGTGCAACTTTAGCTTTAAATTAAGGGTGCTTCCAGACATGACCCTTGCTGTGATGGGTTGCTGTTAACGGTTTCTAGTCTGCCAGACAGGAGGGTCAAAAGATTTGGTGTCACTTCACAGTGGCTTCCTGTCTGCCAGATGGGAAGCTTCAATGCCCACAGTAGTGGTGGAACATTCTGTGGTGTGTAGTAAAAAGATGCTGTTAAATCAGCATCTCCTTCAGTCTTCTACACTGGTCCACCAATTGAGTGTACTTAGTTTGCATGTTCTGCTGATTCATAGAAAATTGATATTTTCCTTGTACTGCCAAGTTCCATATAAAGGCTTTGGTTCTGAATGTGGTTTTGAATGAATGGTGTTTATCTGGAAATTTCTAGTATAACGGAAGTATGTAGAGAAGTAAGATGCAGCTAGAACTTTTCCTTTAAGCTTATGGCTTGGGAGCATTTATTGAACAGCAGTAAATGCATCTTAAACTGGATGCACCAGTGAGCCAGAAAGAGGCTGTGATAAGTCACAGCAAAAGAAAGCATCTCTGAGGCACCTCTGAAACACTTCAGAGAAGCTTTTGAGGTGGGATTTTTCACACACCAGTCTTTCCCTCCCTCCTGAACATTCAGCACTACAAAATATGGATGAGAGAGGGCTTGGGAACATGAGAGCCACACCCCCTCTCTCTGGGGTACCCCTTTAGTAATGTCACCCCTTTAGTAATGTCTGAACACAGCCAGAGTTGGCTATTGCTGTTTTCTCTGGGAGACTTCCAATTTTGGTAGTCTACTCCTGGATTTCTCCAGAATCTATTTAGGAAAATTCAGACATGGTTATTTTGGGGATTTCTGGAAGCACTTTTATGAGGAGAAAACAGAGGAAGGTAGCTTGGGGGTAGAACATGAAAGAAGTTAGTTTTGGTTAGTCAGGACAAAAGCCAAAGTTAAATTGATAACCCAAAGAGTCAGTTTATTAGAAATGTTGCCTGTGATACTGACTCCTTAAGGGACTTTCCCAAGAAAGTAATAAAGAAACATTTGAAAAGGGGATTAAAAAACTGATAAGCGAAGCGTGAAAGATGCTGAGCACTTTTTTAAAAAAATGTCATCTTAAGGGATAATTTTGATTCCAAATATAAATTGTGTGTATTTGGCAATCTTAAGGAAGACTTGGATTCAAATTCCACTTGGACCTGACTTGCCCATTTACATAACTGCATTCTGTATGTCATATCATGATCACCAGATTTTATGTGTCCACAAGGAATGAAAATCCTATTCTGTAGCTTCAGCATTGCTATGGTATTGTCATTTTGTGAATGCTATTCTTCTGTGTGCCACTAGAGGGTGCATGGTTTTAAAGACAGTAAAACGCTGAAGGTTAAAATAAATATCAATTTATCTTAGCAGAATTTAAGATGTCCTCTTGCCAGTGTCCTCTTTTCTTGGTGCTTTTTCTTGATTAGTAACTAATATTTATCATACCTTCAGTAATTTTCCTAATGTTACTAGGTTTTAGCACAAAGAAATTAGTAAAATTACTGAAGACATTATGCAGGAGTTAAATGATTAATTTTCTAGTTATTTATTGATCAAGTCTTGATCTCTTTTCATTGCAGTGGGTTTTTTTGAGGAAAGTAAGTTAGTATTTTTGACTTTATTACTTTTTTCCCCAAGTCTGTTCTTAACACTAGCTAACACATACCATTTGGTATGTTCTCTTTTGTGTATTTTGAGTCTTGTGTCCTGGAAAGCAAAGGTTATTCCTAGTAAAAGAGTCAGCTGCATCTACATTGGACATTGGGGCATCTGGAAATTGGGGCATGTTCTTGTTCTGCCCTATTTCTGCTTCAAGGTCTAGAAAAGGGTGTGCCAAAAAAGTGTGGGAAATTCCATTCTTGGCACGCCTTGCTGGAAAAAATGTTCCTACACCAGTGTTTGGTGCATACCATTGACCCAAGGACATCTTGGCAGGGAGGGATTTTGCCACCATGCAAGAAGAGGCATCTGGGTATGGCAGTCTGCAACCACTGAAGAGCACACAAAGAATCTTGCAGTGTGGCTGGCCTTTTTTGAGGCGCCCAGAAAAAAACCTGGCCTTTCAAGAATGGTCCCCTCTTACCCCTACTTGTGATTGCAACTTCAGTTTCCAGTATAAGCATACTTTATTACTTATAAAGTGAGCCAGTTTGGTCCAGTCGTTAGGGAGCCAGACTATTATCTGGGAATACAGGGTTTGATTCCACCCTCCTCCATGAAGCCAGCTGGGTGACCTTGGGCTAGTCACAGCTCACTTGTGAGCTCTCACAGCCCCATCCACCTCACCGGGTGTTCTGTTGTGGGGAGAAGAATAGAAAGCTTATGTCAGCTGCTATGAGTCCCCTTAAATGCGTGAGAAAAAGCCAACTCTTCTTCTACTACTACTACTACTACTATTACTTACTACCTCTGCTACCACCACCACCACTACTACTACTACTACTACATCTTTTCCTTTCACGAACTTTAATAAGCTGTTTGCTTTCCTTAAAGCAGAAAATGAACCATCTTAAAGCAGAAGCAATTTCTACTGCAGGATTTTTAACCCTTTCGCTATGTGTTGCTTCTCTTTCAATTTTCATCTTGTTTATAAATGGGATAGGCAGGGGAAATGTTGAGCGTGTCATTGGATTTCAAAATTGTGTTGTATAACTGAGGCTAAATCTTGCAAAAATTTACAAAAAGTAGCTCAAAAGGTAGCTTAGAGGTGGTAGCATACAGACATTTAGTGTTCCTGTCCCACCTCTAATCCACATTAAATGCCAAATAATGCATTTTGGAGGAGTATTTTTGGATATTAATGTAGATTAAGGCTCTGTCATGTGGATGCTACCACTTTTAAGCTGTTTGGGAGACACTTTTTATTTTACTTCTGGTGTTAAGTCTGATGGATGTTTTTGAATGTTCTGGCGTGCTCATTGGGAAATACTTCTGCTGGAGCAGATTAAGAAGTTTTTCCCTTTATTTCCAGGACAAACATGTTGAAGATAGGATCAATACATGATTCACATTAAAGTAATTTTGTTAGGATGTCTAATAAACTTCCCTTGCACTTGCTGTGCTATAATATTAATTATATAATTTGTTTGTAAATGTTTGAACTAAATGAACAATTGGATAATGCCTTTAGAGAGTGCATTGGGAAAATATAAAAATTGCAGTGATGTTTGTTTTATTATCACTTTGTCTTTAAGGAAAAGCTGGTGAGCTGATTGACAGAGGAGACAATACGTATGGTGGAAAATGGGTTGTAAATCCAAGTGGTGGCTTGATTTCAAAAGGGCATCCGCTAGGTGCTACAGGTAATGCTTCTATCCTTATCTACTGATTTTTGACACTTTTAGGCTGTTTTGAAATGTTCTTTATAAATAAAATATCTAAAAAAGAAAAAGAAAAAGAAAGGCCAAATGGCAGTTTTGCGGAACAGAATGTTCTCAAGGCTTCTTCTTAGTTTTTATTATGTGGCCTGCACAAATTAAGAATGCTAATAATGCTTTTTGCTAGTGCTTGTATTCTGATTTTCTCTTTTTTGTTTGAATTAATCCATTTTCATATTGTCCTTTCATATGAAAATCAAAATGATCACCTCGAATTCATGTTGTGCGTACATTTTAACTGAGCAGAGCTGTATCGTACACTTGTAGCATGATTTGGAGGCTTCATTATAAATGGGGCATGTCTAAAGTGGAATGCTCCCTTGGCAAAGGACATGAGATGAGACAAATAAAAGAAGAAATCCTTCCATGCAGTGAAATGGTAAACACCAAACTCAGCATCAGCCAAATGTTCAAGAGGGGGTTCCTTTGGCTTCCCAGACCCCTAAGAGATAGTCAGGCTTGATCCATAGTACTTGCAGCCCCAGTTATTAATAATTTGAACTGAAAATTAAATTTGAATAGATGCTGCCATGTTAATATTAAACAATCAAAGTCCCTCTAAGTTCTATTTGCATGCAGAACAATTTTTACACTTAAATTGCAGCATAACATCAGAAGCCATGTGTGCTGAGACCACCATATGGCTCATTTGTAAATAGGATTGCTCATGCTGTTTGGCAAATAAAGTCACACTGGCTTCACTCAAGAATTTAAGTGTGCTTCGACTGGCTGTTTTCCAACCAAGAAAGCAGGTACACGTGAATGCGGTTTTGTAATTTTGTATAGCAAAGATGTCTTAACTCGAGATGTAGTCTTGATTACTAGCACCTCCTTTATGATTACACCACCTTGACCTTTATTACTACTGATAAGCCTAAAATATGCTTTGCACTACCACCCTTGTGAGGGAGTTACTTTGAGTTTCAGTACTATAGATGAACTATTTCCTTTTAAGTTTAGAGATTCGTACTGATTGCAGCCAAATTCTGAAGTACTGTGACCTGAATTTGGGAATTGATAGATTGATATTATGTTAGCAACAGGAAATAATAATAGGTACTTAACAGATAATGTTTTGCTCTGGTTCTGTCAATTATAGGAAGTTGTCATATTTTGCTGAATCTAGTCCTTAATTAATGAACTGTGGATTTTGAACCTCACCTCTTACTGCTTTCCTTGTTTAATTTACTGTTCATATAAATTTGCCAGCTCAGATAAAATCTAGGTCAGTTTGAGTGTAGCTAGTTCAGGTTACTCCAGGTCAGGTTACTCTTGGTCAATTCCTGGGAGACCACATAAGGAATAACAAAAGGGTCAAAGAAACCATTAGCACAGGCGTTATAGGATTAGCTACTCCTGAGCTAGGAGGAGTGTCTGAGTTCAGTTTTGAGTTCAGTTTGAGAAGAAACTCAGTGGGAGAAAGAGCTCTGTACTTGAGGACTGGAGGGTAGCAAATCTAACACCAATCTTCAAAAAAGGATCCAGGGGGGATCCAGGCAATTACAGACGAGTTAGCTTACTGTCTGTTCCATGTAAGGTGATGGAAACCATAATTAAAGGCAAAATTAGTGTGCACATGGAGGAGCAAGCATTGCTGAACAAAAGCCAGCATGGCTTCTGCAAAGGTAAATCATGCCTCACAAACTTGTTGGAATTCTTTGAGATTGTCAATAAACACGTGGATAAAGGCAAACCAGTAGACATTGTCTACCTCCACTTTCAGAAGGCTTTTGACAAAATCCCACATCAAAGGCTACTGAGTGAAATCATCAGCCATGGAATAAAAGGACAGGTTCTGTCCTGGATTTGTGACTGGCTCAAGGGCAGGAAGCAGAGAGTAGTAATAAATGGCCAGTTCTCAGGGTGGAAAGAGGTAAAAAGTGGGGTCCCTCGAAGCTCAGTGTTGGGACCAATGCTTTTTAATTTATTCATCAATGATCTAGAAGAAGGTGTGCATAGTAAAACAGCAAAGTTTGCTGATGGTACTAAATTATTTAGGGTAGTAAAAACCGAAAGAGATTGCCAAGAGCATTGGGCGAGTGGGCGACCAAGTGGCAAATGTGCAAAGTCATGCACATTGGGGCCAAGAATCCAAATTACGTCTGTAAACTGATGGGGTCTGAGCTTTCTGCAACACACCAGGAAAGGGAGGGATCTCGGGGTTTTGGTGGACAGTTCAATGAGGATGTCAATCCAGTGCGTGGCAGCAGCGAAAAAAGCTAATTCAATGCTGGGAATAATTAGGAAGGGAATAGAAAATAAGACAGCAAGTTTCATTTTGCCTCTTTATAAATCTATTGTGAGGCCACATTTGGAATACTCTGTACAATTCTGGTCACTACACCTCAAAAAGAATATCGTGGAACTAGAGAAGGTGCAGAGAAGGGCAACCAGAATGATTAAGGGTCTGGAACACCTCCCTTACAAAATCAGACTGCAGCGTCTAGGCCTCTTCAGTCTGGAGAGACGGCGTTTAAGAGGGGACCCATGGTATCGAAAAGGTGGATAGAGAAAATTTCTTTTCTCTATCGCACAAACACTAGAACCCAGGGGGCACTCTATGAAGCTGATGGGTAGGAGAGTCAGATCTGACAAGGGAAGTATTTCTTCACCCAGAGGGTCATCGGTTTATGGAATTTGCTGCCGAAAGAGGTGGTAACAGCTAACAGTCTGGATGGCTTTAAGGTAGGGTTAGACCGATTTATGGATGACAGATGTATCAATGGCTGCTAGAATGAATGCCTAGATCCATCATTCAAGCTGGGGGGTGGGGAAGCAGGGTGCTTCTAAGGCCATTGCTGGGATTTGAGAGCAGGCAAAGGTTTGTCCTTGTCTCTGGTTGAGATGCCCACGAGCATTTGGTGGGCCACTGCGTGCGACAGGATGCTGGACTAGTTGGGCTGTGGTCTGATCCAGTAGGGCTTTTCTTATGTTCTTATGTTCATGTTTTTGCTGGACTATTTTGTAACCTGGATATGTCAGATGTTCGAAAGTCAAGGATCCTGCATAAATGCAAAAGTTGGACTTCAATCTGACAGTTTTGTGCAAACAAGAGCAAGTGGAACTACATTTAGCTTTTCTTCCAGGCTAGAGTACAGATGCAAAAACAAATAAGAAAGACCTGTTTCTACTAGACCCACAAGGAAAATCCCAGGATGCTCCAGCACGGAACACCCACACTGTTCCAGAAGCAGCTCCATGCACACTAGACTGCCCTCTGAGTTAGGCTTCCCCCACTTACCTGCCACCACTGTGCACAGTTCCCTATCTGGGGATCGTGGTGATTCCCAGATGGGAAGGTACATGCGTAGACCTGGGAGGCCTGCTTGGGCTTACGAGGAGTGTGAGCAGCAGCATGACCAATAGTAAAGGGGGGGGCAGGAGGATGGGGGGGGACATCAAAGGCCTTAATCAAAGTTTGACGAATGCAGGAACCATTTGATTTGCGAACGAATACCTTTGATTCATCTGCAAATGTCAAAATCCATACAAATTTTGAATGTGCTGAATATTCATGCACATTCCTACAACAGATTTTGCCAAACCCAGTTAAACTCTTTTAGGAAATCTGCTGCTGGCGCTTCAGAGCCAGGTCCACAGAGTATCTAAATCAGTGATGGGCAACCTATGACATGCGTGTCACAGGTGACACGTCAAGCTCTTTTGGGTGACACACAAGGTCACCCTGGCACCTGGGCATGTAATGCTTGCTTGTTCTTTAAGTATACGAAATACCAGCTTTCAATTGAAGATTTAGCAACCGAAATTCAGCAACAAAAGTCACTAATATAAAGGATTGTTTTTGCTTTTAATAAAATACATATCTCAAAAATATAACTTTTTTACTAGAGCAACAAATATCACAAAATTATAAATATTTCTAGATATGACACAGCACCCGAGTTAAGCTAGGTTTTCTTGTGAATTTTGACGCACCAAACTCAAAAGGCTTGCCATCACTGATCTAAATGGTTCCTAAGTTTCTCTCTTCTCATATTGCTTCTGGTGGTTACTTGTCTCAAAGGGGTCAGTTTACAGAGTAAACTCTGATAATCTAGCAAGACGAAAGCAACATACTGTATTAGCGAACGTACGTACATTACAAGGGTCTTAGCTTGCTGAAAAGGGATCCTCAATACCAGGTCACCTGTGATTCAGAAGACATAATTTTATTGAGGAGGAGCTGAAGTAAGTAATTGTTAATTTCTAAAGCAAGCAAACAAAAAGCAATTCTTAAGCACCACAAAATAGAAATAAAAGAAAAAGCTACTCACTCTCATGTAATAAAATAATCTAAACCCCATGAAAAACAGAAAATGAAACTATTTAGAGCATGTTTCTTCATTGCAAAAGTTTAATCTGAGTCTAATTGATTTGTTAATTAGTTTTAGCTTCTCTTTTAGGGTAATATTTTGAAACTTTTAGACAAAGCTTTTTCTATGTAAGCCACACTAAGCTAGTGAGGACTGACATTTGAGTATTGCCTTGAATTCTTAAAAACTTTGAGAGGTTTCGGGGGAAGAACTTTGAGAACATGGGAACAGGTACTAAGTGTATAATGAGATGTTCCTTTTAAAATGCACATTACAGCTACATAAAAGGACTTGAAGAATACCATTTGCCCTGTTTCCTTTTTCTTCTTTAGCTTCAGGGCTGGGTGTAATGAATACAAGCTACATAATGCTCTTGAAAGCCAGTTTGATCAGTATCCTCTGTGTTTGATGCATTAGGTCTGGCTCAGTGTGCTGAACTCTGCTGGCAGCTGAGAGGAGAAGCCGGAAAGAGACAGGTTCCTGGTGCAAAGGTTGCTCTGCAGCATAATCTGGGCCTTGGTGGTGCTGTGGTGATAACTCTATACAGAATGGGCTTTCCCGAAGCAGCAAGGTAAGCCTTTGGTCCTTTCCTATGCAACCCTAGATTTGTCCTTGTCACATTTCTAGTCCTCTAATTTCTGCTTTGTATATCAGACAGAACAGTTTGTTTGGCAAACTGTGCCCTGCAGCATGATCTTGATTCTGCAAATGTTTCATGATTGAATAACAAATTAAATGGGAGAACAGTTTTGGAAATCTTTTGTTCTTTAGAGCAGGGAGAAGTTGGTTATGAATGCAAGCAAAGCTCTTGCTCAGCATTTCCCCCCCCCAGACTAATGCCCTGATTTCCCCAGCTACTGGAAACTTTCACTGTGGTTTTGGTCATGGGTAGAATTGCTCAGTCTTAATTATGTTCTCAGGATAAATCTGGTTTCATTCTTTTAAAAAACAAAACCAAGAAAAACAACAGTTAAAAGTATGTGCAGAATTGGCAGTTTGTATGTAATCTAAAAGACTTAAGAACAGGCAATAGAAGTTGGATAGAAAACTAAAAGCAGACTGTCACAGTAGTTCTGATACAGTGCGAATGAACAAATATTCAGAGTAGCCACACACTTTGCCGCCTCTTTCTTTCCTTTTCAGCTGCTCTGAAAATCCAAATAACATCCTTGACTTAAGGCTGACCATAGAGAACAAGCCTAAGAATAATGTTTATCCTTTTAAAGCAATGCTATGTTTATTGTTATATTAGCAATATTTTTGGTGTGTTTGTTACAATGGATTTTCTACTCTGAAAGTCACCTGACTTTTTTAAAGAAAGCTTTTACAAGTGTGGCAGGTTTAGTGACATGCTTTTAAGTAACAGATTGAGAGATTAAAACAATTTTGAAAAGGCTTTTCAAAACTCCTTATTGGTAGCATTTAGAGCAGTTTAGTTCACATAAACAAGAGAAACTGATAGCTATCACATTAATGAAGGTCTAGTAAATTATAGCAGAGGTTGTTTGTGTTTCCCTGTTTCAGGGTGGAAAACATATGTAGGAGTAATTGGCAGTATTAAGCTGCCTGTGGAAGCTTACTTAAACACTTCTGATGATTCCACCTTATGTTTCATTGCACAGTCACACATGTACTCACATGTTAATATACGCAAACCTCTCGATGTTAAGTTGGTATAACAATCGTTGTAATACCAGATTTACCAAACCTGTCCTCCATATTTTTCTAGAGCAGAGAACTTGGCTTCCTCCAGGCTACTATTATAAAATTTCAGTGCCTCCACACTGTTGTAATAGCTGCTTTTTGGATAAAAGTTTGAAGATCTGTTGAAATGCAGGTTGGGCAATTCATTTGACCTAGAGTACAGTTATTTGTTTCCCTTAGATCAGTGATGGCGAACCTTTTGAGCTCTGTGTGTCAAAATTCACAAGAAAATGTAGCTTAACTCGGGTGCTGTGTCACATCTAGAAATATCCATAATTTTGTGATATTTGTAGCTCTAGTAAAAAAGTTATATTTTTGATATATGTATTTTATTAAAAGCAAAAACAAATAATTCTTTACATTTGCTAAATCTTCAATTGAAAGTTGGTATTTCGTACACTTCAAGAACAAGCAAGCACTACATGCCCAGGTGCCAGGGTGACCAGGTGTGTCACCCAAAAGGGCTTGGCGTGTCACCTGTGACACGCATGTCATAGGTTGGCCATCACCGCCTTAGATATATGGATTGTGATTTTTTTTTGTTGGCTTAGAAAACATACATAGACTTTCCAGTTCATGAGTTGATAGCAGTAAATGAAATGTTTGCTGAAACAGAAGAGTTCTTAACCAGTGCAAGAAAGTAACAAATGTGCCTTAGTAATTATAACCAAGCTAACACAGTAAAATATTCCAGCAACAACCAGGAAAATCCATCCTCGTACCTCAATCAGTTGTGCTTTAGTCATAAATGAGACATGGTGGAGGCCTGTCCTGGTAGGTAAAGGAAGAAACAACTTAATTGCTGTTAAAAAGAGTGAGAGATTTTTAAGTCATTACACTTATATTCTGCATATAATAGCTTTGCCACAGGAATGCTTGATATTTAACATGCTGAGTTTTATACACTGATGTATCTTTTTCTGTCTTTTTCTGATCTTTGTGTAACTTTATTTCATGTATCACTGAAAGAACATGAAATTCAAAAACGGTGACTTCCCCAATAAGCATTCTTGCTTATACTATTCTCTTCCTCCAGCATCTGTCCCTGGCTGTTCAATTGCAAAACCATGTTTAAATCTGATTCTGTACCTGACCTCTTATAACTTGGTTGCACAACTGAAGCCCTGGTAGTTGCTATTGAGTAATTAGGGCAAAGGTAGTTTGGTTTCAGAGTTCTCATTTTATGAGTGTTGTAATTAAGAGTGTGTGTGTGTTACAAAAGATATTTTGCTGGTAAGGTAAAATGCAGGGTTTGGTTTATTCATAGAATGCATAGTATGTTTTCTTCACTCTTATCAATATTTGCTTCGGTTTTGTTATTCAGAAACATTTATCTTCCACAAAATTAGACATATCTAGTTGTCAAAACATTAAACAGAAAATTCCAAGATATACATGAAGCTCCATTGAAAAAATATCTCCATTTTCCTGGGTTATAGAGGAGATTCATTGGCATTAATTTCCTCTTTCTACTGGTTTCTGTTATGAGAAAGGATGGAAAAATGTATGGAAAAAATCTCAAGAACAATCTTGATTATTATTACTGATTTATACTACAACATATTTTTTATTGAAAACAGAGACATGATTTTTCTTATAGCATTACCTAGGCTATTATTTCTCTAGCTACTTATTGTATTTGTACAATTCATCCATTATTTTAATGAGACATTCCTCATTCAGCTAAGCATAACTTCACAGATGACTACTAAATGATCTTTTCTTTCCAGGAATAGGCAAATTCAGGCTGTTCCCACCAGGGCAGCTGTGGAAGGGTTCAAGGCAGACCTTGTCTTCAAAGAAATTGAAAAGAAACTTAAAGAGGTATGTGACATGCAAAACAGAAATTCAGTTTGGGATAAAAGTAATGCCAAGCATGCTGACAGTTTCTTTCTTTGAAACTGCCTTATCTGCAGACAGATTGATTGATTGATTATTTGTTGGTTTGTATTTCTATCCCACCCTATACCCGGAGGTCTCAGGGCGGGTAACAATGCTTAAAAATTCCGCACGTTAAAACAAACAATATATATTAAAACAGTAATATCTAAAACAACATTTAAAATCCAGACTGTTAAAATAAACCAGATATATATTAAAAACTACTTGAAAGTGGAGGGGGGAATGTATCCACATTTAGCCAAAGGCCAGGGCAAAAAGGTGTGTCTTTACTGCTTTCCTGAACATGTACAGAGAAGGAGCTTGATGCACCTCTAGGGGGGAGACTATTCTGTAGCCTGGGGGCCTTTACTGAGAAGGCCCTCTCCCATTTCACTGCTGAGGGTGGTGGGACAATCAGGAGGGCCTCCCCACCAGATCTTAAGGCATGGGCAGGTTGGTATTCCCTTTAAATAAATATAAATGTTTACTTTTTAATGGCCTATTTTTTTCTGAAGCAGTAGGGTTCTCCCCCCCCCCCCATACTATGTTTATTTTTTAAACTTTTTTACTATCTTTATTTAATGGGTAACTTGGTTCCCTGAAATATTGAACTACTTTTATTAAAAAGTTTGGCTATTTTAACAGATACAATAATGGGCCTGATAAGCATCAGTAATTCATTTTGTTAGGCTCAGGGTCTCCTGTTAGGCTTCTACTTGATAGGGCTTTAGCCTTAGTTATGTGAAAATCATTTGAATCCTTTGTCCCCAAATGAATACTCTTGTCATTTGAGACAACCTCACCCTAAAAATGATCTTCAAAGGATCCTCTCCAAGCAAACACCTCATTGATAGCCACATGTAAGGTGCCATGGGAATTTTCTAGCTGGCTTCAAGGGTTACAGTAGACAAGCCTTTGTCTCCTAAAGACCAGGCAAGAGGTAAGCTGTTCCACTATAAAAATCAGAAGATATTTATTTGGGACAATCTGAGAAACTGAATTCAAGGGAAGCATTTTCTCCCATATTTATCAATATAGTATTAAAGCTTTTTTTTTATGTGACGTTTCTTCCTATTCCTACCAAAGCTTAAATCCATAAAAAGTTCCTGATAGAGTGACTGTATTTTGACAGAGAAGACTGAGCAACATCTCGCTTTCTTGTGCTGTGTGAGAATCTCCTCCTCCACAGGATTTAAAATATGTTCCTGATCAGCAGCAGGACAGAATTGGTTGTGAAACCTATAATTGCTCCGTTTATACATTTTTTTTTCTATTGAAGTTCCAACATCCTTGTTCTATATAATCCAACAGGAGATGAGTAATAGACTTTCTAGGCTGTAAAGACAAAACTTTTCCTTTGCTTAGTTTTCACTTTTTTTTTACCTTAAAAAGCTAGGACTTTTATTTAAAGACCTAGTTTGCATGGAGGAGTATTCTAAAACTCTGGAGTGCAGATGCTGGTGTAGGGCTTTCTCTTGCATGGTTTCTAATTTACCTAGACTTTGCCAGCAGTCTGATAGGAGGAGTTAAGGGGGGGGGGGGGAAGATTACCTGGATTTTTCTGTGCTTCAAGAACTTGTTGGGAAGCACTGTAATTTTCAAATATGATTTCTTTCCTCTTTTTCTTTAGTCTATCTGTAAATCAAATTGGGATCAGTGTTTTAAAAAATGATATAGAAATGTTGACAGTATTTGGGCCTCAAATCTAAGCCCAGTAATGGGCAGGTATCTAAAAGCAAACCAGCTGCCTCCTTACAGGTGGGTGCTTGGCTTCTGCTCGACTATATCTGGAGTGAGAAGCTACCCCTTCTCAATAATTCGCACCCCTGTTTAACTTCCCTTACTGTAAGGACTTGTTTTCCTGCTACACAACAAAAATCTACCTTATCCTATGTAGTTGTTTACAGCAGTGTTCTTGATAGCAGAGATATTTTGTCTGAACAAGTGATTCAAAGAGTACAAGCCTACAGATATTCTTAGAATATTACATCTAAAGTTGTATTTGTATGCCTTTTTTAAAGCTGTCTGTACAAAATGGAGGGAATATAGGCTACATTGCATAAAAACCATACAAAAGCTCTGCCAAGTGCATCCAAGTCCTAAAAAGGATACAGTACAATGATTGGAAATATGTGAACATTTAGTGCAGTTTGAAAAACGCATGATACTTTGGCTGTGATAAGTGATTTTTGCCTTGTTACAGGAAGGAGAACAATACGTTAAGAAAATCGGTGGCATTTTTGCCTTCAAAGTAATAGGCGGCCCTGGGGGTAAAGAAGCAACATGGGTGGTAGATGTGAAGAATGGTAAAGGTTCTGTTGATATTAATGCAGGTCAGTGTTTGGATTTTTCTCCTGTAAAATGTTAATATTATTGACATGAAAAAGTGTATAGATTTCAGTACTCTTGGTGTAATTGCAGAGATAAATGGGCCTAATTTAATTGCATATATTTGTTAAGTAATAGTGCGATGTTCATGTAATTGTAGTTCTGGTACACACTGCATATTACATTGTGGAAGATTATCTTTTGATCTATCCTTGAGGTTCTTAATCATTTGTGGCATTACAAAGCCTTCTGTGTAATGTGCTTTTCTGAGTTCAGCATGATTCAAGAGCGTATCTTCAAGCCCTGAAGCAAGGGAACCCAGCCAGACTTGAACTAAAAAGGAAAATATCTATAAAATATATCTATGACCTTTGGTTTACACTGACTAGCAAACGTGCGAGCTAACAAAAGGCTTTCATGGTTATGGCTGCCTGTGTTTAAAATGTGTGTTCTAGATAGACTAACATAACATAAAATTCAATTTTTAGGTTGCGCGTATAAACCTTCATTTTGAAAATGTTTAGAATTTAGGAGCATGGCTGCAGATTATTATTTTGCCTGCTCTTTATACAGTGTTAGGCCCTGGTCCCACCTTCACTTTAAACCTTGTTCAGTCCATCTTCAGGTCTGATTGCTTACATCTTTTCATTTCTATCCGTTTTATTTGTGGACTTTCCATTCTTGATTTGGACTTTCCTGAATAGAAAGTCAACAAATAAAATGGATAGAAATGAAAAGACGTGAGCAGTCAGACCTGAAGATAGTCTGGTTGTACAAGATTTAAGGCAGTGATGGCGAACCTTTTGAGCTCGGTGTGTCAAAATTCGCAAGAAAACCTAGCTTAACTTGGGTGCTGTGTCACATCTAGAAACATCCATAATTTTGTGATATTTGTAGCTCTAGTAAAAAAGTTATATTTTTGATATATGTATTTTATTAAAAGCAAAAAAAAAAAATTCTTTACATTTGCTAAATCTTCAATTGAAAGTTAGTATTTCGTACACTTTAAGAACAAGCAAGCACTACATGCCCAGGTGCCAGGGTGACCATGTGTGTCACCCAAAAGGGCTTGGCGTGTCACCTGTGACACGCGTGTCATAGGTTGGCCATCACTGATTTAAGGTGAAGGTGTGATCGTGGCCTTAGTGTATTTTTAGAATTTTTTTCTTGAATATGTAAACTACAAAAGATTAGCAAAAGTGAAAGGAACAATAATGTGGAAGAATAGGCTTCCTTGTTGTTTTCATTGCATTGTGAAAGGGAGAGCGGGAATAATTTTCCTGGAATAACCTGGTATGCTAATTCTCTTAAGGAGTATTGTCGGTGTGTAAAAAAAATGACAAAACAAACCATTTCACACAAGAGAATGGCCATTGGAATGGAGGATGAGTTTTCAATCATCTCTGGTGCAACAGATTTTATCCAGTATGATGTTATTGCTCACCTCAGTGAGTTTGGTTAGTGGCAAAACTGCATTTTTCCAGTAATAAATTACCATGATTTTATTTGCTGAGAAACTATTACTTGAGTTGAGCAAGAAGCCGCCCAGAGACCCTCGGGTATGGGGCGGGATATAAATATAAATATA
>MTQE01001134.1:50566418-50579669 GCA_014337955.1 Aspidoscelis marmoratus | reverse complement strand
ATGGGGCGGGATATAAATATAAATATAAATAAATATAAAAATAAATAAATTTGAGGTTCTGATGTTCTTTCACAGTAAACAGTTGCAACTTAACTATACAGCAGCTGTTTAGTTCAGAAGAACCTCTGTGTTTCTGTAATAAAATACTCTTGGACTTCATATTGGGTCTTGGGGTGTTTTTCCACTGTCACTAAAAGTACCCATTAAGTACCCATTAATGGGAACGTAATGGCATTTTTGTACCCATTAATGGGTACTTAATGGGTACTTCTAGTGACAATGGAAAAACACCCTTGGTTACCAATGGAAAACAACTGGTGAATTGCCCTTGAACATGAATCAGTTCACTGGAGAGAAACTTATGTTGGCAAGAAAACATTTATTCAAAAGTTCGTTATTGTTTGCTTAATAGATTTGTTAAATAAGAGTTGCACCAAGAGAGCAAGGTCTGTTTGTTCTTTCAAAGACCACTGAAGCTTCAGTTCATATTTTGAACTAATCTCCACTAGTTTCAAATGGAACTTGATTTTGAGAGTATGTGGGTTGTATTTTTAGGCTAGTCCTTGACTGTTCTGTTTTTTATTGCCAGTGAAATAAGAGTCAGTTGGATCCAGAACACTGCTAGCATACCTGAGTCGCTTTGTTTATTTCTAAAGGAGACTGAAGTCCACCAAGGCTTCAACTCATATCATACAGGGCGGGGGGTAAGGATAGAGAATGGTTGTGGATTCTCCCTGTAGCCTTTGGGTTCACACTCCACACTATTTTCTGCAGGATAAGTGTATCAGAGGTCTGTGGCAAACCAATGGCAATTTTAGGACTGTCTGTAAGGAAGCTCACAAGGAAGCTGTTAGAACTTTCTTTCTTTCAAGGAAGTTACAAGGGAGAGGGGGAATAATCAAAACTGGTTTTTTTCCTTTAGTACAGTTTCTTTCAATGGTCTCTTCCAGACTAGCGGATTAAATCTGCAGTCTAAGAAAAATCTCAGCTTACCTGCTGTGATGCCACGTCCCAGTGTCCAGATTACAACAACCCCCTGTAGCTTCTGCCCCATTAGCTGCGAGAGCTGAGACTGATGCATGTGGTCACACATGGGGTGAGGTCCGTGTCACGTGGGATGGGGCAGCCATTGGGAGCTGAGCTGCAGTCTCACCTCCTATTGGCTGCTCTAGCCTTCCTGTCTGCACTGGTGGTAAGCTTTGGATTTACTTAATGCTCCAGAGCGAGTGTTCTCCAACCAGCATTAAGTAAATTCGCAGTAGTGGGGGGTATTGCGTCACCACTACAATCCGAGGATCATGGTGTGTGACGCACCCACAGTTTAACATTTTAACAAATATATGCATTCTAATGTGCATTAATTATAAGTCTGGATGCAGCCAAACATACTGCAGACCCCCATTGATGTCTGTGCTTCACAAAGTTGTATATTACGTTTATTTGGTAATATACAACTTTGATGTATCAGCTCTAGCAGTAAGAACTAGATAGGAGTGACCTATCTTTTGTCCTGACTTCTTTGAAAGGTCATAGAAGTGGGTAGGAAATCTTCCTTCTGGCTTATGTGCCAGAGAACAAATAACTTTAAGGAGGTCTCAAAATTGATGAAACCACCTCTTTAGAACTTTGGTTGAAAGTTGCTCAGTTATACGTAAGTAGAAAGCAAAATGTGTCCACGTAAGCTGAAGTGTTTGCTTTAACAAATATAGTCCTACTCTGAAGTTCTTTCCTATCGTTTTGTTCCAAATTTTCTGAAGTGTCTTCTGTTCACAGATAAGAAAGCTGACTGCACCATTACAATGGCTGATTCTGATTTGCTGGCTGTGATGACTGGTCAAATGAATCCACAGACCGTAAGTAAAGCAGTCTTCTATTCCCATTGTTTTACAATCTTATTTTATAACTGAGGACTAATGGAAACAACCTGTTTTCCTGTGCACCAAATGAAAGTTTTCATCTGTTCATCTCTGGTATTGCTAAAGATGACAAGCATAAACTTTTTCCTCAAGTACTTACAGAGCACTTGGCAGTGTAGAGTGGCAATCACTTTAAGTCAGATGGAAACATTCCTTTCTGGAAAAGCCCTTCTGCTTCGATTCATTCACAGCATTGTTCACAATTTGCCACTGGTAACAACTGTAGTTTAATTCATTGGGATTTTTAGATAGGCAATGGTTTCTATGATGCCCAATAACTTAGTTTTATGTTATTCAGGTAGGCTAAATACCATAATAGCTCTTCCAGAGCCTGCTTCCCCATGCTATGATATTCCAAACACTTTGAAAAACAAACTACACAGAGTATAAATGTAGATGGAGATGGTAATGAAGTGGAAGAAGTCCAGAAGTGTACACAAACATGCCACTTGTTTTTGGTAGACAAGTTTACCATGAGATAGCGCCTCACCAGCTTGAATGGGATCAGTGCTGAACCTAGCTCTGCAAGAGCCAAAGGTTGTTAGAGGTTACTGAAACAAAGTTCTAGCAAGAAATGCCCTAGAAATGGGTGTTATATTCAGAGTTTGCCAAGTCTGTGTAAGGTGCTGCACACTTCCCTCTACAACCCATATTGCTAGGTACAGTTGGACCCCCATATCTGCAGGAGATAAGTTCTAGGCCTTACCATGGATATCTCAAACAGTGTTTTTGCACTCAGTTTCCCATAATTCTTCAGAAATCCCATGAAATTTCACAGGAACCATGGGAAGTCACACCATATTTCTCACTGCCTCAGGCCGCCAGGAAGCCTCAAATAGGCCTGATGGCAATGGGGTGGAGTGAGGGAGGCTGGCCTGGTCAGCATGGATAATTGAAACTCTGGCTAACAGATCAGCGTATACGGAGGTCCGACTGTATCTGCTTTGATGTAACTCAACTTTTATTTTTAATTCCAGGCTTTCTTCCAAGGAAAACTGAAGATTGCTGGAAATATGGGTATGGCTATGAAGCTACAGAGCCTCCAGCTTCAGCCAGGGAAAGCTAAACTTTGAATTGCTCCAACTATGAGATACAATCAAGACTTGAAAAACACATTTCTTAACTAGTCTGGAACTAGACAATGGAAGTAGTATGATACAAGTTTTCTGAAAAAGTATGATCAGTTCTAGCTTTACTGAAGCCTCACTTTAATGGAATCTCACCATTGCCTTCCACCTATTGGTCTTGATTATTTCAAAGTCAATTTATAATGGTTAAGACTGGTGTGTTGAGTAATAAGCCCTGATTTTAGTTGAACCAACCTTTCTTTTTAAAAAATATCCAGGGATTCAGTTTACCATCCTTCTTGTAAAACTTTTAAAATTTGGAGGGGCAAGTAAGAATAAGAACATTAAATTATTTGGCTAAAAAGCTTTCATAATTTCATTTCTCCTCGTTAGAATAGCTTTCACAGTAGCCCAAAATGATGCTTTTACTTTTAGGGGAACCATTATGGGTTAGAGGTACTTTCCTTTTTTGGGTGTGTGTGTGCTGCTTGTAAGCACAGATACATGTGCAGGTCTAGCCTGTATAAGCCACTTCTGGACATCAGCTCCTTCCTTATGAAAGCAATTTGGTCAGTTAGGAAGCACTGGACAACAGGTGGGGGCCGAGTGTTATTGAGGGAAAAGAGCTAGTTAATCTTTGAATTGGCATCTGAGGACCTTTTATCATATTAGACATAGGTTTTCAGTCGTCAGAGTGAATAGAATAGCATTAATCATAATTACTAATATTAATAATATAAATTTTCTTCTGTCTGTATGTTTATGAGGGTAAACAGTTCATTGGTTAATCATGCTATGCAGAAGTTTGAAAACCAATGATACTTTAATAAATTGACAACTAATTTTTTACATCTGTTTTGGTCTGGGTTTTTGATACTTTAAAAATTATAAATGGAGCTTGCAGGATTTAGCATTATTAAGTGGCGGTGATATGTATATGGTATTCTATATTAGCATGAAATTAACTGGCGTAGAGTCTCCTCAAAATAGGAACTGCAGTATGAGCCAAATGTATTTTTCCTTCTGTTCTGCTCTAACCAGCAGCCAAAAGGCAGAAGTCAGATGCATCTTTTAAATGTAAGTCCACACTGAAATGCCTTCGGAATCCCAAAGCTTTTCTGAACTTTATACCTTAATAAGTCTGCTGCCAAAAACATTTCTTGACAGGTGTGATACACATATGTAAGATATCTCCTCCTTTTAATGCCTTGTGTTGCATAAATAAGACTCTTGGAAAAAAACTAACTACTCAGTAATAGACCATATATTATGGCAAATTAGAAACAGATGTCCATGAAAATCTTCTTAAATGGAGTAAGACTTCTGTTTTAATAGAAAAATACCTTTATTTGTGGATTATGTGAATGCCATAGACTCGTATCCAGATTTTTATGTTGCATGTCAGAAGAACACACACATGAAGAAATGGCTGCCTAAAAGATACAAGGATGACAGGAAATGATCAGGTCTTCATTTTTTATATACTTTGAATGTTCAGAATGCATATACAAAATATTTTATCTCTTCCATTCCAAGAAACAGTGTGATGGCAAAGGTAGCATTACCTTGTAAGAGGCCTCCTCGGAACCACATTTATAGGTGCAGCTACTCAAAGACATTTGCCAGGTTCCTCAGTGAAGAGAGGAGCAGAGCTGACATTCCATGTCTCCATTTGTCCCTTTCCAGCTGAAAGAAGGGATCCCGGAGAGGTGGCACAGGCCAGGGATACTGAGACCATGTGGCCACCCCAGAAGCACCACTGCGTCAGTTTCAAATCAGTGTGGGAATTCGCACCTTACTAATAAAGCCAACATTCTTTCCTCTGTGTGTTTGGGACCACTGTTTATCTGGCCTGTGATGGCGCAGCATTATATTGATTGGTTTTGTGGCCATAAAGGGTGATATGGGGTTGCAAAAGAATGGTCCAGCTGGGCAGTACTACCCTGCAACCGGATGGCCTCCCAGAAGGTTGAGACAGAGGAAATGCTATCTTTTCAAAAATAGTTGATGTTTCCCTTCATCTGGAGGGAACCTAACAGTCTGTGCTGCGTTCCTGTCTCATGGAAAGGTAAGTTGGGTAATGAAGCAAGAATATGTTGCTGATGTCCTTGCTTGGAGTTTCTTCCAATCTCTGCTCAGTGGGTGGCAGAGCAACACAAATTATACACTTCTCTGATCATGCAGTCCTGCAAAGTTGCTTCTCGAAAGCAGTGTTCTTAGACCAGGAAAATCCCATGCCTTTAGTGGGCCCTTTTCTACCATAAGTGAGCTTGGTGGGCCCCATAGCATCTAGCTGACCTGCCTGGAGACACCCCAAAATGGCTTTTAAGACTGTGTATAAATAGCCTTAGTTCTTGGGTAGGAAAATACCAGTATACAGAACTTTGCCATATGATACTTGCCAGATGATGGTATCTTAGGAAGGTGCTCTTTTTGCAGAAGGTTGCAATAGGTAGGTATATTCATTAAGGGCAACAAGGACTTCTACATCTGGAAGACAACTGAATCAAAACCCATGTTGTTTGGAAGTAATTTTGTATAACACAGGTGTGGCACTTGTAATGATCTGGCTAAGCCCAGACTGTGTTCAGTGAAATCTCAGAAACTTGTGTAAGGGGTCACACCTTAGAAATACAGATATGTCTCCTTTGGTTCAAAATGGTTTTGTTGGACAGTGCTGCTGTTCTGGAAAACAATCTAGGAAACAATTCTTTGTTCCCTCAACTGCAAATTTTTAATTACGCTTGACCCTTATATAACATAATTTCACTTTCACATAGTTAGCACGAATATGACTTCCCTTGTATAATGCTTTTTTTGGACATGGCTTTGCTTTTTACGTAGTTGACTTCCATTAATATGGCTTGACCTTTGACTTAAATGTAGACTGGGTCTCCCTGCTGCAGTACCATTGACTTAAATTACTTTTCTTAACTCCTGGTTTTCTGTTGGTGGCTGTTATGTACATAGCATGGTTTTCTGCTACATAGCAGTTTATGAGAATTAATTCCCAGTGCTATAAAGCAGATAGCAGTACTGGAAACGACTTTTGCAAGGTGATGTTGCTTAATGCAGCTTCAAAGTGTATATGGGAGGTTGACTTTATTGGCCGTGTCTGTGGAAAACCACACTATGCAAAATTGTGTTTTACAAGGGGTACTTAATGTAATTTTAAAAGGATTATGACCGAGGCATCAGCTATAGCAAATGCATCATAATCCTAATCTCCAGAAAAAGTCTACTTTCTTTAATTTCTTTTTTAGATGAACCATTGTTTCTCTAGTGCATTTTTTACAACCTGGGTATGTGTCTTCCCTCTACAAAATAATCAAACAATAAATATATACTCAAGATTTAGAATTCAGTGACGTTTAAATTCTGAGGAAGTAAAAGGCCATTTTACCTGTTTTCACACTAATGCTCTTTAAATGTTTTGTACTCATGGTTCCCTGTGGTTCTGCCACTTAATTTTTTTTGCAGGCTTTGTTTAAAGGGCTTTGAGTTTTGCACTTTGTGTGTTTGTGACATTTATAAGGAGATTCACTTTAACCAAAGGTGTGTTTCTGAGATCCTGACCTTTTCTCACTTTCATGTGTAATGGATGGTGGTTGGGTAGCTTTTGAGCAGATTTGTGTAGCTGTGTTTGGTTAGTATGTTTTGAGTATTTTTGGTTGAACTGAAAGTTTGAAATGTTGAGGGGTCTGACTACTGAACTTAATGTACTGATATGGACTGCATAACCTTGCAAGTATGGGAAAACTAAAAGTGTTCTTTTGCTAAAGACATTACCTTGCCACCATCTCCTCCCAAGTTCCCTGTTTTGAGTTTTCTGCCCCTCAGTGAGCACTTCTTAAAAATTATGTAAACCATAAAGTCCTTGGAGAAAGTCCCTTTCAGGTTAGATTGACAAAAGTAGCAACCTGTGATGGTGCACATGTCATTCAAAGTAAGAGAGGAGACTTTCAAAAGAGTGTGCTTTTTAAAGCCCAGAATAGGATTGTTGGATGCTTCCAAGAGGGAGAAACAGCAGCAGGCTTGGAGGATTTTGTGAGGCAAAATAGCCATCCCTTGTCATCTAGGATGTCCATAGAGAGCAATTTTGTCAAAATCATCATATAACCATATGCACCTGTCTTTAAGCATAAGATAGACTGATAGCAATTAGGGATGTGCATGGATAGGGTTTTTTTGCATTCAGTTTGTATCAAATCGAAGTTAAGAAAATTCATATTTGTTCAAATAGATCCCCTTCAAATGTGGTACTTTGATACTAATGTATTTATACAAATTTGTACAAATATCTAATACATCCAATAACATCCACTCTCAAAGTGTCAAATCCGCCCTGAATCCACTTTGAATTGCATGCTAAATCTTAAGTTTGGATCAAATTTCAGCAGTGTTGGATGCCAAGTGTTGCTGCATCTAAAGTATTTGAGGATTGTTATATAATATAGGGTGGATTCATTGTGCCTTGGTGGGTTGAACTAAATAATATCCTGTTTTGATGAAGGCCCTCTGTTCTTACACTACAATATCACAATGTTATTGAAATTGAAGTTCTGCATTCTTAGGCTATTGCTACATATGTGGTCATGAAATTCAGGCCATCGAAGCAGAAGGTGGGGAGCGCAAAGTAAGTTATTTTGCATCATGCAGCCAATTTGTTAACACAAACATGTAATTCTCTCATTGGCCTTTGGGAATAGCTCATAGTCCAGAGATGGAGCCATTCCAATGATCATAAGCCAAACTGCAAGTGGGAGGGCAGAGAGGAAAGCACGAGGACTTTAGATGGAGCAAATGTTTCAGAGGATTTGGAAATGAGCTTGGAGACCTCTGGATGCCCAGGAGCCACTTATGGGGAGATCTGTCACAGATACTGCACAGATCGTTGCAGAGACAATGGGAATATTGTTATAATGCGTTAAATTGTTTCCAGACAAATTTCCTTCCTATTCCACTTACCCTGGCCTGGAAATTCTCCTGCCGTTGCTCTCAAACAAAGTTACGTCATCTGAGAAATTCCTAGAAAAAGGAAGGTATGGCTATGACACATGCCATTTATTATTTCATGGCATTTCAAAGAAAATGAGGAGAAACAGGCATCGTTGAGGGAGCCCCAGATGTCTGAAGTCCTACTTGCTAAATATTCAGCTGGGAATGCCACAGGGAAAGGGTGACGGAGCAGAATGTTGACCTGAATGTCCTGTTCCTGAAACTCTAAAGGAACAGAGGAAGAAGCCTTGTGTCATCTTTAGGATAAAACCTTCCAGTTCAACAGTCCAAGGGGCCCATAGAGAGGGTAGAAGACTGAGAAGCAACAAAACTTGGAAACCAATATTTGAGGCAAATGTAAACAGTTCAAGCAGAAGAGCTTACATAAATCTGATGCTCTGTCATTTCCTTGTTTTTCTTAAAAGCTGAGCTGATAAAATTAACTGTGGGCTAATATCTGCTCCAGTCACTGGAAAGTCACACCGCAGCTTTGAATTTCAGCTGTCTTCTCTTCCCCCCCCCTCACACACCACCCCATCCCTTGCACTGTAGTCACTTACATTTTCCCATATGGTGACTTTGGAAAATTCCTCTCTGCATAGGGAAGGACAGGAAATTCTCTCTGGGAGAGAGAAAGAGTTGCCTATTTCTCCCTCCCTCTTCATTTCTAGTTCTGCTGATCACATCTGGAAAGGATCTGACTGGGGAAAGGGGGAACACTGGTGCTTGGAGTGTGTAATTGACATGGCATGAGCAAAAACAGCCTTTGTGGGGGGGACAGAGAATCATTTTTCTCCAAACTCTTTCATCAGGATCCGCTAGTAGAGGTGAGTTTGTTTCTACACTTTTTAATTGCATGATAGCAATTAACATTTGCTTTGATTCTTGCTGCAGGGTTTCCGAATCTCTGTGTGTGCATGTAAGCATACATGACCTGCAGTGCCAAACAGAAGTACAGAGGATGCCGGAATATTTCACAAGTAAAGAAGTGCCTCGCATTTCTTACTATACACAGTACTTTGTGATTTTCTTCATTTCTTAAAATGGGAATGTATATGTAACAATTCCTGAACTTTCCATATCTCCAGCACTAAATATATAGAATGTGAGTGGCAGAGAATGTTGCTTGGACTCTGAAACAAAGCCAGGATGTTATATAGTCACTTAAATGGAAGAAACCTTATATGTTTATCCATTTGTTCTTGGTCGACAGACACAAGGTATGAGCCAAACCTAAGTGTAGTTTTTGCACAGAACACACTTGAGATGAAGCCAAAGTGAGACAACAGTCTTGGAAGAATGTATTTATAAGAAGAGGATTTTTTCAAAACTCTTTAAGATTGAAAAAAAATCTTCCTACCTTCTTGGCAGAAGCAGGTAGAAGTCTTGTTTCCCCAAGTGTCTCTCCAGGGTAGCAGAGTGGTTATTACTTCAAAAAGTCAAATGACCATGGGAAAGACGGATTTCTCTAGAAAGCAAAACTTCTGCTTTCAGAGTACAGGAGACCAAGCAAAACACCAGGTTGTTGGTGATGTGCCCTTAACCATCTCATGATCTCTTACTATTTTCTTTAACAGTGAAAGAGTGTGTCTATGGTCAGAGAGGGTGATGTTGTTTGAGTAAATGCAGTTTCCTCTGAACATCATCTGATTTGTTGAGAAATATGATTCAACCTTTGAAATAAAAAAAAATTATAAGACTCACTAGCAGGAAGGCATCTAAGAACTGATCAGAAATACCTGATTGTGGAGAGCAAGCAGTTTTGAAGAGGTTGCTAAATTTGACCTAGACTGTTTAAATTACTTGCTCTCCTGTAAAGCTTTGAAGGTTACTCTGTTTCAGAAATGTTATTGTTCAAGTATGGATCTAAAAACAAAAATAACTCTTACAGCCTGTATATGTTTGTTAATTAGTTTGCATAGGATTTCCTTAAGCATGCTCATGTTTTCACCTTAATACACTCCCATTAAAACTGCCTTTCAGTGTAAAATATACATAATATTTTTCCTTTGACAAACTGCCCCCACAGAACATATGTGATATGTCTCTCATAATTACTAAAAATGAAGATTACATTACTTTTTCTCCATACTCCTTCAGTATACTATCTGTTTTTAGTGCCCCAGAAATTTGCAACTGAAAATGAGAAGAACAAACTGTTAGGAAGAAGTAGGGAAAGTTTTCCTTTTTCAGTTTAAAATACTTATATCTTTGTAAAAGGTTGAGTTTAGAGGAGTCAAGGGATTAAAGAGGTATCTCTCATGCTTCACAAGTGAAGGAATGATTTGAAGGAAGCAAGCAAACATCTTATAGGTCCTTCCACAGACGTATGGAAAAATGGCCTCTTGAACAGTTTGAAACAGCCCTATACTTAGAGGTGTGCATGAATGCAATTTTTGGATTAAATTCAATTTGAATTGAATATTCAAATGTTTAAATTTGAACGAATCGAGAAAAAGGAATTATTCAAATTCAAACTGATTCAAATACATTTGTATCTATTCATATGACTATTTGATTCATATATGAAGATACAAATGTCGATGACATTTGTATGTGTCCGTATGCATCTGTACGCACCCATATGCATCTGTTTTTATCCTGTATACATCCCATTTCCATCCTGTACTTATCCATAGAAATGTGTACCGATATGAATAAGATGCGTATGGATACACATGTAATGGGTACGTATATTACCCATATGAATGTCTGAATAATCCGTGCGAATGATTCAAAACATTCAAATTCGTTCTAATGTTAAAAAATGAATGTATAGACATTCAATTCAAATTTGAATGTCCAAATTTGAACAAAGTCGATCAAATTTTGAATGTTTCAAATATTCTTGCACATCCCTATCGACAGCGGCTCCTCTTTGATTGAGTTCAGGCATAACAAAAGAGACAGCTCAGAGGTGCCTCAGAGAGACAGTGTGTGGCACTTGTGTTTTCCAACCCTTCACTAATCCATTCCCTCTAGCATCAAATGTTTGAGAGGTGGAAGGAGGCAGACTGGGGAGTGAACAGTCCCATCTTCTAAGCTGCTTCTGAGCCACCTCAGATATGGTTTTGTTGCTATGTATGATCACAACTTTTATCTGGGTGAATGGACTCCCAGCTGATGTTATGGGAGGCCATTTGAAGCCATTTTGCGCCACTTTGGTTTCTGGGGGCAGTTCCACATTTACACAACAACAAAAGAATAAGGCCAGAAGAACAGATGATCCTTGGACAGCTTTAGATGTTTGAGACAGAGGGCGCAAGTTCTGGAATATGAGAAACAGATGATTGGGAGGGGGCCATAGAAGGAATAAGAATGAGTTAGTGTTGATTCTGGGAAATAATAGGAAGCCATTTAACAAGTGTACAGAATTATGATTGGAGTATTGAAAGAGTAAAGGATTTGGGGCATGAACAGATGAATCCTAGGGTGGGATGAAGGAAGATCAGGAGAATATTTACAGTGATCTATATATGTGATCAGAATATTTATCAGAGAGCTATGGGGGCAAGTTTTTACAAAGAAAATTAACACAGGGGTCACCAAATTTGGGGTCAGCAGTCACAAATTGAATTTTGAAGGCATGCCATTAGCAGTTCCCTTTTTGATTGGTTTTTTTCATCGAACAGTAAGTGAAAGTCTCAGATTTGTGGGCAAAATGGGGAGACCTCAAGGTGTAACTGCATCCTCAGGTACCATTTGAAATAATTTAATTCTGGCCTGAATACAGAAAAAGGAGAAAAGATCCACAAATAAAGTCAAGATTTTATATCAGTTCAATTGCATATATAATTACCCTGTCAGTGGATAAGGAAAGTCTATCAAGAGAGAAAGCTTAGGAGGAAAGATGAGGCCTAAGTCTGCTTTGGATACATCTAAGAGAGTACCATATCATAATGTAAGGCCATATGATGCAGTTTCCAGAATTTTTATGAGATTAGGCATTATCCAGATGTGATGAAATGGATGACACCAGGTTGCCTTGGAGATCTGGTGACTGCACGTCACTGTACCAGATACTCATGCCAGCATATGATCACACAAAAGGGGTGACTATTTTGCAGTGTGGCATTTACCATTGAGTTTGCCCATTTAAGAAGAATACTGACTCAAATGGCAGAATTCTGGCCCGGATACAATATAGGGCCCAATTTCTAGGTTATCCTATTTCCTAACTGCATTACTGCCTGGGAATTTTCTCTCTGAAGACAACGTTCTGCAAACAGAGAGGAAAGCCACACTGAAGCTTCAGCCATTGAGGGTTTAATCTGCAATCAGACATGCTTACAGTTGTGTGCTTCTGGGTGAATTTGAGACTGTAATGGCACTGGCGGACATTTCCCCCCTGCCTTTGCCTTTGCCTTTCTCTTTCTTTCAGCTTGGTCAAGCAGGAAATTACATAAGCAAAGACAGTGGCCAATCAGTGGTGAGCGCCCATAGTCAGGGTAGGTATTGCCTGACTTGGAGGCAAACAAAGATTGCAGAGTGTGGTAAAATAAGTTCTAAGTTGCATATTTGGATAATTGTTTGGAAGGCGTGTTTTTGTATATTTGGGGATTTTTTTTTTTAAAAAAAAGGTGACTAAGAAAACACTGTCTTGTTGCACTTTTGGCTCTTCTGCCACCATGTCAGCAGTCACTAGCTACTGCACAGCAGTAGTAAAGGAAATAACTAGTTTTATTTTTGTATTTTCAAATCTTCATGGATAACTCAATGATCTGGCTCTTAAGTCATTCCTCTACTGTTAAAGTTTTGATTTTCTAATTTTCTTGATTTTGGGGACCTTTTCAGAAATTTCATTCTAACCCATGTAACAGAACTGCTGCTGATCTCTGACTTAATGTTTCTTGGTTTTAGGAGAGATGTACCTAAAATTCCGATCCCTCTTTCCTGTGCTATGGCTTTTGGTAATTGGCTCAAACAGGCTTCAAGCCCGGAGGAATGAAGACAGCAATGAATTCCCAGAAAATTCATCTGAACTTCCTGACCCAGAACGTAATTCTTTGGCTCCAAATTGTCCTAAAAAATGCACTTGCAACCCAGAAGGAATTGTGGATTGTGGAGGGTATTCACTGAAAGAATTTCCTGTAGACGTTCCAGAATTTACAAGCCATCTTTCCTTACAGGTAAAGGAAAGCTGAAGAACCAGCTGCAAACTGTTTGAGGAACTACCAATAGTGCCTATAGTGATTTTTTGTAGTACAGTTGGAAAGGCACTCTTACTTACTAAACTTTTCATAAGAAAAAACAAGCTATTGCCAGACATG
>MTQE01001134.1:50510928-50566408 GCA_014337955.1 Aspidoscelis marmoratus | reverse complement strand
TTATATAATACTAAAATTTCATGATTTATTTACTTCCTAAATCTTTATCCTATATCTTAAAAACAAAAGCTGCATACTAGGGATGTGGATGAATATTCGTAACATTTAAAATTTGTACAAATGTGTACATTCAAATTTGAATAGAATGTTGGCACTTTCAAAGATACATTCACATGAAGCTTCATTATTGATGAATATGGGATGTGTATTGCATTCATATCTAACATTTGTATCATATTGCTATGAAACATTAGTATCAAATTCAAGTCTTACCACATGCAAAGAGATTTATTCAAACAAATACTAATTTTCTCGCATTCAATTCAATACAAATTGAATACAATTTTTTTTTTGTGCACACCTCTACTGCATATGTATAATTTTCAGGCATTCACCTATTCAGGTGCAAACCACATTCAGATCTTAATAGGCTATAGATATAGAATAGGAGCAACAGCTAAATGGCTGCATAGGTGTTGCTTGTGTTTATGGAATATTTGGATCACTACTCCTTTCTTTTTACTATTTCATTAATATCTTTGTGCTGGGCATGGCTCTCAGTGGTTCAAAACAAAAGCAACACTAAAAAATAATGAGTAGACTGTACCAAAGTTCATCGGTATGCCTAAAAAACACTTTGGCTCCTGGCCAGTGATAGAATTGATTAATTATCATGGTTATAAATTAGCTGTATTAAATATTAAAGAAGAGCACATGCAGGAGTGGTTAGGTTGTTGGGTAAGTGCCTAGGAGCTCCTGAATGTGGACTCCTTTGAATCCCCATTGGCTCCCAAGTAGTTATCCCTCAGCCCAATCTATTTTCACAGTTCAGAAGGAAGAGAATATTGTTCTTTGGAATACAGGAAGGATATAAATGGTATGCATTAATGCATGAAAGTATACATGCAGCTGCCATTGCTACAGCAGTTTATAGAGGAAGAACTGCATTTCTTCCCTGCCCATTACCTGAAGGTCTCTGAGCAGGTTACAGCAATAAAAACCAAAATATAAAAAGAACATGTTAAAAACAAGGCTCCTGGCTTGGCTGTACCAGGTGGCAGCTTAGGAAAATGCTCCTTTGTTCCAACTGAGAATTTTAGCTCACACGTCATCACTTCCCTTTCCCCAGAACAACCAGATAGAAGAAATCTTTCCAGAAGAGCTTGCGCGACTTTACAGGCTGGAAACACTCAATTTGCAGAATAACAGACTCACTTCCAAAGGTAAGCTGAGAGAAATTGCATATCCAGCAGATGTGGCTGATATTAAGTTTATATCATATGTATTCTGGCATAATGACCCTCCATGTGCACTATTGTAACTGAGGTTGTATCTAGATGTTGATTACTTATTCTGCTATATTTGGATATTCTGGAATAAAGTCTTCTGTAAAGTCAGCTAAGTAAACCTATCGGTAATGTGCAGACGGAGTGAAGTAGACAGGTGCAATAGACAACACAGCTTGGGGGTCGTTAATGGAATGGAAATGTTACTACACGCAAATATTTGTAAGGTACTCAAATATTTCCTGACAAACATCAACCTCTTTGCTAGACACTTAGGTGATACTACTCTTTATTGCTTGAATTAATTATGCACTGTATGTCTATAGTAGCTGAAAAAGTTGATATTTAATGCTGGGGAAGGTTAGTGAAGTTTCTCACAAAGAACAAGGCCAGGAATGTTCATTCTTGGCCATCAGAGCCCTCACAACAGGCTCCCAAGTTGTTTGAGCAAGCTTTGGGGTGATGCCGGCCTTTCCAGAACAGGCTGTCCAAGTCCACCTGACCTTGTTTCAGGCTAGCAGGAGTCCAGCACAGGCGGAAACAGCCTTTGTCTAAATACCTCCCAACTTTCCCTGAATTGTCAAGATGTTAAAACATTGCCTGTTTTTCATTTCTTGCCTCCTCATGATCTCTGGTGTCAGATGAGAGATATTTCACCCAGGAGAGAAAGGCAGCAATTGTGGAAGCTGGGATGAAGAGCGGCAGGTGACAGATTTGCTCACAGAGCTGTACCTTCTGCTGTTTTTTTTTTCTTTCCCTCCTGAGCTGCGGAGACAAGCAATGCTTTTCTTGCCCTGCTTGTTGGAGGGTATGAATATGACTCAGTTTAGGAAAGAGTAAATAAGCTCTAGATAACATCTTCAATCCCTAGACATCACATTTAAATGAGATTTTTTCCTTTCTGAAGCGGGTTTTTTATGCTTTCGTTTGAAATGGGACAGGGAAGGAAGTTTTCCTTCGTGGGGTTTTTTTGTCTTCCTCATAATCAATTTCTTCTTTGGTGGTGGCCAAGGAATAATCAGATTTGGGCCTGAGGCTAAACAGCCTATGTTAAATGTCTAGGTTGGGTGAGTGGTCTTCCTAGAATATGGGCTCCAAGGCAGTTCCAAGTGGTGTGTAATGTCGCGAGCCTGCTCTAAATATGGCATCCAGGAATATGGTTCCTAGCACAGCTGAGTGATGGGTTTGGACAGCGTGAATCCTAACCAAGATAATGCTTTGGCCTGAGCCCCTGCCAAACCAATCTTCATACACTTCTGATTTTCTTTCCTTCCATAGCCTGAGCCTCTGTTGCTATTGAGATGAAGGACAAAGTAAGAAGCTGGGTCAGACTTCGGCCACCATAGTGTTGTGCAGTTTAGTTACTTACTGTAAACTTAGTATAATTTCCAGTGAACAATCATATTTTTACAGTTAAGTCACTGGTTCTTAAAACTGTCTGTGGTTGCCCTGATGTTTTGGAACAAAAACTCCCAGTGTTCTGTGTGAGCCGCACAGTTTAAGAACAACTGATTTAAGTAGAAATAACTGTACTCTCTTGTGCTCAGCGCAACATTAACCTCAGGATCATTCTGCATTATATCACCTTCTTAATCATGCTGTCTGAGCAATAACAATTTTTTTGTAATTAAATCCTTAATACACATTGGCAGCATTTAATAGAGGCCTCAAGTAGTTGTTTGAAACTCATCCCACTGAAGTAAACTGGACCTTATAAATGCTGTGTTATATAAATCAAGCACCAGAAACACACAATATAGATAATAGTCCTTCAGTTTCTCAAATGGCTTACATGCTGTGGGATATTGATATATCCAAATTTCTCCTGTTTGAAGGACTTCCAGAAGAAGTGTTTGATCAGTTGGAGAACCTGAATTATCTTTATCTCGCAAATAACCAGGTAAGGAAATGCAACACATTTAATAAAATGTATTTTGAAATGTGCTGTTAAAAAAAGTGTTCAGAAATGTAAACACTTTTTTTGTGTAGTTTTCTTTAAAAAGGGAAGATAGAAATAAATTGACTGATTTGATCAATCAGTGATCAGAAGCAAATTCTGAAATTACTGTTCAGCTGCATCTACACTGGCAGGAAGTCCTGAGGCCAAATAGACAAGGTTCTGAGCAGCGGTGGGCAGCCACTTCGCCCTTTCTGCATGTGGAAAGCTGCCTGCAGAAGCTAAATTCCCAGGCCATGACACTGATACTATAGTATTTGGGTTGCCTCCCATGTTGACTCTGCTACAGGACAATCTCAAGGGGAAACCCTGCTCTGCATTTATGTTCCCCTTTTGATGACTGGGTTGGGAAGTGGCCACATCTGAAGTAGAATTTATGGGCTACCCTGCCCCCCACCCCGAGCAACCCAATGTCAGTTATTTTGCCACGTTCGGCTGTAACCTGATATGCAAATGACATGACACATAACAGTCCCATGTGCAGCCACTTAATATATTTTTTAAATATATTAAAAGACATAGTTAAAGGAAAATATTTGAAACAAAGTTAGGTAAGAAATCAGAGCACAGCTGGATCCAGTTGCTGTGGTGATCTATATTGTTATGGACAATTCCTGTGTGAATTTCCTTTTCCAAGTCTTATAATTGTGTGGTTTGACTGGCTTAGTGGCTGCCTCACAGTGTTGGGAATGATGTACATTACAAGTTTCTGGAAGATAGATGGAAAATTAAATTACATAGGTTTCTTGTCTTATAAGAAATAGAAATACTCTTCAAGTGCCCAGATAGTCCGTGTTATCAGTTAAAAGACAAAATAAATAGTGTTAGGGTGAGTTCCCATGGTACTTATTTGCCTCTCTATTGCCCCTCTACTGAAGTGGATTTAAGAAAAGCGCGTTCAATTCGGAATTAAGTGTCCCCATGGGGCTCAGCAAAACGCGCATTTAAAATGCACTGACCATCCCCAAGGAAGCGTCTTTTGCTTACCCGCATCTTTTTCTCCCCGCCCCTCGCTGTTCATTGGGTGCTTGTGCGATCATGCACACATTCAGAAGTCCAAAAGAAAAATGTACAAGTTCTCTCTTCGCCTCCCCTGCTTCTGAAGCCAGGGGGCTGCAGCCAGCTCATATACTTTCACTTGCAGGGGAAGCAATTCATTACAACGTATCTTTCTCTTTATGATTGGAATGCCTGCCTACTGTTTTCATATCGTGAATGCTGGCTGTGGATGAGAGGCAAAAAAAAAAAAAAAAAGAGAGAGAGAGAGAGAGAGAGAGCTTGCCGCCTCGGAGAGAAGCCTCGCCCCTTTTGCCCCTTTTGCCACGGAGCGTCTCCATGCAAAATGTTGCTCTGAATACCCGCGTCTTCCAGGAAAGTGCGCTTGCAGTCTTCTTTAAAGGGCAGTTTTTTTGCAGTGCATTTTCCTAATTAGCAGCGCTGGAAGCCCGGATAAAAGCCGTGCTTGGGGGTGCTCCGAGGCAAAAGAAGATTTTCAGCAGGCTTTAAATTGCATGGGGATGCACCCGTAGAGAATTTAAATAACTTACATTGCATGACAACCTATAGCAGTAAAAATTCCTAAACAAACCTTAAAGATTTAAAAGTCCTTTTCTCTTTTGCACCTGGTTACCCATTGACCAGATTGGATGTGTATCATGGGAGATGCCCTTTAAAGGCCATTTGCAGGGGTTTGAGAGCAGGTGAAAGTTTTGTCTTTCTCTTCTGCTTGAGGGTACTTCCTGATCAGTGTGTGAGACAGGATGCTGGATTAGATGGGCTGTGGCCTGATCCAGCAGTGCTCCTCTTGTGTTCTTAAGATGTAATTAGCAAGTTTTGCCTGTCTTGTGTATGCTAAGTTCATAATAAATCTATGCAATGCATACTAAACTCTTTTTCTTAATTCTATTCTTATCTGAAAAAGCAAACATATAGAACAAAAATACCCAGTAGAATCTGTAATTTTCTTTTGCATGGACCGAAGCAAAGATGCTGAAATATTTAACCTTTGGTTCAGGGTAGTGTGCCACAATCACTTGGGGAGGCTTGCATGTGGCCATTGCACGAGCTACCTGCCACATCTGCCACCTAGGACCACCAGCAATATTAAAAATGGTGTGAACTAAGAACCATCTAGGACTTGAAAGTGGGCAAGGCGAGTTTGGTATAATGCATTAACATTTTGTAAATGGTACCTATTGAGATATCACTGCATCTCAAAAAGAAGAGGGGGAGGGGGGGAGAGACATGCACCATTTTCCTCCACCCTTAAAATGGCCTTCTTCAGTGAGACCAAAATGGAGTCCCAGGGCTTTTTCTTAGGAAAGAGATTATAGTATACCGAACTTGAGAATGTGGGTGCTAGCTTTGATTTTTCAGTTTTTTCTATGAACCACCAGCAAGATCTGACTGGAACCCATGGTTTATTATGATTTAATAAGGGATCCTTTTTTTTAAGACTTGGTCATAAGTTGTACAACCATGCAGTTCTCAGAAATATCCATTTTCTGTATCACTCATCTTATCATTGTTAATGAACACTAATGATTTGATTGATTATTATCTGGGAATTTCAGTGATTTCCCTGACTTTTAAAAAGAAACTCGCCCTATTGTGACTTAATATATACATTAATATCAAAGTACATCTCTAGTAACAGCATGTCCTTTCCTCCTGTTTACAGCAATTTTCTGTGTAACAGTTTTGGCAGTGAGGTCTCCATAAGAGAAGAACCCAAGCCAGGCTGTGACTAATATTCCAGAACTTTTCTGTCCAATTTTCCTCTTCTTTTTGATAAAATGGCCATTGACCGTTCTTGTTGCTGCAAAAGAACTAAAAAGCATCCAAACAGTGAAAGCAAAATTCAAGAACTGTTACTACAAATTATCATAAGGAACTAAAGAAAGCTTGAATGCACTACATTTTTGACCTGGTACAGATATGTATTGAAGTACAGTGTAGACTGGCAAATGCTATAGACAAGGCATTTTCAGTAGAAGGGCAAAGATAAGCTGGTGAAGACACCATCAGGTGAAATCAGTGTGGATCAGACATGCTTGACTAGAACATCACAGATAAGTTTTGGTACTAATGATAAGCAAAATAAAATAAAAACCACTACAACAGGAAATATTAAATTAGTGCAAGGAAATTTAAGTTTGGGAAGCATGACACTGCAAAACTAACAATAAAATGTGGAAGGGTCATTAAGTTCAGAATGCCAGTGGGCCAGATATATCTTTCCCTGAAAACGTCATTCCATTTCCTGCTGTACTAGACTTCCACCTCCATCTTCTCTTTGTTTTTAGTGTCAGTAGCCTGTGCTCACAGACACTGAGTATTCGTTGGAATGTTTGAGACCTTCTTTCAATTACATCACAAAAAAGCCCCAATCCGCTCCCAATCACAACTTTCTTAATTTGTTTCAACATACTTACTGATGAGAGCATAATTTATAAAGCATGCCATCACTTTAAAAGATGAAAAGAAGCCTTCAGAAATGTTATTGTCTGTTTATACTGCATAATGCTAGAGATTTTGGAATCTATCATATGCTCTTGTTTTCTCAGGGATAGAAAAGGCACTAATTATTCTGAGAAAAATTATAAACAATAAACATAGTATAAAATGCATTTGCCTTCTGTATGCATTATTTCTCCTTCAGCCACTCATAACAGGAGCTCTACTGGATTGGGCCATAGCCCATTTAGTTCAACATGTGGGGCAGAGTATAAATATTTAATAAATAAAATAAAAATAAACATCCTGTCTCATACAATGATCCACCAATTGCTCCAGCAAAAGACAAAGGCAGAACTTATTTACTTTGTGCAATAATTATTATGAATTATTGAGGAGTACTAGAATCCTTTGTTATGAGCTGAACATGATCGTGTAGGAACCTTAATAGAATTGCTTTGTTATGTTTTCTTGCCAAAATAAACAGTATTATCACCTGTTGCATAAGAATGGTGGGGATAAAGTGTTCTGTCTTAGCACTAAAATCTTATCCATTACTGGATGTGTTTTCCAGCTCACAGTGGCTCCAAAATTCCTCCCAAGGTCCTTAGTCAGTGCAGATTTTGCAGCCAATAATCTCACTAAGATTTATGAACTCACATTTGGACAGAAACCAAACTTGAGGTAAGAAAGGGGTTAAGAACCAATGAGAGGGGAAATGTATCATACATCTGTTGCTGCTGAGAAAATTTTTATTGTCATAAAACCGTTTGTGGGCTACTAATAATATTTGAACTTTGTTTATGTCTGAAATGGTATAGACAGACTCATTTTTGTGGCATGTGTTAGATGCATGCAAATAACAACAACGTTAAAAAGCGTCTCCAGACCTTTTCTGCACTTACCTTGCTTAATCCATATTAGTGAATATGGATTAGCTAGATCTAGATCAACTGCAGACAGAAGCCTCTGCGCTACATGGATTTTAGAGGAGCAAATGCCTAAGCATGATGTGTTCCGCATCAGTGTATGTAAACTACTGTCATAAGCGCCACCCAAACTGGGAAGCAACTTACCCACAATTAGGATTGGCCCTCTTGCCCAACAATCAAACATTGCATCTGGTAGCTGGACTGAGGTATCCTTGAAGGCAAGGTGAAGACACCTTTGCCATAGATACAAGATGTCTCAGCAGGCACTGTGAAGATCTCACTGCCATCAGCATACCCACTGCTGCAGAGGTGCTGTGAAAGTGTCTTTGAAATTACATTGTAATTGCACATGTCAGTTGAAATCATGCACATGTTCTTCCTAGATCTTTTGTCTGTGCAAATGCCCCTTCCTTGATTCAGATCAGATGGTGCAAGCACGGACATTTATCAGGTCCACAGCTGATTCAGATTACTGGGTCCTTAGTTTGGATCTGATCTGGATTAACATTAGTCTGATGTACTAAGCAGCTCTTTGATCCGAATTAACAAGTAAGTGCAGAAGGGGACTCCAGAATATCCGTGTAGTACGAACTGGAAATTCAGTTCCTATAGTCTGTTCAGGGAAAAGATTTTTCTAGTTCTGTCTCAGGGTCTCGCTACACACAATTTTAAAAGCAGAATTGAAGAACATCCACAGCAGTAATTTAACAGAGTACATCATGCAAAATGCTGAACTGAATGTATTAAAATTAAGGAATTAAGATTGCTGCAAGAAAAATCAATAACCTCAGACATGCAAACGACACCACTCTGATAGCAGAAAGTGAAGAGGAATTGAGGAGTGTCCTGATGAGGGTGAAAGAAGGAGAACAAGCTAGCTTGAAGGTTAACATTTTAAAAAAAACACCCTAGGATCTTGGCAATTGACCTCTTGATGGAATGCCAAAAAAATCAGTGCTTTTGAATTATTTGCTAGAGAAAACTCTTGAGAGTCCTTTGCACTGCAAGATCAAATTGACCAGTCAACCCTGATTACACACTGAAAGGACTAATACGAAAGCAGAAACTCCTATACTTGGCCACATAATGGCCCTGGTTACACAAGTAGTTTAGGATGACCTCAGGTCATCTTCAGGTTGCATTACTCACATTATTTTTATTCAATTCATTTTTCAAGCTGGCCTATGCCCATTAGGCCATTTTAACTGGACTCCTCTTTTCCAGAGGACTCAGCCCATCCTGGCATGCCAGGCTGTCTTCCCTCCCTCAGTGTTAGCAGAGGGACGGGCTAAAGGAGGCTGAATTGTTCTGTGGTGGGTGGGGATCCAGCCTTTCCTTCAGCCAATCAGCACCCATGGAGTTTGTGAGGTACCTTCCCTTCTCTCCTCAATTTATGTGTAGGATTCCTCTATCTAGTGTATTTTCACAAATTTATCATTATTATTTTAAAAAATTAATTGCATGAAGAAAGCACATAAAAAAGGAAGGATGTGTGTGGAGGTGCAGGACCAGGCTTAAAAAAGAACCACAGACACACATCCTAGCCTTCCTTGGGTGAAATAATGGTGTCCAATAAGAAAGGAGGTAGATTTCATGCAGCAAAAGGCATAGAGAGCCAAGAGTTCTGTGAATGAGGCTCTGGTCAATCATGCAGAAAGGTATGATCAATGCAGCACAAGGCAGGGACAGCCTGAGGATGACCTATGTGTGACCAGCACTGGTACAGCCTCAGTTCAAATTAATGAATAGGCCATCCTGTCTTAGACTTGTGGGACCACAGCCAATGAGAAGGCAGAATTAGCTACAAAAGCCTCTGATCCCGGGAAAGATTGAAGGCAAGAGAAGGGGACCATAGAGGATGAGATGCAGAGGCAATGATGAACATGAGTTTGGGCAGGTTCTGGGAGGAAGTGAAAGACAGACAGACCTAGCACGTTGTGGTCCATGGGATCACTAAATGAAAGAAAAACAATTTTCAATCTTTTTTTCATATTGTTCCTTGGTATGAAATAGGTCTTTCTGAGCAAATTTGTTTAAAACAGATTTTTAAGAGACTTTGGGGCAAAAAGAAAAATACTGCAATGTGCACTCACTCCCAGGTTTCTTTTGTCTTTCTGCCAGGTCAGTATATCTTCACAACAATAAACTGGAAGATGCAGGGTTACCAGAAAGCATGTTCAATGGTTCTGACAATCTGGAAGTCTTGATAATGTCCAGCAATTTCTTAAAATATGTTCCAAAAAATTTACCACGAGCACTGTATAAATTGCACCTAAAGGTAAAATGTAAATTCCATTAATCATTTATTTGGAGTATGGGATTATAGTTGACATCAGGTCACAAAGAATATGTAACAAACAAAAGGGCCAGTCGTAGAATGCCTTACTAGCTGAGTACCATTAAGGAGGTGGCAAGCCACGTTGCCCATATAAGGGTATGTTCAGGTGTATGAATGCCAGAACAGAAAAGATTCTTCTGCCCCCCAATAAACTAAAATACACATGGATGTGATTTTTCTGCAAGCAAAGCATTCTGCAGCCTTTCTATTAATATTCTGAATAGGACTCCTGGAACATCCAGTGGTTTGTGTATAACCATCTTAGAACCTCTACCCAAAGCTATTGCCCTATAACCTGCTAACAACTTTCCAACTCATCTTCTACATTGAATAGTGTGATATCAGAACAAGTCCTGCTTGGGGCAATGTAAGTGGTGTGGCCATACAGGGTGCCAAGCTTATGGAAATGCAAAATAGTCTTGCTTTGTCCCAGTCAGAGACCAACTGCCATGCTGATCCACTTGTAGGTCAATCCATCAGGGTGCTGGGGGCAGCACAGCACAATGTGGCTGTCGAACTATGGATGGGTTGGGATCCAAGAGTTGATCCTAAAGTGGCCAAGCTGGGCAAGCCTCGCTCTCACTCAGCTACTTCTTGGGGACCCTGAAGATGCAATTGATAGTGCATGAGTGCTCAGTCCTTGTTCCTTGCACCCTCCTGCTCCAACTCAATGACATCAGGCACCACCATCTTGCTCTTGACACTTATAGAATCATAGAATCATAGAATGGTAGAGTTGGAGGGGACCTCCTGGGTCATCGAGTCCAACCCCCTGCTCAAGGCAGGATCTCCTAAACCATCTCAGACAGATGGCTGTCTAGTCTCTGCTTGAAGACCTCCATTGAAGGGGAACCAACCACCTCCCGGGCAGCCTGTTCCACTGGTTGATCACTCTTACTGTTATAAATTTTTTCCTAACATCCTAACTTGATCTGTTAGAGCCTGTCAGGATGTGCAGCGTTTTGACTGGCTTCCTGTGTTTCTTATGACAGAATAACAAATTGGAAAAAATTCCAAAAGGAGCTTTCAGTGAGCTTCTGGGCCTTCGTGAGCTGTATTTACAGAACAACAAATTGACAAATGAAGGCATGGACAATGAAACATTTTGGTAAGTCTGTGTAGATTCTATAATAGGTATGAGCTGTTTATATAGCAGGGTGTAATATGGAAAGCTTCAGTCTGGGTCCCTTTGAGATTCCACTAGAGGACCAAAGCTGCACTAGAGGACCAAAGAGAAACCAATGAAACACAATGAAACTAGCTAGGTACACAAGGAGCCATTTATCATATCATATCATAATTTTATTTTATTATTATACTATTGCACACTATCAAATGAGAAAAAGAAACAAGAGAACCACCCAATCACAATTCTCCATTTAAGACCAGCTATTTCATGAAACTTAACTATTTCATGACAATCTAACCTCAGATCAGATTTGTTCATGCCATGGATGTGAAATGTAAGTTCATTTTAGATGATTGCTAATTAAAAATTTACAATTCAGACCTGATTTAAGGAGAGAATTTAAAAGTTGGAGGAAAAACAGAAGATACTGATGAACAGTGATTATTGAGCCTAGTGAGATAACAGAAACCTACTAATTTTCTTCATCTTTCTTCATTTTTAAAAAATAAATGACTAAGTGGAAACATTCCTTTCTCTCCCCTATCCAGGAAACTGTCAAGCCTCGAGTATCTAGATTTGTCTAGCAACAATCTTTCCCAGATTCCAAGTGGCTTACCTCGAAACATTGTTCTTCTCCACTTAGAAAAGAATGCAATTAAATCAATTGGCAGAGATGTCTTGACCCAGATCAAGAACTTGGAATATTTGCTGCTTCATAATAATAAATTGAAAGCCCGTGGGATTCATCCACTGGCTTTCCAGGGCCTTAAGAAGTTACACACAGTCCACTTGTACAACAACCAGCTAGAAAAGATCCCTAGTGGGTTGCCAAGACGCGTGAAAACTCTGATGATTCTTCATAACCAGATCTCAGAAATCGGCAGAAATGATTTTGCTACAACTTATTTTATGGAGGAACTCAATCTGAGTTACAATAAGATCACCAGTTCAAAGATTCATCGTGAAGCTTTCCGTAAGTTGAGGCAATTGAAATCATTGGATCTCTCTGGCAATAACCTCCAAACCATGCCTTATGGATTCCCAAAGAATCTACAGAGCCTGAAGCTGAAAGTGAATGAGATCAGCTCTATTCCCAAAGGCACGTTGTCAGGAATGTCAAAACTGCAGGAACTATATCTGAGCAACAACAAATTGAAAGTCAGTTCAATTTATAGCGGTTCATGGAGGGACCTTGCCAGCCTCAAGGTATGAGCTGACTCATCATAAGTGTCTTGTTTGCATCACTGACAGTGCAATTAGAATAATAATTAAAAAAATACCCCAGCAAATTCCATAGCAAAGAAATCAAAATTCATTGCTACAAGTTTTAAAAAATGCTGATATAACCTTTGCAAAATGAAAAGATTTTGCATGTTATTAAAAACAAACACTTTTCCCCCAAATAAATTTAATAACATAAAACTCAGATATATCGCTGAATAAAAATGCAATGTAGAAAATGCCTGTGTGAAAACCTTGGCACATAATACCGCCAAGCTCAGGTAGGAAACATCACTACTTAAGTGGCATCACTGTATTTGATTAAAGCACTGAATAAAATGTGTTTATTTGCAACAAAATCTTAAGGTTTAGAGAAAAAACAAAGGGCTTTGCTTCCAAGGGGAGCAGAAAAAGAGGAAGCACTAGTTTCCCCAATCAAAAGTTGTACACCTGCTTATTTCAAGTTGCTTTAAAGAACACAGATGTTTGAGCAGATCATTGTGGGCCTGTTATTGTTGTTCTACTTTTTTCCATTTAGTCAAGTGACATATGGCTAAACGTAGATTTTTTATGTCTTTGGCATAAATACGGGGTACATACTATATGGTGGTTTGGTCTCCAAATAAGTTTTGCTTTTGAAACCAGCATAAAATATTTAGGAAAAGAAACAAAGGGGAAGTGAACAGGCACTTCCTACATGTGCGTATTTTTCAAGAGGAAGGAAATGCCAGACAGAGTAGTAAGAAAGAGCCTGGAATTTTGCTGGGATTGCCTTCTGCCATCTAGAAGAACCTGAAATTTCCTCTTGCTCTCTGTAGGAAGCCTATACCACTGTGCCATTCAAGCTGTTTATCTCCACCTGACAAGCTTTCTTTCTCTCCCCCTCTTCCTAGAAAAGTAGTTTACCAAGTGAAGTTGATAGCAGCCCAAATGTGTCTGACTCTTGTTGCTGGGTTTTTAAAATCATTTTTTCTGTGACAATTGCTTGTAAACTTCACTCTTTTGGGCAAGTTCCCATTCAAAGCGCTATTTACAAGGCTATTTACATAGGGATTTACATTGATATGCAAAGTGTGTTAAGGAAGCAAAGGAGCATCTGGCAATCGGATTCAACCCTGATTTTGTGTCCCCACTCTTAAACACATAAAATGCTTCCAAAAATGGTTTGGGGAAAGTGATTCTTTCCCCTCCTCAGCCTTTCCCCACCCCTCTCTCCCCATTACCCAGGGCACACGGGGGCAGCAGCAACTCAAGCCCCATTAGCCTGCTCCACCTCCACAGCCACCATCCCCAGCAGGGATTCCCTCTGAAAAAAAGCACCCTGGCTGGCTGGCTCACTCTGCTGCTGCCACCGCCTACGCACACTTAAACATACACACATCTCCTAGTTCCTGCAGCAGCTTCACTGGCTGGGTGGCTCACTCTGCTGCTGCTGCCTACACACACACACTTAAACATACACACATCTCCCAGTTCCTGCAGCAGCTACACCCCTTTCCCTTTTTAAAGATCAAGGAAGGAGGGAAACAGCCAGAATTGCGCAGGATTGACTCTTTCAATCTTTAGGCTTATGTGGATGGGAAAGGAAACGTTATCAGGTATGAAGTGGCTGAATTGTTACAATGAAACAGTCTGTGGTATAGGGCAGTGTTTCCAAAGTGTGGTACGCATACCCCCAGGGGTACGGGAAGAATTTGGTTTTATTAAAGCATATGTTTTTTTATGAGGGGTACTCAGTGTTACTAAAATTATAGAAGGGGTACACATATGTCAAAAGTTTGGGAAACCCTGGTATAGGGGAATACTCTAGTGTTCCCACAGCACTAAGGAAGAAACATTTTAAAAAGCAAAAGCGGAGAAGAACACAGGAAAATTCCGGTGTTTATTTATTCTGTTTTTAAGCCAAATAATCCTCAAAATACCCCTGAAACTGATTGGGAAGGGGGATGAAGAGGATCCAAACCATTTTGAAACCATTTTAAGTAATGGGAACTTGCCTTAAGAGCAGTTGTGCTATAACCAGCCAGTAGACCAACCATCTTGGTCTGGTCTCTGACCTATTAAATATCCAGAATTCTGCCTGTGCTGTTTCTTGGTGGGTTGTTGTAGTAACAGACATCTCACCCACCCCTTGCTGTTATTGGGTGTGTTATTGCATCTGGTGTGTGAGGGCAGGATGAACCTTGAGTTTCAGACTTTCAAGCTTAAAGGGCCAAACCTAAAGACGATCACCTTAAAACACCAGAAATGTTATGGCTATACCATTCCTGCGCAGAAATGCTTAAACTGTCCACAACAACAGCATTCCAAGGAGGGCTTGAATATGGCATCCCAGCAGTCAGTGTGGAGTGTTCTAAGAGATAAGTGTGAAAAGGCCTATTGTCTTCAAGCTAGCAGAGAGTTTTATACCTGCAAATTGACTATTTAAAGGGAAGGAAAAAGTATGAATCTCACTTAACTGATCTGCATGTGTGTATTATTGTGCAAATAATAGTGTGAAGTAGCCACATACTACTGGCATGTGGCCCTTGAAAAGCCAGTGAAGGATGAGCATGGTTCTCAGGCCAGATGAGGTCAACCACCCATGCTGTAATTGTATGCACTCAATAAATCATTAAAATTATTTGCAATAATTATTTCAACTAATTCTCTGCTGTTGTGTCTTTTCTTTTAGACATTAGATATGGCTGGCAATCAGTTGACTTCTATTCCATCTGATCTACCAGAATCTCTAGAATATCTCTACCTCCAGAATAACAAGATCACCATGGTGCCAGAGGATGCCTTTGAGACTACACCTAACATAAAGGGGATTTATCTCAGGTTTGTTGATCAAAAGAAATACATTTTCTAGCCTGGAACAGAGCCCTAAAACTTTCAGTTTAGGTATCTACACATCTTGGCTTAGCTCATGAAATCTAATGTGTTTTAAATGAAACAGAAGGTCTACTGCCTATCATAAGTTGCCTTTGAAGTCCCATGGCATGGAAAGATGCTATTCTAAATTTGAGGCCAAATTTCTCTTAGCTGTTTGTGTAGTTAATGAATTTAGCCCATGATGTTTTGAATTATTTTAATCACTTATGCTGGTCAAGATAACAAAGGTCATAAACCCTCTGCTGAATCAGATCAATGGTCCATCTTAACATTCTTTCTCACAAGATTTGACAAGATACCGATATATCACCATTCTGATTGGTAGCCAATGGCAGGCATATTCTCCATAGATTTATCTTGTTTTAAAAACCATCCAATGCTAAGATTTAGGCCATATTCTAACTTACCTACAGTGGACCAGACCAAAGCATTATCCCAAGCTGGTACAATTTGCTTCTGGTGTGAAATAAGGCCATCTGCATTCGGAATTTCAGAGTTGGCATGAGGAAAGCTCCAAATGTTCCTTGTCTGATCTACACATTGTCCTCTGTGGGTGAAGCATACTAGAAATATTTTACCTCTTCTCTCAAATGCCTCCTGTTGCTCTTTCCAGCCTAGTGGTAGTGTCTCTACATACATAATTGTCTGGACACATCCTAACATCACAAGAAGGACATTTATAACCTGATTGAACCTGGTGAATAGCAGAGCTCTCATATTTTGTGAGAGTGTATGTGTTTGTTAGAAAAATACAGGAGCTAAAAGGAACAGAGAGAGAGAGAGCCATTAAGCAAGATCTTTAGATGTAGGAGGGGCAGAAACAGAGAAAACAATAGCTTCTATGTAGGACATCCATAAAGAGATTAGTTTCTGGGAACAGGGAGGTGCTGAAGCTGTGGACATAATGATATATATTTAGAGTACATTCTGATTAGTAGATTGTTCATCTTGTTTCATAAATCCTCATTGAAGAGGTGAACCTAATGGAACTTCAGAAGCCCTTGAGTATGTATTTACATACTGGGATTATGGATGAAAGGTCAAAGTATATTGTGGAGCTATTGTGCTTTAGGTTTTAAAAACATTTGGCCTAGAAATGAATTCCTCAACCCTTACACATGCACTAGTCTCAGAACACTGTGAGAAAATCATGAATGGCGTGGGGGGGGGGGGCTTTGACATCTTCTATGTAAGGATGTTTGTGGCAGTAAGAACAAAGGAGTCATGCCAGTGGCAAAGAGGTTAAGAGGCAATCCCCCACAAAGACATTATACTATAAATCTGTTCCTTGGATGTGACAGCAACAGTGTGTGTGGCACTGCAGATGTTGCACTCTAACTAACACTGGCCCCAGTTTTGCTTGGTTAAAGATCAGAGATGATGAAAGCAACATCTGGAGAGTACTGTGCCTGTTATTACACCATTAGTAACTCTCTCCTTTTATGTTCAAGGTTTAACAAGATTGCATTCAATGCAGTGAAAGAAAGCACATTCCAGAGGCTGAAACATCTGCAAGTGCTGGACATTGAAGGAAACTTTGAGTTCAGCGATCCTTTGAAGAATGGAGATCGTTCAGATGAAGAAAGGGAAGATGAGGATGAGGAAGAAGAACAGGAGGTGGAGGAACAATGAAGACGTTGACTGAACAAGGCATATCACAGGATAGGAAGTTGCATTAAAATGTTTTCTAGAGGGGATATTGCTATACCACCTCTTTATTTGGCCCTCTGAACTATGGTTAACTATAAAAAATCAGATTATGGTGGAGATAGGAAAATTGTTGCCAAAAATAAGTCCCAAATCACTTGTAACTTTCTGTGTTGAGGCTCAACCAGCATGCCACCTGTTGGGTGTGTATTGACTGTAATTGCACCAGCTTTAATTGTACTGGATTTTATAACATGCACAATCATTCAGTTCATAACCACTGTTGGATAGCCTCATTTTTACATGAAAAAGTCTGTGGTACACACACCAAAAACAATCTCTATATAGCTGCCTCTATGCGTTGTCCATATTTGCAACAAAAAGGTGGTTAATCACTGTGGCTGCTTTGTAATATAGAATGCTGCTTTATCCACCTAGTTCAGTATAATCTACAATAAAGGTCACTAATGCATGCCTGTCCAGATGTAGCTGAACTACAGCTCCAACCATCCTCAACCAGCATGGCTAATAGAAGTGATGGGATTTGCAGTTCAGCGACTTCTGAAGGAGCTGCACATTAACTACTTCTAACCTATATTAACAGGCAGGCAAAAACATACACCCCTTATATATATATATATCTGGGAGCTTCCTGCCTTGTTAAAAACAAGACTGGTAGATGCTATATCAGAACTTTGCTGGTCCATCACCTTAAAAATTTGTATTAATGATATTGTGGGAAATTGTCCACTAGTATTTTTTCCAGTATTTTTTTCCCCATTCCCATTTTATTTGTATATCGCCTTTCCAAAAGAAAATTTGCCCAAGGTGGCTTACAACAAACAAAATATACAATACAAAATAATAATCAAAACATTATAATAAAAATACATTATAAAAATTGAACATCATAAAAAACATTGCAAAATAAGCCAAAACACACACAAGCTGAGGTAGCTGAGGCCAAGTGGAGTCCGGAGGAGCTGACAAAAGGACCCAGCCCCATATAGAATCACCTCCTCCAAGATGTCCATGCCCAGCCAGGCTGGAGAGTCATCCAGAAGGCAGAGGGATCTAGGCTGCCACCACTAGACCATTGCCAGGATTGATGGCTTAAGCATCTGCTCTTTATGGTCTGTGGTGTAGTTGAGATCAGGTGGAGTACAGAGCAGCTGACAGTAAGGACCCAGTCCTGCAAGGAAGCAGCTCCAAACTGTCAGGGCCCGTCCAGGCTGGAGAGTCATCCAGAGGGAGAGTGATCTAGGCTGCTACCACTAAACCACCACTCCTGGAGGAATGGCATGGTTCTCCTCCTCCTCAGGCAAGGATTCCAGTATGTCACAGATGATTGAGTATCTAGAGGGGCAAACCTGACCCAGGGTTAGTTTCAAGTTCTAGGAGCAATCCAGCACTGTGGCAGAGGAGCCTGTGCAATATGTGGCATCCCACATTGCTGGGAAATGTTGTGTGGACACAGCAATTATATCTGGATCTCTATTGATGCACAGAAAATCCACCCACACACACACACAAAAATCCACCTAAGTACATTCCTTTGTGTGGTTCATGTGATGCATATCCAGGCCAGTTGAAATAAGTCTGCTGAAATTGTTGGTTGTGTGGGGAAGAGCCTGCCTCCCAATGTAATTTCCAAATTTACTTTGTCTTTTCCAAGTAGTTTTTTTATTGTCAAAGATTCAAAGGGGATTTGCAGAAGCTGGCTTTTGTTTCCCTTCTTCCACAGATCTCATCAGAAATCAAATGTGAAACTCTTAAGCGTGTGATTCACACCCCAAAAAATGTTTCACTCCATTCTAACGAACTGCTGTTATCCGTGATGGGATGAAGGGAGAGCATCTCACATGGTTTCATTGTGTAGAACAAGGTGATGCACCTCAACTGGCAGTGAAACCGGCTTACCGCAGTGGACGTTCCTTTCTCCTCCACCTTTTTGTTGTTCTTGTTGTTCATGTCAATATGTATATTTGGCTTTTATAAGAAATCATATTACGGCTGGATCCCATTTATAATTTATCCCCATTCCTAGAGCCTGAAAATATGCACACACCTATTTAGTTTTTAAAAAAACTGTTTTGTGAAAATTAAAATATATTTTTGCTTGTGTGAGATTTGTCATTTTGTGTGCTTGTGTACACAATGTCCTAAGGAAGAAAGAGATTGTACAAATGCATGCAGGTGGGTAGTACCATAAACTCTAGTCCAAGTACCATCTTCTCCCCTGTTTTTTAGTGGCAGCAATTTGAGATGAAGACATATTCTGTGTCTGAAAAGTCTACCAGCAGACATTTTTGCTTCACTGCCTGACATATGATAATTCTAGAAACATTTTGTAATCCTAAATTCCCCACATAAGTTTTCAGAAGGGTTCGTTATTTTATAAGGTAGACATGCTGCTGGAAGAGGTGGTAACAGCTACCAGTCTAGATGGCTTTAAGGTAGGGTTAGACAAATTTATGGACGACAGATGTATCAATAGTTACTAGAATGAATGCCTAGGTACAAATTTCAGGCTGCGGGGGGGGGGGAGCAGGATGCTTCTAAGGCCATTTGCTGGGATTCGAGAGCAGGCAAAGGTTTGTCCTTGTCTCTGCTTGAGATGCCCATGAGCATTTGGTGGGCCACCATGTGTGATGGGACGCTGGTCTAGATGGGCTGTGGCCTGATCCAGCAGGGCTTCTCTTATGTTCTTATGCAGGATAAAGTGCTGCTTAAAAGATAACTAAGGTCTCTCCCCTCTGTTTCCTGTGTTGGGGTGTCTCCAGACGTGGGCTAAGACCCACAATTATCAAGATTACACTGGGAATGAAACACATAATTGTGACATTCCCAATATAGTCCCAGGATACTGAGGTGATATCTCGTAGTATTATTATGGGCAACCTGGCAACAACACGGTTATAGTAGTGATGCTGTTTACATCTCTGCTGGCTCCTTTCATTATCATTGCTCTTGTAGTTAACTGGAAGCCAGCCAGCCAGACACACAAAACAAAACAAAGAGAAATGGCTGGGAACTTGGCTGACTTTTGATTAACTTCGAGTGCAATGAGAATGAAAGGAAATGGCAGAGACTGGTAAAAGCACATGATTGCCTCCCACACTTCAAAGGGGAAGCAAGAGAGGCAACTGTGGGGATTTTCTTTAGATCTCACCGTTGCTTCTTACCATCTGGAGGCACCTCTGTTAAATAAGTAGTGCTTCAGTCCTGTTACTGGTGGACTCCTTACGTCTAAGGCTTCTGGGTGTTTAGTTATTGCACTGCATGTGCTTGAGATGTAGTTAGATGCCAGGGGCCTGACTAAGAGCTGTTTTTCAGTTTCCAGGAAGTTTCTGGGAAACGGCCAAAGATGCATATTTTAAAACTTCTGTTAGCTGAAGAGACACATACTGTTTATACTGTACACAAGAAAGAAACAATAAATGCTTAAATAGATCTATCTACATTTCACAGCTTAAAGTATTTTCCATGTGTATACAACTGGAACTGCTGTATCTTGTAGTTTTCATACATGATGGAAAACAAGCATACAGCTTTTGCATATCATTTTGCCATATTTAAAAGCAAAGCATTGGATTGCGTATTTCTCAAAAGTCCTAGATGCTTCCTGAGAACAATAAATTTCCTCTTGGTGGCATTGGTCTATTTCATGCATTACAATGTAGAAACGTTGTTTGTAGACTTTCCACCCTTCATTTGGATTCTCCTGAATGGAAAGTCCACAAATACGATAGAAATGAAAAGGTGTGAGCAGTAAGATCTGAAGATGAAGGTTTAAAGTGAAGGTGTGACCACCGCCTGTGTGACTGACTATAATGTGTGTTCTTGTAGTTTTCTCTTTGTTAGTTGCCAAAGTGTTCCTGCTTTTTGGGAGTTTCTTCTTATCACTGAAGGGTTTGTCCCAGGTTTCTGAATTAAAGAAGCTGGGATGTGTCCTGGTCCAAACAGGTTTGCACTCTACTGGAAGGATCAGGTTAGAGACTTGGGTGTCCCTTGAAGCTCAAGTGGCCAAAGTGACTAGGGGCTTCTATAGCCAGCTTTGGCTTGTCAGAAACCCTTTGATAGAGAACATGTAATCACTTTGACCATGCTCTTGTGACCTCTGAATTAGATTATTGTAATGCACTTTATGTGAGGCTACTCTTGAAGACAGTTTGGAAATTTCAGCTAGAGCAGAATATGTCTAATGGTACTGTGACTGGCATTTCCAGCAGTAGTCATATCACCTCTGTCTTCCAATTGGATTCTGAGTCCAATTCAAAGTTTTACAATTGACCCATAAAGCCCTACACAACTTAGGCCCTAAATACATAAAGAACCATCTCCTCTCATAGAGACCTGGTTGCTTGTTTAGGTCTTCAGAAGAAACCCTCCTGTCTGTACCCCTCTCTTGAGGACTTCTCTGTGGTCACCCCCAACTGCAGGACAGCTTCTCCAAAAGATTCACCAAATGTCAGACACCGGAAATATATCTTCTCCCTCAGTCTTTTGGGGAGGACCCAGTATCTTTACCTTTTTGGAGTCACCTTGTACCTAACATTTTCCCTTTTCTTCTTCTTTGTATTTTTGTATTTTTTGTTTTGTGTGGTTGTTTATTTAAATTGTACATGGCCTGGTCATAAAAACCCAAATAAATAAACAAGCTAGCAAGGAACTCTGCATCAACTAATTGCAAGAAGGAGAAAGAACATAGTTCCAGCCAACCACATGCAAGGATAAGACAACCTAATATGTATCTTACCACCAATCATAGACAAACCCATTAGATATTAAAAAGTCCCCAAATAAAAACATAGCTTGGAGAACTCTTAACAATGCATCACACTCATTCTTCAGTCATTCAGATTTGGAATCTGTAAACCAGATTAAACACTCTGGCTCCACTTGTTCTAAAGAAGACCTGATGCAAGTTGCTTGTGTTTACTTTCTCTCTGCCTCTTTTCTTTCTGTGATACTCACGCTCAAATGCAAAAATAAAAATAAAAAAAATGTAAGATATCTCTGTCCCTCAACATTTGTGAAGCATCTGTTCCACCAAAAGCTAGGAATACATAAACCTCTGAGAGACATACAAGTCGTCATATTTTGAATCCTTATGTAGAAAACCAACAGCTGGAAAACAGCCTTCAATGGGGCAAGACTGTTTCTGCTGTTTTTGAATTGGGAACAGCAGGAGAACATCACAGTCCCTTTGAATATATACAGATGTTGAGATTGCCAAAACCCTTGAGTGACAAAGGATAAAAGCAAGCAGCAGGGCTTTAGGTATACCTAACATTAATGAAGATGTTGCCTAGGCAACAGTGTTGGGGTTCAAGCAACCACAGTTGATTGGCTGGCAGAGAAGAAAATGTACCAGTTTTCAATGGCTTCTAAGGAATGCTTTCAGGAATTTAGACTGAGTATAGAAACATGGTTTTACACTTGGCTCTCGGTCTCCATACTGCTGGTCTCATTAAAAGTAGTTCTGGGGCTTGCTTATTGTGGACTAGGCTCTGGTGTATTATTTTTAATTCCTAATTTCATGAATGTACAAGCATAATTTACCATCACATGTACCTGGCAGTCCAATGCCACCAACAATTTCCATTGCAAATTGTCTTGGGAGAAAAACAGCTAAGTTTGTGTGCTATTCAGTGGTACTGTATGGTAAGAGATTCTGCACAAATTTTTATGTGACCGTTTTAGCCACACTCGCTTTGTGGCTCCTGAAAAATTACACTTGTAAATTTGTTTTCATTCCTTTTGATTCTTTTGATCCTTTTGAGTCCGAGTATCCCCCACCTTGGAAGTGTCTCTGCATGTGTTGTACCATCCCCTGGCCCAGATAGCAGTGGAGCAGCTAATATATGTAGTCCCACATGTACCACTCACATGTCCATGCAATTGCCATGTCACTTGGTCACTGTGGCAATAGTGGCCCACATGTCTGTTGCTGCCATTACCACTGTGATGCAATCCCTTCTAGTGAATAGAGGAATCACACTTACCTACTGCTTGGTGAAGCACTGGGCAACCTTGGGGTAGATGATTTCCTAGGGAAGTGAAGGTGTGAATTTCCTCTGAGTTACCAAATTTGCAAAAAATATCACTAAAGTTTTAGCAAAGTCATATAAATGATCATTGTCTCCTTTAACTTTTCCCAGCTAAATCATGGGGCCGATTCACACTTCAGCCCATAGCCTGCAGTTAGGCAACATCTGGGCAGATTTTTGAGGAGCTGTTTACAGACTACAAACAACCCCTGCCTGCCCAGAGGTTGCCTAAGTGAAGAGTAGCTGTGGTGCATGAACCAAAGACATAGCTGTAGCATCCAGCTGCAATTAGCTGCACCTTTTCCGATGCAACCACACTGTCACCTCAGATGACCCTAGATGTAACTGCGACTGCACTTGCACAGAGCATCAGCATCAACATAGAGCTGGCGGTGGCAAAGATGCATTTGTGCAGGGTGCCAAATCAAAGATGGTGGTGCCCAGGAGTTGATCAGCCATGCGATCAAAAACAGGTAAATGATTGATCACGCAGTGGCTAGGCTGTTGTTGGCTAGCACTCGCAAGTACAAGCGTTAGTCAACGTCATTGTCTACTGCTCCTTTCTTCTGCACGGGATGATAAAGAAAGTGCAAAAGCGTCCTAAGTCTCAGAGTACATCTCTGTGTGGAAATTTGCCTTTTTACAGTAACTATTCCTTTTTTCTGCTTTTAACCTTATTTGTCTTCATTAGGATATCCTCTTTCTTCCAAAACAAAATTTTAACTTTTTACTTTTTCTCTAGTGATCAACAGCTCTTGATCTGTGCTTGAAACAAAAGGGCCACTTGAAATCCAAGAAAAATTTTTTTTACAGCAGACCAGCAGGGAAAACACCTGACAAAAACCCAAGCCAACCAAACCTGCCAAGAAATCTGGACATTAGGATAGCCATCTACTTCCTTCTGGAGCTGGGCCTCTCCAGAGGATTGTGATATTGCACAATAAAGAAACAACTGTTAGTAGACCAAAAAAAGAGAAGGGAAGGAGAAGAGAAAGCGGATTTTTCACTGAGGGAGGATTTTGTTATGAGGTTGTCGCCTCATTCTTAAACCTTGAGGAGGAGTATTTTGCTGGAAAAATTTATATTTTAAGAGCCGGCCTTCATTAAGTAGAATGTGGTAGTGATTTCAGGCAGGTTTTTATTGTCACTCCAGTTACATTCACTGCTATTATATTTTTACCACCATGAAGGACAGAGGAGCTTCCAAGTCTTTCAGCTACAGGGACTAAAATAAGGTAGGAGCCTGTAAATGTAGTTCCTCTAGCAACACGATGGCTACATTCACATCTACATTTTAATCCCATTTCAGTCCACTTTCAGAGTGAGGCAACACATCAGGAAAATGGCCAGGCATTTTCTTTCCACGTTATCAAGCCCAAAGGTGGATTTTCGGAGTTAGATAAAGCCAAATCAAAAAGCTTGTCATTTTGCTAATGCGTTATCTTACTCTGAAGCTGGATTAAGGTGCCCCATGCTGGGTACGGCATGGGGATGGGCTGGGAGCGATCTTGGACCTGTTCCCCATCCCATGCGTTTCAATCCCGCTCCAAATGGCTTCCATGGGGACACAGCCAAAGATTCTCCAAATGGATTAGGTAAAATTCATGGAGGTCAGGTGTATCGATTCAATGGCTCCTGACACTGATGCCTAGATACTGCCCCCAGGTTGGAGAGGCAAGTAGGATGCCTTTGAAGGCCATTTGCAGGAAGTTAGAAAGCAGGTGAAGGTTTTACCTTTGTCTTCTGCTTAAGTATGCCAAGAAGCAATTGGTGGGCCACTGTGCAAGACAGGATGTTGGATCAGATGGGTTGTGCTCTGAACCTGTGTATTTGTCTCATTAATTAGATCTTAATGATGACAGGACCCTGTGAAGCTGCAGTTCCCTCTTTCTAGGCAGCTTCCAAATGAGATCTAGGCAGTTCCCTCACTGTTAACATTTAACTTTAAAAAAGCACACATGGGTGTGTCCAGACATAGGAAAACTGGACAGCTGAGGCACGGGCATCACACCTGATGCCCAATTCTGCAAAGCAGCAGCACATTGTGCCATCGCTACTTCAAATTTACCTACTGCTCTGCAGTTTCAGGTAAATTCAAATGTTCCCGTCAGTCCAGACAGGACAGTGAGAACAGCGAACAAGAGCTGAGCCTGCAGCTCAGCATCCATTGGCTGCCCCCTCCCACGTCACGCCTGCCTCACTGCGCTCGCCACAAAAGTATCACGGCTGCCGAAGAGGAAGCTGCAGGGAAGGTGCTCTAATCTGGACGTCGCGTAGTGGCTTCGCAGCAGGTGAGCTGCATATTTTCTTATAACAGCGGAATTGATAGAGTGACTATGAACAGTTCTTATTGTCTTTGTCAGTCTGAATATTCTGGGGCTATCTGGAAACTGCCGAGTGCAGGGGTCCTTAATCAGGAGTCCAGGGTAAATTTCAGGGGGCTGTAAGCTTGAATAGCTGGTGTTGGGTGTCATAAAACTTTCTGCCTCTAACATTCTGTGAAGGGGTCCATGGTTTTCCCTGCCCCTACATTCTGAGTAGGGGTCCATGATTTACACCGGACTGGCAAAGGGGTCTGTGGAACAAAAAATGTTAAGAGCTCTGCCCTAAAGTCTTTATGAAATCTGAAATCTTGGCATTTTAATCCAAAGAATAGGTAGATAGACAGACAGGTAGACAGTCTTTTAGGTTTTCACTTGACATACTTGTGCTGTCTTCATTTTGAAGAACTTCTTATCTTTATCTGTGGCTTCTATTTGTTTGTTTGGCAGCCATTCACTGTGTTCCCTGAATGATTAATTCTCAGCTTACTTCTGTTCCTTTAAGCTTCATTTTCATCTACAGAGCGTGGGTGCTGCATCTTATTTCAGGGAAATTTTTATACAATGAAGATCTGGAGACTAATATTTAAGCTGAACAAAGTAACTACATATATGAACGCTGAATACCACATTTTGAGGGACTGTGCAAACAACAACAACAACAACAGCCAGATTTCAGATATTTAAGAATACCAATTTTTTTTTGTTAGACAGTAATATTGTCTACCCCCAACAATGCACAGACAATCTTTTTACGATGACATGTTTATTAAAAACATCTCCTGCTGAAAATAATGGTAATAAACATATGCAATTGGTAACACTGATCGGTCACAGAGAAAAACTTAAGGATTCATGAGAAGACAATGAGTTATCACATTTTGACTCTGGCTTGCCAATAAGACAGACTCATTTAGCAAGGTGTGACTGCAGCCAAAGAATAAGAGTGCTTTGAAAAGAATCTTTTCATATATACATGTATAGTACCATGAAAAATGAAAACTTGCACCAATGGCAAATGGCAAAGGTGCCATTTCTGTCTCCCCCTCCCCCCCAGGGAGTGCCAATTTTCATTTAGCCCCCAATGAAGCTTCTGGGAGGTGTCCCTTGTGTCACTCTAGTAAAATGCCTAAAGGTCAGTGCATGAGGATGAATCTTAGATGGCTACTTCACACTCCATTGTGGCCGGTTGCTTCACTATAAGATACAGCGAAGAAGAAGAAGAAGAAGAAGAAGAAGAAGAAGAAGAAGAAGAAGAAGAAGAAGAAGAAGAAGAAGAAGAAGAAGAAGAAGGATAAAAAGCATATCTGAGGTACCTCTGAGGTGAGGATGTTCACACACCAGCTTACCCCTACCCCTGCTAAAAAAGGTGGATCAGAGAAGTCTTGGGAACATGACAGCCTCACATTGTCACCATGAGATGCCTGCAGAAGGCCTTGAGGTGAGATTGTTCACACACCAGTCTCCCCATCCCCCCGCTCATGAACATTATGTGCTAGAAAATTTGGATTAGAGAAGGTTTGGGAACATGGTGGGCCACACACTGTCACTGTGAGGTGCCTTTGAAGCACCTCTGAGGTACCTTTTTGTTTTGTCTGAGTTGAGCCTGGGGCTCTTTGATATGAGCCACAATGGGCTTTCAGCTATATACATTGAACTATGAACAAAATTGTAGGTTAAGCTCTGATGTGGTAAAAATTCCATCACAATTTTCTTCCCCCCACCCCATGACTCATATTTTTCCTTCTCATTAAACTACATGTCGTAAACCTTATTCCCTTTTTTCAACAGAGGAATAAGGCCAGAGTAAGAGACCACTGGACTGTTGAAAGTAATCTGGAAAAAAAATTTTTAAAGGAAGAGGGGCACAAAGCCTGGACAGTTTCAGGAAAATCTATTTTCTGCAAAGCAGGCACTGAGTAAGAGAATAGTTTCCAATACCAGAAGAGCCCAGGTTTCTAATGGTCTCTCTGGAGCAGATACCGTAATTCTTACTTCTTTACACTTTCATACAACAGAATTACAAGTCATACATTACTGCCTGGCTGGTAAAGGGTGCTGATCTGTGCCTGCAAAGGGTTTGAAGTCTTTTCTGCACTGGGTCTACCATCCACACAGTAGTGCAGACTAAAGCAGGGCTTGCAATAGGATGTATCAGTATGTGGATGGCAGCTGGGATATTCTGGATATAATACAGAATAAGGCCCAGACTGTGTAGAAAGGAACTCTCTTTTGACAGCTGTATAGAACAGGATTTTGACAGGTCTGCTTACAGAATTAAGGACACAGCTGTCAGAACTTTGCTTAGTTATTACTTTCTTAAATTGTGTCTTTCTTTGCAGGACTCTGGATTCCACATATATGCCCTCATCATCAAATCAACAGTGGGGTGGTAACTTCTGCTTCATATTGCTTCTCCACCACACAAGCTGTTCTTTGCTTCTCATATTAGAAGCCTGGGAATGTCAGACTGGACACTTAGAAACCCAAGCCAGGGCACTGGATATGTTTCGGTGGGAAAAACCCAGTTATTAGTTCAGAGCAAACTAGTTTAAAGATGGCAGTCATAAATATATCATAATGAAACTGAAGAAAACATTACAATGAAATTGTGTCACAGTCATGTACTCTGGATCATAGCCTATGTTTAGTCTGCTCTCAGACCACAAGATCAAGGGACCTGGGCCATGGATGTCATCATCCTATATACAGTCTATGCACGTGAGACCAAGTTACATACTGTTCTTTAGCACCAGTTCCTTTGTGTTTGGACATGCACAGACCAAACATTGTGAATACTGTTTCAGAACTAGATTTTTGAAAAGGGAAAGGGAAATTAGGAAATAAAAAAGGAGCACACATCTGGCACTTGGAAGGCAAATATGATGGAACATTTTGAGACTGTGGCTTAACACCTACAGTTTTGAAGGTCTCAAAAATGAGACTCTTCTCCAAACAGCAAATTACCACTAACACCCTTGTTGGTTCAAAATGGTAGTACAAAATGGGAACATATGTACTTTAAAAATCTTTAAAAATAGCAATAATAGTAGTAGTAGTAGTAGTAGTAAGTAATAATATACCCAGCCAAGTAACAAATACTTTTGATTACAATTTATCTGTCTGTCCAAAACAAAGGATTTTGAGAATCCCTTGGGGTATTAATACTCTCAGAAATTAGCATCTGAGCAGAATTTTTAAAAATAGTTTAAAATGTGCACAAACTACTTCTAATGGTCTCACAGCAAACATGGCTTGCAAGCACTGATGAAATTATCAGCTAGCCCATTGAACAAGACAGCTGGTTTGGGTTTAGTTCATCCAACCCCTTTTCCCTCTCATGCCACCAGATCCTCCTTTGCTGGGCCATACTGTTGCCTGACCGCTTCAGCCTCTATCACCTCCCGTCCACTTTGGCTTGTGCCACCTGCCACACTGTCCTGAAGTGCCACTCCTGGGCACTTCTGTTTGGGGACTAGCAGCACAATGTGCTTCTCATGTTTGCTGTGCCACTTCATCTTCCAGGAAGACCTTGAACACAACTGACACCACTGAACCCATGACTAGCGTTAAGAGGCTTTCCTGCAAAAGGAAATGATCTGCTGGAACCTATGGTCCCAGAGTGCCTAGAAGTGGTTCTTCCAAGCAATGTGCATAGTGATAGTGGTGTGGCCCAGCAGATAGGTGCAGGCAGAAACGCATAAGCACCAAGGGGGAAGCTTGGCAAGCTGAGGCAAGTGAGCTTATTGGGTTTTCTTGAGGTTTGGGTTGAACCTTCTTGAGGTTCTGCTTGAACAATGGATTCAGTGGCAAGCCTAGTGAAGGGGGAGATTATGAGCTTGAAATGAGCCAGCTTAAAGTGAGCCACTTGGCACATCTCTACTCACAGGATAACTTACAGAAAGTAATAATTGAAATGTATTTTTCAATAAAATGAGATATAGTTGGGCACAGAAGATAGAGTAATGGACAATGTAGTAACTAGAAGAAGAAGAGTTGGCTTTTCTACCCCACTCTTCTCACCCATTTAAGGGGACTCAAAGTGGCTGACAAAGCTTTCTATTCTTCTCCCCATCGCAGAACACCCTGTGAGGTAGGTGGGACTGTGAGAGCTCAGAAGAAAGCTATGACTAGCTCTAGGTCACCCAGCTGGTTTTGTGTAGGACTGCAAAATCAAACCCAGTATTCCCAGATAGGAGTCTGGCTCCCTAATCACAAAACCAAACTTGCTATGTACTATTTACTGTGTACCATTTACTTCTCGACCTTTTGGCTAAGATGTGTGTAGTTTACTATGTTTGGCAAAAGCCTTGGGCTTGAGAACAGCTGCAAAGAGGAGACATCTTAACTAGACATGGCTCCACGTGTGCTGGACTGCTCCACACCTATAGTAGCTTCTGAGCTGGGATAGTCCACCAAGCACCCATTTTCACCTCTTCCAGGTGAAGCATGTGATTGGTGGCACCTGGTGGCCAGTCACACTTAGAAGCAAAGTGAAAATTTCCCCTTTGTTGACAGGATCGATACCCTTCATGCATGCCACCAACTGCTGCTCTGGTGTTGACCTGGATTAAGTGATACAGATCAAGGGCAGTGTCTGCACTGTGCAGAAAGGTACACTGTGTAGAAGCAGCCTACAAGCCTACAAGCTCATGGACATGTAGAAATTTTTTTCTATATCCAATATATTAAATTAACTTAATATAATATATAATATATTAAGTTAATTATATATTATATTAATTATATATAATATATTAACTTAATATATTATATAATATAATACATTCTCTATATCCAATATATTAAATTTCAAGAATCATGTCTTTTCAATTTGATGGCATGCTAAAATGGTTGTAAATGATTTATTACTTGGTTAAGAATGAAAATTTAATTTTGAAATAAAGCATTGTTATTGAATTTTTTTAAAAAATGTATATTCAACTGTCATCTCCATCTTGTATAGAAAAGACCTGTCAGAGGTCATATAACTTTTTTCCCCTTAAAAAAATCATATGTGGAATCATGGCCATTTACTCAAAATTGTCCCATGAGAAGTTCCATTTTACTAAACCAACAGTCTTACTGAATTAACCACATTCTTTGAAGACTTCTGTCTTCACAGATCTATACCTTGGTTCAGACATGGCAGACATTGCATGCTTTCACATTAAAGGCAAAATACTACCTCCCAATTCCAGCAGTAAGGTAGTCAGTGGGTCTCAGATACTCTCAAAGTATCTATTACACATTTGTTTCCAGTTCATTTATTTCAATAGTACAGTGGTCTTTACTGCTAGATTTTTCTGTCTGGGTTTCTTTGGGATTTTCTTCTTGCTCCACTTGAACAGGTATCTGCTGTTGGAGTGCTTTTGCTGGTTCAGATCTATTAGGTTCATTGATGGTCTTCACACAGCCATTTCTCTGGTAAGCCATAATCTGGTGGATACTGATGGGTTTTGTTTCGCAGATCAAAGGCACCTATGAAAGGACAAGGAGGTTCCAATCAGTATTTTATTTAGGTATATCAGGTCAGGAGTTTATATGCAAACTTAAGGATCTGAAAAAAATTGGGACCATTTAGACTTCTGGTTGATGTGGCATGGCAGACTGAAGAAGAGTTGGCTTTTCTACCTTGCTTTTTCTCACCCATTTAAAGGGACCCAAAGTGGCCGACAAAACCTTTTGTTCTTCTTCCCACAACAGAACGCCCTGATTTATAGGATTTCATTTATCTTAACTGTGGAAGGTTTAACAAGAGCTTGATGTAACACAATTTAAAAGGATAAGGATGACTGTAAAACTCTTTTCCACACTATAAAGGAAAAGGCTTAATATTTTACTTTGGAATTAATGAAATTGCCTAGACACAGAAACTAATATGGTGGGGAAATTCTTTATTTACTCTAATACTGTTTGATTGCACAAATATCACAACAATAATATGTTGTTACATCTTTGGAAAGAGAACTGGGATTAAATTGTGATGCTTGTAGAAAAGCAAAGCATAGAGGGAGAGAAATGAAGAAACTACTTTAAATCAGGAAAGTTGGCTTATCTCTCAACTCTAAAAAGTTTCATATGGCAAAGAAAAATGCCTAAACGGTAGATATCAAAAGCAATTTCTCAGAGCTATCTTCAAATGGATCAAGCTGTAATTCAGAGATATGAAAATTGAAATGTTATGATTAAAGGTGGAGCTACAGACGATATTAAAAATGAGGTTCAGGAAATTAAAGGAACTTTAGAGCAATTAGTAGAGATATAAAACAAACCTAGGATAAAGTGGAAAAATAAGGAAATAATATTGAGATTACAAAATAAGAGATGGAAAAATATTTGGATAATCTGATATTACTAGAACAGAGGGGGAAGAAGAATTCTGTTTGAGGTTCAAAACAGTTCTGGAGGAACCTGAAGAAGATATTAGAAAAACTATTAACTCTCTAGCAAATTTTCCTATTAGAGTATTCCATAAGAAGAAGGAGAATTTTTTTCTTGACAGAGAAACGCAGGCTGAGAAAGAGGTAACATTTACTTTCAAGCAACAAATACCACAATGTCACAAACCTCTGTCCATAGATCTTCAGGCATCCCTTAAATCTTTACTGCATATTCATTAGGGATGTTATTTAGGTTTTCGTTACTTTCTTCAATTTAAGTCTGAACTTTGTAATGCAAAGCTCATGATCTTAGCTGCAGCCAGGATGACTCAAAAAAGCAGCCAAATAACCTATTAGCAAGGGATAACACAGGATATCCCCCATCATTATTCTTGATCATACATATTTTAATTTGTTTTTATTGTCTCTTATTGTAAATGGTTTTTCTGTTTTTCTGTATTATCTTTTGCATTTTTAGACTGAAATAAATTTGATTGATTTATATTATTGGAAAAACCACAACAAGTGCTGAGTTTCCAGAAATAGTTTTTCATACTTTTTTTTTTTGGGGGGGGAGTGGAGTTATGGTGAGGTTGCTTCAGATACATGAGACAACCTTGCCATAGTTGCATGTTGTAACGGCACTACATTCTCCCTTGTCTGGATAAGGCTCAGTTCCAGCTCTTGTTTTTACTGATTATAAAGAGCACCATCTTTGGCTGCAAAGTGTATAATCAATCTGATTTTGGTCAGGTCTATGTGTAGTTGCTGTTTGGGCTGTTGGAAAGAGTGTTTGTTATGACCAGTAAGTTATCTTGATAAAACTCTAGTAATCTCTGTCCAGCTCCATTTTGTACTCCAAGACTGTCTTGCTATGCCATTGTTGAACATATTCAACCTTTTGGCTTTGACTCAGCCACTTCATTCTTTCTGGAGCTACTGGTAGTTTCTTTCTGCTCTTCCCCTATAACATACTCTCTGATCTGAGAGGCTTATTCTCCAGTGTCCCGGCTTGTAGTCTTTTGATACTGTGCTTGTCCATCTTGGGTGATCTTGCATGGCATAGTTCATAGTTTTATTGAACTATTCAGGTGCCTCCACTACACTAATACAGTGATCTATGAAGGTGAGGGGATTTCAAAAGCACAGAACCTTAACATAAGACGTATCTTCTGCCTGAAGTGATATTGTCAAAGAAAGACTTATTTGCTTGTTTATTTATTTGTTTATTTCTGAACATTTATATCATATCCTTCAACTGAAGACTGGAGTACAACATTCAAATTAAGATAACTAAACTTCATTAAAACAATATAAAACACAATATCTGCCCATTACTTTGAGATGGTTGTATAACATCCATATGAAATACTGATAAACCCAGGAATACTGAAAATATTAAAAATCGTACAGTATTCTATCTTTCTTTTTAACAGTGCTTAAGCGCCAAACATACATCTTGTTTCTGAGTAAAGCCGAAGTGCTACGTAAATGATATTCCAGAAGGGTTTTCCTTACCATTCTTACGTTTATTGCAACTTTTAATGTTAACATACAACAACTGAAGCTGGTTCCACAGGAAAATATAATCAAGGCATGCTCAAGTTTATATTCCACTTCTTTGAAGACAAGTATTAATAGCTAACTTCTGGAATCCACTTAGCATCAGTTACTTTGCTCCTACCTCAGACCCATCCTTGGTGAATTCTTTTCTGCAGATATGAGCCATTATTCCAGCTGCGAGTGCATCTCCCAACACATTAATCATTGTTCGGAATCTGTCTCTGTCAAGCAAAGAAGGGGTGTAAAAGAAGGAGTTCTTGTTCTTTGTTATGTAAACTTAAACTTAAATTTTACAGATCTAAAAACTTTTGTTGTTCTTCTGCACAAAATACACAGAGGCCATGTCCCCATGCAAGCTGTTTGGGTATGATTGAGCATGCATTGGACTGAGTGTGGGACCGAGATTGAATCTTGGCCATCCCCATGCCATTCCTGGTAACGTGGGATTCAGCTGTCCCCATGCAAACCATACCAAACCCCGGCACAGGGGAGCAGCGCCATCTTCTCTCCACCCCTTCTCTCATTGGAAGCTGGATAGATGTCACCCCACCCCTGTGCCACCAGCTGCAAATGCTGGAGAAGCCAGGACCACAAGGAAAAAATAATAATTAAAAAACCAAAAACAAAAGTCGCTACAAGGTTTGGCAGTAGTTGAGCGGCTGAGCAGTTTTGTGCACCTCCACTCCAGCCAGGAACCGCGAGAACACCCGGCAATGTTAAAACAGAGAAAAATCAAGCCATTATCATGCCTGCCTTGGCAATCAGGAAACGGGGGTGGAATATTTGCCGTGGAAAAGGGACAGAAATCACGCCATTATGCTGCCTGCCTTGGCGATCGGGAAACGGTGGGTGGAATACCTGCATGAAAGAGTATTGTGGGGCAGTGAAGGCCATTCAACCCCTTCATTGTTTCAGCTGTAATACCATTTACTCCCCCAAAATCTCGGTGGTTGCAATCTCCAATGCACAGAGTAGGAACGGCAAGCACAGGACGTGAAACCCCACCTCCCACTGATGCAAGCACCAATCTCCTCCTCATATAGCCTGAGACCATCCCCATGCACAGGCTCAGCTTGCAAAGCAATGCATGCCGAACCCCCAAACCGTGCCCAGACCTGTTTTTTTCCGGTACCAAATTTGGTCCCGGTTTGGGAGATTTGGTCTGTGGAAATCAGACCAAATCTAAAGTGCATGGGGGCACCCCTTGCCGAACCTGATTTTGGTTTAGACCAAAATGTGCATGAGGATGTACACCCAGAGAGAAAATCTGATGCCAAGGAAGATTAGTGTATAAAGAACACTACGACACAGAATGCAGAGACATGTGTAACCTCTTTGAGCAAACTGAGCAAAATCTGACACCCTCTGAATTAATCATATGACGTCAAAGCATGATGTCCAAAAGAATAATCATAGCAAAATTTCAATGTTGTCCAAGTCTACATTTCTATGCCATTTCTTTTATATCTGAATTTCTTTCATATTTGAAATTGTTTGCTTATCTTTTCCTAAAGAGAAAGGTAAAGAACATTCAAGAAAGAAATCTTGAAATGTTTATTTTGATCTCATTTGCTTCTGGGTACCCTCAAGCAGAAGACAAAGTCAGATGTTTTCCCTGCTCTCAACTCTTAGCAAATGGTCTTTAGAGGCATCTTGCCTCTTTCTCCAACCTGGACGCAGTGTTTAGACATCCATTTCATTAGCCAGTGATACACCTGTCCTCCATGAATTTGTTTAATCCTTTCTTAAAGCTATTTAGGCTGGTTGCTATCACCACCTCTTCTGTAGTAAATTTCATGGGCTGATGACTCTCTGGGTAAAAAAATACTTCCCCTTGTTGGTCCCAACTCTCCTGCCCATCAGCTTCATAGAGTACCCCCTGTCCAATTCTAGTGTGTTGCAATAGAGAAAATATTTTTTCCTTATCCACTTATGCATTTATATTTAGTGGAATAGAAAAGGCAGAGATATGAAGTACAAGAGCATTTAGGCAAAAGATGAGTGGGTAAATTTATTCCAGATTTTCTTAAATCCAACACACTTTCCTAACAAACATTGCACTTCTGGCCTCTGGATTTCATTTAAATGGCACTGGAAGGTCCCCCAGTGGGTTGATCTGGAATTAATTCTGTTAAGTGTAGAATCTGGTCTGGTGCAGCAGCTTTAAAGAGTGTGTAAGGAAATAAATTTCTCCTTTCATCAGTCCAGTAACGTTCAGAACTTTTTAAAAATAATGAAGGAAGTAATCTTGAGCCAAGTATTAAAAATAAAGCTGGAAGATGTTTTTAAAGAGAACAAGGAAGGGAAGTGTGCTTATAAAATACAGTATAACTTTTTTGTGAGGAGTCTCAGGCAGAGGGAACCATTAAGTATGACCAGATGGAGAATTGAAAACAGTTCAATTTCAATTAGAAAAAAAAGAGAGCTTGGATGTTGTAGCAAGGGCAAGTGTGTGTAGGATGATCTATAGGAAGTCTGGGAAGTCTTTGGTCAACTGTTTTCAGGCAGGCAATACTGGCAGAACCAGGAAAGAGAGAGAGAAGGTGAGGAGGAAGAGTGATATAAACATGTAGCAGAGAAAGCTCTGTGGCAAGCAAAAAAGAGAGACCTGTCTTAAGATGAAACGAGTTAAAACTAAAACAGACAGTAAGGCTGCATTAAGACCATCATTTATTCCAATATATTTGGATATTCTGGAATAAAGCATAGAAGTTTGAGACTGGCACTGATGCCTGGCATGGGAGGATCTCTCAGAGTGAGCATGACCCAATCATGCCCAGTGGCAAACATGCCACTGGGATGTGGTTGTGTATCCCGGGCCAGAGCGTTCCACACTAGCCCAAGATGTGAGGGAAGTGCAGAAATGGCCCGAGTAAAGGAGGAGAAATGAATTGTGTGAAAGAAACACTGGTATGTTTGGCCCTGCAGTATAATTTCATCTTTTTAGCATTTGTCATATTGTAGTTTAAGAGCTTTTTAAAAATAATAATAATTTTTTTTTACTTGCTTTGTACAAGTATTTTTACTTGCTTTGTACAACTCTATTTCCTGTTTTGTAGTTATAAGGTAAAATCAATTTCCATTTCACAGAGTAATGCTTAAAGGAAAGCTTTTGCAAAATACAGCTTTTAAGCTGATTTGAAGAACATAAAACATTGAGGGGAAAGGGCAGGTGTATTAGCTGGAATGGCTCTTAGAACATTACTTGAAGCTGAGTCAGGCTTATCTTGGCAGAGCTACATCAAATCTGAAATACATCACATGGTTTCCTTATTTTTCCAGTGCAAACAAACCTATCTGAAAACTAGGGCCATAAAGATGAAAATCAGGAACATCCAGATGTTTGGCTCACAAAGGCAAAGGGATGGTCCAATATCAGCATTGTGCAGGTTTTAGCTTTATCGTTGGAGAATTAAGCCAGGCTGAACTACAAAAGTTTTCAAATGTTGTTATGTACCTATATATGTATGCTTGAAAATAACAGCTGCTGCTGTTTAGATTTTCCCACCACCCTTACCTCTCTCCCTTGTAAAAACTAAGGGCTAAGCCAGATGAAGTAGCTACATTATTCTTTTAAAAAAAAATTTAATAAAAAACTACAAATACAATAACCAAATAAGAAACATACAGATTAGATAAAATCTATAGGTTAATACAAATGGCTTATAAAGCAAAGGCATATATACATATAATTCAATCATTAACCCTACTGCATAAAATGGATAAGGGAATCAACAAGGTCAGAAAGTAGCCACATTATTCATGTGTATATTTGGAATAAGCTACACACTGTGGGAGCCCTGATGACAATTAGAAGAGCTGACTTTTATACCCTGCTTTTCTCACCCTTAAAGGGGACTCAGGCCGCATCCCCATTACAACCTTATTTCGATTTCAAACGGTTTTCAATCCTGGCAGACCCCATGTCAGTTGGCTTAACATACTTTCCGCGTGTTAAATCGCCCCAAAGCGTTGTAAATGTTAATCCTCATTTCAACAGGTCTCACTCCGGTTTGTGCGCTTGAAACGTTTTACATCTTTTACTGGGGGGACCGTACGGTGTTAAGGGATGAGAATCTGTGTTTAGGGTTTCCCTCCCCCAATAGCTTGCTTCCAAAGATAGTGATTTCATTGAAAAAATCCACCCCTCAAAACAGCCACTATAAAAATCCACTCCTTAAAGCTACACTGTAGTGATCTACCCACTTCACACCTTATAACAATGTTGCAAATTTGCGTAATTCGGAAAGTTCTGACCTTTAGAAAGGGAAAAGAAAGGAAAGCAGCTGGAGGTTCTGTTTTAAAGGCTGTGGCTGTGAAGGGGGCTTGACTTGCTGCTGCTGCTGTGTGCCCTGGGAAATGGGGAGAGGAGGGGAAAGAATCACTGGCTGCCTGCTGCCGTTTTTCCTCCAGGCAAGCGGCAGCCACCCAGTCACCCAGCTAGGCTCCCTGAAGGGATCCCTTATGGGTGGTACATTCATGCCAGGAGAAAGAGGGCAGGGCAGCCCCGAAAAGCGGCTTTTAAAAAGTAGCCACTTGAGTCCCCCCTTGAGTCACGTACGCCACGTACGATCCTCAGAATCCGGATTGAACGCGATTAAGCTGAAAGTAATGGGAAAAGGGAAATTCGTGTTTGCATCCGGTTCTATTATTTCGCTTTAAGGAAACTGGATTAAGCTTATAATGGGGATGCACCCTCAGAGCAGCTGACAAAGCTTCCTGTTCTTCTCTCCATAATACATACCCTGTGAGGTGGGGCTATGAGAGCTCAGAAGGAGCACTGTGACTAGCCCAAGGTCACCCAGCTGGCTTCATTAGAGGAATTGAACCAGGAGACTATCATATAAGAATCCAGTACTCTAACCACAAGACCAAATTGGCTTCGGAGCAGCACCACAGTATAAAATGTCAGTTTTACACAAAACTACTTCAGGTAATGTGAAAAAGTTAAACCAAGACATACAAACTTTAGTTCATGTGGTGATGGTCCTCACATTAGGATTGTGGCCCCACCTTCATTTAAACCTTCTTCAATCCATCTTCAAGTCTGACTGTTCACACCTTTTCATTTCTATCTATTGTATTTATGGATTTTCCATTTAGGAAAGTCCAAATGGAGGGTGAAAAGTCCACAAATAAAATGGATAGAAATGAAAAGATGTGAGCAGTCAGAGCTGAAGATGAACAGAAGAACTTTTAAAGTGAAGGTGTGACCATGCCTAGGTCTAGAAGGGTACCTGTAGCGGGATTTAATTTTAGTATGAACCATTTTGTAGTTCAGTATGGATTAAAACAAAAAAGCCAATACATAAAATGGTAGGAGAACAAGGTTTTCCACAGGCCTGCAAATGTTCCTAAAAACAAGAAAAGTAGGGATGCTCATATTTCTTTGAGGAGAGTATGCATGTGTGTATGAAATTAACACAAACTGCTATTGTGGATGATATTAAATAGTTTCTTATGGATTATAAAGCATAGGACAGCAGCTAGTGTGACATGCCAATTTTATATAGTAGGGCCCTATGGCATGTAATTTTCTATAAAATGATTTATCAGCCCTTAACATCTGTAAGGGAAAAAGAAGCTTTGAATTACTTACAAGGCCCAGTCAACAGCAATTATTAGAGTGATGTCATCTGTAGGCAGCCCCACTGATGTCAGAACAATGACCATAGTCACAAGGCCAGCTTGTGGAATGCCAGCAGCACCTATGCTGGCGGCTGTTGCTGTGATACTTTTACAAAAGAAAGAAGAAGAATATTAATAACCAATAGTGCAAAGGGATACCTTAAGTCTGATTAAGATTAACTGATTAAGAACTTTTTGGCCTGTTCTGTCATGGACCTTATTATTCTGGATTATATCCCAGAATAGGGGCCTGCTGTCTGCACACTCAAAAAAACCTCTGTACTTCTTGTTTGACCCATGAAGCATCCTTCAGGACTAGAATTGTCGCTGGCCAAGAATTCTGGACAACATAGGTTTAACATCCCTGACAATACTGTCAACTTTGAACACATATTTAATTATGATTTGTTCAAGATGCATAATATTGACTTTTATGCAGTCAACAAGCACAAAAAGTGCCAATTAAATCAGGATTACAAAGACACAAATGCAGAAGATGTGTATAACTTTGGGGCACAATCCAGCTCCAGTTTATTCTACTTTGCATGAGGTTGTGGATATCTTGAAAGATTGCTTTCAGTTTGTGGGATGGGGAAGGCTCAAAACCATTATACAGTAAAAAGGAAAGGAAGTCAAGTTATTTGCTGACATACTAGGCTCATTCTAAGGTGGCTTTGGCCCCGTCCCCAGGCTGGCCATCTGGCCAACTCTGGGCGCTGTTTGGGCATGCATGGGCCAGGCACCGGACTGGGAACACATTTTGGGCGTCCCCATGAGATTCCCACCAATGTGGGACAGGTACGGGTTGGGCACAGATAGAGCATTATAAACCTTGAATGGGGATTCCACCATTATGTTTCCAGGAGACTGGGAAAATGCTGCCGGCCTCTGCATGCCACTCAGACTGGTCCAGCCATCTGCAGGGTGGACAGATGGACCAGGCAACTGCAAGGAGGTCTCAGGGAACGTTGCAACAATTAAAATGCAGAAAAGCAAATTAAAACAGGGATTTGTGCAGTGATGGCCCACTCTCAAACAATGGGTAATTTCTTATCACCATTGTGGCAATAAGCAGGAGAAAGTTAGATAGTACGCACCTAAGACTGAACATAAGAAGCATGTGGCATAAGGCCTTTTGTATTACTTGACACCCACCTAGCTGAAGGAACCCCACAATGTGATTATCTTTGCATTACATTGTGCCACATAATATTAATTAATTGTGCACTCCACACTGTGGCAGCCTGCTCTATTATGACCTTCAGTGCAGAACAAGGCAAACAACTGCATTAAAACTAATTGCAGGCATCTCCCTGCTTTTAGCAGTAAATCCCAGAAGTGGAAATGCAAATCATTGCTGCATAAATACAGTTCAACATAAAGCTGATTAGTCTGATTCAGGCAAGAACAATATTATGAAAGATCTAGCAACGACAGAATCGGGGATTGAAATGCTGCATAGTGAGCGTTTTGTTTTCATCATTCTTTTGTCCCAGTTTAACCAGAAACATGCCCACCTCACCCCATCTTAAACCCCAGCCATTTTACAAGAAGGACTTTAAGAGTTCTAACAGTTAAAATTATTTTAATTTTTAATTTTACCATTTGCAAGTTTAACAATTAATACTACCACAACTCCACAGTATTTGTCATTACTCTGTTTCCATTATTCACAATGTAGATCCATACATAGTGGGTGTGTTCACACATGTGTTTAGGGATGCCCCACTGGGGCAAGTTTGAAACTGAAATCATCTGATCATCTACCCCTTCCACCTATGTGAAATAATTAACTCTTGAGGTGGATTTTTTCCCAGTGTCCAGAGATGAGACATCTCAGAAAATGAATGCTAAAACCACCCGCACCACCACCTGTTATTCTGGATTATATACCAGAATAGGACCTTGTCATTCTCATGCCTGTGCACAGTGACATCATGAGAAAGAAAATTATTATTACTTTTTAAATAATTTAGGTACTTTTAATTTTTTCAGATCTGTATCTTTAAATGATTAATTTTTTACCACAACTTTAAAAATAACCTATATTCCCATTTACAATGAAGAATTCCATGACAGAAGAGAAGTCACGTCTGCTGACTTTGAGTGCCCTTTTTGTACAATGGTTTTTACCTGATTGTGATGATCTGTCCAAAATCTAGTTCATAATTATTTACTTGAGCAATGAAGATAGCTGCAACTGCTTCATAAAGAGCTGTTCCATCCATGTTGATTGTGGCCCCCACAGGAAGAACAAATCTGGCAATCCTTCTGTCCACATGGTTATTTTCTAACAAGCACTTGAAGGTTATAGGCAAAGTTGCTGAGCTGAAAAACATAGACAAAATCACTAATTCAAAGAGTATTAGAAACTTGCTTTAGTTTTAAAATGTAAAAAGAACCCCTAATATTTTTAGTAATTTCTTAGTATCTGTGACAGCAAAATTGTCTGAACAGATTTCTAGTGCAACTTTTGTAAGAAGGAAAAAAATTGATATATCTTGCAAAATCAAATTCTTTCCATGTCCCTGGGAAGATGCTTTAATTGGCCCCATCAATGGAACCAGGTTTATGAGCCATAATGCTTTGAGCAGTTGTGTTCAAATGGCAGATTAACAAAAAAAGAGTTAAGGTCAGGATCAAGTTATTTTTCCTTCTCCTCTTCTGGTATGGTCACAATTAATTGTACTGTATGTCATCAGAATCGAGCAAACTATGGTCTAACTATGGTCTAACTTCCAGTTAAGAGGTACAAAACCAGTTTATTTAAACAAACTCAGAGGATGCGTCCCCATGGAAGCCGGTTGCTTCAGTTGTGACGCGTGTCATAAAAATCTGCATTGTAACTCACAATAAAGCATCCCCATGTGGATTCAACGCAGATTCAACGCGGATTCAAATCATACGTGCCTGTACCCATGCAAGCCGCAGTGTGAACCCACATCTTTTTCTCCCCACCCAGCCTTTTCCCTGATAGGAAGCCGGGTTGACGTCACCATAACCCATCCTGCCCGCTGCAGCAGTGACAGGCAAACAGCTGCAGCAATGACAGGCTAACACCTCAGTTGCACCTCCATGAACATAAAGACCATTTCTTTCCTTGGCCACCACCGTTAAAAGCATAACCAAAAGTTATTTAAAAGCATAACTAAAAGCAGATCATTCCTTTTCCTTGGCCACCACAGGTTAGCAGAGGTGCGCACGTCCGCATGACAGCGCGCACCCCCCACTCACAACCAGCTCAAAATTTTCTCCCAATTCAGGTCCCAGACTTGCTGTCAGGGAAGGGGTGTGTGTGTAATAACTGTAGCCATTTAAAGAAATCCCCAAGTGGCTGCTGCGGCTACTGCGGCTGCCATGCTCCACCCCAAATAATCCGGAGCATCCGCATGACCCAGGACAATATGTGCTAGCCTCCTATTTTGGAAGGACTACACTTGCTAAGTGGGTTTTTTAAGGCTGCTATTCCTGTTATACCTTAAGGATTCTTCTTGTCTCCTCTTTGAAGGGGAAACCAAGCCTGATGCTTGGTTGCCTCTTGTGGAGCAACATGCTATGTATGTCAACATACATAGGGGTCTGAATAATGTTAGTCCTCTCAGGAAGGCTGATGGTGCTACATGTGATTGCAGATCTGGTCAGTAAGGTGCTGCACTGGGGAATGGATGTAACATTTGGTGTGATTTACCCTCTTATTCCACTAAGCTGCAGGTTTACTTGGCTTGCTGGTATCAGTTTGGTTCATTCTGAACCAGCTCAGCGTCTTACTAGTTGTTCATCAACCACACAGGTTCTCAGGTCATTTCTGTGTCCAACTTAAACCTTCAACTTTTAAATCCTAAATGGCTGGGGACGAGGAGAGAATTCCTTCTGCCACAAATTGTATACAATATGCAAAAGAGAGCTGCAAGAGAGATGAACAATGGCAGAGGCTGTGCTTTGTGGGGAGATGAGTTCCTCACACTAGGGATGTGCAAAAAATTTTTGTATTAAATTTGTATTCATTTGAATAGATCCCCTTTGAATGTGGTAGGATTCATATTCTATACAAATCTTCAGTCCCATATGAATCCTATACTAATGCATAAGAATAGCATATGGATCCTATATATGAATGTATACGAACAGCATTCAGATCCCATACAAATAACATACAAATCCCATATGAAGCTTCTTAATTCGAATTCGAATGTCAGTCTTTGAATGTGCCAACATTCGATTTGAATTTGAATGTCCTACCTCACACCTTTTACCTGGAGCTCTTTGCTTTAAAGTAGGGTGCAAGAGCCACAGAAAACCTGTGGTGGTTGGGTGAAGCACCTGCCTGTCTCAGGGCTCTCTAAGTTTTCTGTGCTTTTAGGAACTACGGTTTGGCACAAGCCTACTTTGGAGTCCTTTTATTCTTTGGCAGGTGCAAATCCAAGGGAGACAGAATTCTGACCATGAATGTAAGTTATGCAGGAGAGATGTGAAACAAACAAACAAAAATAATTGTACTGTTTGATTTTAATAGAATATCCCAAAAGGCAAAGCATATTCCAGGAGCTTGCTCCACACTTGTTCGCTCCACATGGTCAGTCAATCAGTCAGTCACCCTCCCTTCCTTCCTTCCTTTCCTCTCCCCAAAGTGGTAAGCTCCCTGAATTTTCCAGTGAAATGAAACCAATGGACCTCACCAGACAACCCAGTGAGTGAAACCAAACAAGCTTCTCTAGCACTATTTTTAATTCTCTTTAAGCTGCCTGGCAGTCCTGCCATGATGCTGCCAAATTCTTGGCAATATTGTTTCTCACAGCAACCAAAGGAAGCTGCAGGATGCATGGGGGAAAAAGCCAACACTGTGTCAGTTCATCAGGCTGAATTTGAGGTCATAAGCAGCATTGTAAAACAGTGCAAAATGCCACCATGGGATCAGGCAGGGCCAGAACATTCTAATGGTCCCCTTGGGGACTGAAACAGAGGAATTTCAGCTTTTCTAAAAAAGTTGTCTGGAAAACTCCAAAGTCTATTAATGCAACCAGAACACTGTGCTGTAAGAGCAACATTAACAAAAAGGCCCCATCCAGACAGTGGAAATCTAGTGTCATTATGGCTGCACTATAGTGGGGTTGCCCCATGCATCTGTGGCAATCCCACGATAACCCTGCTATATTCCTCCTAAAAAGTGTGAGAACAGGGGATGCTGTGGAGATTTTCTAGCAATAGTGCTATTAAATTACTTTATGAAGAGAACCACAGTTGTTGATCTGGCCACCGTGGATGTGCGAGGCCTGAAAAAGATGTGTGCGTATCTGCAGTGGTGGCAACACGCATTTGTGGGTATTCTGCACAGGCCAAATTTCCAGGTGTATATGTTACTCAAATGAGCAACAACAACACTGTCTAGCTAGCAAGTGATCATGTTGAAGGAGCAATAGTGCAGATTATCACTTGCTAGCGGGTATTAGTTGGCCTCTGTATTCTGCCACCTCATTCAGCAGCGTGGCTGAACTGTTTAAATGGATTAATGCACTGTTAGCCAAGAAGGTGACATAGAAATATTGCTGGATTTCAACTCCCATCAGGTTCAGCCAGTGGGGTCATGTTTCAGCTGGTGGAAGCAGGGTTTGAGGTCATGTAACATCTGGAAGATACCATGTTAAAATTCCTCAGATTATCAGACTTCAAGAAGAGCTAAACGTTATTGACGACAACAGAGGAAAAATCTCAAGCTTGGTGATTATTCTGCTCATTATCATAACCTTCTTTAAACTATAGCCAGATTGTTGGACCACAAAACTGGAACATATGGCTAGTCAAATAACATGTAACTGGTAGTCCAATAAACTTAAGAATGCAGCTTCTTCAGGAAACAATGCTGCAACTTGCTACATATTGGCCAGAGTCAAAACATAGCAGCACTCTTGGGCAAGATTACTTCTCAGCCATAAGATCAAGCGTAGTAACTTAGGGCTTTTCTGCACTTACTGGCCTTAGATCTAGATCAGTGGGTTCAGAATAATCAAGCCCACTAATCCAGATTATGGGGAAGGGTGGGCTTTATAAGTACTGATTAGGCCCACACCTCCTCACAGGAAACAGGACTACAAAACATACCATGTGGACCTACAAAGCAATTTGAATACATCTAGTTCAAATGAAGATGCAAATCAGGGTTTTAATCAAAGGGTGATCCTGCACTGGCCAGTGTAGCCTCCTTTAGAGAGCATCAGTGTTGGAAGGGAGGATCCTAGTATGCATGCTGGTTTCAGATACTGGCCAGTACAGAACTCGTTAGTACTCAGATCCTCACACCACAGACCATCACAGCTGAATCTAATAGAAATATGAAAGTGTCCTGACACCAGCAAGAAGCAAGAGGCGTTAAACCTTCACAATCCATTTTATTTGCGGACTTTGCTCCCTTCAATTGTACTTTCCTGAGTCCTGATTTTTACTGGTCTCAAGCCATTATAGAGGGTTAATATGCTTTCATTTTTTGGGTGTGATTGGGGAAGAGGATTAAAGGGTTAAACCGCACTATAGTGGGTGGATACTGCATGAATTTGCCTTCCATTTTATCCAATGTGCGATTGCACGTTGTTAAGCAACAGAACCTTTATCTTATCAGAATGCAGGGGATGCTGTGATTGTGGAGAGGGGTGGAGATCTTTAAAAGTCTTATAAAGGAGTCAGAGGCCACATCCCTGTGCATTCCATTTAGTCCAAATTGGACTATATTTAGTCCAAATACAGAGTTGAGTCAATTGACCCGTCCCCATGCGATTGACGAAAGTGTGGGCTCAATTCCAATATGCCTGTCCCCATGCAAATTGCACTAAACCCCTGCTTGGGGAAACAGCATCACCCCCTCTCTCATGATAGGAGCCGGGTTGACGTCACCAACTTCTGTGCCACCCGCTGCAGCGTGGGCAGGAAAATGCCACCCAACGTCCCTTCCCCAATCACAACAGTGATCAAACAGAAACAAGCCTCTTCTCTCTGTGATCCAATTGCCAGGCAAAAGTAAAAGTATTGATTGCCCCAGTTTGACAGGTAAAGATGCAGTGATGAGGGGGGTCATCTGGCCCTTGCTATCCCATGAGCCTCTTCCTGCAATTCTTATTCCTCCCCTGCTCTCCGATTACTGGCAAGCAGCTTCTGAAGTTAAAGTGCTTCTCTGCTAAACTGCCTCTAAACACTGTAGCGGCTTTGGTTAACTTTTTAGCTGGCGAGCAGGTTCTGAAGTTTGCCAGCTAAAAAGCTAATCAAAGTTAAACTGCCTCTAAACAAACAAGCTGCTTGACCAAGTAGAGGGGAGGGCGCCCAGGCAACATCAAGCTTGGTGGCTCCGATTGTGTGTCAGGCTTGATGTTGCCTGGGTGCCCCCCCTCTATTTGGTCAAGCTGTGGCTCATGGCAGTGCCCCGGCACCCCTTTCCTCCTTCTCTTCACCCGTCCACCTCTGATCACATGTCAGAATGGTGCCCAAAGGCACTAAAATCTGGTGAGCAGGCAAAGTGGAGCGGCGGCAGTAATCCGAATCTGGTAAAAAAACCCTGTTTCACCAGGGGTTTATTTTCCCGGATTCAGATTACTGGTAGATTACAAGGGAACTCTGAGCAGTAAATCTGCATTCAACCTGGATTTTTGGGCCTTTGGGGACGCGGCCTGTGTGTTATTGTTACTCATATGGTAACCAAGTGCCTGTCACTTCCCTTTGTTTTTCCCCATGTTTGGCCAGCATCTAGGTATTTGCAAGAGGAACAAGGAGTTGGTAGATGGAGGAAAGCAATTGCTGTTACGGGAAACCTGTCATTATTGCTGGATTTCCCATAATAGTGATGTTTTGGAATATCGCCTCGATATCCTGGCACTATTTTGGGAATGCCATGGATACATGTGGCATTCCTCATATAGTCTCAGAAGAACTACAGGTTTTAGCCCACATCTGGAGGCACCCTGTCTGATGTTAAAACAAGGCAACCCCCACCCCCATCCAAAAAGAGACAGATGGGCTACTACTTGTTTCAGAAGAAGCCTCTTTGAAGCAGTGTATGTTCAGTGGAAACCATTCTTTAGAAGTGGGAGAGAAATCCCTGAACACTTCTCAACTGTTAGTTCACTTACCAAAAAGTGACAGGGAGTTTATACCTTAGCTGACAGGACTTTGGCAAGAAAGTCAGGTGTTTCCTGTTGTTACTGGTATTCTACTGTTTTCAGGAAACTGAGAGAGGGGGCAAAGAACGAGCAGATACTTCAACTTTATGCCATACATACTGGTGCTCATGTCTGCTTCTGGCTCATTTACAGGTGATACTAACCAACGTCTAAAAAACGTTCAGTAGCCAGATTTGCTACTGTAGAGGAGCTGGCAGAAAAAAAGGGAGGGAGAGACAAAAGACTTTCATTGCCAAGTTATTTAATATTTAGTTTCTATTGCTCCAGTATCTCATTTAGTACATCAGACCTGTGCAGTACCTGGATGATGTGGCCAGAGCGATAAGCAAGGCTTGAAGAATCCCTCTGATGAAGACAATGGGGTTCTTCTTGGTGATGAAGAAATACATCATTGGGAGAATAAAAAGTCCATGTACCACCAGGCCACAAACCACAGTAATGGCATAAAAGCCAAGTTTCTTTCCAATGGCCGATGGATCATCCATTTCCAAAATTTTACCAGCTATAAGAAACACTATTCCAAACGGAAAATACCTGAGGAAAGAAAAAGATATATTTCATCTGGAAGAAGAGTCCCACACAAAACGTAAGGAACTTAAGAAATGTGTGCATAGTAAAGGTGAGGGGTGTGACCATCTCAAATGTTTAGAAAAGCATTCAAGATGTGGTATTGTACGTACTTAGCTATCCTTCACTAACCGGTACCCTCCAAGTGTTTTGTACCAGTACCCATATGTCGTACCCTGCAAGTTTTTTTATTATTTTCTTTCTAATAGTAATCAATTACAGATATTTTAATGCCAAATTATCCATGAAACTGCACAGTTAAGATCAGCTGGTGGCAAAATGGGCTGGATGGGGGCCAATAAACTGAAGCTCAATCCAGATAAGATGGAGGTATTATGAGTCACAAGAACTCAATCTGGGAGACATCCTGCCCTCAGTAAGACTGTAATGCAAGATTTCCTGCAGTTCCCAAATGGGGGTGTGTGCAGCTCCGGAAGGCCTAGTTGAGCCTCTGAGGAGGATACTATGGTGGTGGCAGCCACAGCCAGATTTTAAGGTAAGTGGATGTGGATATGGCGGCGGGGGGGGGGGGCACACCTCCTTCCTGATGCTCACATTGGAGAGAGACCTTAGTTTTTGGCTAAGGAAACAGCTTCTACTCCCTATTTCCAGACACTTTTATTATTTGTAGTGTGTGAATTTTCATTTTGCGTTCACTGCTATAACCTGTTTCTTATAGCCTTTGGGTACAAGGTGGGATAAAAGGGCAAAAAAAAAAAAAAAAATAGGCCATGTCTCTACTTATGTTTACAGATGTCGTCATGGTCTGACTGAGGTATTGTCTCTCTGTTTTGGCAGCACTAGACACCTAATGGAGTTCCCAACCACACCAACCTGAACTGCTCAGAGGGTGAGCACCACTGTCTAGACACCTTTGCCATGTACTGAGCCAGGGAAGTACCTGCTGGGCCCACTTGCGCTTGAGAGATGACTTTGAAAATGTTCCATCAGCACCACTTCCACTATGGCTTCATGAGATCACAAGGTCCCCAACATGGGCCTCCCACTGGTAGAAGAGGTAGGGTGGGTTCAAAGCTAAAAACAGCCATTATAAGCATAGTCACACCCACCAACAGAGACCCAACAGCATTAGTTTTCCAGCCTATTTGCTGCCAGTCCACTGACCTACAAAAATCCTAAGGTTATATTTACTCACCATACAGCAACAGCAACTATCTTCATGACAGATTCATTTAAGCATTGACAAAAACTGACCAAAGGTACTCCACTGTTACCCATCCGACCCAGCATGATTCCTGCAAAGTAATAAACATTTACGTTACATTTTACTCTCCTTTTGATGACTTCCAAAACTACACTAGCATATAAAATTCAGATCTGAAATAGAAAACTGACTATGTGAATGTATGTAGAAAAAAACCTGTAATTTTTTCATAGATACGAATGTGAACGTCCACCTTCAGTGTTATGGAAAGACAGAATATTCAATGCACATTGATATATAAATACAGCAGAAATGCTACTTCCATATGTCACAAATTTGAATCTTTCCCAGCATTTACAAATAATTTGGCAAAGAATACAGTATGATCAGATGGTGGGGAAATAGTTAAGTCAACTCCAGATTTTTGTGAAACAAAATGAATTAGTCTTTTATCACAACACATTTGCTCACTTCAAAATATGTGTATGACATTTGTAAATGCCCTTCTAAGACTGCAGTGGCATGATTGGGCTCCTTCCAGCTCTGCCTCTTGATCCTGGGGTGTTTTTGCATTACCCTTCCCATCTGCTGGACGGGAAAGGGGCACAATTAACCAATGTTGACTAGCACTCGCACTTGGAGCACTGGTCCATTTCGGCCATTCCCTCTCCCTGCAATTGAATACTTAGCTTATTCGATCTGGGGCCCGGTCCTCCTCTGGGCACCACCATTTTGGCTGCAGCACCCTTTGTGACTGCATGTGGATCAGCGCAGTTGCTTGCGCGGTACCTCAAACAACCCCGGAATACCAGAAGAGCAAATGGTCACTGTCTGGACGCTTAAGTTAAGTCTCTAGTTAATGTTGCTTAACATGTAGAGCATGATTTTGTGCTCCATCCCTAATCAGCATTAGTGAACTTCTGGTGAGGGCGGGCACACTTGGAGGCTTTAACTGCCTACTCTACATGTGTATGCTCTTCAACAGAAGTTCACTAATCATGCACTAGAGGCTTCTGGTCTATCCCGGATGAGTAGCCGCAACCATATCTTCCCATGGCCTCTACTCTCATGGAGCACACCTTGGAACTATAGAGGGCCACCTAAACTGTTGTAACCCCGCCCCAAGGTAGGTATGAATAGGCTAGATATAGACTAACTTCTCTGTTCTAATTAAGGTTGACTATCTTGTTGGGGTTGTGACCATAGCCTTGGAGCTCTATGCACAATACAGGAGTGCTGGGATTGATCTCATGGTTGAGAGCAGTATTTTGGTAGCCTGCTTTTAAAAAAAACACCTGTGACACATTCTGTATGAGCACTGCTATGAAAAAGACCCTTTATTGAAAGGTTAACTGTCATTTCAGATTTAGATGCATGAAAGCAAATGGGTAAAATAAATTGATAGAGGGTGTCATGGCAGTGTGAATTCAAACAAAGCAAAAGTGGAGTAAATGGTATGAAGTTAAAGCTGATGAAAATTTGGACAAAAAAGAACAAGGATGAATTCCCACTCAAGGAATAAAATGCTACATACAAGGCTATTTACATCGCTATTTACAATGCTATGTAAAGCGCATTAAAACAAAGCAAAGGAGCATCTGGCAATCGGATTCAACCCCGATTTTCTGTCCCCACACTTCAAAGACTTAAAACACTTCCAAAAAGTGGATTGGGGAAAGCGATTCTTTCCCTTCCTCGCCCTTTTCCCACCCCTCTCTCCCTATTGCCCAGGGTGACTGGTGGCAGTGGCAACTCAAGCCCCGTTCATCTGCTCCACCCCTACACCCACCATCCCCAGCAGGGGTTCCCATCTAAAAAAGCACCCTGGCTGGCTGGTTCGCTCTGCTGCTGCTGCTGCCACATACACATTTGCACACTCCCCTGCGGGAGCTGCACAAGTGAGCGAGAGAGCGAAAGTGTTGCCACCACAGTGGGCGGGTGAGAGGGAGGGATGGCCTGAGGGCTGCTTTGAAAGATCAAGGAAGGAGGCTGGGAGGGAAACAGGCATAATTGCGTAGGACCACCTGCCTCTTTCCTTGATCTTTAGGCTTGCGTGTGCATGAAGAGAAGTGTGGGTGGGAAAGGAAACATTGTTATAAGGTAGAGGGGAAACCTGGCATTTTAATTGACAGGGGGCTGTTCTGCAGTGTGAAATCCCACCCATTTCATGAGGCATCTGTCCCAATACTGCTGTAGCATTCGCACAGCAATAAGGACGAAGCATTTTAAAAGCCAGAACCAGAAAAAACACCTGAAAAATCAGGTGTGTATTCCGTTTTTAAGCCAAATAATCCTCAAAATACCCCTGAAACCGATTGGGAACGGGGACGAAGAGGATCCAAACCATTTATAAGCCACTTTAAATGATTGGGGGTGGGTGGGGACGAAGAGGATCCAAACTGTTTTGAAACCACTTTAAAGTGGCAATGGGAATTCAGCCCAAGTGTGGCAAACATCCTGCCAAAACCACCTATAGAAAAGATAAAACAACTTGGTTTATCTTTGGAGCATCTAGCAAACCAAGATATAGATAAAGCACAGGGGATTGTAGGACAATATATTAAACATGTGTGCCTTCAAAATAACATGGCTATAATTGTTAAGGGTCACATATATTTTGTCTCAAATATGGGACTGGCAAAATATTTGAAATTTTAGCAGTACCAAGTTACAAGATAACATCTCACATGAGCAGATACTTCTGGACATATTTTCTTCAACTGTACTCTTCGTCCAGGCTGCTATTGAAATCATCTTGATCTATTAATACTGACATTAAAGCTGCTTCTTGGGGAACCAATAAACATATAATCCTAAAAACAGCAACATTTTAGCAGTAGCTGAAAAGTCATTTAACTATATTTTAAAGGTGGAAGCAGAGGAATTACTGGAGATTGAATAAGTGCTTTGGTTTATATGGGACTTTGGCTATAATAAAAATTTATTATTATAAACTTCCTGCTTTTGAAAGTGCCTGTTATGGACCCTACAAATAAAGCCATCTTGACTTTAGGGTGAATAAAAATCCACAGTCATCTTAGTGGAGAAAATCTCTATATATAATCATTTGAAAGTGGATTATTCCTACTTATCAGATTCTTTGTGAAAATCAGCAATTAATAGCTGAGAAACAGTGAGAAACATGAATTGATAGTGTTATTCGATGGTAAAAGCTTGGTAAATCACCTTAAAATCAACACATGAAAACAATTAACAGATTTAAATAACAATTCAAATATGAACCCAATTTTACTGCTGTGAAAAACAGATAATAAATCAATCAGCAACAGAAACCTAAACCACAACTCCTGCTGGAACCAGGTGGAAACATTTCAAGGACAAATTTAAAGCTATAAGTCAGTGATGGGGGAAAAATGCACGCAACACAGAGGACCACATCAGCAGAAAGATTCATTTGAAAATGATCTAATTGGAGTGATTTTAAGGCTGTCTAATCTCATAGCTCTCTGTACAGGAAGTATGCCTTGATCTAATGCAAAGCCTCATGGTTTTCATTTGTCTGTTCCAGATCCTGCTTTACTTCTGGCTCATATGGGAACAAGCTGATCAGAGTCAGCCATTTCACAATCTTGATCTAGCCATAACAATAAATTTTATATTGCAAATCCTCAGTATGTTTTATGAGCTGTGTTACCCCTTTGTGTTAACAGAAAGCTCAACAGTTTGGCATCTGAATCCAGCCTGGACTTATTCTGAAATGGTTGTATTTATACAACACCACTCTCCCTGTCAAAAGGTGAAAGCTCCCTAATCTGCATATGGAACAATATGCTGTGTCTGGAAATCAAAACCAGTTCTATCTGAGTATTACAGAGAAAGAAAGAAGGAAAAGCTGACAGAGTTATAGCTCTGGGAATTGAAAAGGCTGGAGAAAATGAAGCAATATCCAGACAGGGTGTTTTTTTGTGGAATTACTGTGGAATTGTCATGGAATTGCCAGACTATCGCACACAGTAATTCTGAAAGTTTGAAGCAATATAAGGCAATAAAGCTTTTGCGGGAAAAGAACTGCTGTAGTGAAAGATCCCACTATTCCAATAACACTCTCCAGTCTGGATTACCCTTGCGAGACCTTCCAAGAATGGAAGTGGGATCTTTGAAGTCGGTGGCTGGATTTTATTGGTTCTCCACATAGCCAATATGGAAGGATGGGAGAATCATGTGGATGGGACATTCCCAGCATGAGAGTTCCATTGCCATACTTTGCAGGGTTAAAATGTGCTGTTTTGCTCTTGTGTGAAGTCAATACAGAATGGTTACAAAAGTGAGTAATTGTGAACTAATGGAATAATGGTTAAGGTGAGGTAGAGGAAGAGGTAGAGATAGACTAGTAGAGGTTACTGTAATCTACATGTAAATTAACTTGTATGCGTGAGCATATTTCCCTATATAACTCAAAAGTGATGCTGAGTTTCTATTAGCTGTATACAACTTGACAATACACGCATACTTTCTTTGCCGCCACCCATTACCCTCCAAAAACAAAGTTTAGATGGATTACACCCGCCTGTGAATTCAGGGCAGAAGAAGAAAGGATGCACTTTCCAATACTATATTTAAATGAACTATTAGGTTGCAATCAGATGGCCTTGTAATAGTGACAGGAACACAAATGCCTGACTCAAAGGTAACGCAGATGTGTATTGCTGTTATATGTGCTCTGTTGCGGAGATGTTGAAAGGCACAGGAAGAGAAGAGTGCTCATTTCCCCACTTTCAGAGCACCTCTGCAGCACCGCCTCCCTTGTGGCTGCTCAAATGACTCACAGCTGCTAAGATAGCCATAAATCATGCTGCACAGCCATAAAACGGCACATGGTCCAATCTGGAGGTGCAGCCAGAGTGGAACAGGCCTTTCAAATGGGAATGACCCTGTTTTGCTCCACTAGCAACCAATCTCTGTGGCTGCGCCCCCATGGGCTCCAATTACCTCGCTTCTGTTTCAGGGCATTCTTAATCTGCATTGTAGTTTGAATTAAGATATCCCCATGCGGTGGAGGAGAGCACGGGTTCAATTCAAATCCACCCGTCCCCAAGCAAACGTGGTAAACCCCTGCATTGGGGAAACTGGATCCTTTTTTCTCCACCCCCTTTTTCCTGATTGGAAGCCCCGCTGATGTCACCATGCCCTGTCCCGGTCAAGGTACAGCGATGGCAGGGGAAATCCCTGGGAAATGCATCCAGTTGCACCTCCAAAAACACAACACACACCAAGAATAAGAAAAAAGACAAAAAGGGGGCATAATAGGATGGCAAAAGGGCTGATGGCTTGAAGCCACGGCTCTGACCTTAGCGGATGTGTGCACATCCGCATGACAGCAAGCACACCTCCTCCACCCTTGAAGCCTGACAGCCAGAGAGCAAGAGAGGAGGCGAGAGGAAAGAGACCCTTCCCTCCCCCTGCAAGATCTTCTGCAGGCTTGGAGTGGAGAGATCGGTTGAGCTTTCAAGAACACCTGAATCCTCTTAGTTCTCAGTCCTGCAGCCCCATGTGCATATGTGTGTGTGTGTGTGAGAGAGAGAGAAAGAGAGATAGAGAAGGCAAATGACAGTGCAAATGACAGCGATTTGACCCCCTCGTCACTTCTCTTCAGCATAATTTAAGCGAGCATGGCAGGAACAGCGAGCACAGACGAAACCCTGTCTGCTAATGACACAATCGCCAACCTCCTCCCCCAATAACCCGGGAGTGTCCCCATGAATCAGAATAATATGTGCTTGCCTCCTAATTTGTGGTGAAAACAGTTGGAAAGGGGGGGGGGTGAGGTTGCTGCGGATTTGTGCAATTTGTCCCTCATGTAGCCCAAATCAGAGCTTTGCATGGGGACTTTCCCGAGGTGAACTCAGGTTCACCTCACAGTATTCTAATCATGGGGACGAGCCCTGTGAGCGATCCATTTGGCTTGGGGCAGGTTCTGGTTCTGGGCCACCACACACAAGTGTGATACAACCTTTAGAGATACAGCCCTGTTGTCTTGTCCTGGGTACAAGTCCCTGCAGTGCCACGAAGGACAAAAAATGTTGTATAGAGGGTGGAAAAGAAAAAAAAAATCCATTGACCAAGTCTTGGGCTTCCAGGGCGCCTTGGAACAGCAACAGGTAGAGAGGAACAGGAGTGTTGCCACCAGGTCTGCCACCAGAGGTTACATGCTGTTCCTTGGGCTTTCTGTGTTTGAAGAAGAGAAACTGTGAGTAAATAAAAACTTCTTGCTGCAGGTTCCTTTTGTTTTACTTAAAAATGACTTTCCCCTCTTCCTCTCATTTCTGTCACATCTGCAGGTTTTGGAAGAGAAAAGAGAGCAGTCATGCCATGGTTGGTCCAGAGGAGGGGAGGCGTCAGATGTTTTCTCTGGACTACTGACAACAGATGTGGACTGCTGGCAAGCAAGGTTCAGAACAAGCTCTCTGGGTTGGGACTGCACTTACATCAGTTCTATTTTTAAACAGAAAACAAAGAGGCCTCAGTATAGAACTGATCTAATTGTCACAGGAATCAGTTCTGCTTAAATTGAAAATACAGCACACATAATCTTTGGATACTAGTTATAGATCAATACTCACAAGACTCCAACTCTGATTAATTCAGGTCATAGCGGATACCACTGCCAGGCGTCGTTATGCAGGAAAAACACCTTAAGGGCCCAATTACTCCACATAAGATTAGTTCATCTTAATGGGGCTTGATATAGTATTTTCTCAGTTCTTCCTTTGGCCACACATTTCAGTGTGGGCTCGAGGAAGTGTGAGCCAGGGCCAGGTAATATCTGCTGTGAGAGTT
>MTQE01001134.1:50493763-50510829 GCA_014337955.1 Aspidoscelis marmoratus | reverse complement strand
GCACTTTGAGGACAAAGTCACTCAGATTTGCAGGGGATTAGATGTCACAAATAGACAAAGTCCAGGGGAGGTATCCAGAGAACCGTCTGGTCCAGTTCTTTTGGATCAGTTTCAGTTATTGCGGCCTGAGGACGTGGACAAGCTGCTTGCATGGTGCAGCTGACAACTTGCTCTCTGGATCCTTGCCCTTCTTGGCTGATAAAAAGCTAGCCAGCAAGGTATGACCAGGTGGATCCAGGAAGTGGTGAATGCCTCTCTGAGGGATGGGGTAGTTCCAATGGCCCTTAAACAGGCTCTCCTGAAGAAGGCCTCCCTGGATCCAGAAGACATAACCAACTATCACCCGGTAGCTAACATACCTTTCCTAGGCAAGGTTCTAGAGAGTTGTTCCTGTTCAACTGCAGGCATGCTTGGAAGAAGCTGATTATCTAGACGAGATGGAAGTGCTGTGTGTCACACGGTCTCGGGTCCGTGTAGTTGGGAGATACCCTGTCCTTGATGGGGTTGCAATGCCCTGGAAAGGACAAGTGTGTAATCTGGGGGTACTCCTGGACTCTGCGCTGAAGCATGAAGCTCAAGTGGATGCCATGGCCAGGAGTGCCTACTCCCAACTAAGGCTGGTACGTCAACTGAAGCCTTTTATGGACAGAGATGGCTTGGCCACAGTTATCCATGCTCTGGTAACCTCTAGATTGGACTACTGTAATATGCTCTACATAGGGCTGCCCTATGGGAGTCTGACGCACCTCAGGTGGGAGACTGTTCCATAGCCTGAGGGCCATTACTGAGAAGGCCGTCTCCCAAGTGCCCACTAGCCTCGCTTCTGAAGGTGGTGGAACCAACCAGGAGGGCCTCCCCTCCAGATCTTAAGGCATGGGCAGGCCAATATGGGAGAAGGTGTTCCTTTAGATATTTGAGGCCCAAGTCTCTTAACACCTTGAATTGGGCTCGGTAGCGAATTGGCAGCCAGTGCAACTCTTTTAAGACTGGTGTGATGTGCATCTGGCCAGCTGTCCCGGTCAGCACCCTAGTGGCTGCATTTCACACTAGCTGCAACTTCCAAACCATCTTCAAGGGCAGCCCTATGACAGATTTAAGTGATGCTGAATAAACATGGAGTGCAAAGAAATCTTCCCCCTAAGATTTCTATGAAAAACTATCCCAAAAACCTACTTAGAATACAAGTTCTACTGAGTAAATATGGATAGGACTGAGTAACACACAATATAACAAAATCTGTGATTTATGCATTAGCAATCTTTCTCTGCCATCCAACAGTCAAACATAACAGAATAATATAAGCTGTCAAAATTTGTTGTTGGTGCTCTAAAGTCTTTATAAATGACCATTGGTAGCACTGGTGCAAGGACAAAGTACAGATTTGAAATCCTGCATTGAGCAGGGGGTTGGACTTGATGACTCTAGAGATCCCTTCCAACTCTATGGATCTATAAATAAATATTTTGCCAGTAAAATCCTTGGATTGGCCCTGCAAGTGTTCTGCATGCTGGTGCTTAAGGCCACCTCTCCTCTTCTGCAGGAGGTGGCTTCAATTTGGGTGAGTAAGGGAGGTGCCCAATCCATGACACCCTCTGGGTCTCCATTTTGGAGTGTGAGGGCTCCATTTTGCACAGCACCTTCATGCAGAGTGGGAAAAATCACTCTGCATACAAGCGGCCTTGGACAGCAGTAGTCTCAAAGTGCCTGCCGCCATCAAAAATGGAGATGGGGTGGCAATGGGAATCTACTTTAGAAAACAGAGGGGCCGTTTCTATTATAAGCTTAAAATGGTTTCGAAATGGTTTTGATCCTCACAGTCCCCACGTCAGGTTGGGTTAACAAAGTGTTGTAAATAAAACACTCATTTCAACAAGTCTCGCTCCGGTTCTTGCATTTGAAATGGTTTACATTTCTTACCGTGGGAACAGTACCGTTTTAGTGGGATGAGAATGCGTGTTTTGGGTTTCCCTCCCCCAATAGCACTCTAGGAACTCCCCGCTCTTGTCATGTCAAAAATTTTATGGCAGGAGGAACCCCAATCAGAGAGAGGGGGTGGGCACCATGACTGGCAATGGGCAGGTGCCTCTCCTTGCGCGGGTGCGCGGGTGTCTGTGTGGGAGGGGGGTCGGCGGCAGGCATGCCCCAGAGTGGCGGAGGCAGCGGCGGGAGAACGAGAGAGCGTGTGGCGGTGGTGGCGGCTGACCCTCGCTTGGTCCTCGTTGCCGCTGCCACCAGAAGGAAGGCGGGAGAATGAGAGACCATGTGGCGGCTGCTGACCCTCACTTGGTCCCCGTCGCCGCCACTGCTGGAAGGAGGGAGGGAGGAGGGAGGGGGTGGCCCGCAGCCCTCTCACCTCTCCTCAGGATGGCCGCCTGGGCAGCGGCAGCCTGGCGGGTGGGCTGTGGGAGAAAAAGATACGCTTTCCCAAATGAAGTTTTCAAGCGCTTTCAGAATCGGGATCGAACACGATTAAAGTTGAAAGTAATGGGATCGGGCAAATTCGTGTTTGCATCTGGTTCTTTTATTTTGGTTTAGGAAAACTGTTTTAAGCTTGTAATGGGAATGGGGCCAGAGTGCCTACAATTGGTAAATGAAGACATGGCCTTCATTGCAGGAGGAAACCACAATCCTGTATATTTGTCCTCAAACATCCAAATTAACTGTCTGCTTCTAAAGCGGGATCCTAGCAGGCCTCTCTTTTGGCTCAAGATCCTAACACTAATTGTTGGATTTCCCTCCTGCCACAGCAGAAAAAAACTTCATTTGCTATTTAAACATCTGTTCTTATAGGCAAAGATTTATCATCTGTGTGAAACAGATTTACTCCGATCATTGTTGAGCAACCCACATCGTGCTAGACATGCATGAGCTCAGCCAGAGATGCTAACTGAAACTTACACTGTGCTCATAAAATATCGTTTTGTTCTCCAGATACGAACTTATTGGAAATGCTTCATGAGTTACAGACCAGAGGGTGGGGGGGGGGGAAACACCAGATGAGGGGGGGAGCAACGTACTGCTCTCAGAAAATTAGAAATATAGTCACATTGCTTGTCCAAAGTTGTGAATCATACTTTCCACATCTACATGTAAGCCAAACTAACTGCGAGACTGACATGACACAAGGAATCCTAAGATAGAAAAGCTATTTTCCTTGACTGAATGACAACCTGGCACGGTACAATATGTCTTTGATTAATGGATTTCAAAAACGTACCCATGGTAGCAGAGAATATCACAATTCCCAACACGTTCATGCCTTCACTTGTGCCTGGCTCTGATTTGTATATCACTTCTGGTGGTGGGGTGATATCCAAGGCAAAACTCTGGATGTGGGATCCATTTTCATCCTGAACCCCATAGATAATGATTCGATGAGTTGTGCTTTCAGAAGCTGCTTTGTTGGCTTTGACAATAGGGATGCTTTTCGTTCGGTACTGAAACAAGAGAAGGATGCTGTTATATGTGAGGTTTAAGGTTTCTTAATCTGTGGAAAATATCACTGGAAGAAGAGCAACACTCAAGAATATCAGCTCAAATAGAAAACTCTCAGCACATCAGGACTTGCCGAAATTCAAGATCTGTCAAACACTAAAACAGTAAATCCTATTCACATCTGCTTTTTCCAAGTAAACATGTTCAGAATCCATCTGCACATTGCTAAATTCGGTGGAATTTGATGCCTTAATATTATACATAAATTCCTTGTGATTTTACAGTAAAAATATATATTGATTTCACAGAGGCTTTTTTGAAAGTTCACGTTGCATACATTAGGATTAAACTAACCTAATGTAAAACCTTCAACACTGTTTTAGAAAGGAACACTTTGGATTAAAGAAGTGACTCAGGCTGTGCCCCCACGCGCTCTGTTTAAGTGCAGATTGGAAAATTTTTAATCCGGGTGCAGGGCCAAATTCAAATTGAGCTGTCCCCATGAGATTGCTGATAATGTGGGTTCAATTCAACTACACGTGTCCCCATGCAAACCACGCTAAACCCCTGTATGGGGGAACAGCATCTCTTTCTCTCCACCCCCCACTCTCCCGATTGGAAGCCAGGCTGATGTTGCCAACCCCTGTGCCACCCGCTGTAGTGATGGCAGGGAAATGCCACCTGACACCTCCTTCCCCGATCGTAGCACACAGGGCTGAAAGGCAATAAAAAGGTAATTTTTTTAAAAAAATGAAAAAGCCAGATTGTTCTGCAAAGCCGCTATGGGGTTTGGCGGCAGTTTACCAGAGGTGAGCACCTCCGCTCCACCCAGTGCAGCAGTTTACTGCTTGTGCGCTAGATTAAGCCATTTAAATTAAATTATCATGCCTGGCTTGGCGATCAGGGAGGGGGTGTGATCATGGAAAGAGACTTGTGGGACGGTGATCACATCTTTCGCTGTAAAACTGGGGCGCTGAAGCGTCTATTTGTCTTGCTGACTTGGCAATCGGGGACAGGGGGTGGAATAATGGTCGCGGAAAGAGACAAGTTTCTGTTCAGTCACCATTTATTGCCAAAAATGCCCAAATAGTTGCAATCTACAACACACAGGACAGGAATGGCAAGCACAGGATGTGAAACCCACCCGCTAATGAGGTGAGCATCAATCTCCTCCCCTAATAACCCAGGAGTGTCCCTATGCACAGACTCAGCCTCCAAAATAACGTGAGCTTGTCTCCTGAACCATAGTGAGAACAGTTTTCTTCAGCACTAAATTTATTGTGGATTTCGGTGATGTAGTCCGGTTTGGGGGCTTTGCATGGGGACACTCCTTGCCGAATTCGGATTTGATTCGGACTATAGAGTGCATGGGAATCTGACCGCAGAGAAGTTGCATTTATCTAGCTTTTTGCTTGAAGTAAAATATTACTTTCACCCCAGCTCAACATTTCTTCACTAGTCTTCTGCATACCAGACCAAGTAGACTTGACTCTGCTAGGACAGATGCATTGGGACAGCTTGTTCTATTCTAGCCCCCATGCCAGCTCTGAAGTTCATGCCAGCTTCAGAGCTGGAAAGGGAGGGCTCCAAATGCTCTGAAGTCTTATGGGATCCATTGTGATGGCATACCTTGTGCCATCCACACATCTCCATGGTCTGGTATACCACCCCAGTATGCTGGCAGACTGTGCCAGACTGCCATTTTGGACCTCTTGGTCTGGTCTATGCTCTGCCTGTGTAGACAGAGCATACTAGTAGGGGTAAGACCTCCCTTAGACCAAACCAGTGTATGGAAAGAAGGCTCCTAGTACCCTTGCTGGTCTGGGCTACCAGCAAATGTGTAATTGTCCTTAGTCTGCTCTTTATTGGTTCTGTTTGGTCTCAGAAGTTAAACAATGGCAGCCCTGGCTTGGACTTGGATGGGAGACCATCTGGAAATAGTAGACACTCTTGGTTAATCACAGAAGAGGGGCAGAGGAATGTACCTGTGAAACTTTTTACTGGACTGAAAATAAAATGTTTGAAAAAGGGAGCCAGATTAATCAGCCCAGCTTAAAGAAACTGTCATGAATGTTATTGTTTAACTTGTAAATAGTGTAGAATGGCATGATGAATTCAACAGTATTTCAGCCAAACAAAAAACAAATATCCTGAAACAAATAAGAACAGGCTTCAGAATATGTGTGGTAAATGATCATTTTCTATGGATCAAACACAAGCATGGGCTAAGCCGTTCCATATACCCACATATCCCAGTACAAATACTGTTGGCAGTCAATATGTATAACAGGTTTCTGTTCTATTAATAGTAAAATATAGTAAGAGCATTAAAAGCTCTTCGATGCCAAACACACACAAAAGGGCCTTACTACACTGAATCTGGTTTAATGACGGATCAAATTCACTTCATGGAAGGACACACAAAAATACTTAGCATACTTCATGTGTGTTTGTTCTTCAATACACTTAAAAAATTAAGTGCCTCCCACCTCTACCCAATGCAAACTTTTCCCTGAAACTGTTATTTGTTTGTGCATCCTGTCCATTTTCCTGTTTTGTTCCTGCACATACCACAAAAAAGGCAGGATTAACATTCTTGTATTCTTCTATGCTTAAAAAAGGCAGGCTGCTACTGATGTTGTTTTGAAAAGGCAGGATTAGCACTCTTCTCTTGATATTAAAAAAAAAAGGCAAACTGCTGCTGATGTTTAAAAAAACCAAGGGAAGATGAATGCTCTTCTGCTGTTGATGTTTTAAAAAACAAGATGCAGATTGCCTTGTTCCTTGTGCTCTTCTGGTGCTAAGACTTTTAAAACAGGCAGAGTGAGCTTTAGGCTTAGAGGAGTTAAGAGCAGCCGTTGGAGGGGACTAAGGCATGTTTGGCAGCTTTTCCTGTTTTTCCAGCACCACCACAATGCCAGATTCCAGAGGGAGGCTGAACATAAGAACATAAGAGAAGCCCTTCTGGATCAGGCCACAGCCCAACTTGTAAGGCATCCCGTCCCACACAGTAGCTCGCCAATTGCTTATGGGCATCTCAAGCAGAAGATGAGGGCAAACCCTTCACCTGCTCTCGAATCCCAGCAAATGGCCATTGGAGGCATCCTGTCTATCTCCCCAGCCTGGAGGATGTACCTGGGCATCCATTCTAGTAGCCATTGGTACACCCATCATCCATGAACTTGTCTAACCCTTTCTTAAAGCCATCTAGGCTGGTTGCTGTTACGACCTCTTCTGGCCAATGACCCTGTGGGTGAAGAAATACTTCCCCTTGTCCTGCCCTTGTGGCAAAATTTTGGCACATCTTAGTGACTAGCTTCATCTCTGCACTCTGTCATCTCAATCAGCTGGGGGATTTTAATGTGTCTTGATAGATGGTTTTGGCCATCATCAGTGCTGTTGTGCCAGCTTCCCTGAGTTATGGACTGTGTATGTGCTGGATGATTGGTTGATGGAACTCTTAGAAAAAAAACCAGACCCTGGAATAGAGATGAGCTGAATGGGTTCAAACAGAACACTCTTTGAACCAAATAGGGGGTGTTCCAAAGGTTTGAGCTCAAATGGTACATCCTGCTTGTTTGAAGAGAAAGTTCAAAATCAAATTGGTTTGAAGCACTCTGTTTAGATGCTGTTGCATCAAACAGGGGGTGTTCAAAATCAAACAGAGGGTGTTTGAAACATTTGGACTTAGACTGAACACCCTACCAATTCAAAAAGGAAGTTCAAAATCGAATTGAACAAAGCTGTCCAAATGCAGATTGCCTTGTTCCAGGATATGTGGACCAGTTCTGCAGGTGGATCACTGCAGCAGAAATGGACCAGCTGAGGTCATATACCTAAGTAAATGTGGAAATGACCTTAAATGCCTTTAAAATGGATGAAAGAAGTATATAATACTCTAAGGGGCTTTGAACGTTCCAGCTACATGATATTAAAATTGCAGTGGAGCAGCTGGACATGAAATTTGCTACCTTTTTCCCTAGTATAGCTTCACAATCAAGGCAGGACCATAATTCCCAACTTGAATGACTTGCAAAAAGCTTGGTTTTTTACACTGTTAAGACAAAATATGTAGTCAGGCCTTAGCTCCTTCCTAAATGCAACTATAATGATTGCTAAATTCAAATAAGTCAGGATTTGTGTTGGATAGTCAATAGTGAAGTGACTCCGATTTAATAGTAAGTCAATATTGATTATTCTTATCCCAATTTAAACTGAGCTATTTGTTTTGGGACTTTGGTAGTTATGACTGAGGGCTGATGTGATAGTATACCTCCTTCACCTTGCAGCCTTGGAAACCTAACAGTTCCAGATGAGTAGAGGATCCAAAAATGTGGCCCCATAGTTTGGATGGACTATGAGGCCCCGTTTTGAATTCCTTTTATCACAGTTCTCCAGTTGGGGGAACAGTCTTTTAATACAGCAGTAAAAATGAACTGAAACCAAATCTCCCCTTTTTGGTTATTTAGTGAAAAATGTCAACAAATCCCTTGTATTCGTATCTAGACACATCATCACCAGAGGTGGCTTTTTGCTTTTGCAATTTGGGGTTAAACTGAGAAACAGACGCCCCCAAAGAGCAGTAGAGACTAGACAGACCAACTGAAAGGTTCACTTGGAGAAGAGTGGGAATGTGTTGATGCACTGAGCATCTGCTGTCCCATTCAACTCCTAAGGCTGAATTCAAGCAAATTCTCTAATATAAAATACATTAGGACCTTAATAATGTTACATTGGCTTATCTCTTTTTCTTCCTTAATATGATAGGCCCCTTATTTATGGATTGCTGTTTTTATATGGTCACCCCATAAACACAGCGGTGGCTGACAAGTACTAATTGTATGGGCATTTGTATCTCTTTATAGCCAAATCTAATAACAGTCCAAATACTCACCTGTTTAAATGTAGCCTCAACAAGGTTGGCAGGAAACATGTTCCTGAAAAGAAAGGAAAGCATTTCCCTGAGATTAGTTAAAAATTTTCACTCCTGTGGGTGTTAAAACTTTTTCTGTGGTTTTCTCATTTAGCTTCTTATGATGTGTTATTTGGTTATGAAAACAGAATGTAGTGGTTTACAGAGTCAGTTATTTCTCAGGTTTTCCTGCTCCATATCTCTTGCAAATGCTTATAACAATATGAAAACTGTATGGCATTTTCTATATAAACCTAAGTGATGTCATTCTGCGTTAGAAAAACAGAAATATGGTAATCAAAATAATAGAAAAAGGCTGAACACCACCTAATCCTCCATTGTACCACACTGAAACTTAAAGCGGTATTAAGAGATATCTATTAAAATAACATTTATCCCCCTATCTTCTGGTGTAAGCCCACCATTCAAATCAGCTTAACTTTTAAAATTTTGAAAAAAGCATTATGAAGCTGCCAACCCAAAAAAATAAAAAAAATCAGGATCCACAGCTGAAATCAGAACACAAAAACATTACCTGTTGTATACTGTATTGTAAAAGCCTGTTGTAGTAAAACTGTCTTCAACATGTTGTAGAAAAATAGGAAGAAAGCAAGACATCAATGACCTGAACGCAGCCTTTGAAATGGCCCTTTCTTTCTCAGGCCCTGTCCTGATGGGGGAAATACAATGACATTATGGTTGTGCCATGGTGTGGTTGCCAAAGATATCTGTGGTGGTTCCACGATAGCCCTGCTATATCCCCTCTAAAAAGTCCTGGTGGTGAGTTTCCCAGCAATAGTGCTTTTACATACCTCTCTGGAGAAAGCCACCATCATTGCTGTCCACTGTATATGTGTGGCAGCCAAAGCAGACAGCGCGTTTGCAATAGGTTTTGTTTTGTTTTTACAACTGTTTTAAACAGCTCAGGTGGGAACACACCCTCAAAGATTGACATTTCCTTCGAACTGAATGTTTTGATACATTCGGATGAAGCTTCATATGGGATCGAACATTTGTATTGAATTCAAATCCTACCACATTTAAAGGTGATCTATTTGAACAAATAAGAATTTTCTTGCATTTGATTCAATACAAATTGAATACAAAACAAAAATTGTTCACAGCCCTACTCCCCACTCAAACTGATAGAAGACATTTCATGGTAAGAGGCTTCTTGAACCTCAAATGACACACTTGATGCAGAAACGCCTAAAAACTATGGACCCAATCTTCCAAAGAGAAAAAATACCACACAACAACACTAAGTATCCACAGCTGGACAAAGGAGTCTCTGCTGGTAGCATCTATATCTCATCTGGATTGAGCTTCTGTGTGAGACACAAGTGGGCATAGTTTGGTTGTTCCTTCTTAGTTAACTTTAATTAAGTTACAGTACATAAGTGGCTGCACTTCCTAGGACCTCAGTGTATTTAGACTGATGTGACATCACTCTGCTCACTTGGCTTGATGCATCTAGACCTATAAAGAAGTGTCCATGAAGAGGTAAGGTTTTTTATTAAGATCTTTTCCAACAAACACGGGAACACAAGAAATGCCCTGATGAACTGGATCAGAGACCCTTCCAGTCCCTCAGCATGTTCCCACAGATCCTTTCCGCACTGACTTATGTTGTTCCAGGACACAGCCACCCTGTCCTGGAACAAGCAACCTACCTCAAACTGGGATGGTCTGCTGTTGGCATGGAATAAGGCCATCTGCACTTGGACAGCCTGCTTTGTGCTAACTGCCTTCACCTCTGCAGAGCCCTAGGAAGGAAAGTAGATATTGCAAAGGCTGGAAAGATCATTCCTATCTTTGCAATTTCACCAGTCCTTTCTGGAGTACCACCAAAAAGAGGTCCCTACAGTATACTAGACCATGTGGGCATGCCATCTCTCTAATCCAGAAAGTCCCTGCTGGGCCAGTTGCACACCTCCTTTTAAAGGTCCACACCTATACTTGGCTAACAAATGCTCTGGTCCAGTGGTTCTCAACCTGGGGGTCGGGACCCCTTTGGGGGTCGAACTACCCTTTCAGGGGGGTCGTGACGAGTCTCCCACCTCCCAGCTGCTCAGCCCCCATGGTTGGGGGTCTCCACAACATGAGGAACTCCATTAAGGGGTCGCAGCATTAGGAAGGTTGAGAACCACTGCTCTAGTCTGACCTGTGTTTTGGATGAAGTGTGACTGCAGTGAAGGGAGCTTGACCTAGTCCTCACTAACATACAGACTGTTATCCTTATTCTGGGACTTGTTTCAGAATAAGAAGTAATGCAGAAAAGGGCCACAGTGGCAAATCAAGTGAATAAGGGAGTGCACAAGGAGGATATAGGAAGTTAAGCACAACAACATGTGCTCACAGTCTTCCAACAGTTAGCTTTCAGAAACATTCTACTCCTATAGCAGAGGTAGTTACACAGACATTACAGCTACTAGCCATTGGTAGTCTGACTCCCAAAGATTTAACCAAAGCCTTTTTTTTAAGTCATTAAAGCTGGTAGCCAACAACAAAACTGGCTACAAAACCCTTTATTTGCCCTTCAAGTATCCCAAAAAGTGTTCAAAATTAAGCATAATTAAATAATCTATTATCATGAATTCCAGCTACATAGATGAAGAATTTCATTAACTAATTCATACATATTATATAATTATGGATGAAAGGTGCCTCAGACATACAAAGGATTAGTTTGCTGATTAAAATATATCTTCATTTGTGATGGGCAATTAATCTGGAACAACAAATTCCCATTGAGACATTTCTTCTCCCTGAAACACGAATATGAACTGAATCCTGACTCATTGCTAAAATTGCAACTGGCAGCACTGAAAGACAACTAGGGCCATCCAAAAGAAGAAAAAATGTTTAGTAACTAGATTTAATGCTAGCCAAATTTGTGGAGGATTATAGCATTTTATTTCCTTATCTTTCATTATCCTGTATGAATTGCATTGCAACTATTCATCTTAATTCAGGGTTCTGGAAATCTTCCAGTACCATATATTATAAATGGATTGCTGTCTTCTAAAATGAACCATCCTTTGAGACTAGCTTTGCAAGTGACCAAATGAGACTGGTCAGATGATGACCATAAACTGGCATAATCTCTTGTGAGAAAGAAAAATGAAGAGAAATGTGTAAGTGGTGTACTTTTTACCTGCTTGGTTTGGCAGAATTTTGCTGCAAAACTGCAACAGAATGTTAAATTCTATGGTACAGTATTGAGATAGTTGATGGGAAATCTCTGAAGTCTTGAAAAGATGGGATTGAACTGTTTTGGAATCCAAAAATCTCAGCTTTGGACAGCATTTAACTTGCCCTGGTGCCCAAACTCAGTAATAAATGTTCTTTTTTATTAAACAGAAATATGGCTGGGGAAAACTTTATTGCCATATAAACTACAGCAGAGCTTTCTTTGGCTGAGACTTCAGACAAATTCCTAATTTTGGGGTAAAAGGCAAAATCTTCTTTTAAAAAAAAATCCATCCCATTTGGTAAAGTTTGGACTATCCACACACTTATTCCTAATCCTGAAATCAGTACAGCAACGACTCTCTTTTTTCCAGAGATATTTGTAGCTTCAAAATTGAGAAGTGAACTCCAGAAATTTTAATGGCTATTTGTTTCAAAGGAGCCCCGCTCATCTAGTCCAGCATCTCCTGACTCATATAGTGGCCTACCAATTGCTCCTGGGCATTCTCAAGCAGAAGACAAAGGCAAAATGTTCACCTGTTCTCAAACCCTGCAAGTGGCCTTTAGAGGCATTCTCCCTGTCTCTCCAATATGGAAGCAGTATCTGGGCATCAATTCTAATAGCTATTGATACACCTGTCCTCCATGAATTAGGCCTCCATGAATTGTGTCTGTCAGCAGTATACCATGAATTGTGGTCCCTTCAGACATTGGCTAAAATCCACAGTCTTCCCAGGGACTATACTGGGGAATGGCACATGTAATTGTGTCATTCCAAATGTAGTTCCAAGATATTCAGTCGAGATTCTATCATTAGGGCTGTGCACAAATGTTAGAACATAAGAACATAAGAGAAGCCTTGCTGGATCAGGCCACAGCCCATCTAGTCCAGCATCCTGTCGCACACAGTGGCCCACCAAATGCTCATGGGCTTCTCAAGCAGAGACAAGGACAAACCTTTGCCTGCTCTTGAATCTGAGCAAATGGCCTTAGAAGTGCCCTGGTTCCCCCCACCCCCAGCCTGAAAGATGCACCTAGGCATTCATTCTTATAGCCATTGATACATCTGTCATCCATAAATTTGTCTAACCCTACCTTAAAGCCATCTAGACTGGTAGCTGTCACCACCTCTTCCGGCAGCACATTCCATAAATCGATGACCCTCTGGGGGAAGAAATACTTCCCCCTTTGTCGGATCTGACTCTCCTACCCGTCAGCTTCATAGAGTGCCCCCTGGTTCTAGTGTTGTGTGATAGAGAAAAGAAAATTTCTCTATCCACATTTTCTATACCATGCATAATTTTGTACACTTCGATCAGGTCCCCTCTTAAACGTTGTCTCTCCAGACTGAAGAGGCCTAGACGTTGCAGCCTGGTTTCGTAAGGGAGGTGTTCCAGCCCCTTAATCATTCTGGTTGCCCTTCTCTGCACCTTCTCTAGTTTCACAATATCCTTTTTGAGGTGTGGTTCAGCACGTTCAAGATTCGTCCAAATTCATCCAAATTTAAAACTTGAATTTGTATTGAATGTTGGTACATTCAAAGACTGATATGTGAATACGAGTCAAATGCTTTGATACATTTGGACGAAGATTCATTATACTCATGAACCTGGGGAGATGGGAAAGCGGCTGCCTCAGTCACATCAGCACTGGATCCAGAGTGGATTTAAAGCGGATTCGAATTGAACTAAAAATGGATTGAGAGCAGATTGGACGCGTTCAGAGCAGATATGTAGGGAATCCATAGGGAATTCATGGAGATTTGTAGTGGAGATTCAAATCAGATTTGTATTGAACATTTGTATCAAATTTGAATGCAACCATATTTGAAGGGAATCTATTTGAACGAATACAAATTTGTTTGCATTTGATTTAATATGAATCAAACATGAAAACAACATTCATGCACATTCCTATCTGTAATGTCACTATGACAGGAAATCATATGCTGGGTTTCCCATAATACCAATGCTGCTTACATGTCTGCCAGGTAAATGGATGGGCATGTGGCTGGCTTCTGGGTAGCTGGAGGAGCAATGATAATGAAAGCAGCCAACAGACAGTGGTAAAGGTCTCCTACAGACAAGTTAAGGTGTGGGCCAGATCAGCACCACCTGCACTGATGGCTGTAAAGCTTGTATGAGCTTCACGGCTCCCCCCACCCCCTGCTAACCTCCAAGGGGAAGGAACAAAAGTTCCTACACTTGGGCCTCAGGGAATGTTTGTTGGTGGCACGCTATGGCATGCCACTGAAAAACTTCCTTGCAGTAGTCCTGGAACACAGAAGTCCCCATGCGTTTTAAATTTGGCCCAATTTCAACAGATGAACTAAGACTCCAGAATTGCCTCCAAGAGGTGGCAATTTCCTCTTGGACTGTGGCCACACCTTCACTTTAAGCCTTTTTCAGTCTGTCTTCAGGTCTGACTGCTCACACTCCTTCGTTTCTATCCATTTTCCATTCAGGAAAGTCCAAATCCACAAATAAACAGAAATGAGAAGGTGTAAGCAGTCAGATTTGAAGATGGACTGAAGAAGGTTTAAAGTGAAAGGGTGACCACAGCCTTGCTGTTTGGACCACTTTGAGGCCACTGCCTGAGAAAGCATTTCCACACATGATGGCAGTTTATACCTCACAGCAGTTGTACAAGCCCATTCTGGGCGCAGTCACTAACAGAGTGCCATTGCTATAGCATGCAGTTTTACACCCTGGACAGAGATGTTTCCATCTGCGGCTTAAAGGATACCTCCTTGCTCAGAGGTGGAGATGGAGGAGGTATCTCCTGCATGCCTCCTCGGAAGCTGCAGTGGCAGGGACATGGAGACTAGCTTGAATATTGTCTAAAGATGTTTGTGTGTAAAGGCCCTTATTGCCAGCAGGAAAACAGTGCCATTTTTAAAGTTTATTTTCTGCAATCTCCTACTCACATATGAAACCCATATTTAGATATTTATATTACAGAATAACTGAGCAAAACCATTCACAGCTACAGAATTTCCTTAACAAACACGTTCCTTTCTAGCTCGATTAATTTAGTTGCAGTGTGAGCCAGTTAAAATGGAACCAAACTAATGAAAAGCCACAAATAGTAACGCTGAGTTAAGCAATGAGATTGTGTAGGTGAGACAAAGGTAAACAGGAGCCCGAAATGAGTGCAACGTGTTGCTTCACCATGAGACAGAGTTAACAGGAACGTCAGCTGTACATATGCTCAGAGGATAGATCAGGGTTAAAAAAACACTCACAGCTTAAACACTTCAGCATTTTAACAGGCTCTGAAAAACTTAACTGGCCTTGCCAAGATTTATTAGTTCATAGCTCTTGCTATCAAGAGGCTTAAGGGTGAGTTCCTGTACTAGTGGAACTGCAGTCGGCAATAAGAAAGAAATTCTGTTTGATTTAAAGTTGAATCCACACATCAATGGGCGCATCTTTGGGGTGCAGTATCTAGACAATGCTGCACTCTCGTATTGTATTCAATGTGGATGAGGAACGGGGTGTCCACATGAACACTCTACTTTTCCTTGCCATAATGCCATAATGCCGTTATAAAGCTCCAACAGCAGCCCTCTCTACACTCACTACACAAAATCTCCAATAATGTATCTGGATTAGCTTGATCTTGATCAACATCAGCAGGAGGCATCTGCATTAAGTGGGCTAGATGGAGGAAAATACATTCTAAGGCAGTGGTTCTCAACCTTCATAATGCCGCGACCCCTTAATGGAGTTCCTCATGTTGTGGAGACCCCCAACCACAGAGGCGGAGCAGCTGGGAGGTCTCATCATGACCCCTCTGAAAGGGTAATTCGACCCCCAGGTTGAGAACCACTGTTCTAAGAGGAGAAATGGTGCAGACATTCAACCAGTGTTCTGAAATAGTGAATGTGAACTAATGACGACAGCACTTTTTAAACACGTTGCAATTCCCCCCCTCTATCACTCAAATGCTGCATCCAGGTAGCTGAGGGTGAGGTGCATTAACAGGTAGCGTGAATATGCCATAATTGTAGACATGGGATGTATTTGCAGATGTTGCGAAGTCACCATTGCCATCAACACCTAAATTGTTTTGGAGGGACTGCGAAGACATCTTTGCAGTGCCACCTTAATGATGCATGTTCCTTGATGCCATGCCCCTGCTCTTTCCTGTTCCATTCTAAGCATTTAAAAAGTTGATGACAGTAAAATGTATTTTGTCTGGACAGCCTATGGCCAGCCATTGCCTCCCAGCCTAGCTGCCCTCCTTCCGGACAAGGATTATGCCCAATGCCTTGAGCATTTCCATCACAACATGCACAGAGACATGCATATACACAATTCTCTGCCACAGACTGGCACCCAGTTAACATCCCTTGTTCCAGAGCAAGTGGGAAGGAATAGTGGGGAGTTGAATCCTGTGCCCTGTTTTCCCCTGTTAATGTTCAGATATGGCAATCCTAAGCCATACCAAGCCCAGTTACACCCAGCAGCTTCTCAGGAGTGCAATCCACTCTTTGAGTTCATGAACTCCACAAGACACCATTTTCCTCTGTCAGCAGGATGTAAACAGATAAAATCAGACAGAAGATACCGCTTTGGCTCAAACATAGGACACATCTAAAAATAAGACACATTCTGATTACAACACCATTTTTTTTTAAAAAAACCAAACTATCCTAATTACAGATCACAATACCTTTTTTTCAATTTCCTGGGTTGAAAAAGAGTTTTACATTCACATTGTCTGAAAACTGAAGCATAGACCAGTGGATATTAGCAACCCCTAGTGGCCACTATAAAACAATGTAATATAAGCAGATGCAGTACACACAGGTATTTTATAAAGACAAAAGGAAAACAAATAGTCCAGTTTTTCCTCCATTCATCCTTTGTCTTCCAAAGCCTAAGACCCTTTCTGCATTGGGCCTTATACTGGATTATACCATGGGCAGACCACAGCAGGCCATGGGTCTGTCATTGTCTGTACAAGCATGCGGATGGCAGGTCCCTATTCCAGGATATAATCCAGAATAAGACTCAGTGCAGAAAGGGCCTAAGGCTGCATCCCCACTGGGCAATTTAATCCAGATTTAAATCAGGGTGTTTTTTTTTTTAAAAAATCAGCAGTGAAGTCTGATTTTTTTTGTGAGTTTCCACTGTTAACTTATCATGTGGATTCACTCTCCATTTTTCAGTGTCCGGAGGGAAGAAACCCCTGGCAGGACTTTTCATTTCCTGTTTATTCCCACCACCCTCCATCTTGCATATACTTTTTCCCACTTCCCCCCACTACCTCCTGCTGATTGCTAAGTCTTCTTCCATTTGCTTCCTTAAAGAAAAATGCATCCCACCCCCGTCATTTAAAAAACTGAATTAAAGGGGAAATGTGTGAAAGAAAGTGATCCCCCCCCTCACATGATTATCTGAAGAGGAGGGACCGGAGAAGAACTTTCTATTTCTCTTTAATCTTTTGTGGCTGTGATCTACTAAAGAAGCGGTACAGTGGCAATTTAAAGAGGAAGTAACAGTTTGTGGAGCTGCTGACT
>MTQE01001134.1:50476027-50493651 GCA_014337955.1 Aspidoscelis marmoratus | reverse complement strand
GACTGGATTCCCCTCTCACAAGGAAGATCAGGCTTTTACAGAGTTTAGCGTAGGATCACTATAGCAGATCAGAGCGAAGAGGCAAAAAGGGGTGGATTGGGAAGGAAGGGAGGGAGGAAGAAAGGGAGGAAGGGAGCAGGCAGGCTTTCATGACAGCTGTAAAATCAGACACTTTGTAAAATCACAGCCCATACATCTGATCTTTTGTTATAACTTCTTTTTATTCTTCCCCTCCATTCCCTCCCCTTTCAGGCAGCGGAGGATTCCTTTAGCTCATAATCACACCTTCTCATTGGCTGAAGGAAAATGAGGAGAAGCCCCTAAAAAAACTGCATACATTTCCATTTGCAAAAAAAGAGGATAATTTGTAAATCCCGCAGCAAGAATTACTTTGATTCAAATACAGATAATCCTTGTTTTGGGACATTTAATCCCCAGAAACTGCAGATTTGTCTGATACTGTGGGAATTGTCAGCTTTGAAAATGAATTCAAAGCTCTTTAAAAGCTGAATGAGAATGCAGCCTAAGACTAATATCTAGTTTATCCCAATCGAGTAAGAATTGCCTTTCTGTCCCCTCTTAATCCATGTTTATTAGTTCGGCAGAGCCACACAAGTTAGCTAAATGAAATTGCCAAACTATTCTATCATAGCTGGAGTCACTTTAGAATGGAAGTTTGTAAGTACATTTATTTAGTTATGACAACCTTATGTTTCTTTCTTCCACTTTGCCTTCCCACAGTCTCAGACCACAAAATATTACAGTGTGGTTTCATTTTGTATATAGTGCAAAACAGCCAGATACGTCATTTCCCTGGAAACCAGATTCCCCTTATCAACTGGGCATTGGAAGAGCCAAGATGGTCAACAGAACAGAAACATTTTCTTGAGCTCCTATTTCTGCTTTCTGAAAGCTACAATTCTGTAGGCTCAGGATTCTAAAACTCCTGCAATCTGTTTTGCTAAAACCATCAACAATTTCACGCCGATTCTGTAGAAAACACAGACACAGACAATAACAGGCAATAAATGATAAAAGAACTAGATTGCATAACATTGGTCATTCCTACTAACAAGTTTGAGATACTGTAGGATGAAATGTTTCAATGCTTTTGAAAATCAGGAACACGCCACATCATTATCATAGGTGCTTCCGCATTTGCCGCCGAGAAACGGCTCAAAGAAGAGCCGTTTCTTGGCGATCCGATCTCCCAAGGATCCGTCCCAAATAGGGATGGATCTGAAGGGCCCTTGCGTGTCCACACACATATGGGGAGGCAGGATCGGGTCGCCAGATCGCCTGGGTGCTGCGCGGAAGCCGCAGCACCCATTCAAAAGAGCATCTGGCCTCCCACGCCGCTGACGCCACCCCCGGAGCTGCAGGACTGGAGCATGCAACTGCCAGTCACCATGCATTTCCAGCAGTGTGTGGCGCAGGGGGGAGGGAAGGAGGAGGCAAACCAGTGTGCTTCCGCCCTCCCCAAGATGGCGGCCACAGTGACATCCGTCCCTTTGCCTGTCCATTGTGGAAGCATCCTGCTTCCAACCAGATCAAGGCAAAGGGACGGAGTGAAGACCTAATTTTCGAGGTCTTCATGAAGAACGGATTCTTCGGTGGCAAGACCCAATTACGGTTGGGTCTTGTTTGGAAGCAGCCGCCAGGAAGAGTACTAGATCCGGCCTCCAATGCAGAAGGTATGTGTCTCTAAATGTGTTCTAAGGGCCTGTGTGGAAACACCCGTAATCTTCTACAGCTATGGACTCTCAGCATGATTACAGCATTACAGAGGACTGATTAAAAATTATGGCTTTCCTCTCTAAGCAGACTCTCCTGACAGCAGACACAGAGCCTTTTCACACCTACATTGTAAGTGCATGTGGGGAATACTCCAGCATGGAGCATCTGCACTTCATGGAGCTGTTGCTTTATCAGAAATGGCCCTGTGCATGCCAGAGTGTCCCCTGCACCCTATAGGTGTGGAGCAGTTACACTGAGGAAGGGGAGTTTGAATGTTATAGGTTCAGATTATGGCTGCCTCAGCCACTATAATTGCTCTCCTCATTTTTCTTTGGGACTGCCTGCTCTTGCAGGGTCAGTGTGTAGCCATGGGAAACGGCACTAGCTTCCTCTCCGTTAAGAGGGGAGATATAAAAAAATAAATAAAAGAAACTCCAGCACTCTGTTATCATGGGGTGCCTCCAAACACACCCCTTGCTCCGCCTTAAATGTGGAACTCCTTCTGGTCCTCCAAACTGGAGGACCAGAAGCTTCACACATCCAGTACAGCTGCTTCCTGTCAGTCAGACAGGAAGCTGCATTGCTGGCAGAAGGAGCACAGGAAAGCGTGCAGTGAAAATATGCTGGTTATCCTGCATTTTTTTTACTTTGCAGAGTGTGTGTGTGGGGGGGAGAGAATGCCATGCTCCTACTGTGTGGGATGGAAGCACTGAACTTCGTTTGCTGCTCTGTCCCAGTCTGGAGGCACCCATGGAGTCAGAAGTACCTCCTTTTGGGTACTTTCTGAGGAGATTGCTGACCATACAATGTGGGTTGAGGTTCTTTCTCCCCATTGTTTTTGGCTGTTTGTTTCATAAATGATTTGCTATGGAGGGGAAGAAGTCAGCGAAGCTGAGGCAACCTCAAGAGGGAGATCAGCCCTGTCTCCTACGTAACGCTCAGAAAGACCAACTGCAATTAGATGAATGGGGCAGGAGAAACAGGCTGGAGCATTCTTGCAGAATTCTGTATATGCACAGATTACATGCATTTATTAAAAAAATTAAGGAAAAGGAAGAAGAGGGGAATGGCTTCATCCCACAAACTCTACTATTGGTCAAAATAGAAAAGGAAAAAACTCCCTCTGCCTGACCTGGAAAGTTCATTTACTGATCCCAAGAGTCCTCTTGCCTGAAAATACAACCAGATTTTGAACAGAAATGATCTGAAAGCTGGGATATTCCAAATACCAGATGGATCAGATTTTAGGGGGCTGCTCAGATAAAAATCAGAATGGCATTTTGGGGTGTGATCTCTGCTTCAGATCATCTTAAACATCAGGCGTGACCACATGCCTAATATTTTACCTTTCATAAAAGCAGTAAGAATGGATGTAGTTACCGAATTAAATCCAGCAATGCATCTGCAGAGCTCATAATCGGCTTCCCGCTTTCCTCCGTGTTTTCCTTCTGGGCTGCCCCGCCAGGATGTATAATGGACACCATAACGATTCCCACAATCACTGCCACAAAAGTGGTCCAAAGATAGTAAGTGACTGTTATGATGCCTAATCGGCTGGATGTCTTAGCGTCAAGAGCTGCTAGCCCAGACATTAAGCTGTTGAAAGAAAACACAAAATATTTGTTATTTTTTTCTACTTAGTTTACCCACTCCAGAAAATGCTTTGCATGACTTATTTACAAGAAGGTTTAATTTTTTTAAAAAGCATGGAAGCGGGAGACACGGGGAAAGGGGGAAAGGGGGAAGGCAGGGGTGGATGGTGATGTTCCACTTAACACCCACAAGCTCTGCCATTGATTGGAGATGGGAAGGAAAATGCTCCCTCTGCCCACCTATGGAAGTTCAGATACCCCCTCAAACAGTTCTCTGGCACATTGAAATCCTGAACATGTATCTGGCCTATGGAACTGAAATCCTGAACATGTATCTGGACTATGGAAATGGACTAAAAGCTGATGTTTTTATTCGAGTCATTTTCCTGAAACGTGACCTATCCAGTGATCAGATTACTGAACAGGTCAAATTTTGGGGAAATGGCTCAGATAAAAATCGGAAAGCCATTTTGGGGGCTGATCCCCAAGCCTGATGGACTTCTTCAGTCCGTTTAAAACTTTGGGTGTGACTGCAGCCTTAGTGCCCAGTTATACATTAGCTCCAAGGCAAATCTAGAGGGTCTAATAATGAGATTGGCCTGCCTTTAGAGCATGCTCATTAATAAGATCATCATCAGTAATAAGATTACTTTGTCATCAGATAATTGTAGTGAGGAAGGTTAGAATTGTAAGGGGAAAGTCTACAAAAGTAATTAACCATTAAGAAGGAGTTAATTAAGCACAACTACACCAAAGGGTAGGGACTCAAATGAAATTACCTAACATTTTTCAATACTGGACCAAGACAGAGTGCCATTTGCATGCCTCCGTAGTCTGGTATAACATTCTTGGACCAGTTGCAGACCTCAGTATTAAGGTCTACAACTATACCAGGCTGAGGACCCATATTTGATGACCTAGCCTTGTCCATGCTTCAGTCAATATGGACAAAGCATGACAAGGGGCTGAGACTAGTGCATGTGGACATGCTATCCCACATTCCAGAATTTGTTGTGGAATAAAGGACAGTGAGGAAAGGGCATGAATGATTGGCTAGTCTTTGAGTGTGCGCAGAGTAGTTTTTATTTATGTTTTTCATTCCATTCCATGGAAAAACCTTTCTGGGTGGGAGACCATGCCACAGCCTTTTCTGGCATCTCTGTTTTTGTATTTGCACTGAAAGGTCAATTTCCCATTCAAGTCAACATTAACTGTCAGGCAAATCAGTCAACGCAATGCAAGCCAATGGCCAATGTAAGTCAGTGGTGCTTTTTGCTGCAGTTACCAGTAATCTAAATCCCAGTTTTTCATTATATGACTCACTAAGCATGGATTTACAGTACATGGTACGTTTTGGAACCTGATACCTGTCTTATGTAGGGACCATTGTATAATTTGACTTCAAGGATTTTTTTTTTTGCAAAAGATGGAAATAGAATTAAAATGATAACACATTTATTTTTATAGGGTCTTCTGTTTCTTTTGTTTATTAGCACATCTATTTATTTTAGTCTTCTTTCCTGAGCAGTCTTTCAAAATGTGACAGCAAAACAGGTGCCTGCCTTATTTAGACAAAAGTAAATACTTTAAGCTCCTAATATCAACTATTTTTAATGCTTAGGAACATATGCTTTATTCCTAAAGACAAAGGCTTTATGGTTGCCATGGAATTGGTGAGGGGGGAGGTTGGTAAAGAGCCAAGAGCCATATGTGGCCACTCCCTGCCTCAGTAGCTGTTCAAGTTGTCAGAGTGGGATTTCTTAGTCTAATGGTGCCCTCTAAGGCTGGCCAAGAAACTCAGCTTCTATAGGGTCGGGGGGAGGTTGCACCCACAGAAACATTCAATAGCCATGAAGGAGCAAAACAGAGACTAGAGGCTGTCTGCACTTTCCTAGGGAGCCCAGCTTCTTTGGTTGCTGGATCCATCAAGCCCTCAATGGATGTTGTTGGATGGAGCAAGAATTTGCTAATTTCTGAACGGTAGCAAAAAGTGTCTTTTGGATTCACGATGGACATTATGTGGATGGAATCAGAGAATTTCCTAGTAAAATGTAACTGGTGAATTCACAAACCAGTTGAACTATGGAACTTAATGTTTAATAATGCTAAATGATGTTTGATTTTAGATGTTGTTACCCGCCTGGAGACCTTCTGGTATAGGGCAGGATAAAAATGTAAATGAAAAGACAAACAAATAAATAAATCTGTACTATTCTTGCAGACTGTGTTTATTTACACTGTATTCTGGTTAGCTAACTTAGGCTCTTTCTGAATGGTAGCCTCAAATGCCTGGGAAACAGGAAACATAAGGCATGGGGCATAAAGCCCATTCATCTCATGCTTCTCTATTTTGCAGCCTTCTTCCCCCACCAGAAGCCATCTGGATATTGCTTTGAAATAGATGGATTATGGATAAAGTTGTCAAAGGGGATTAGTGTGATTAGTAAAGCATTAATCCCGTCAAGAAGTAATGGTCAAGTATTAACCACCGGCTGATGCTACAAGAGGCATGCTTGCTTTCATTCATTCATTCATCTCTCACTCATGTTTTCATTTTGTAATTGCTTCCTACGGAAAAGCCCTTTCTAAGCAAGATTGTCCAGTGAGGTCCCCTCTTGTCAACAACACTAATGATGATTAAATGCAGCATGATTATTATTTGATGGACATGAACTGCTGAGTTTTTAGGTTCTTAGGATTTTAACAGCCGCATTTCTCTTTTTATTGAACAACAAAAGGACAATTGTATCTACAGATATGGGCCCAAGGGTGTATAGTGCTTTATTTTTGCATCTTCTAGTACAAACGGAGAAGCCATGGTCTTCTAGATGCTGTTGGCTAACAGAAAGGAATATGTTCCCAACAGTATCTGGAATGCTAAACTTACTCCATCACTGACATAGGGACTATGTAAGCAAAATATCAGTTAGAAATTAAACATATATTATTGGTGGTGCCAGTTCCAGATGTACGTAGGTGTAATACTGATGGCATCTGTCATATGCAAAGCTGTAGTAAATTTTGCTTTAGACAGAAGTATTTCATATAATAATGCTGTATGACTCATCTTACGGAATGAAAAGTCCGTGTGGAATAAAAATGTTGAACTAGGCTGGGAGTTGCTCAGTGGAGCTGGGGATGGTTTGCTGGCGCTGCCTGGGTCCCTTGCCTGGCATCTGTGCCTTTGCCCTCTTGCAGGTTAAGGTCATAAAGAACTACTTAGGCTAAGGAGCTGCTCAGTGGATCCAAGCTGGGGGCAGTTTGCTGGCTCTACCTACAGTACCTTCTGTCTAGCTCACCTGCAGGTAAAGGCCTGTGCATAAAAAATTGTTAGGGACTGGGCCTAAAGCCTGCCAGATGCTCTGCAAGGGACAACAGCTGTGTATGCTTATCTGATCAAATCTTCTTTTGTTTGGGTTTTATATTTTTACATTTTTTATATTACATTATACATGGATATGTGATCATTATATTTAATAATTTTGTAAACCTTGAGCATACCTTGGAAAAGTGGTATAGATACATGCTGATGATGATAGTGATGATGATGATGATATCATCCGTGGTTTAACTGGGGATTACGGGTTCAGTAGTTTGCTCTTACCGCAGCACTACAAAGCATGGAGGAGCTTGACAGTCAAGTGCCGTGCTTTGTAGAAGGCTCTGTTGTTTCCCAAGGCCAATTCACACTTGGCCCTGTAGCTCATGATGGGGTACATCTGGGTAGCTGTAGATGCACGTGCAGGAGGGGTTTACAACCCAGAAATGCCCCCTGCCTTATCAGATGTTACCCTATCATCAACTAGTAGTGGTCATGCACCACACGCAACCCAACCCTAACCATTCGCATCCCATTTCTGTCCAGCTCTGCAACCATACGCATCATCTGTGGGGTGAGGGGTCATCTGAGGTATCACGCAAGCGTGTCGGCACCTCAGATGACCCCAAACGTTACTGCGCATGAGCAGAGCGTCATCATTGCTGTGGCGCCAGTACACGTGCATGCACAGTTACGCCAGGCTCCAGAACCAAGATGGCAGTGCCCTATCAGTGATCGGACAAGTGCCCGGACATAGGTAAGTCTCCAGGCACATGGGGCATAGTGTAATGGGTATTAGCGTTCCCGAGTTTGAATGCCAGTGCACGTTAGTCTGTCATGCACTTTTCCTGTCCAGTGGATGGGAAGCCAAGTGCAAAAGCAGCCCTGGATTGAAAAGTCAGTGCAGTCTAGAGCTGATTTAAAGAACAATGAGAAGACGTCCGTGGGCCTGAAATATTCTGTCAACAGAAAGCAGCAGAACAGCTGGCACAGACCACATGGCTACATTGGTCCCTGCTTAGATGAGAGGAATTTCCATTTCTGTATAGAACCTTCCATTTCTGTATAAAACTCTTACATATGTGGGATACCAAATTACTCCATAAGTGTTACTGAGTGCTCTTCATTGTCTAAGGGAGATTCTTATGCTCTGGGTATTTTCTCAGTTTGCAAAAGAGGAAACTTCCAGTATGTCCCAGCATGGGGCATACACATTGCATGGAGATGATTCCATTCTGGAAGTGTCTCTGCACATGTGCAGAGTGTCCTCAAGCCCAGATAGCTCCACAGCTGGTAAAGCCCAGCATGCTCTGTTCACACCTCTTCTGGATAAAGAAAGCCACTCCACTGCCACTGCCACTGCCACTGCCACTGCCACTGCCACTGCCACCGCCACAGACACCACAATTACTACACTGAAGCTCATGATGATGGTGGTGGCGGCAAGTCTTTGTGCAGTCTTGGGTCTGTTTCTGGTTGTAGCATACTCAGTGCTAGGATTATCTAGTTACAAGGATGGACCCTTTCTGGCCAGAAAAGCCTCCAAGGACTTAAGATGACTTCGGTCCTCATAAAAAGTCAGACTCTACATAATCACTAAAATCCAGTGAAACAAAACTAGAATTAAACAAGAGTAAGCATGGTACCAAAGCCGTATATTGTCACTGTACATATAAATAACTTAAACAAATGAGAAATACCAGGCTGGATGAATAAAAAAATCAGAGATAAGATTGCTGGAAGAAATATTAATAACTTCAGATACTACTTATTTATTCCACTATATTTGGATATTCTGGAATGAAGCATGGATATTCTGGAATACTCATGCTTTATAAATATCCATACTTTATTCCTATATATCCAACTGTAATGGAATAAGTCACTGATCTTTGGATGCAGTTACAGAGGGCAGAAAGTGAAGAGGAACTAAGGAGTCTCTTAGAAAAGAACCCAATGTTCAGGAAGATTGTAAGCCAGTGCTTCTCAACCTGGGGGTCGGGACCCCTTAGGGGGTCGAATTACCCTTTCAGAGGGGTCACGACGAGTCTCTTGCTGCCCTTCCCTCCCACTTCCCAGCTGCTTTGCCCCCATGGTTGGGGGTCTCCACAACATGAGGAACTCCATTAAGGGGTCACGGCATTAGGAAGGTTGAGAACTGCTGTTGTAAGCAAAAGGAGAAGGGGATAACAGAATGAAATGGTCAAATAATCATTTGGAGCCAATGAACATGAGCTTGGGCAGACTACAAGAGACAGTGGAAGCTAGACAGGCCTAGCATGCTGTGGTCCATGGGGTCACAAAGGCTGTGGTCACACCTTGCTGCAATAGTCCGTCCTATTAAGAAACTGAAGATGACCTAATCCTGTTCACACCGAATTCGGGATAATCTGTCCAGAGCTTGGGCTGTCCCATCTTTTATGTTATTGCCCCAAGTCTCCTTTATCCAACTCTTTAGTTCCCCACCCCTCTTGACTGCATCAACACCACCTGCATTCTGATAGGATAAAGTTCTGTCAAACAGGGGCAAGGGTGTGTGTTTGGAGTTGTGTGGTGTTGATTGAAAACACGATTGTAACATGGGATAGTGTTAGAGTAAGACGACAGTGCCCCAAACAGGTGAAGTTGAGGCATCTTTCAACCTGCATGCACCCCCACCCACCAGGTGCTCCTGAGAAAAAAAAAAAGATGGGCTGTACTGTGCTGTTTTTCCCTAAAGGAGGAGGAGGAGAGTTGGCTTTTATACCTCACTTTTCTCACCCATTTAAGGGACTCATAGCGGCTGACAAAGCTTTCTATTCTTCTCCCCATCACAGAACACTCTATGAGGCAGGTGGGGCTGTGAGAGCTCAGAAGAGAGCTATGACTAGCCCAGGGTCACCCACCTGGCTTTGTGGAGGAGTGCGGAATCAAAGCAAGTGACTGCAAGATACGATTGAAGACAAGTGAAATATAATTGCAGTGTTTTCAAATTTGATTTTAGTAGCAGTTCAGTGATCCAGGCCACATAGCTGAACTGTCCCAAATATTTTTTATTGACCATATGTTGGGAACTTTACTGAAGTCAGAAATGAATGTGCCATAATCCTGGCTCCGAGGGCTTATGTTCAAATTGTATATTATGGTATTATAAGTTCTCGGCTTTGTACAAATGTCTATAAATCAGAATTATCACAAGTTTTAATAATGTTGAGACAATTTAATATTTTTAAATACCCTGCTGCACACCTCTGTGCTCAGTGTGTTGTGCATGCAAAGTTTCTCTTCTCCAGATTAGATGTTTTGCTCTGTCAGAGGTACAGATACACCAGTTTACATTTATCACCTATAGCATACATGCGTGGAAGGAAAATCTCTCAGTTTCAGTTCCCCCTGGAACATGCAGTATATTTATAATATCTGCGTGCAAAAGAGGGTGTGGATTTGCACTTTCCACAACTGCATAAAGCAACTGTAGTTTTCCATGCAAGGGATATCTGCTGAAATTCTTTTTTTCTGTACAGATTGTTATTGTTATGCCTGAACATGACTGTCACTGAGTTTGATGTGCAGACAAAGAAAGCTGTTGGTCATCTCAGGCCATCCAATGTCAGAAAGGCTATTTAGGCTGCGCACCCAAGCAACTTATTTGCCTCTCTAGTTTTCCTCTACTGTTCCTCTATTCCAGCGGACTTTAAAAGTACCATTCAATTCCGGAATAAACGTCCCCATGAGGTTCGGTAAAACATGCATTTTAAATGCACCTACTGTCCCCAAGGAAGTGTGTTTTGTTTGCTCGCATTTTTTTCTCCCCGCCCCCTCTCTGCTTGATAGGGTGCTGGGGAGACAACCCCCGACAAGTCCAAAAGAAAAATAGCCATATTTACAAGTTTTCTGTTCGTCTCCCGTGCCTGCAAAATCCACCAGAGCCATTTATCACTTTGGGATCCAGAGCTTGCTTCCAAAGATAGTGATTTCACTGTAAAAATCCACCCCCTACAGCAGCCATTACACTGTAGCAATCCACCCACTTCACACCTGATAACAGTGTTGCAATTATCTGCAATTCTGGCTCTTTGAAAGTTCTGACCTTTAGAAAGGGAAAGGAAGGGAAGGTGCTACTGTTCTGGGAGATGTGTGAATGTTTAAGGTATGAGCAGGCGGCAGCAGCAGAGCCAGGCTGTTTTTTTTGGAGATCTTGGCCGCCAATGCCCGCCCCTTTTGCCACGGAGTGTCTCCATGCACAGTGTTGCTTGGAATACCCGCGGCTTCCAAAAAGTGCACTGGTAGTCTTCTTTAAAGGGCAGTCTTTTTACCGTGCATTTTCCTCCTTTTGTGCCATTGGAAGCTCAGAGAAAAGCCGGGCATGGGGGCACTCAGTGGCAAATGAACCTTTTTAACAGACTTTTTATTGCTTGGGGATGGGACCTTAGTCTCTGCTCATATCACAGCTTCATCTCCAGAGGCTTCACTGTTTTATCTTTTTTTTTTTCACTCAGGTGGTACAGAGACAATTATATAGGAGAAAATGAAAATGTGAAATATCAAATGGTGTTTTGAAGAGACGTACATCCCACTTAGTCACATCTTTTTATCTGTTTCATGGCAAAGTAGTCAGGTCTCCTTTATTAGCCTTGCCAGAAGAAGGGATTTCAGCAGGTGTAGCTTGCAATGTAGGCAGCTGCTTCCAGACAGCCAAGAGGCAATGCAGGATCTAGGGTAGATCCCACAATTGCAGATGTGAAGAGCAATGGAGGGCTTACCTTCATGTTTGCTGGCAGTTTCCAAAATGAGCAAGCTGCCCAAATTCCTGTCCACTACCTTTTATTATTTTTTGTAACTTGGCTGACTTCCAGCTATATAAAGTGAGCTCGTTTCAGAAGCTGTCAACAGTAAAGGGAACTACAATAGGAAATCATTGCAGGATTTCCCATAATGGTGATATATCAGGTTATCTCCACACTAATCAGAGACTTTATTGGGGAATTCCCAATAAAGAGTCAAAAGAATCATGGGTTTTAGCCTGCATCTGGAGGCACCCTTATGCTCTCAGTTAAGGTACATAAGGCAATCCTTTGCTAATATGACTTAAAACAAGGGACTGGCCTGTATTTCCATTAGTACTTGCAAGTTAGCAGTGTGTGTGCACTTGTGGTCATGCTCATTTGCTACTGAATTATAGCCAGCACCTGTATTTTCAGTGAAATATTGATGGTGTGCATGTTTTACACAAACCTATACAAACATGAATGCTGAAAACAAAACACAACATTTGGCCCAGTCTATTTCTAGGGAAAATCAAATGTACTCAGTGATGATGAATATATTTAACATAGCTTCCTTGAATTCATTAAATTTTAGCTATCCTTTAACATACAACACATTAAAGCACACCATGCAAAATCATCTTCACCTCGTTAGATGTGATTTAGCTCTTGCACAATATTATCAAATACATTCATATAATTCAGAGGCAAATGCATGAAAGCAGCAGGAACAGATGGCCACCAGGTCTGAACAATAGCCTGACCCCAGGGAAAAATAACTGGTGTCTAGTTGAGTCTAGGGCTTAAGATACTGAGAGGAAACAAATCATTTAAAAATGGTGTGGCAGCAGGTAACCTTTTCCAACATTAGCATTTGCCTAGTCCCTGGGGCTTCATTATAAGAGGATTTAAAAAGAATGAATAAATGGCAAACTTCAGATATCTCCCCATGTTCTCTTGCTCTGAAGGTGGACTAAAGCTGGATTATACTTTAGGTGTGACCACAACCATTATGTCCAAAGGCTGAACCTTTTCTAAATTAGGGGTGCGCATGAATGCATTTTTTGCATTCATGTCAATTCAAATGTTCGAATATTTGATTTGATTCAAAATTCGAAAACCCAGATTTTGAAAAATCCAATTCGAATTTGGATTATCCAAATCCGTACTTTTGGAAAACTGATTCGAATTCAAAAATACGAATGTCGGGAACATTTGTATCACTGTTTTCAAATCATGTGCATCCTGTTTTTGTCCTGTTTTCATCCCATATGCATCCCATTTTCATCCCACATAAGTGCAAATAAACCTGATATTTGGATGTGATATAAGCGGATCTATTCAAATTATTCAAAAATCCGTACCAGATTTTTGGATATTCAAAATTCGACTGAATTCATTAATTTGGATTTTTGAAAATCCAATTTGAATTCAAATGTCAATATTCATCAAATTTGAATTGGATTTTTGAATTTTCGAATATTCATCTGCATCCCTATTCTAAATGTCGTCAACCCTAGATAGCACCACTCATACTAACAGAAATGTCAGCAGGATCTCATAAATAACAACACAATAATAGAAGGAGAAGTTTTGTTGACAGAAGCAGGATGGGAGGGGCAGAGGCTGCGGGACCGAGATTGAATCTTGTCTGTCCCTATGCCATTCCCGGTAACACAGGCTGGGTGTGGATTCAGCCATCCCCATGCAAACTGCGCCAAACCCTAGCAGGAGGGAGCAGAGTCATCTCCTCTCCGCCCCCTCTCTCCTTATTGGAAGCCTGACTGACATCACCTCACCCCTGCGCTGCCTGCTGCAAATACTGCATACCCCCCCCCTTTTAGCGGCACTGAGAAGCCAGGACCAAATGGGAAAAAAAAATTAAACCAAAGCCACTACAAGGTTTGGCAGCAGTCAAGTGGTTGAGTTATCTTTTTAAAATACTATTGCAATAATAATGTTGATGGCACTAACTTGTTCAGGATGGTAAAAACTGAAAGATATTGTAAAGGGCTCCAGAATAATCTTTTGACATTGGGTGAGTGGGCAAGGAAGTGACACATGCGCTTCAGTCTTAGTAAGCACAAAGTAATACACACTGGGGGAAAGAACCCCCATTATACCACATACTGATGTGGTCTGAGCTTTCTAGGCCAAACCAGGAAAAGGATATTGGGGTTTGGTGGAGAGCTCAATGGAGAATGATCTAGGGCTGGAACATCTCTCTTATGAAATGAAAGACAGTTTTTAAGAGATGACATGATTGAAGTATATAAAATCATGCATGGTAGAGAAAAGGTGGATAGAGAAAAAAAATCTTTTCTGTATTGCACAACACTAGGACCAGAAGCACTTTATGAAACTGATGGGAAGGCGAATTAGGAAGTATTTTTCAGAGAATCATTGGTCTATGGAATTTACTACTAAAAGAGATGGTTACATCAACCAGCCTGGGAAGCTTTAGAAAGAGTTAGACAAATTCATGAAGGACAGGTGTACCTTGAATGGATGCCTAGATGCTACCAAAAGCCATTTGCCAGAAACAAGAACAGGTGAAGGCTCTGTCTCCTGCTGAGAACACCCAGAAGCAATTGGTGAACCACTGTGTGAGATAGGATGCTGAATAGATAAGCTGTAGCCCAATCCAGCTGAGCTCGTCTTACATCCTTACACACTTTAAATATTCAGGATAGACTTGTTTAAATTTCTTCTCCTGAACAACTGAACCTCCCTTCCCCCCATAATGGTGCCATTTTCTTTTTCTCCACTTCATCCTATCTTGTCATCTAATACACAGAGAATGGTATTATATAATAAGCTTTCTTGTCAGCAATGCTGTCATAAGAAAGATATACATGACTTAACTAGTTAGTCATAAACTGTAGTAAAATCAACTATAATTACACTCAAAAGTCAACTATAATTACACTTATTTGAATCCCATTATGATTTTTGAAAACAAAAAACCCAACAACTTTAGGAGGCTGGCCAAGATCCCTATTGATCTTTCCTCCCCATGGCTTTTGTTCCATGTGGTCTGAAATGCACATTGGCCTCAACCTGCTGAAATCAAAGTCAAGTAATACATTTAGCATATAGATGTCTGCAGTTAATTTGCTTTTAAGGTAAACCATAGCAACTCAGGTGCAGATAAAGTTTTGTTGCAAACTACATTATGGCTTGTTGTCTATTAACTTACCTTGAAACAACCAGAGGTAAAATCAACATTTTTAGCATTCTCATCAGTAATTCACCAGGAAACTGGAAATAACTAATTTCCTATGAAAATAAAACAGAGAGTTACATATTTGAACATACATGATTCTATTTTGGTTAAGCCACATCCAAAATACAGCATCCCTTTGCTACTAGTTTAATCTCAATGTACCTTTTTTAAAAAACATACAGCAAAAAATTGGAGAAATGTGGAAACCAACGGAAGAAATGACACTATTTTATATTGGTATAAGAATTAACAGATGGGTAAGAACTAACAGGATTCTATCGTATATAGCAATGGTCTGAGATTTCATTGTAGTAATGCAAATGTTACTGAAATCTAACAGACACTGTATATAGATAAATCAGGACATGACAGAATTTGGTTTAACAGCAATTAAACTCAATTAAAAACATCTGTCCATAGCTCTATTAATATCTTAATTCCTTGTATTAATTGAAGTTAATCCTGGTAACAAACTACAAAATAAACCATGGAGAAAAAAGAACATAGCTCTGTGGTAAAGATCTATTGGGACAGATTTGCTTTACATAAATGGCGTTAAGTGAAATTAAATTCAAAGTTGCCCACAATGGATATTTCAAGCTAAGATTTAAAAAATTAAACAGAGCTCTTATTATTTGGAAAAACAAAATAAAATAAATTTTCATGTCAGCTTGTCTGTTGTAATTCAAAGTTTTCTTTGCACAGAGAAAAAATTGATAACAGCACAGTGCATTGGTTGTTCTAACAGCCAGAAAATAATCCTTAAATTATTTTATTGTGCATGTGATATATGTATAAATTTGTTGTATGTTTCTTTAACTCATACACAATCTTTGATTACACCTGTTTTGCATCAGGATATATCTGTATGTGGTTTCTTTAGAGCATGTGGCTTTGGTGAAGGATCTGCTAAATGTTTGTGTATCTCGTGGACTTCCTCCATCTTGAACATGCCAGTTTCTTAATAAACTGACTCTTTGGGTGTTTTTCCACTGTCACTAGAAGTACCCACTAAGTACCCATTAATGGGTACTTAATGGCATTAATGCACCCATTAATGGGTACTTTAATGGGTACTTCTAGTGACAGTGGAAAAACACCCTTTGTCTAAGAGGTAGGCTTGTGGATTACTCTGATAGAAGACACATAACAGTGCATTTATTAAAAGCATGCCTACCCTGGAGCAACTGGGTAATGGGAAACCTAAGCCCATCTCTACAACAGCAAGTTACTTTCTGTTGGAGACAACAAAACTATTGTGAGCCACAAATGCAAAACCAAATCAACTTTTCAAAATATTTAAACTGAAGAATCATGACTGTTACATTTGCTTAGATTTGGGACCCATCATTTTATGCAGAGTTTTCATTTTAGAATACTTTTGTAATTTGAGATACCTAAAGCTGTCTCTTCTATAAAATCAGCGTAAGCCATAAAGATAAACAAGGCACGTTATTTCTTGCAAAGAACCATAGTTCTAAAATCAGAAAAGAATATTTTATCTTGAAATATGTGCTACAATTATGACAGATTGGTTAGAAAAAAAATACAAAATAAACACATCTTTCAAGAAATATGGCAACCATTAATACATAGAGTTTTGCTACAAATATTGTCCTTTCTTTTAAATTGTGTAATGTGAAAACTGTTTTGTTTACTATCGGTTTTTAAATATACTTATGTTTATTTCATATCTAATTCACATCTATTGCTCTAAAATGAATAAACATTTTAAAAAGTAAAAAGACAAGACAAACATACTTCTCAAGAAATCCGACAAGCATTAATTTTCTGCTCAGGGTAAATAACTTGCTACTCTCTTTGCATATACCTATTTATTTGCATTTCTTTTAAATTAAATCTGTAATGTGAAAACTGAATATGCATCAGAAAGACCAATTAAATTTAAGAGGTTGATAAGTACCTCAGACCAGGTGTTCTATTTTGTTTAGTGTTGGTTTTCAAGTATGTTATGTATGTTTATTTCATGTCTAATTTGTATCTGTTGCTTTAAATAAACAAAAGTTTTAAAGAAAAGAGAAAAAACACAGGAGGAAACGCAGTTGTTCCTCCTTGTCCCACTGACCTGCTGAGAGAGGCGCCTGGTCCTGAGGAAGAATCCAAGGAGACACCCCACAATGACGGACAGTACTGAGAGAATGAGTAAACCATTTCTTTTACAAACATCCTTGACCCGGGCGAGCACAGCATCAAGAGCCCCTGCCATGCTGTCCTCAGGGCTCCCTGGAGGAATATCAGCATCCCATAGAGACAGACGCCTCACCAGCCACTCTCCTTCGAATAGTTAGCTATGGCTCGATATAGATTAGATCAAAGCGTTTCTACCGCTGCTTAGCTGACCCGCAAGGTCACTTCTCCTACCAATGGCCACCAAGCATGTCACTGGCATTATTTCCAAATTAATACCACCAATCCTATTAGTGACTACATCAATAAGAACCTGGAAGAAGATTAGGGACTCTGGAAAATTAGAACAGAGTGGAATAGTACTTTTGAAACAGGAGTCGTCAGAAAGTAAAGCAATACTCCAAATCTAAAACAAAGGAATAACATCACACATTATTCAGCCCTTACTACTGGCTATTGGGGATACAAGAGAACTGACAATGCTACAAGCAGCTTGCATTTCCTCTCCTAGTACTTAATGAATGAAAGGACTGGGTGCTCACAACCAGCTAAAAAGCTTGGGCTTCATTAATAAGACTCTTTTCACTATTACTCTCACTATTACATGAGTTCACATGTAACTACAGTTTACATTGTGTCAGATTACTGATAACTGTCTTTTGCTGTTGTCTGAGTGGTCAATATTTAATAGTGGTCAACCAGCTCTACAGGGATACCCACCACAAAGCTTTTATTGTATTACCATCTTTTATTTTTTTAAAAAAAAGGAGAAAAAGAAAGAAGTTTGATGATATATGATGGAATTGGATTTTATTTATTTATTTACATTTCTATCCCACCCCATACCCGAAGGTCTC
>MTQE01001134.1:50437655-50464188 GCA_014337955.1 Aspidoscelis marmoratus | reverse complement strand
CGCCTCCCGGCTCTGAAGCTGGCATGAGTTTTGGAGGAGATGCATGAGCTGGACTGGAACTAGTTGTTGCAGTGCAAATGGCCTTGATCTGGACCAATCTTAATCTGTCCCAGACTACACTGGACAGTTTCAAGGCACGTAGGTGTGGAAATGGCCTATGTACTGTTGTTACAGTAATTTTTCTTATTCATTGCAGAGATCGACATAAAAATGACTGGGTGGTGGCAATGATTTGCACTCAGATCACATTGGGGATGTAAATTAAACTGTTTGATGCGCATTTAGAAATAGTAAGAATGATATTGAAAAAATATTAATTTGGAGGCAAAATTGCCATGTTTTTTGTACTGAATTTTTTAGGCAGAAGAGCAGATTATTATGTTCTCATATCATCTTCCATTCCTTGTCACTTTTTCTCTCATTTGACAGATTTCAGAGCCATATCCTTTGTAGCAAAGCCAACTGAAATCCTTTGAACATTCAAGCATTAGTTATCTTCTTCATTGTATCTGACAGAAAGAATCATAGTTTGTGAAAGCTTTTGAAATAATGAATCTATCATTTTAAGATGTCAGAGAATCTAAACAGAAATAAAATAGCACAAAAGGGATTCTTAAAAAAAAAACCTGTCTGAGTCAAAGAGCCAAGATCAGTTGGGCAGCAAATTAACTCAGCAGTAACTTAGTAGCTGTATTTGCTTATTTGTAAATCACATTTTCCATAAAATGTTAGTAGCTGACCATTAAGAGATAAGAGTGTGAGGAAGAGAAAATGACTTAAATTTAATTTTGCAGACAGCAGCATGATCCACACAATATAAAGTTGAATTGGTTTCAGGTGTTAACTTCATCTGGATGTGAATTGATGATTTTAATGTTTCTTCTTCCAAATTTTTGATAATCTGTTTCAGAGAAGTATATATGTGTTATTTACTAAACTTACAGTAGTACTGTATTGTGTTTGTCCCTTCGATATGAATTCTTTAACATCAGTTATTACTTGAATGATTTACAAGTGTAAGAGGATGTGCTGAATGCTGCAGGAGGGAATTTCTGTGGCTCTCATCTTATTTTGACGTCCATATTGCAGTAAATTTTATTAATCACAAAAATAATTCTCAATGTACTAACTTAGAATCCCTCTAATGCATTTTGTTGCTGCATAGACTGTGTTGACTGCCTTTAATCTTCCCTTAATATTTACTTTACAGCTGTCATTTATGAAGAAAATCCAAAGCTTTTAAAGTCAAGATTAAAATTCAGTTACTTTAGTGGATAGAAGAAAGACAGGGATTAGAAGTCAACCTTTGGTTGGGAAACTTGAGATAAGTTGCAGAAAAGATGGAGAGGGAAAGAGCAACAGTGATAAAGGAAGATGGCAAGGAAAGAGCAGAAGAAATGGACAGGCAGAAAGGTAAAGAAGCTAGTGGGATTCCACCTGCTTTTAACTTCCAAAGATGACTAAACAAATAAACAAAAGGTAGGTTAAAAAGAATGGCAAATTCTGTGTCGATACGGGCTTTAAAATTAAAATCAAGACTGTATGTTGATCCCACAAATTCGAAATCAGTGAAGTTCCATTTCAGATTGCAGGAACTTGGAGACCAAACCTGAACTGAAAATCCCTCTTGTGGTTATCTAATGCTTTGTTGCAAACCATCTTACCAGGATTTATACTCTGGCAGTATTTGTGATGACTTGCTGTGTTGCCTCTCAATTTTAGCTCCCTGGTTTGATATGTATCTACGAGCCCGTGAATCAGTTGTCTTGAACTTCAACCCCTACATTGCTTTCAGCCCTGATCCCAAAGCCGAATACAATGACCAGCTCCTAAGAGCCACCAACATGACTGTTTCTGCCTTGCGTTTTTTGAAGACTCTTAGGGCTGGCTTATTAGAGCCAGAGGTTTTTCACCTCAATCCATCCAAAAGTGATACTCAAGCCTTTAAAAAATTTATTCGATGGGTGCCTTCTTCTCTCTCATGGTTTGGTGCCTACATGGTGAATGCCTACCCTCTAGACATGTCCCAGTACTTCAGGCTGTTCAATTCCACACGATTGCCAAAGTTCCATAGGGATGAACTGCTTACAGATGAAAGCAAGCGACATTTACTGGTGCTTAGAAATGGAAACTTTTATACATTTGACGTGTTAGACCGAGATGGGAACATAGTTAAGCCTTCAGAAATTCATGCACACCTCAAATACATCCTTTCTGACGGGAGCCAGGTCCCCGAATTCCCACTTGCTTATCTGACCAGTGAAAACAGGGATACGTGGGCATTATTGAGGCAGAAGCTACTTGACAACAGCAATAAGGAAGCCTTGGAAAAAGTGGATTCGGCAATATTCTGTTTGTGCCTGGATGACTTTCCAATTAAAGATCTCAATCACTTGTCCCGTACGATGTTGCATGGTGATGGTACCAACAGATGGTATGATAAATCCTTCAATCTCCTTCTAGCCAAAGATGGCACTGCAGCTGTTCACTTTGAGCACTCCTGGGGAGATGGAGTCGCTGTGCTTCGGTTCCAGAACGAAGTGTTTAAAGACAGCACCCAGTCTCCTGCAGTGACGCCCCAGTCTCAGCCTGCTCCAGTGGATTCTGGCACAGCCGTACAGAAACTGAACTTCAAACTGGACAGTGCTGTAAAAGAAGGAATTAAAAATGCCAAACAGAATTTTGATGCTGCTGTGAATTCGCTGACTTTGGATGTCATTCAGTTTGAAAGGGGTGGCAAGGAGTTGCTGAAGAAACAGAAGCTGAGTCCTGACGCCATTGCTCAGCTTGCCTTTCAGATGGCTTTTCTGCGGCAGTATGGCCAAACCGTTGCCACCTATGAATCCTGCAGCACAGCGGCATTCAAACACGGTCGTACTGAAACCATCCGTCCTGCCTCTATTTACACAAAGAAGTGTTCGGAGGCCTTTGTCAGGAATTCCAACCAGCATAGTGTGGCAGAACTTCAAGGGATGATTGACGAATGCTCTAAATATCATGGACAGCTTACAAAAGAAGCAGCGATGGGTGAGTGATAATGCAAATAGGTAGTGTGAACTTCTTCCTCAGTCAGCTCTGGACCACTGGTCCTATTCTGACTTCAGTGCAAGCAGAAAGAGCAATTTTAGGATACCTAAGAGCCACAAAATTGCCACCCTGGGTCAGATGTAATATTTTGTAAGCAATTTTGGGGAGGATTCTAAAATACCTTTCCTTCCTTCCCTACTTTAATGTTTAAAAAATGCACTTTTAGCCTTGAGGCCCTGATGGAACACTACATACAGCTTGAACCATTTCCCAGTCCTTGCTTCTGAAGGTATTTGTGATGATACAGTATTATATGACAGTAATCCTATTACTGTTGGGCTGTGGTAGATCTGTAAATTGTATTGTAGACTGTTTAGTTTTTATAAATTAATTCACATCCTGTAGAGTTTGCTTTTGAGTAGACGTTATTCCAACCTGGTGCAAATCTCGATTGAGATGTACTTTGCTTTTTCAATAGCCGCAGGTTTTAAGATCTGGCGTTTATAATGTTGCTCCATCCTCTCAAAACAGTACCAATAAAGTGGGAATAACATGGTTGCTCTCAGATCTGCTGCTGAGAGTAGCAGGAAACCATAATTTTTATTGGCAACAGAGACACTCTGTGCTCAGTAAGAGCAGGTTTTATTTCATAATGTTCATCCATGTAGGAATAGAGAAAGGGATTTCTATTTCTTATTTCCTGTTAACTCTTGCACCACAACTGCAAGTTCTAATGTAATTCTTTTGTGAACATGCTGTTAATTGCCCTATTTCTTGTATATGTTTTGACTCCTCTTTCAAATGTCCCCAATATGTCTGATTTGCATAATTCAGAATGTTAGTGGAACAGTAGCTGGATTTAGGTAATGTGTATATACTATATTGACAAATAGTGTAGTCCAGAAATTGTGTTGGTGCTTTTCCATGTAATCAAAGGGTCTGCTGTTTGGTTCAGAGCGGAGAAACTTAGTGAACAAAGTAGAGATCTTGATTTTGTGGCTATGGAAGGAATATGAATTCAGAAACCAGGATCTTAACTGTTGCTTTTGTCTTGACAGGTCAGGGGTTTGATCGCCACTTGTTTGGGTTGAGAATTTTGGCACAGTCTGAAGGAATGCCGTTGCCGGATTTCTTTCAAGACAAAGCTTACGCGCAGATAAATCACAACATTCTGTCTACTAGTACTCTGAGCAGCTCAGCGGTGCAAATGGGTGGATTTGGACCAGTGGTACCTGATGGTTTTGGAGTAGCGTATCGAATACATGATGACTGGATTGGGTGCAATGTTTCTGCCTATCCTGCTAGGAACGTGAAAGACTTTCTGCAGTGTGTGCATAAGTCACTAGATGACATTTTTAATGTTCTGGAAGGAAGGAAAATTAGCCATTGACAAGCAACATGGCTGGTTTCTGATATACCAGTTTCTATAGAGGCATCAGGATTTTAAAATGCTACCGACTCCTTTGAAAGAAATTCATGAAATTAATTCTCCATGTACAACTGAAACTCTGATTATAAAATAATTTCATTGTATCGATATCCCCCAACAAAAAGTATGTTTTCAAGCTTTACATTTCTAGGGAGCTTCAGGTGCACCATAAGCTTAACCCTCCTTATATAATAGTATGGTAATTTATCATACACTGCCATAGATGGATGATCTATTAAGCAACACATAGATAATACATTCTCAACATTTAAGTACATTTCTTTTGACTCGACTGAAACCTTTTTGTACTGAAACAAATATTTCTCAACGTAAGGTCTCCTTCCACCAACACTGATCTTGCCTCCAGTTTTTTTTTCCAGTGGAATGTGATGGTGCCTAGAGCGAGATGCTTTGTCTGGTTCGTCTGGGGTCATTGTGGCTTGAGGAGCCTGAGAGGAAGTGATCAAGGTCCTTGGTATGAGTGACGGCCATGACTTGTCCTTTAGACCCTTGCCCATCATGGCTGGTAAAATCTGCCAGGGAGGTGCTGGGTGAACGGCTGGTGAAGGTAGTCAACACTTTTCTTAGAGATGGATGCCATCATGGTCCTTTCTGCACTGGGCTTTATTCCAAATTATATCTTGGAATAAAGACCTGCTATCTTCATGCTGGTACAGACTGGTAATTCCCAGGTGGAGCCTGCTGTAGTCTGCATGAGCATGCAGATGCCGGTCCCTATTATAAGATATAATCCAGAATAAAGTTCAGTGCAGGAAAGGGCCCATGTGTCAGGAAAGCATTTGTACATGCATTTTTTAAAAAGCCCTTCCTGGATGCAGCTGATAGCTAATCTCCCATTTTTGAGCAAAGTGACTGAGTTGGTAGTAGCTCTATAGCTGCAAGAGATATTGAATGGAACAAATAATCTTGATCCATTTCAGTTGGGAGCATCTGTGGCCATAAGTTCCTTTGCATGCCTTTGGTGTGCTAGCAGCTCCCCTTTCTTGAGATTTCTGACCTAGCTTTGGCAAATCATGCTTTAGTTACATCATGGTTAAACTACCACAAAGCATTTGGAAGTTTCAGTTGGTGCAGAATGTGGCTGCCAGTTTTCTCTGGGGCTCCAAGATGGGAGCATATTTAGCTTCCATATTACACAAACTGCCTTGGCTGCCCATCTGCTTCTGGAGTCAATTCAAGGTGCTGGTATCATCTTCAAAGTCCTATATAGCTTAGGTCCCAAGTCATTGAAGAACTGGTACCAACTGCTCCATACTGTCAGCAAAGGACACTGACTGACCCACAGGATAGGTTCTTCTCAGTAGCTGCTCCCTGGCTTTTAATGCTTTATGCATTGTCCCAGCTCCTGAGTTTGGCTGTTTTTAATTGGAGCTATTTTACTGAATTTTTAATCTTTTTAATTGTGTTTTTAGGAAAGGTTTTTATTACAATATATGTTCTTTTTCGGACTTGTCTTTTGCTGTGAGACACACAGAGCCTTATGGGAGATGAGTAAGATATACTATATGGATACATATCTCAGATAGTATAAAACAAAACAAATTAAAGCTGTCTTAATTTTATTGATACATCAAGCAGAGTATAAGTCCCAAATATCTGAATGGATGCCGTCTTCCATATTGACCTGCCCATGCCTTAAGATCTGGGGGGGAGGCCCTTCTCAGTGATGGCCCCCCAGGCTATGGGATAGTCCTCCCCCCTTGGGTGTGTCAGGCACCTTCAGTGTACATATTTAGGAAGGCAGTGAAGATGTACTTTGCCCTGGGCTTTGGTTAAATAGGGATACACTTTCTCTTACCACTTTCAGACACTGTTATTGTTTTAATATATATATTTAAATATTTGATTTCAGATGTTGTTACCCACCCTGAGACCTTTGGGTATAGGGCAGGATAAAACAATAAAAAATAAGTGTTATTGTATATGTTCAAGGGAGTCTAGTTGCATCTGCACACATGAAAAATGTGGTAGTAACCCATTGACACTAGTCTTTCCATTCCACCTTTTCTTAAGACATCTTACGACCCAGGACCCTGTCTCTGGTGCAGGCAAAACCAATTCTGCTGCTACAAGGCGGAAGACCTTGGATTTCTTAGTTTCCAGGAATGACTGATATGGGTGGGAACAACCAAGGACAATAAAACCTGATTGTAAGAATCGCCATCTGTGCTCTGGCTAGTAATCATTGAATTGGAAAAATAGTCTGTAAAAACATAATGCAAAACACATGCAAGAAGGTAATGTAGTAAATATTCTGCTACTAGGACAAAACTGTGTGTAAATGTGAGAAGCTAAGAATGTATGTGGTAATGAGTGCACGTTTTTGTCTTTACTACTTGGGATGGTGCCTTACCTGAATCAATAAAACCTCTCTTAAAAGTGCTTCATAATTCCTGTGTTAATTTAAATGGCTGTAAGTACGCATAGCCTTGCCTGCTGTAGGCCAGCATATCTGTAAATGCTTTCCAGATAGTTTATTCTGAACGTTTTTTGTCTAGTTCATAACAACTTGAGGCAGCTAACAATCAAGAGAACAATAGAAAGACACCACCACCCCAAGCTCACCCCACACAAACAAACTGAAAGAAAACAATGCAAAGCCTATGGTATCTCTAAGATTATAGGGAGGCCACATGGAACAGGTGAGTCTTCAATTGTTTCTTGAACTGTGCTAAAGATGATATCACCAAAGTCTGAGTGTGCATGTGCTGGTCCGAGCCATTGTTTGGATAAAGGTTCTGCTTTTACACAGTTGGTACAATGTGATGTCCTCGTGTAACGTGGCTTTTTTATAGTATGGCTTTGCTTTTAAACAGCTAGTAAAATGTTACTTCACTTTACAGAATATTTCCAGAATTGCAGTAATGAGATTTGGCCTCAGAAGAGCTGCCTTAATTGGCAGATTGGCCACTTACTCACAGTGCTATTAAGACACTAGGAGACTGCGACTTCCCTCTACAGGCTGGTAGATGGGGGTCTCCGCTCCTTGAAGCCATTGGCTTGTACTGATTGGGCTCTTCATGATTCCCTTTTCTCTCATTTTTCCATAGACGGCAATTACTTCCATAACATGTCTTGTACTTGCATGTACAAACCATAGTGTTGTACAAGGGATGACCATGCAAGCAATGGGAGCAGAAATGGAAAAATAAAAATCTGCAGAAAGCGTAGGACTTTTATTGTAGATTCAAACAACACAACTGAAACCGTGTTCCCGCACAAAACGGAGGTTTCAGCATTTGACAAATCTGTGGGTAACTTCGTAAATGCCAACCGATTCCTTTATCTTTTCATCATAATCATTCCAATCCTGCGGGATTAAAAACAGGCCATTAGTTTTGTAAAAGGTAGAACAAATTATAAGTAAACGTTTTCAATTCTCTCCTTGAATTTTAAGTACGCTGGGTTTTTTTCTATATTAGAAAGAAAAAGGAAACCTCAGCTTGAAATTTCACTTTGGGTTCAAGATTCCTCACATTTTTAGCGTGAAGCATAAGACTCCCCCTGTGATAAGTCCACAGACTTGGCAGGCAAACTCCGCATTGTGCTGGATAAAAGGATTAAAACTGGGTCACTAGACAGGCTGATCTTCATGTCAGGGAGTGGAACTGGCCTTGATACTGCTGCTCAGGGAGGACATAACAGTGCATGAAGGAGTCATTAGCCTCAGCCTGCAAGGAGATTACTGACAACTTTGCAGGGAAACACACTGCAGTGTATCTGGAGGAACTCCCTGCTAGGCTGGGTATTTGCATATGCGAGCTTCAGCTGTTGGACTGCTACCCTACAGAGAAGATCAGTCTTCTCTCAAATGCTAGTAATCTACTTGTTGCTGAGAAGTGATATAAGGCCAGGAGGTGCACAAACAAGGTCAGTTCCCTCAGAAAGACATCTGACTGAGACCTAGATAACCACTGCCAGGCAGTATAAGCAAACCTAAACAAAACTGATCCATTGCCAGTAAAAGACCATCATTGCCTGTGTTTCAAATTTTTAAAAGCTCCACATTTTAAATGCGTGATTTTCTATGTTCCATACAGGTGCTAGTAGTGTCACAACTGGCCATGGGCGTGACTGCTGTAGATGATGGGTTGTAACGTATTCATACATATTTCTAACCCACACTTCATTCACAGGGGTTCGAGATGGATCATATAAAATGTTAATAGTAAAAACATGTTTTTGGCATGAAAAAGGTTTCATCTGTGGCAGTGCATGGATCAAAACTACTTCTTTTGGGTCCACCAAAACAACTTTTGACCTGCTGTGGATCTAAATGCAAAGGGAGACCTCCAACTGGAGCCTTGCCCGGCTTCCAATACCCTCACAGAAAAACTCCACCAACCACTGGTGGTTTCACATTCAGCCCTCCCCTAGTTAGTGTCAAAATCGTAAGACATGCACAGTGAATCTGTCTAAACTTGTGAGCAGGATTCCATGAGATAAAAAATATGGAGGAATGGTTTTACTATTTATATTGTAATAGATTACTATTCGAAGCAAAAAAAAACCTTTTCCCTAACCTATTCTGGACCAAAATATACGAACATATTTAGGGGACTGAAATGGGTGACGTGATTTTAATAGTTTCTGCCAGAGACTGTACCTTTTCCAACAAGTTGATGTCATTGAACGGCGTGCCAGACTCTGCACCTTTTGCAGCGAACCCAGCCTGAAAACATTTAGAAATCCCTTTAGTAAACAGTCATACTAAGAATGACAGCAAAGAGGTGAAATCTTAGAGGTGCAACCACTTTTGAGAACAACTATTTTTTCTCTTTGCCAGGCACTGTGGATGAGTGTAGATAAGGTGGAGAATGAGACAGAGGCAGCAACCATATGCCTATCAAGTGTATGCAAACACAACCTGCACAAGCACTGTTTTGAATAATTTTTAAATTAAAATTTTGTAGGAGGTACATAAAAAAGTTTTCAGGTAAAAATCTAAAACGAGAGGTTATGATATATATAAACGGAAGGAACAAAACCCAGAATTCATATATTTGGTCTGGAAGGATGGATAGAGTAGTTTTAGATATTACTGAGCCAATTATCTGAGGCAGTATAAGGTAGCATCCTGTTCCCTGTTCCCTCCCACACCATTTTCCTTCTGTATCTTGTCTCTTTAGATTGTAAGCCTGAGGGCGGGGACCTGTCTAAGATTAATATAATATTGTAACCCGCCCAGAGACCTTCGGGTATAGGGCGGGATAGAAATACAAATAAATAAATAAATAAATAAAGATAACTGCTTAGAGATGCCCATACAGCCAACCATGAGTTGGCCGTGACTTAAAATGACTGTTGAAGATACCACCTGCCCTCTACTGGATATGAATAAAACAGACTCCAAATGCATGATATTGCTGGACTTGTCTCCATCCAAACAGGTGACAGAAGGCACTGGGTAGCAGCTGAGAAGCATGGCGTCCACATGCCAGTGGTGTCTGCCAATGTAGCATGTCCCATCAAGCACTTTTTCAAATGACCACCTTTGCTAAACTCTTTCTGGGGGCACTTTTTGATGGAATAAAAATGGCCTTCTACCAGGGCAGCTTCTGGTCCATCAAGCTTCCAAGAAGGTGAGAGCGAGTACTCGGCCCTTGTAGCACCTGTTGGATCCACATTGTGGATTGAGGCCCAATGCCTAGAATGCTATAGTCAATTCTAGCTATGAATCCATAACAGCTTGCTAAGGAAAAAGATGTCGAATGAGATTATAAATTCTTCCACAGATGGGGATTAAAAACAGAACTATATCAGAACTTCAAAGCAAACAGAAGAGATTGAGGCCCACTGCCTTCTGAAAAAATCCACCAAAAGTACCTATAAATAATAATGTGGGTTTTCTTGTTTGACAAGCTTCAGCAGAAATCACTTTTTTCCTAGCTTCCCCGACCTCCTCAACTAAGCTGCAAATATCTCATTTTTAGTATTAAGTCTGGAATCCAAAAGTAAACCTATTTTCAAGATATTATATCTGGGGTATTCCATTTCATGAAGTCAGATGAAAAAACCAAATACTGTCATAACCTTTTGCCTCAGTTACAAATGAGTTATGTGCTGAACAGCAAATTAAAGTTACTATTATTTTAAAGATGTTTTAAAGGCACCAAGCAGAACTTTGAAGAGAACTTGCCTGAGGTTGGAAGTCTACAGGTTCAAGGCCACGACACTCAAATTCCACAATAGTCTTAAATGTTTCACTATCTTCAGCCTAGGATTAAGCCAAAATCTGTCTTAATATTCATTTCAGAAGAGTGAATAAAAGCAGAAACAAAGGCAATCTATTTTCCAAATTACCGAAACTCTCCCAGACCCACAAAACACTCAGAATATTATTCATGAAAAAAAGAAAATCATTTAGGGTAAGATAAAGCAGTTGTTACAGGACTTATCCCACCCACCCAAATGAGAGTGTACTTTGTCTTCAATTAGGTTTTTATTGACGTTTTATGTGACTTGCCCTGGGACCTCCATGTGCAGATATATACATGTTTTTGTGTGTGTGCATGCATGTATCTGTGTATATAAATAAGATGTATCACACCAAAGCCTGAACTACAGCTTTTCATTCTTGCATTGTAAGAATATTCTACACATACAGTTACAATGTATCACACAACAAAAGCAAAGTACAGTACTGGATATTTACCATTCCATGCTTTATGTGCAGATATCACACTAAAATAACATTTTATTTGCCAGTTTTTATCTAGGCTCAGTTGTGGCTTGTGTGACAGGCTGCAAAGTGTGAAGCACTCTGATGATGGCTAACCAGCATTTGATGCATGGCTTGCACTGATGTCAGACAGTGTAATGCTACGTATCCCCTTCCCATCGGCCACCACTGCAAACTGCACTGTCACAGGGGTATCTGGATGGACTGCAAACATGGTGAACGTATATCTACTTCTAAAAGGAACTGCTCCTATGTATCCTATACAGGCCATGCAGAGACCTTCCCAGGCTGTGCCTTTCCTAGACTGGCGACAACAGAACATGTCATTTTATGTGTAACAGTGCAAAGAATTTGAACATACATTGTAAGGCTTCATTGTGTGACTCAAGATATCTGAAAGGAAAAAGGGGGGAAAAAAACACCACAATTATGAAAAACAGACTTATGACATGAGTGCTTTTTCATCTTTTCAATTATAAAGAGCAAGATGATGACATGTAAATCCTGAAACCAAGCTGTGAGGAAAATTTTTATCTCTCTCAAAATAGACAAATTTCTCAAAGTGAGAAAGTAATATGGAAGGATATTTGCAAAGTTTAATATAAATTGGAAATAGTCATCATAGGATAAATACAGAAAACAAAATTTAAACAGACTCATAAAAAATGAACACACTGTTAACCTGCTCTACAGCAATTTGATTTTAAAGTCGTATCACTGGAAACAAAAGCGCCAGTCTCATACTCATTCAGGAATAATAATGCCCAGCAGTGAATTCATCTCTAAGTATAAAACTATCAGACTGATCTACAAAACATGCATTAATAATTTTGAAACTTCCAACTAGTTTCCAATTATACTTAACATGTGACCCTTTGTGCCCTGTATTGTATTACAGTAATTATCAATTTATTAGCAGTTCTAACTAGTAACTCTTTCTTTACATTACCAATGTTTTAATATGTTGTGATATTGACATGCATGACTCTATTTAAAATGCTAACATAAGCAAACACCTTAATCCTGCTGTTTTACAAAATCACAGGAAAAAGGCAATGGCAAATAGGTAAAGGTTTTGCCTGTAGGAGACTAAATTGTGTTCTTATGAGACACTGGCTGTTTTCAGACGTAACAAAAGGGGAGCCTCAGTGACAGTGGCTGCCTCCAGAACTGCGGAAGAAATCCAGTTAAAGGTTAAAGTGTAGCCCACCTGCTGCACAGTGACAACCGTCTGTCCCAATTAAAAAGCAGCTCCATAGTTTCCTCATCGGAAGCTGTGAGAGCTGAGTTGGCGCACACTGTCATGTGGGTTGAGGCAGCCAATCACATTTGAGCTGCCGCCCTCCTGCCCTTGTTTGTCTTTTCTCGCTGTTCTGCCCAGACTAGTGGGAAGATTCAAATTTTTATCATACTGTGCAAGTGTCCTCTTACCAGCATTAAGGTAAGTTCGCAGTAGCGATCTGATAATGTGCTGTGATGACGATCTGTGTGTGACACCGATTGTGACTGCGCAGTATAGATAAGTCTGGACGCAGCCAGTGTGGGGCCCTTATGTTCCCAAGTATTTTCTAATTCACCTTTTCTAGCACAGAATGTTCGGAGGAGGGAGGTGTGTGAACAATCCCACTGCACAAGCTTCTCTAGGCTGCCTCAGGCTTTTCCCCCTTGGTCTGATCAGAGTCAACATTTCTTAACTTTATAACATAGGCTGTAATACTGTTTTTTGGGTGTGGCTAGCCCACACAGGCAAGATGAAAGCATCCCAGCACCTCCGGCACTTTAGGGCTTGAATCCACTCTCCTTTTCAGTTCAAGGTAGGCTAATGTAAACATAAGCCACTGTATCCAGTGAAATCAACTTTCCTGTGGATTTGTATAATATTGTAGCCCCAGTAATGTGTCACTTACCATTATCAGCTCCCTTTTTTTCTTCCCAGCAATGGGCCCAAGCCATTACTGTACCGCATTTAAAGTGTAATGTTTAAATCAATAATACATCCATTGCCGTAAGATGGCCATGATTTATTGTTACCATGCCACTACCCAAGAGATTGCCTAGACAAGCAACTTCTTCATGTTAGCCAGCAAGCTTGCAAACATAAGTGAAAACAGTGTGTGCGGCAGAAAGAGCATGTTCACAATAGGAACGAGGGATATTAATGTTAAACTTTAAGGCAGTTTAAAGCAAAAGGAACCAACATCTGTAGAGAGAAAACCTATGTTTTTGCTGCAGTCCAACTGAAGCCAAATGCCTTCAGTATGATCAAAAACTGAAATAATTTTTTTTTTGCACATCAACGGTATTGAAATAAAAGCAACACAGAAGGCCAAGAGTCTCTTTTTCTGTTTAAGACAACAATTTCATTGTAGTAGGTACTTTGGCCTACATGAATGAGAAGATTTTTAAAACATTCACCTTGTGTTCCAAAACTGAAAGGGATCAAAAACGGGTGTTCTTGGTTCTGCATGCCCTCTGGATAAACGTATAGAAAACAGCTCACCTATGGAGTTTTCTCGAGAACACAGTTTGCATTTCTGTACCATTGTGGCACTCCCTCTGCCTCCTTTGAGAGGGTGGCTGTCCTATATAAAAATGTAAGAAGAATTATTAGTGGCACAGTCATTGTAGCATAAAGGAAAAACCCACAGGGAACAAAATGGCTCTTCCTTGGCACCTGAAGCGACTCCTTTAAAAAGTGTGAATCCCACCTTTCTAGGAAGCACAATGGCCACCATTATTACCCTCTATTTGACCAAAGCCACGTTGTATGTGCACGTGATGCCACTGTGGAGGTGCAGCCGGCTTTCTGTCTCTGCACAATGACGTTGCAGGTTAGCAGTTCATGAGAAACAAACGTCTTACAGTTCATATGTCTGGCATTTTAAAAAGCCTCTCACCTTCTGTGATACTAGTGAATTCTGTTAAATCCTCTTTGCTCCTGAAACTCAGTAAAGGCATGCTAGCCCAAAGAAACATAACGCTCATAATGTACGTAGAGGGGCTATTTTCACTGGTCTGAAAATAAAAATTGCAGATTTTTGTCAAATAGGCATTTGATATCCCAACTGGTGCCTTACTTGACCTCACCTACTTTGGTGAGCCCCATGTAAAGGATGTGGAGAAATTACCTCTTCAAAAAATGAGTCTGCCTCTATTTTTGTCTGTTGCATGTCATCATATAGGCACACTGAGCTTGCACAATATGGCCCTAACCACAGAGAAAAGGTGCGTTCCCTGCATCTTCTACACAGTAACCACCTGCTCCAAGGTAAGCTACAAGTGCCATAGAAAGCCCAAGGCTGTGAGGTGAGGAAACTGGCAGCCGATTTGCACTTAACTGCATGGAATAGTATAACTATACCATGGTATAACTATACCATTCCACCAGTTAAAATTGGGTGCGAAGGGAAGCATTTACACTGCAAGTGCTGGTGTAGTCTCCAAGCAGACCACCAAGCGCTTGCAGTGCTGATAGTCTGGCCCAGACTAGTAACTGCCATGGTGATTGTAGCATAGCACATAATGGCACAGTCACATCTCTGCCCTACCCCCTTGCAGTGTTTGCATAGGAAGTGTGTGAACACTGTGTCCAGGAGCTCACCAGCTGTTCCCAGTGAAGCCATAAAATGGACAAGTTTCTACTTGTCCACAGCTCACAGTGATTGGTGCAGCTGGAGGGCACTCCTGAGTGCTACAGGTTGGTGGAGGTGGCACAATGTGCCTACAGACTGCTTCTGAAATGGCAGCAGCCACTCAGACAGGTAAGTGTGAACAGGCCCTGACGTTCCCAAGCATTACATTAAATGCAGTCTTTCCCTGATGACCATGTGGCTACATGTGAATGGCAGAGCAGGAACTGGAGTGCCAGTGACACAATGAAAAGTGAGTCCACTTGTATGCAATCTATACTGCCCTTGCAAATGAACTTCCAAGCACAGCACACAACACAGACAAACCAGATCAAACACAAATGATCATGGATTTGCCATAAGATGCCCACATAAAGCTTCTGCATATTCTAATTATGTTTTTAGTCACGTTTCTTGCAGGCACATATCAACTCAGACAGAATGGCTGAACACATTAGCTTGCTTATGCTGCATTGTTAATAAATCAGGACTTGTAGGGCTTGAGGGCAATGCAGCTGAAAGGAAGTGGTAGCAAAAGTCAGGGTAGGTAGCATTAAGGGTAATAAGAGATATTATAAGGCTGAAATTATGTGAAGAACCACATGTAAAATGATCACTAAACATATGGATTGGGCACACATTCATCATCCCTGAAAGTGATTCAAGCTCTCATTTATTTGTGGTGGTGTAACATGGCCCACTTTGCCCTTTTGAATCAATATCAACTTGCTTTAAAACTTACCATTAATCGCAAGTACTGCCATTTTTCTGAAACTTCACCGCAATTTCCACACTTGAGCTGAAAATCAGAACAAAAATCAGAAACAGGTACTTAGCATGTAGTTTTATACAAACCTGAACATAAATTCTGTTGATCACAGCGGCCCTTGCTTCCAAGACACTGGTGACTGGATTGCAAAATATTCCAAGAGGAAAAAAAAATAAGGCACTCAGATCAAACATGTTATGATGCCAATTAGTTGCAAAGCTGACTCAAAACACTCACCATGAAAAAGAAGGCAACAATTCAAATATATATTTTCAAAAAATGAGTCCCAGACATCACCAGATGTACGTGCAGAAAACTAAGAAGATTCTCAGTAGTATAACATCTGAGAAACATACCATTGTAGTAGACCTTTTTCTTTCACTTGCAGCCTATAGGAAAGATACACAGCTGCAGTTCGGAAAAAGATTTTAAAGGTACACATTCTAATACCAAAGAAGGGACTATTTCTTGATAAATAACTGGTTCAAGCATAGTTGGAGATTATAAATCCAAACTATTCACTTCATTTTAGAGGATGGTATTTATATGTGATAGATGGAATGACACTCTAGGAATTTATTACTTTTATTTTCCTAGACGATTTTAATATTGTTTTTATTATTAGATTGTTCTATTGCCATGTTATTATTATCTTTATAATTTCTAACCTTCTACAGTCCCTTGGTGGAAGGGGTGTTATAAATAAGTTATTATTATTAATTTATGGATGAATAATATTTAATTAACAATCACACACATGCTTCCTGAGAAGCATGTTTCACAGTATGTGAGGCTTATTTCCACATAAAGGTACTGTTGGCCCATGGCATGTCTTAGAATTGGGAGAGAAAGGCAGTTTATTTGTGTTTAAGGTTTACATAAAGGTTTCCCAATTTTAACTGCAATTAGCTCCAAAAAATAATACTGAATACTGGAGAAATGGCAAAGATGAACCAATATAGCACCAGGGGGCAATTATGTAAGACATAAACAAGGAGACTATAGTGGTTATTCCGCACATTAGAATTTCAACCCAAAACATCTTATGAAAGACACAATACACACGTGTATTATTCTTTTCTTCCACCCCCGGCAAATCTTGGTTTCAATTTGTAAACCGACAGCTTAAAGTTATAACTTTCTCTGCAACTTTCAAGATTGTAAAATCGCAGTTATTGCATCGTCTTTTAAATGAAAAAGCAGCATCAGTGCATACGTGGTGTGCTTACGTGTGAACACGGGTAGTGAGCCTTGGCTGATCATACCTTGAGATACCATCGGAAATCTTCCCCCACTGGCATGAGGTTTGTAATGTTTTCCAAAGTAGCTTTAAGCTGCAGCCCGATCTTCTGCGAAAGAGACGTAATGCTGTCAACACAAATGCTCTACGTCGGTCCCACCCTCATCGCCACCCCCATGCCCATGCCCAATTCGAGCCACCTCTGCTTGCACGAGCAACCCCTGCCTGTCTCTTACCCCCATGGTTAAACGAGGTGCTGGGGACAAAAAGAACGCCCGAGGAAGCCAGTTCCTACGTGCAGACAGTACGAGCAACACGCTGCTGCCCCTTTTGCAACGAGCAATACACTCCCTTCCCCTCCCCGGCGCGCCTGCTGGACTTGTGGTGGTGCGGGGATTCAAATATCGCGAGATCTTGAGACCGGGCAGGACGGCGGGAGCTAATTTTTACCCGTAGCTAAGATGGCTGCATATGCGTCTGGTTAGGATTTTCAAGATCTTATACTGTATATTAAAAAAAAAAAACCTGGGAACCACAAGTGTTTTTATTGGTTGAGCCGCTGAGCTTAAAAATTACTTGGAAGTTGAAGGGACCAGTCAGCGTGTATGTTAACTATGGGTGTTTTTCCACTTAGCACTAGACTACCCATTAAGGCTCTAATGCGTCCATAATGGGTACTCTAGTGCTAGTGGAAAAAACCCCGAGTACCCATTAAGGGGCCCATTAAGGACCGCTGAGCTTAAAATTTGCTTGGAAGTTGAAGGGACCAGTCAGTGTGTATGTTATGTTAACTATGGGTGTTTTCCCACTTAGCGCTAGAGTACCCATTAAGGACGCATAGAGTACCTATTCAGTACCCATTAAGGGTCCTTAACGGGCACTCTAGTGCTAAGTGGAAAAACACGCTATACCTCTTAGCGCAGTCCTCATTCGTGTGTATTTACTGCCAGAGTTCCACTACCTGGATTCAACACAAGCTTCAGTCACAGCAGCCAATGACATTTCCAAACTCTGCCCATGACCTGCAGATAAAGATACGTAGAAATCTGATTCCTGATATAAACAGACCACAGGGAGAAAAGGTCTGCTTTCAATACGGCTTGGGAGGAAGGAGAGCAAGAGACTGGCAAAGGAGGGGCGGGGACGCATTAACTAGATTTACTTGTGTTGGAGAGGAAGACATGTTTTTTGTGGTAATCTTTTGCCACTATTGGTGCTAAAAAAGCAATTTCTGAAAATCTGAATCAGGATTGACCGATTCAATAAACAACTGCTTGGATGTGTAATGGGTCAATTATGTTCCACCCTGTGGTGTAAAGGACAGGGAAAGGAGGGCAAGAAATTTCTAGAATGTATCTCAGGATAGAGAGCAAGGAACACAGCTAAATGGTCAAATTTGCAACTGCCAAGGCAGGGGAGAGAGCATTTCCTAGCTTGGAGCCCCAAGAACAGTACTAGGAACAGAAATGCAGTACTGGGAAAACATCCAAGCAGGCTACGTTGGAATCCCCAGGGAAGATCAGAGCAAAAGAAAGGAAAATGGTATGTTCTTAGCTTGGAGATCCCAGAGCACAGTAATGCATGAAAAGCAGCTAAGCATTTTAGTTTGGAATTGCTGAGAGAAGTGTGTATGTGGCGGTGACAGCATCCATTCTCCAATTTGGGAAATAGCAGAGTAATGAATGAAAAGCAGTCAAGGAATTAAGCTTGGGTCCAATCTCCTAGAGCAGTGGTGGGCAAACCGGGGCTCACGAGCCACATGCGGTTCTTCGGCCCCTTGAGTGTGGCTCTTCCAGCCTAGGAATATCCCAATTAAGTTAATAACAATGTACCTACTATATAGTTCAAGTTTAAAAACTTTGGCTCTCAAAAGAAATTTCAATCGTTGTACTGTTGATATTTGGCTCTGTTGACTAATGAGTTTGCTGACCATTGCCCTAGACCATGAAAGCAAAGGGTGTGCCAGCCCCTGAAAGTGATGTGATCCTTATCTCGTGATGATGACTATACATGTTAGAAGTTATAGGTTGTATCTTCACATTGCAGGCCTTCAGAACACCTTAGGGGCATTTAAGTTTGCCTGTGTCCAACAGCATCCCATGCCAAAGGCATGTGAAGGGATTTCAGTCTCCCTCCAAGCTGCAAAAGCTTTCCTGTTTCTTGCAGACTGAGCTGGGCTTCTGTGTTTCCATGCAGGTCTTCCCTTGCACACGAGGCGAGGAGGCCCTCCAAGCATAGGCATAAAGACTTCAGAACAGCCTCACAAACAGCAATGGAGCTGTCAAACCCTCTTTTTAGGCTGCCTGAAACCTGAGGAAGCTCAATTTGGCATAGAGGCCAGCACTCTGGAAACATGCCCACAGTTTACTTTTAAAATTGCGCAATAGAGTATGCCTCAGCCATCCCCAGTTCTTTCTGCAGCATTATTTCCATCTAAATCAGTTTTTAAAAATTATTCATATTCTACTCTTCCACCCCTAAGAAGCTCAAGGCCTTTGACAAAGAAACAAAAAAAAAGCAAATAAAAATACAATATATGTCCTCCCTAGCACATCCATCATTATCACGTTTTCAAGGGAAGCATCTTTTTCTGATGATACATTAAGCAATATCCTTGTACAGCCTAAGAAAAAGAGGAAAGCAGTATGCTTTAGCCTCCAGAGTCAAAGCAAGATTTTTTTTTCTTTATAAAGGCCTAAGGCAATAATCTTGACCTTTTCTTGTCAGCCTCTTTCATTAGGAAGCAAGGTCTTGCCATTTTGGGCAAAAGGCTAGACCATTTCAGATGAATCAGTTCCATCAAGCTCTGCAGCTCCCTAAGCATGTGGGCCAAAGTATATTGCTGCACTTCCATCCCAAGACTCTTGGTCAATGGGTGTAGGAAAATAAATGGAAGCCAATATTTACAAATTCTTGATTCAAAGAATTATGAAATAGGGCTACTACATAGAATTCCAGTCTACCCTTTCTTGCCCCCAAGACAGTTCAAAGAGACTCATCATCCAGGAGGCAGTTCAACAGCTGGTGCAAGAAAACTTTTCCTATGGCATCCTTTCTGTTGTACCAGGGTTGTCATCATCTTCCAATCCCTTTCCTTGAGTGTTACGCCTGTCAGATTATTGAACCTGAGAGACTTGTATAGCAATACATTTTGTAAGCCATTTTGTCTGAGAGCCTTTCATAAGTGAAATTAAAATGTCTTACGTTGTACTTTATTTAAAAATAAGCATCCTCTTTTCAGAGGTTCAAAAATTTAACTATTTAATTACTGAGGATTTATGATCTCGAGAAATATTCTAAAACTATTTTTTTTTAAAAAAATAAGGTACCATACTGGATATTTATCTGACGAGTTTCTTTTATTCCAAGGTAGACAGCTCCTCAAACAATCTGTCAGGAATATAGATTTTCAGAGTCTTTTCCTTGATAAAAATTGCCAAGCTATAGCACTCTGGTAAGAATGTGTTTAAATCTGGCAATTGGTATTTAAAGATATTGATAATACTTCAGTTTAGAAATCTATTTGCAAGGGGAGAATGGAATTTTTCCAATAATAAAATGCTCAATGAATTATTTATAAACTTAGGCCCATGTGAGGCCTGCTGTAGTCTGCACCAGTATGCAGATGGCAGATTCCTATTCTGAGATATAATAAGAAAGGGCCATGTAGTCAAAGATACTTATCATTCTGGGGACCCTAAATTCTTGCTAGAAGTCTTCTCTCTTTGGAGCTTCCCTAATGGTTGCTGGAACCATTTAAGGCACTGTATCTTAGAAGGCAATTGTTTAACGTGATTACTTGCAGGCACAAACAAGGAAATCACAGAAAATCAGTGATATCTCCATTGAATGGACCTTATTTATGGAGCCTGGGATGCTGATGGGGCTAATGTGTGTGTAGTGTGTACCAAGGACGTATACTTATGAGCTAATGACCATAACATTTTCTGTTCTTGATTAAATGTTTTCTAAATAAAAAGCTTATATTTATTAAATCCACACAGTAAAAAATTTGACATACATAAGCCATCTGAGAGACACAGGAATGAAAGTAACCCAACCAAAAAAAAAAAAAACACTACAGCATAAACTCAAAGCTGTACAATTTAAATTGGCTTAATCTTGAAATGTAATCCAATGAGACTGAAGACTAGACACTTGAGGTCCTGGACAAGGTAGTAAAACACTCTCAGACCTTCTGGATCCCTAAAAGTTAGAAGAAAGAATAATGACATTAAAAATTCAGTGTTTACATGATATTTATATACTGAAATAAGAAACTGAGTAAGAAAATCTCTTAGCTAGATAACAAAAGAAGATTTTTGGGAGAGCATGAAAGATTTGGCTGATGACAGTTAAGGATAAACCACTAAAATGAGTTTTGTCTGAGGCTATTCTATAAAGAATTCAGCTTGGTTTTTTTACATTGAATGCATTTATTTAATTAGAACATAAGAAGTTTGAACCCATGGCTGTCTAGTCCAGCAGCCCACTCTTGAACTGCCCGGTCAGCTGCACAAGGAAGCAGGACTGCTCTACTTGCAGGCTCCCAGAAGTTAGACTTCAAAGCCACACCACCTGTTTCTTCCAGATTTCATATGATACATATAGAACAATATCATGAGAATAAAGCTAAAAGTTTACACAATAAAATGCCCTAAATAAGTAAGCAAATACAGTAATGCAATTCAACATTAATTTAGATTCTCGTTAATTAAAAACTCTGACCAACTACCTAATTATGAGGTGAGATCAGTATTACTTTGTAAAAGTACCTTGACCGAGATGTGCTCTTACAGTTTCTCCTTTATCTCAATTTCTTTTTGTACCAGTTTATCAATATTGAACTTTCATAGCCTTTACACCATAACCACTTTTATAGATGGCTCTCATGAGACAGATGTTTGTTTCCCTGAGTATATGGCTTTAGGTAAAATTTATATTTTTGGAAATTTCCTAAACATGTGGTAGTTTATTTTATTTATCTACATAACTTAGATTCAGAAACACAAGAGTGCCACTCCCTCATATCAGTGCTGAAAAAAGAATCCCATGTTTGTGTCTTGGCTATCACCAGGATGTAACATTATTTGAGTACATATTATCTTCCACATTTGAAATCTCAAACTCATTACCATAACCGATACAGACAAAAGCCTTTAAAAAACAGAATGGCTAAAATGGCTGATCAATAAAATTAATTATTCTTCAGAAAAGCACTTACTTGGACTGATTTACATCAATAAGGGAACCAATTTTTGATGTGGTAAAAGAGATGTGTTCATCACCAATTACAATTTCAAGCTCCTAGAAGAAAAAAATTATTTGAGTAAAATTTGAAAATTAGCTATATAGAGCAATACAGATGCTTAAAGATAGCCCTCATTATTTGTGGGGACTCTGTTCCTACCCCCTTAAATGTCAAGCAAATGAAATATGCCTACTTTCCACAAAAACACTTAAAATTCCATTAAACCTTGGAAATAACCAGGAACAGTGAAGAAGCATCTCATTTCCCCATTCACAGATAAACAAGGCTAACAGACTGGAACTGCAGGTGTTGAAGGGCAGTTATATACCATACTTAATCATGAAGACATATACACATAGTTTCATAAATATCGTGACATATCATACTCAATTGTTCTCCCTCAAATGTACTGTAAGATATAATGCAAGTTACTGAATCATTTGCACAAAAACTTATATAGTTTGTTTAAAAATTTTATAAGGAAAGTGAGAATTTTTCTAACCTGGCGACCAACTCGGTCAGGTGGAGGCCATAATGCATCATCTTCTTTTGTGATTTCACTGTCATCAATTATCCTTTTCAGTTCTTCCATCACGCTCTTGTGTACATATGCCTGAAGAAAACATATAGGTATCCGTATCACTATTTTTCTAAAAAATTTCTATTGACCTAAACAAGAGGAGCAATGCAATCCTAGCCCATAACACGTGACAATCTCTTCATATGTAAGGTTTTTAAAGGTATGCACTTTATCCAAGCCCTGCTTGGACCAGTATTGCTGTTGCTAGGAAAATAAATTTCTTTGCCACTACAAGTAAGGCCAAATGTATATGAGATGGGCACTAATCTCCATTGACACACATGTAACACCTGTATTTGTCTTTTGTCAGATACTAAGAACAATGGGGCTACTATTTATATCGCACTGTAGAAAGCTTTTGCCAGTGCAGCAGAAATGTCAGTTTTACGGAAACAGCATCATTATTAGGGCCAGTTTTTATTCCATCCACCTGTACTTCTTGACAATACTGATTTGTCCACTAGTTTATTTCTGTTGAATTATGAGAATCATTACCAGCTAGAATAAGCAGGAGTGAGGCATGTACTGAACAAAAATGTATACTAGTGAAGCATCATGTGCGGTCAACATTATACAAAAAGTATGGGAAACAAGAATAGGTTATTGCAGTAATTATCTACAGTTTGGAGTACAAAAGATTCCCATTAAAAATACTGTGAAATAAGAATACAGTTAAAATGCATGCACAAAATAAAAATACTAACAGCCTTAAGACATGTAGCACTTTCTAGTAATACAGCACATCTTAAAAGACTATATAGCCTAGAAGGTCAGCCATGTAGTAAAATAACATAAATGGAAAGCTGCCACAGCTAGCTATAAAGGCAACCATGTGCTGATAAATTTAAATCAGAACATTATAAGAGACACATACTGCACCTTATATAACATTGAGCAGTTGAGTAATTTAATAACTTACTTCCTTTCTGATCATAACATCATTTTTGTAATTGCTGTTGTTTGCATATCTGAGTTTACCTATTGAAACAAGAAAAACAAGTTTAGAAAAATAAGTTTATGATTCTTTGTTTTGCTGACTCCCTCAATATGGTGCCAAAGCCAAGCTGTATTTTGGGTTCCCTGGACTTAGGAAAAGGCATGGGATAAATTTTAAGTTAGGAATAGATGATTACGGCAGTGACCTTCTTCTATAAAGTTATTTAGAATGACGGAAACCCTGACTTCTCTGTCAGATATGCGAAATAAGTCTTACTTTAGCACAACTAAGGGTGTTTTTCCACTAGCACTAGAGTACCCATTAAACACTAGTGCTAAGTGGAAAAACACCCTAAATTAAACTGAACGGCCATAGAACAAGTGGCTCCGTTTCTTCTTCCTTCCAGAAAGTCAGTGCATCACCTATCGTTGTTTGCTTACAAACACTGCATGCCCCCCCTTTCTTCTCTTCTGATGGTCCCCACAAAGCTCGTCTCTAGGACCCCCGCGATTACCACGCCCACCGCTTAAGCCCCCCCCCACGGGCGCATCTTCACCATACTTGCTACGCGACCAGGTACTCATTAAGATGCCACGGCGTGCTTCAGCCCCTGAACAAGCGCCCCCTGACTCACCCTCCCAGGGTCAGCGAGGCCCCTTCTTCTACTCCGTCCAGCTATCTTAGCAAAAGCCCACCCCTCACCCCTACGAGGCTCCCCTTTGCAGCTACGCCTCGCCAGGCCTCGCCCGAGACTCACCGTCCGGACGAAACTCAAACTCGAGGAACTCGTGGCCGAACTTGCCCTTGTGCCCCACGTAGTACCGCAAGTAGAAGTCGCTCGCCATGGCCCCAACGCTCGCCGCTCGCTGACAAACCGGCATGCCCCGCGCGAAGGGAGGCGCGCAAAATGGACGTCATTAAAAGGGACCATTGCGCATGCGTCCACCAACAAGGCGAGGGGAGCTGGACGGGAGAGAACGGGCGGAGGGTGTGGGGTAGAGGCGCGCATAACCGCCAGGAACCGAAATGTCTGTAGGCGTGGACCATAAGATGCCCATGTTTCACTTTTCCATAGAATTATCCATAGGGATCTCGGGATCTTCGTAGCCTGGATTCCGCCTTAGCCCGGACCCTCCCATAGTAGCGTCTGTTTTTTATTCAGTATCAGAGAGTGGCATCGTTGAGCTTAACGTTAAGGAGCAGCTCGCGTTGCGATTCGAAGTCACGAGAGGACGAGGAGGAGCAAAGCACCCCAGCACGTTCAAGGAAGAGATTAAAATAACTCAGTGCACTTTCTGCGTATTGTGCAAACGAAATGCATTAAAATTGTGTTAATTATGTGCTCAGGTACCTAAAAACAGTGCTGCCTTGCAGCTTGCAGACCCTGGGGAAACAATAAATAAGCTGCTCCGTTGGGAAGGACGGTGCCAAAAATAATGCCCTCTAGTGAGCTTAAATCCTGATGACTATACAGTTCATGTACTATAGTGGTGGGATTTTTATTTTTTGCAGCTGTATGAACGTAACTTGCTGTTGCCTTCCAAAAAGATGCTCGGGTTAAATCTGGAGTGTTCTGTGAGCATAACAAAAGAGTCCTTCCCCGAGGAGCAAACAGGCTGGAATGACACCCCAAAAGATACAGCCACAATTTATTTTGTTTGGGAAGGTAAGAAGGTAAGATTGGGGAAAGTTCCTTTTGGGGGACTACAGCTCCCAAGTGTATGGATTACTAATGCATTTCTGAGCCATATTCAGAGTGCTGGCTTAGGCCTTTAAAGCTATTTACAGCTTAGAACCATCTATCTGTTGTTCAGTGTAAAATCTAGAGGCCTTTCTGCACTTGTCCTTGTTCTGAAATATATCCCAGAATAGGGACTGGCTATCTGCATGCTAGTGCAGATTATGGAAGGTCCCATGTGGGGCCTAACATAGTCTGTGTTAGCTTGTGGTCAGCAGACTGCTGTCCCAAGATATATTCCAGAATAAGACCAAGTGCAGAAAGGGCCTGGATCTTACAGCCACCATTTAATGCCATTGTATTTCCTCTTCACTGTGTTATAGTAGTTACCAAACAATGAGCATTGTAATTTTCTTTAAAGAAAAATTGATAAGCAGCAATAGTAATACTGCCCTAATCTGTATATCTGCAATGTCTGTACAACACTGGGGTTTGTTTTTCTCCCTTCTTTCTTTGCGAAACAAAGAGGCTTATGAATACATCGCATCAGATAAGAATTCATATTGCTAAATTGTCAATGGAAAGAGTTATATGTCTTGTGCATTCTCAAGCTCTAGTTCTGGAAGCATGCTTTTTGGGATGTGAGGTCAACAAACTGAGTGAAGTTTGTGCAAATGACTAACAAATCCATAAAGTTATGTTCACTGCAAACCATTAGCACAGTACATAACTTGGCAAGGACCTTGATTCCCTTCCTTTCCTGGATGTACAACCAGTGCAATTGGTAGTTCTCAGTGGTGAAATGGTGGTAGTTCTGTAGAAATTTATCATGGCACCCAAAGAGGACCATGTAAGTGAACCAAAAACCTTTCCAAACTCAACATCTGATAACTTCTGTGGTTACAACAAAGATACCTAATAGGGCTGGCAAGAACTAATGATCAATTGTGGAACTGCTCATTTAAATACTTTTCTTTTTCTTCAGAAGACATTAAAACTGCACCTCTTAATTGTTGGATTTGGAGGATAGATTTTTACTTATTTTTGCTTAAAATTACTGCATCATTATCTAGTTTTAAATTGGGTTTTTTTTTGTCTATATTACAAATAGATTTTATTTTGGGTTGATTTATTGAAATGGATTTTATAATCTGTTTCATTGTGTGCTGCTAAGAGTACAATAGTGAAAGGTTGAAAATATATAATTACTGCACCATTATGTACCGTAGTTTTAAATTGTGGGGGGGGGGCGGGTTGTAGTAAGGTTTTTCAAGTGTTGGGTTCTTCACA
>MTQE01001134.1:50421009-50437602 GCA_014337955.1 Aspidoscelis marmoratus | reverse complement strand
GGGGGGGGGCGGGTTGTAGTAAGGTTTTTCAAGTGTTGGGTTCTTCACAAAGCAGAATTTGTATAAGGGTGTTTTTCCGCTGTCACTATAAGTACCCATTAATGGGTACATAATGGATACTTCTAGTGACAGTGGAAAAATACCCTAAAAGTCCACACTGGAACAAAATGGAGACATCAGGTATTGTTTGTGCAGATGTTGTGCAGTTTGCAGTGCCACCCCTTCAGCAGGTAAGGGAGGTGGGGACACATAGGGGAGCATTCTCAGTAATATCCTTCAGCCTCCCCTCTGAGGTACATCAGGCAGCACCTTTATTGTATGTATTCAGACAACTGATGAAGGCACATCTTCTTACCTTGGCCTTTAGCAGTCACCAGTTTAGCTAACATAACTGTTTTTATACAACAGTATTGTGACCTGCCCTGAGACCTTTTGGTATAGGGTGGGATAGAAACATACATAAAACATAAAGGTTTCTGACTATAGTATCCCCATCTCTTTGGCTAAGGTTGACTCTGAACAATGGGCAATATAAAAGAAACCTGGCATTGCCCCTTGCCACAGCCAACTGGACTTGCATAGTGGTTCCTTGAATAGATTTGCTTACTGGCGCATCTGCTATGAGCTTGGTGGGATCATCACGGAACTTGCTGCCTGCTTCCTTCCTTGCAGTTTTTCTTGCATGCTGGCCAGCTTCCAGAAGTTCTGAGGTTATCCTGAATGGACCTCTTCAGATGTACTGGTAAATGAAACTATGCCAGAAAACCAAGCATTGCCAAGGATTTTTCTGGGTAATGGATATTGCATTAAGAGGGCTGTGCAGATGTGTGGTGATCCCAAATCAATTTCAGTAGGATTTCAGTGGGAAAAGTTTGAGGTAGCATTAGTTTTATATTATCTTAAGCAGTGGTTCTCAATCTGGGGGTCGGGACCCCTTTGGGGGTCGAATTACCCTTTCAGAGGGGTCACGACGAGCCTCCTGCCGCCCTTCCCTCCCACCTCCTAGCTGCTCCGCCCCCGTGGTTGGGGGTCCCCACAACATGAGGAACTCCATTAAGGGGTCGCGGCATTAGGAAGGTTGAGAACTGCTGATCTTAAGCCCTGGGAAAGATTAAGTAAGAGACCAACTACATTACCAGTTGCCAATAAAAAAATTTAATCTCTCTATAGAAACAGTGCACTGTTTTACAAATGTATTCATTTGGTTTTCAATATCCCCTATTGATGTTAAGTACAGCAAATGTTATAAATAGCAGGGCCCTCCCCTATCCCAAATCCCTCAGTCTTTTGTTTAGAATAAAAACAAACACAAAAGGCACCAAGCAAGAACGCATCCTAACTGAACTTTAGTATGACAAGACAGAGGTCAGAAATGGTTACAATGTTAAACAAGATCCTAATTGTTCCCAATTACATACTGAAAACATATGCAATTTCTTTTTTAAAAAGAAAATTTGGTTATTGGCTTGATTCAGTTACAAATCTGTCAAGCTGGAAAGCAAGAAAACACATCATAGTTATTTACAGTGGTTTTGGAAAAAAATGTGTGTTTTTTAAATACATCGGATTTATACAAGGTTTTTACGTTTTTCTTAAAAAAGTATCAAAACTGTAGAGCCTTCAAATCTATTTACAGATTGAGGTTAGTTACAGTTATTACAAATATTTTGTTTCATTAGTCATTTTTTCATGCACATAGTGCATGATGCTGTAGTAACTGAGTGGACCAGATTCAAATAATAAGATAATTGTATTTCTTTCTTCCCCCTCCAGCTTTCTTTAAAAATATGTGCTGTATTTACTTAAAGGTCTCTGTTCTCAAAAATGAGCAGAAAGGGGAAATCTCTTTTTAAAAAAAGAATTATAAACAACCAGTGGTATTTTCAGTTTTCCTTCCTTTTACTAAGACGCAAATTGTTAGTTCAAAATTGGTTTTATTGCCCATTTGTTAAGTATGATATGTGACAAATATCTTAGATCCCACCACTACAAATAGATCATACCTAGTGAAACAGTATTTTCATACATTCAGATGGAGAATCCTCACATTAGCCAATTATTATTTAGAAATGTGTAGTCCAGGTGCCAAAAAGTGGTAAGGGACTTGTGTCACATGGCTTTTGAAATATGGTGATTAAATTCTTAAGCCCATTTTGCATGATGCTAAACCATGGTTTGGTGCAATACAATGTAATACTAAGGAAACTTTACGCTTCACGCTTCTACTTGGTTGGGGAGATGCCATTGAAGCATTAGTTTTCATTTTCATTGAATTCTATCAAATTGTTGCATGTGGGTCAGGGGAAATAGTTTATTAAAAAGGTTTGGCTTAACAATATATGGTTTGAAGCCATGTTTACGTGTGGCCCCATTTGACAAGATGTGGTTCTGTGAAATGAATATAAAAGCTGTGAACATCTTCCTTCACTCAGCCATGTTAGCAGAAGGAAATGGAAAATGATGAGTGCAGAAGTCTGAACTTCACTTAGAGTTGTTCTAGGTCATGTAAAGCATGCAAATCCAAGGTTTAGTATAACATGAATGGGACCTGCTTGAATACTATCTGAAAGGCACACTAAAAGACTCAGAGTAAGGAACAGACATCTCTTATGTCCACTTCTGCTGGAGAAAGTGAAATCTTGTCAATTTCTTATAGGTGTTCATATACAAATAACAATGTATTTGCAAAATATTTTATTTGAAGTGGTATAAAGCACTGAAAGATGCATCTGTTGGAATTGATCTGCAATAATGGTTTGAAGCACACCAAGTCAGTGTTTGCAGGGTGACTTCTCTAAAACAAATATGACAACACCTCCTTTAATGACACTAGGTTTAAAACATCCCTCTGCCTAGTCCTATACTTCTGGTTCAGTTGACTTCTGTTTTCTTGTCTATAGATGGAAGCTATGGCTCCCAGAACAAAACCACTTAGATCTTTCCATGCAAATCCAAGTCCAAATTTATATGAAGTCTCTCTTGCATGATGAGGACTAGGCTTTTCTAGCACAGATTTGAAAACAAGCTGATGCCACAAACATGGATCCCTCCATTCCAAGCTGGCTGTATGAACTGTTCTTCAGATGCAGTAATGGAAATGTATGTAGGAGGGAAAACATAGTTTTAAAGTAACAAAAACAGGTGCTTTCCATGTGCAGTATAGCTACAAGGAAGGATTTGCAGTTTGTCACAAATGGGTTACGCCAATTAGGATTAATTAACGTGTCATCTTAAGAGAGCACATAGTAACTGATTAATTCTAAACTGTGAATGAATGCTTCTAATTTCCTTTCATGATTTAAAGCCATGTTTTACCTCACGAAGACCTGCCATCTTTGCCAGTCTCCTAAATCCAATTCTGCTTCATAGGTGCATTTTTAGATGAAGATTAGTACCTTGTGAAAAATACCCAATTCATATTTATGTTGTAAGTTCCTGATGCAAAAATATTTCTGTAGATCAAATTTCGTTTTAGAGAAACATCATTGCAATCCTAAATTTAATAGCCACTTGACTCATTGAACTTACTTAGTAAATAAGCAAGCCTACACAGGAATGCAGTTAGGTTGTTGGCTTTTAAAGACAGTATTGCTTTTGGAAGATTGCATTGTTATGTCAGCATGTATTCACCACATTGAAATAATAATTTAAAAATTCATAATTGTATATGTGTATGGCCGTGGTTCTCAATATATTATCCATGGATGAATATGTATGATTAAGGCCTTTCTTGACCCCTTATGAAACGAACAGGCTAAATGTATATTTAAGCTTTTGCATTCTGGGAACTCAGAGTGGTCCCTCCTCGTTCCCTGGTCCCTTGGACTAACCTAAATAAGATCCTTGAGTTGGATGCTCTCCCTCTGAATGGACACCTACCCATGAATGAGAAGGAAGTGACTTCATTTCTAAGCCAACTTGCACAGTTTTATTCTGACTTTCCCTGGAATAGGGAAATGTATACAACTGAAAACTAGAAAAACCAATTTATTATCAACAAACTAAGAAGCAAGTTAAAAATGTTATAAGTTGAGCAGAAGTTAGATAACAGACTTTGATGGCATTAGTTTTAATATCCAGAAGCAACAGAAATCTGTTGCAGAAATGTGATCTTTTGGGGAGACATCAGTTATCTTTTTTATCAATGATGCTTTCCTGGATATATTGGCCATAACCTCTGTGAACCTTGGTTATCCCAGAGCTAATGGCTCGGGCTGAGTCTGAGCTTCTGAAGTACTGGTTTTCTATGGTTAGTAAGAAAAGGAATTTAAATATGCAAAATATGATCTGCTTGAGCCCTTCATTCTATCTCTAATGTTCACTCATCAGTCAATCTAGGCCAAAGATATTCAATGGGCTTTTTCGTACTATATGCCTTTGTTTGTTTATGCAAACTGTACCTAAGGTTGCACAAACTGTGAGCATTGTTCAATTCACACCCCAAAGGTGTCGTTTGCACTTAGATCTGTTGTTGCTTCACCATTCCTGTTGTACACTTGCTCTTGCCTCCAAATAATTGTCTAGAGCTCTCCTGTGTCAATAGTCTTTAGCTACCCTCATCCTATAGTTTTTACAAAGCTTAAGACAAATATTACCTGCAGTTTGTCAATATTTATTTATTTATTTCCAACGAAGAGGAGCAGGCTGATTCACAGACGTTTGAAGTTGGAAAATCCTAACATGGCTAATACCTAAAAATACACTGTGGTTGTTGCTGTTGTGTCTAATCTGACACATTAATAATTTAGGATTGCAAGTACTGTCTTTGATCCAGAAGTCTTTAGGTCATGAGAACTTCTGTATTTGCAGTGATTTGCTCTAGTGAAAATAGTCTGGATACTCAACTAAAACCCTCCCAACATTCTGCCTCTGCCTTCTGCTAGTCTGGGGTTGAGAAGGCATGATAGGAGTGCAGTTGAGCACCTTGTCTAAGCTATAACCTGGGCTCATTTGTCAGGACAGAATTTGGTATGTTCATTACAGGAGCACATTGTTTCTTTGACCATCTCACTGTGTTTTAACAGCTGCAATTCTTACTCAGAGGCTTTATATTTCAAAGCATTTTCCCCATAAAACATCCCTTAAGAATTTGATTACCCTATTTCCCATAGAGCTGGGCTAGTCTTTCTAAAATATATCCATTTGTGTATATATATATTTATATATTTATATATATATATAATAAAAAGTATACATATACTATTTAATATATATATATAGTTACGTGTATAGACCTATCTTGCCTTGATAAGTATATACACAGATAATCTATGCACAGCGACCCAAATATACAAAAAAATAAATACTCTCATCTAAGTATATGTACAGAACAAATCTTATAGCCAGCATTTGTTAATAAATACCCTAAACAGCTTGTATAGACCTTTTCTTTTCTTTCTTATGCGGATGGATAGCCACAAAGTGTGTTTGGCATATTTACAAAACCTCTATAAATATACTTTTTAAAAAATGACATGTAAGCTACTGACCCTTGGGTCGGGCTGGTTGTTTACATCAAGTTAGTAGCTCAGCACTGAGCAGCTTCCTCATTATGACAGATGAATAGTGCAAGAAGTTTAAAAGGTGTATAAAAGATTATACATACAAAACTCTTACATCCTTTGGATGTTTGTAGTTCATTACTACTTTGTGGTTACCCTTCTGCAACATAAATAATAATTAAAAGGGAGACAAGGAGATAAAAGTGGGTGGATTTCATGATGTTCAGCAGGTATTGTTCAATGTGTTAGCTATTGAGCCAAGAGCTGGTGGGATGGAACAGATGTAGTCCTCACGGCAACCCATCATCTTCTAGACTTAGTGCTACACGCTGTTAAGAAAAAAAAAGTGTGAGAACCATAGCATTGTAATATGGGAGCTACAGGCTTAGAGCCTGAAAAAACACTCTTGCATGTTACGGTGTAGAGTTGTTGCTGGCCATTGAGGCAGGAATGACTCAATACTGAAGACTGTGTATGCCTTAAATATGAAATAGATTAAACCAGCGTGTCCAGAGGTTTTGTACACGGGGCTGTGAAGTCTTACTGGGTCAGGGATTACAACAATCAAAACTGGTATTTTCCTCACTATACCCAGTACAGAATTGGCATGGACTGTTCAATTCCCTCATGCGCCACCAAAAAGCTTTTTCAGAGTCCTGTGTGGCCCTTTGCTTGTACTTTGTGGACCCTGGATTAGTCTTTGAATGCAATCAGTAATTGAGGTAAAACTTTTCTGCTAGTCAATGTATCAAAAACTAGTCTTAAGTATTTTTTTGTCTTATAAAGTGTCTAGTAAGTAAAAGCTTGTATGCTATTTTCATTGGCCTAATAAAGTTACTGCCTTGCTATGGATCTTGGAATTTAGCCGAAACTTGGAATATAAGTCAGTCACCTAGCTGTTCAACCAAAGCAAAAGAATCTAGTATCCGTTGGTGGGATTTCATTTGCTAAGGAAAGACATTGACAATGTTTTTATTGACTTCTACTGATTTTTTTTTAACTCTGAACTGATCTTTTATGGTGCTCTGAATGTTACATGAGTGTGGAGGGTCTACATGATCTTCCATACTCATGGCACACCTGACAAACACTTTCCAGCTTCCATGGCTCCATAAACGCTTGAATAGAGCACTTGAACATCAGAGTGGTAGGAAGAGTTCTGATACTTCTTCCTACCTCTTCTGTTGCTGCTGTGGTGCTACTGGTGGAGGGCATCTACCTGTTTCCCCAATGGCCTGTTCACTGTCCCATAAGCCCATGCCCCATGTTTAAGGATGCTCCCTCCCCCAACAGCTGGGGACAGCAGGCTATGTGTGATCAACATGCCACTGCATTATTAGCTCTGAGCACAGTGCTCTTGTTACTACACATAGAGAAGAACATTATGACTTTATCTGCATTTTTTAATCTGCATTTTTGTTAACATAAAAATTATTCAGTTTCTCTGTATTTCTTTGTGCTACCTATAGGAAATCTGTGTTTTACCTAAAAATGAGCACAGGCCTATATATCAGCTGTTTTCTTCGGTTTTTTAACACAAATTATCACTGGATAGAGGTGCTTAAAAAGATACCCTCTACCATCACTGGATGGTAGGTGCTTAAAAAAAGCACCCCCTAGGTGACTTTGAGTCTGGAAGTTAGATATTTTCTCACTGCAATTGCCTTAGCCATCTTGAAGTCTGGGAATGGGCACCCATTCCTCATTCAGGATTTCATAGCAGTGAGAACATTTCCTTCTAAAGTCAGATTATGCAGGAAAGTATGAAAGTACAGAGGTGGAAAATGCAGCCAATCACAGCATGGGAACGACTGCTATGGATGAGCAACCAATCAGGGCCAGTGAAAGCCAAGCAGACAAAAGGCCAATCTGTGTATTGTATCTGTGACCAGGAAAGCTGTGTAGCTGCCAGACTTGGAGGTGAATGATGGCTCCAGTGTGAAAAAATGATGTAGGCTTCTGAGCACTTAGTCATTTAGCTGTTTGAATGCTTTTGTGGAAGGAATGCTTTTTCTTTAAAGGGCAACCAAAAAAAAAAGAAAGAAAGAAAGAAAGAAAACAACCCTGTTTGATTGCAACCTCATGTCTGCCTACACAATGGTATTAGTATATCTGACATCTTCTGCCATATTCTACCTTAAAATTCTTCCCCCTCTTAGGGTTAGGGCCAGGGTGTAGTGGTTAGGGAGCCAGACTCTTATTTGGAAATGCCAGGTTCGATTCTGCCCTCCCCCATGAAGCCAGCTGGGTGACCTTGGGCTAGTCAAAGCTCTCTTCTGAGCTCTCACAGTCCCACCTATCTCACAGGGTGTTCTGTTGTGGGGAGAAGAATAGAAAGCTTTGTCAGCCACTTTGGGGCCCCTTAAATGGGTGAGAAAAACAGGGTAGAAAAGACAATTCTTCTCTTCTTAGGACAATGGATTGCTTCCATATTCTGAATAAAATACTGAATTTACATCAACTGTTGTCATTCTTCTACCCATTGATAAGGGTACAAGGATAGTAGTAAGACTGGAAATTAGCTGACTCCCTTCTTCCGGTGATATATGAAGAAGCTCTGTCTGTGTCTCTTTATACTGCTGTATGTTGTAAACATTTGTATTTGAAGGAATTATCAGTGATTCTGAAGAGAATGTCCCTTTGCTCCGATGGCTGCTCAGAATAATGACAAAACTGTGAAGCTAAAGGGGGGCTTGTAAGACTGAGTACAGTTATTTTATTAGATTCCAGTTCAAAGTATTTATATGAGCTATTCTCCCATAACCATGAATTTCTGTATTTTCTATATGTCTCCTGCCTACTGACTCATTTTTTAAAAAAGCTATAGAAAAGATGTGGCATTTGGTGGTTAACGCTTACATCAAATGCACTACTATTCTCTATAGCTTAAGATAAAATCAGTAAATAATTCACTGATATACACTGTAATCCTCTGATTGTGAGGAATTTATATCTTATGTATGCTACATAATATATATCTTTAGATTTTCATATATAAATTCATTAAAAAGACACTTACTGCTGGATACACATGGCCAATCTGTGCTGCTCTGCCAATATGGATTTCATCTTCATCTTCTTCTTCAGTAGTTTTTCTGTACACAGGATTATCAAAGTTCATGCTTTTTGTGTTTTTCCGCTTCCAGTTTCTCCAGATGAGGTACCCACCCATGCACAGCAAACCAATCACCACTAGGAAAAACAAAGGAATAAAAATCAGTTCCAGAAAACCAAAATGAGCAAGAAGATTCACAAGTTGAAAAATACAACAGGGAAAGACTTACCAACAGGAACAACAATTCCAATGACAGCGGCCATCACAGTTGATCCAAAACCACGCTCTTCATTCATATCTGCAACTAGAATACATCAGCTGATGTTTAATCTACAAACAATATATGGAAGGTGTCAGATAAAGCACTCGGGTATTAATGCCCTAGCTATCACAGTCTGCTTAATGCAGGAGGTCTCAAATCAAGAAATGGGGCATTTTCAGACCTATTTCAGTTGGATTCAACTCAGATGAAAAATGGTGTGGAGTTATTACCAGAATATGTAAGGTCACACAGTTTAACTGAGATCACTAATCATCTGCCATGTCCTCAAAATGCCAGTGCAATGGAATTTTGGACACTTTAAAAGCTTCTATATGTTTCTGTGGAAAGGACAGAGCATATGTTTTCAACTACCAAATAATCTCTGTGTGGTCCAAGAAGCTATTCCCCTACAAATCAATTTCTAGCTACTCTCTCTTTTCTAGCACTCAAGTAAAAAAACCATCCACAGTTATGCTTGCACGCACAAAAGTGCCCATACACAGTGAGCACCTCTGCTCCAAAAACCTAGCAGTGAATAAAGTCCTTGCATCACCACAAGGAAAAAAGGATGAAGGGAAAAAAGTATAAAGCAAAATAAATTCATAGAAATAAGCAGGAGTAATGAAAATGGTATCAAATCAAGGGAATATGGAATAATGTTTAAGTTTCATTCTGTACAGTGATGCATAAGGCCAATTCAGACAAATCTCTGAAAAGCAGGAAAGAAAAGTGATGGTAAACGTATTGTGCTTACAATGCAGAGAGAGATTGCTGTTTCCTGTTGTCATTATCTTAGAGCCTGCCAAATTAGAAGTAGTTGTGGGTAAATGAAGACTTGTAGTGCCAAAGATGTGTGATGTGGCTTCCTGATCTTCTGTATTAATGTTGCTGGTATTGCTTGTTGTAATGGTGGTGGCAATCATATCAGTAGTAGTAGTAGTAGTAGTAGCAGCCGCCGTAAAATTAGATAAGCTAGTTGTAACAGTAGTAGTAGGCACATTTGTTGAGGTAGTTGGAAGCTCTGAAAACATAGTAAGTTTTCAGGTCAAAATAGTTATGCATAGTAAGTATAACTCAATCTGTTCCAAAAGTGCAAGAATTACCTAGTTTAGGTGAGATAATTAAAGATCCAGAAAAAGAGAACTAACCAAGTATTCCATTGTTTTGCCAACCCATCTAGATTGCTTGATAGATTTTTACAGATAATAAGTTTTTAACAAGTATGTTAAAAAGTACACTACATAAAAACAAAATTCCCATGCCCATTCTTCCATTATTATTTCTTCCCTGCCACCTTGGGTGACTGAAAGGTTTTAAGACTTTATAGATACACAAAACTCTGGCCACAAATCAACAGAATGGTTAACTTATGAACCTAGGTTTGTGTAGCTGATGACTGATGTTCAGCATTAAATGACCGGAAGAAACATTGTACTATGATATGTAGAAATCTTTTTACAATGTAATAAACACAAAAAACCAACAAACTGCACTCTAAGCTGAAAAAAGTGTGGTTGAGTCAGGCTGCTTTCAGACTGCAGCTAAATTTTTATAATACAGCAGTCTTCTGGAAGAAAGCACTTCTGGAATAACTGCTGTTTGCCCAAACAACTTGACAACTGTGCAGGGCAAGTGGAAGGGCTTACTTGGTCTGCTCCTGCAATGTTGCTGGCCTCATCACTGCCCCATGTTCATGCATGGCTGTCATCTGGGCTGTGGTTTGGCCCGGAACATGCAGGGTGGCCATTTCCAAAACAGCGGATTGTGGGAGCTGTTGTCCAAAAGAGGCAAGTCCTTTTAAAAAAAAAAAAAAAACCAGGTTGGGAGTTGATTATCCCGCAATAACATTATTGTGGGATATCATCCAATATCCTGGGTCTATGTTGGGATTGCCAAGGACATCTCATCTGGAGGCAGCCTCAGATCCACCTACTGGAGTTGAGAGATAGTCAATGGCATTGGCCAGGGCTGTGGATGTTCTGCTTTCTGGAAGTACTACATCAAGTTGGGCTGTGGCTTGTCTGTAAAATGTGGAGAAACGAATAAGAAACAGCAAGCTGGTGTGTTCTATCACCAAGCTCTTAGCCTGGTGGCCCTTGTCTTTCCAGCTGCCTCTCCAAGGTTGCAAATGATCTTGCTTGAGGGGGATGGAGAAGAAATGGCAGGCTGATGAGGTTTACCATCATACTTTAAGTAATGGATGGCACTTTAGGGATAATGCCATCTGTCCTAGAAAAGACTTGCCTTTTCTTTCATTATCCCCCTCTTCTCATGGGTCAGATCTATTATAAGCCTGAAAACAAGGACTCATTTCCCATTATTAGCAATTTGTAGGCTTCTTTGAAAGCCTTTTAAATAGTTTCTAGATGCATTAAGAACACCAGCCACTTGACATCATCATGACAAAATTGGCAGACATCCCCAACACCTCGCGGCGGTGCTCCCAGTGTATCATTGCCAAAATCTGAAGAAAAAGCAGTGCAGAAAATCCTACACTTTCTTTAATTTGCCCGGATGTCACTGGAAGATTGGGTGACTGGCACACATGCCTCCAGCAAAGTGCTGGATTGAACTGGGTGTGTTGAACTGCAATTCACAATGAGTTCATTTCTTAAGAGCTGCTCAGAGATGCCTGGGGCCATCCAGGTGCCTAACCTGAAAACTCTGGACATTCTACAGCACCTAGAGTCTTCTAAGGTTGGGCTCTGCACCTGTGTGATGGCACAAGACTTGCTCACAATGCAGTTCAGCCCATGGAAAGAAGTATAATGGCGGTGAATGTATGTCGCCTGCAGGTGAGTGCCCTGCACCTTTTGCATGGGTCTTCCCTACTCCCCAGGATGATTTGGGTGCCATAGACAGGCTGTGTCTCTCGGTTAAGGTACTTGACAGTCCCAGGCCTCTCTGAGCAGTATATAAGAAATTAACTATCCAAGAGGCTGCCACACATGTGTAACAACAGGAAAGGAGCTGGCTGCAGCAAGTTCCCAGAAGTTCAGTCAAATGTGTGGTAATCTTCTGACCCATGTTGTGTGAATGCAGATATGCCTTAAAGAACAGGCATTTCCTTTTACTTGCTGCAGGGTCTCTTACGAGGTTAAAGGACAAGACAAAAATCCTGCCCTAATTAAGACCCTGTGGAATCTGATCTGGCAGGGTGTGTGTGTCCCACCAAACATACAGCAGCTGTAAGACAAGTTGTATGTTATATATATGTATAAATATTTTTAGTGGTGGTAATCTCCTCCCTCGTTCCTAAGAGAGTTCCTAGGCACCATCACCAGACTAGGGAATGTGTAGTAGAAAAAGGTCCTACAGTTTCTGGTGAAAGGAGGATACAATTTGCCCTAAATCAAGAATTAGGATTCTGTGCTAGCCCACATGTTCTTAAGATCCAGCTCTCATCATTTGTAGATATTGTTGTTATTCTTGCAAAAGGGTGATGAGGGTTTATATTCCACCCCTATTCTGAATCAAATAGGCTCTTCATCCCTGTCCTAAAGCTGGAAAATCAAGGGTGTCTATACCTTTATAGCACTTTTTCATGTCAGGACCCAACCACATATTGTCAGGACACACGCAGGTATACTTTGGGGAATGTGGGGAGATTTGGGGTGCAGGAAGACAAAGGTATTCACATCCTCCATTTGGTAGAGAACTGAGTTCACAGGCATCTGGAGCTATGGGTAGCAACAGAAATAAGAGAAAGAGAGTTAATCTTCCCATTTATAATGTTTTGCTGCATTTAGTGCCATGAAATCTTCACCGTTGCTTTTCTCCTACAGGTTTAAGAACACCTATACCTGTAGATATGGGAAAGGATTACTATACTTTTATCTATTTTATTTAAGACGTTTTACTCTCAGGTGCCTTGAGATCATTTAATGAAAAGCCATATGGAAATATTTTAAATCAATCAATAAATGAAATATCTTATGCAGCATTTCACTTAACAGTAGGAAAAAGATAACTTCTTTTTTAGTTTTATAACATGTTATTTGAAAAGTGAGTGAAATTTCAAGCCCACAGATTACCCCTTTCTGTTGTAGGCTATCGCTTCTGGGATTTGAGAGCAGGTGAAGGTTTTGCCTTCATCTTCTGCTTGAGATGCCCTTAAGCAATTGGTTGGCCACTGTGTGGGACAGGATACAGGACTAGGTGGGCTGTGGCCTGATCCAGCAGTACTCCTTTTATGTTCTTATATTCTTAGGGAACAGTATGCAACCTATTTGAATCTGAAAAAATGCCCATTTTGAATTATTCCTTAAGAGACACTTTCAGGATGCATTTCTACCAAAGTACTGTGTTGGAAGAAGAAAAGTTGATTTTTCTACGCCGCTTTTCTCACCCATTTAAGGGGACTCAAAGTGGCTGACAAAGCTTTTCTGTTCTTCTCCCCACAACAGAACACTCTGTGAGGTGGGTGGGGTTGTGAGAGCTAAGAAGAGAGCTGTGAGTAGCCCAGGGTCACCCAGCTGGATTCATGGAGGAATGTGAAATCAAACCCAGTATTCCCAGATAAGAGTCCAGCTCCCTAACCACTAGACCAAACTGGCAGAAGCTTTCTTTATTCATGTATTCTTAACACCTCTAAAACAAATTGCATAGATAGCAGGAGGTACAAGCACATAAGAAGTATCTGGCTATAACCGGAATAGTGGTCCTTTTACTCCAATAATCTGTTCTCATAGAACACAGGCTATCCAATGCCACACTGACCCAAAGCAGATAGCCCAGCCCAGTGCTGCACTCCAAGAGCTGTCTGCATTGCAGGCAGCCCAGCCCAGTCCAGCTCAATTTAGGAGGTTCCCTCCAAAGTAGCCAGTTAAGGCTGTTTCGACCAGGTGCCCAGAACTGGCATAATTCCAGCACTGCTTCTGGGGTGCCTGGTGGAATGGTGCTGAGCCTCTTGGCTGTGGTATAGCATAGCACGGCTTGTTTGGGCAGGAACATTAGCATACAGCAGCTTCTGCCTCAAAGATGCTTTTGCAATTTGGGTTTTTTAGTGTGTGTGTGGATGAGCCATCTGAATGGAACTGAAAACAAATCTTACCTTTAGGTTGCTTCAGTTCATGGAAGACTACAATATCGTGAGGATTATTGAGATTCTCTGCTAAAATAGAGATGTCAAAACCATTCAGCCTGTTGGCACTGAAGATTGCCTCATTTTCTAGGTCAGTCCAGAATACCCTGTCCTGCAAGAACAGAGACTGCTTGTTAGAACCTGTGGAATGCTGGTGTCTTATAAATCCTTTATGAAGCATTTTAAATATAACCAATTCATAAACAGTTAACTCAGATAGCAGGTCATTAATCTCTGTTAAGTTCCTTCTGAGCATTGTTAAAGTGCCTTCAAGCCTACTGGAATCTTCTCAATATTATTGTATTGTATCTTATTAACTGAAGCTAATGGGGACAGTATTTCAAAGTGTCAGAAAAGTTTCAGATTGATGAACACTACTTTAAGCTCAATCCCATCCCATCACAAAACCTACATATTGAGCTAGAAAAAAGACTTTCAATAAAAAGTTGGGAATCAAACAAATCTAAAATCCACGCAGCTTTAAATCTGCAACAAAAAGGCCATTTGATCAGGTACTACCAGTTTCCAGACGCCTGAGGGTGCACTTGGAATTTTGAGGGCAGGGCACAGGAGCCGAAAGAGGACCTCTAAGGCAAGACTACATATGGGCGCCCCGCCTTAAAACTTGAGGAAATTTGAAAGTCACATGGCTTTTCAAGCTTTTCCTGCTCCATTAAAATCCCAATCCCTGTCTCCATCCACACCTACCCAACTCTGCTTTTTTGCTCTGTTTAACTCTTCACTGGACAAACAAAATCACACATACTGATCAGAGGAGCAAACTGTAGACTTTCCTTTTCTTACTCATTGGAATTAATGGCATGCATATCTGGGTGCATATATCCATCTAATTTGGAATCTGCGTGAAGCTGAAATCAATATAGCAATACTTGTAATTTAAAATATATGCCTGATTTTGCTGTGCAATTACTTTTTTTTTTAAAGGCATATAAAAATGCAGGGATATGTATATATGGAAATATTTTATGCTTACAAGTAAGATTGGCTATCATGTCTACTAATTGCAAAAGGTGCAAAACATGACCTATAAAATCCATAGTGAATTAGATTGTGAATGAGGTGAGAAGATGGCTAGTGGAAAGGATCTGAGAGAATTTAGAAAGCGGACCTAAATGGAATTCCATACCAATCTTTTTTCTGCTTTCTGCTTTCATATTAAGTTGGCTTCCACTTATGTTAAGCCCCTGATAATTTCTCAGAGGATAAATTGTACAGAAAAGTTGAAAAATTGTACAGAAAAAGTTGAAAAGTAGAAGTACTTTTACTGGTTGCCTCCATGGTGTACAGACTACCTAAAACAACTTTAAGCAGCTTTTGCAGTTTTGTACTTCCACTCCTGCCATTGGGAGAGTCAACTGTGTTGGGGCAACGTAACAGGAGCGGCTTCTGCCTGATGCAGTTTAGTGCTGTATAGGATATGGCCAACTTTAAAGGCCAGTTTTTGTCCTGAGTTAAACTATGTGTGGTGGAAAGCTTTGAAGACTCTGGGGATATGAAGCACCAACAGTGTACATTGTGCACTTCCTGCTTAATGGTAAGATCATGGATTCCCACCAAAAAGATGGCTTTTTTTTCCAGCTGTCTGGATATTGCTATGATAAGCTACATGCCCAGGCCTCTGAACCAGTTAGGATATCTTTTAGTTCCATCTAGTGTTGGCAAGAAACCTGTCTTCTAACCTGCATGTTGGTTTCACTTTTACAAACTCCTTTGGGAGCAGCCCAAGTCCTCTTCTGCATGTGGATAAATCACAGAATAAAGCAGCAATCAGGTTTACTTACTTATTCACACTATATCATTCTGGGCTCTCAAAAGGTACATGTATTTACCTCTTAATGTCTATAAAATATGTACGCTACTGAGGTTGCCTGCAGACCAAGTGGAAAGCTTCAGGACCACTGCAGACCCAGCAGTCACCTCAGAGATGCTGTTTTGTCTATGTCTGATGACAGCCTGAAAGTATTTGCAAAGAATGCATAGCACTGATTCGGAGACCTGAAAGTTCTTATCAGAGAAATACTTGTCTGTGAAACAGCAAGCAGTATTTCTAAATGGAGTAATCAAAATTTAATATTGCAATTTAAGGTATCAAACAGTGTTTTAATTTACAAATAAATTACATGTTTATCTGTGAGATATCTTGTCAAAACAATATCCTAAACGGCAGTACTGAAGTGTATGCATCAAACTGGTCCTTACTAGTCCTACAGCTAAGCATATCTATATATCTAAACATTTATTTGTTCTACCAGACTGAGCTGTCTCTATTTCTGTCATGAGAAAGAGAAACATCCAAGTGCACAAGAGAAAATTCTGATTTGGGCCCACTTTCTTTCAAATTCTGTTCCTCTGCAAGGTCATTACATAACCAATTTAAATTTTATTCTGTTAATACTGTTGGCAAAATAATTCTGAGCCCTCTTTTCTCTTAGTTCCTTTTCAGACCTGTTTTCTGCATGTACCTTGATCTGGATTCACTCTCTGCCACATTCATACCTCTTCAATGAAAAACTTTGGTTGGGTTTGTACATAACAGAAAGGATGAATCAGTGCGTGGCCCTCATGTTCCTGACCCTTCTGTAGTCCTTTTCTAGCACATAACGGCCGCGTCTTCACAGCACGCGTTATTTTGGTTTAAAGAATTCGAAATAAAAGAAACGGAACAAAGCTG
>MTQE01001134.1:50403493-50419451 GCA_014337955.1 Aspidoscelis marmoratus | reverse complement strand
GAACTCAAAACGTTTTGAATTCAAGATAACGACGTCGTGGGGATGCGGCCAACGTTTAGGAGAGTGAGAGGCTGATGTGTGAACAATCCCACTTCTAAGCCATCTCTAAGCTGCATCAGAGATGCTTTTCTTTGCTGTGTCTGACGACAGCCTTTGTTGGACCAAGAGAAGCCCAAAGTCTTGCTCAGCCATTTGCTCAACCACTTGTTTATATTGTCCAAATGAGTCCCATGGCAGACCTGCCTCTCATTACAGTCTTGAAGAACATGGCTGGGTAGGCTCTATATCCACCCAGATAACTACCTCAAATACTGCTAATCCAAATGGATGGCTCAGGTCATTCACAGAAGAGATGAGAACTTTCCTGTTGTTTCCATTGAAGTCTACACTTGAGAGCAAGTGCAGCTTGGAATCCACCCAGTAGAGACGCTGATTTAACAGATCTGAAGAGGAAACACAAGGCAGAATTACATCTACTGTGTACCTTTTGCTCTCTGGCCGCTTCAGCTTACTATTATAATTGTTTTGCTGGTTTAGTGCTTTAGGAAATAATACATTAATCATTTTCATTAATAAGTCATGCAGAGCAAAACCTGGAAGCGCATTCAAGGGTTTAAGGCTTTTGGTTTTTTGGGTCAATGCCTACCTCATCCTCATGCAGCATGGCAACAGTTCTGTTACCTACAGTGCTCTTGGCAGAAATTTAGTGTCATGAACCAGCTAAAGGGCTCCTGCATTTGGGGCCATTTCCAAATGGTCAGCTGCTTCGTTTATCTTTTTTATCTTTTCTTCACTCAAGAGGTGTCTGAGGGAGGCTCATATTCCTTAGACAAACACAGGAAAGTAGGCTCCCATTGAAGCTCCGACCTATGGGGCACAGAACTCACTGTGGCTTTCCTCAGATGCTCTTTAGGAAATAGCACAGGCACTGAGCTTGACCTCCTGGAAGAGCTTCCTGAAGCAGATGCTCCTGAGAAGATTTTCAGAATGTGTCCTAGTTTTGCGGCTTACCTAGTGTGATTCCATTGGGCCATTCAATGTTGTCTGTCACAAGTACTTGCCGACCCACACCATTCAAGCCAGATTTCTCAATTTTTGCAATGTCACCCCAGTCAGACCAATACATGAATCTATCAAAGAAGAACAGAGACGACAGATGGCTGAACGCCTTATTCCATTAACAAAATTTGAAGTGATCCATGTTGAATTCATTTCAGATCATTGGATTCTGTAGAAATCAGGGTGTGTGTGATTCCCCCTCTCAAAAACAAAAACAAACCTACCACTAAAGCTAAAAGGGCAATGAAAGCTCAAAAAATTGGCAACAATGTCTTGTTGGCCTTAGAGGGCACTAGGAAGATCAAGATGCAGAATTAGCTCAGTGATCCAAACTGATTCAGGGAACTAATTGCTGAATTAGGTTTGGACCCTGATGTTCATGGCACCAGCAAGCTTTTAGCACCAGCAAGAAGCACCGGCCAGCACTTTCCCCCAAAGCCCCATCTTTGGCTGTGGTCAGACAAAACAAAAGGGACATGTGGCCCTCATGTTCCCAAGCCATCTCTAATCAATCTTTTCCAGCACAAAATGTTTATGACGGGGGAGAGGCAGATTGGATGAGTAAACAATTCCACTTCAAAGCCTTCTCTAAACTGCTTCAGAGATGCTTTTTTTCTGTGTCTGATCACAGACTTTGTTGTAGCTTGTTTTGATCTACGATTCTTTTCTTTTTGGGGTGGGGTGGGGTGGGGAGAACCAGTGAATAATCTGAGTAGCAAGGATTATGTTATGTTTATGAGATTGCTCTTATGCATACCAGCATCTTTGTGAATAATGACGTAGCAACTTGAGTGGTGCTGGTCTAACACAAAATTTAGTACTGCAGAATCAACTCATGAAAAGTTTTAGCAGGATGAGACCTGCAGTTTGTGACTACAACCCCCCCCCCAAAAAAAACCCCTTAAATTAGAAAGGGTCAGTTTGGGAACTCAAGAGAAAGGGCCTATAAGGATAAATCCAAAGCAAAAGGACATCTAAGGAAGAATCCCAGATGTTCACACTTTTAATAATCCATGTGTTCCATTCCCTGGTAAATTATGAAATATTTTCATATCTTACTGATGCTGTTATTTTAAAGTGTGTCAGTGTAGCAATCAGAATTTTGTATAGTATACTAGATGTCTTAGCAGATTATCTTACACAATACATTCTGGGCCTTTCTGCATTTGGTGAAGACCCAGCCTGGTGGTGGCCATATACATTTCAGGGACTGGTAAAGCCCTGTACCAGGCCAGCAGGATGGCAAGGCCTAGCCAGGTTGGATCTCCATGGCAATGACTATGGCAACATCTGGCGTGCACTTGGACGTTGCCATGGCAATCTGTACATGGCATATGACTGCGTAGCCACAGTTGCACTACTGCTCTGATTTACAGTGTCATATTACGAAGAAGCTGCAAACACTGCTGTCTAGGGCAGCAGTGGTGAGTGGAAGGACTCATGTTTCAGGTAAGTGCAATCAGGTCCTCTGATTGCGCTGTATAGCACAGTTAGAGAGGCAAAAGGATCAAGGCAGAATAAGGAACAGCAAACTGTGGTAAAGTGTTCATTCCTTCAAACTTACCCTCGTATTGGATCTACTGCAATAGCTCTGGGCTCACTTAAGCTTGTACTGAAAAGTGTCTTTCTCTTACTGCCATCAGCTGTGGCTACAGAAATGGTCTTGTTTCCGGAATCGGTCCAATAAATATTCCTGTGAACCCAATCCATTGCTAGGCCTTCAGGTGAGTTCAGCTGGCTGTCAATCAGAACAGTCTGTTCAGCTGTGTCGCTGGCCTTGTCTATGTAGGCGCTGTAAGGAATAAACCTAAATGATCACTTCCTTTGCATTTGCCATCGAGCGGGTGAAAATGCAACATAAATTAGTAATCATCATAATATAATTTGACTGTGACAACCTTGATATAAATAAATAAATTTTCTGCTCCATATTAAAGTTCTGCAACAAGGAAAATAACATTCCACTGTCTCAATGTTAAAAAATAGTATGTAGCTTGGTAAGCAGGGCCATCACAAGCAAGGCAATGGATTTCCCGCAATAGCTTTGGAATGCGTTTCTTGCACACTGCAAACAGCATTGCATTGGGAACACCACAGTTATGTCTTGTAATCTCAGTGCAATGCCAAGAAAGGGGGAGGGAGCCCTGGATATCTTTCCTTGTGCATATTGTGTTATTGCACAAAGAATGGGGAATATTTGTTGCTTTAACCTGTTGCATATTTTCAAAGAGCATGAGGGGATATGTACTTCTCTTCATGCACAGCTAGAGAGAAAGACCTTTGAAGAGCCATATTTTCTATAAAATGACCATTTGTGGCATGAAAATCATTTTGCTTCCCTTTGCCTCTGCAGGCAAAGGGAAGAATAGTTTTTCTACCATCTGTACTTTTGCAGGAAATGTAGAAAAGCGCAGCAAAAAAACTTAATGTCATTATACTTCCCTGGAAATCTATGTGGAACATGCAGAAATGATATAAGTTTGGCTATTAAGTTAAGGCAAGATTGTTGAACCGTTTGAGGAAGAAAGTGATGGATGGAATTTTTAGACACACTCAGCCTAAGATCTGTTAAACCAATAGGTTACTAAGCCAAAGTTTCAGGCAGGAATGCATCATGTCTGCTATAACTTCCACGCTGAATTCATCAGGAGGTGATCAAAGGCAAGCCACACACTGTCAGAAACTTATTTGTGATATGAGAAAAAAATTAATAATTTTAGCCAATAGTGAGGTTCTTTCAGGGATTACTTGGACAATGTGAACAGTTCTGAATATCCAGAAGTAGTGCAGCATTGTTTCTTTTAAGAACACTTTGAACACTGATTACATGTGCTTATTTGACAGTTCTGTCAGCTGCTCCTGGAATTCCCTGGGGTTGGGCAGCAGGATAGAAATATATGCAAACAAATCTCTTCCTCCTCCTCCATATGCCACATTTTGCAGCCCTGTACTGTGCAGCTAGCTGACCCCTGGGGTTCATTTCAAAACAGTATGTCACTTTCACACCCTTTTAAGAAATGTGTCTAGGAAGTGCATTCTTTCTAGACACAGCACGCCCTTTTGCATTCTTAGCTACTGCTTATTAATCAGCCACAACTTAGACGAAAATCTTCTTTCTCCCTGAGATTTGACTTCTGATCCCCGAAATGATCCTTCCTGATTTGTAGCCCAGAATAACGCTCGTGCTGTCGCTCCCTTCCTCCTTCTCCTGTCTCTCCTTCCCCCCTTTTACTGCTGACAACCGGCATGAGTAATCACAGATAATGCAGCAGGGGGCAATAGCAGTTCAGATCTGAGGCAAGGGAAGGCACTCTCTCTTTGCGATCAGACTTAGCATTGCAACATGTGCGGGAGCAGCTGCATCCCAAAGGTACCCAGATGCACATTTTGAATAAGCACATTTCTGGTATCACACTGGAGACAGAGAACTGGAGGTTGACAAGGGTGCAATTAAGTTGACATAAGATACGGTCAAAGAGGTAACCAAGTGACATTCACCCCCACCTGTATATTTTCCTGTAGAATAAATCACACCAATATATCCTGTTAGTCGCCACTTCCACATCCAAAGCAACCACATTCTTTAGCATGGGTATGATGCGAGAATAGTCCCTCTTCACCAAGTCAATTTTCCGTACTTCATGGCGGTTTGTAAAAACCAGGTATGGGCTCTTCCCTGCCATTGAAAAAAAAACTCAGTAAGTCATCTTTAGTTTTAAAGTGGTGTACAGTACAGCTCAGTGCTAAATTGCATTCTGTCATTTTACTCTCCAGAGGGAGGGAGGGAAGGAGGGAAGGAATGAAAGAAAGTTTCAGAGAACTCCCAAAAGGAATGCATAAAATAAAAATTGAGAACTTGAGTACTACTAAATATTTGTAAAACAGAAAAGCCCAATGCATTTTGATAGAAGAGGGGATGCACAAAATTATATTTAATATCCAATAAAAGATAATAATTGTAGAATAATATAAACATGCCTTAACAGAAATATCAGGGGCTAGAGCACTCCCTTTACAGAATCAGGCTGAAATGTCTAGGTATCTTTTTTTTTTTATGTCTAGGTATCTTTAGTGTCTTTAAGGACAGCATTTAGGGGTGACCTGACTGAAGCATATAAAGTCATGTACATGTGAAAAGGGGGGATAGAGGAAAATTATTTAATCTATCACACAGAGCTAGAACAAGAGGTACTCTTTGAAGCTGATGGGCAGGAATGTTAGGACTGACAGTGGGAAGCATTTTCTTCCCACAGGGTAATCAGTCTATGGAACTTACTAGCAGAAGAGGCAGTGACAGCAACCTGCTGGATAGCTTTAAGAAAGGTTTGGACAAATTCATGGCGGACAGTGTATCAATGGTTACTAGGATCAATGCCTAGGCACTGTCTCCATGTTGAAAAGAGAAGCAGGATGCCTCCTAAAGGCCATCTGCAGGGAGCTGAGAGCAGGTGATGGTTTTGCATTTGTCTTCTGCTTGAGATGCCCAGAAGTAATAGGTGGGCACTGTGTAAGAAAGAATGCTGGACTAGATCTGCTGCAGCCTGATGGTATTCCAATGGAAATGCTATTAGCTGGGACTTTAAATGCATTTCTATTTTACGAATAATTAGAGATATTCTGTTACAAATTCTTTTCGATATTTATTTTGTCAATTCCTTTTGGTAGCACGCTGGGACTTTGGCGTCTCCTTTTCTTGTCATTTTAAGAGACAATTGTGTGTTGCTGGTCAAACAGTAGCCTTTAGAAATGTTTTATAGTCTTATAGCTAGTTTTTTATTTTCCTTTCAAGAACATAAAATGTTTCTAGGGACTACTGTTTAACTAGCCAAGTCACACATGGAATTGATGTAGATGTTTGGAGTCATCAAGAGAAGATTCCTGGTGACGATGGGCATATTCTTGCCTTTTTCTTGGCAGATAAACAATTAGTTTGCCATTATCTCCTTCCTGGGAGATGCTTGGAACTGAATTTGCAGCCTTCTAGGCAGCTGCTCCCACATTTGCTGCTTCTTTTCAACTTGGCAGATGAAAGAATTGTTCATACTTCACCATAAAAAAGGTGTTTATAGGAATGTATTCAGAAATATACACCAAGCTCCCCTGCATTTATAACTGTCAAAACATTCCAAGCACTTGGACATAGGAGACTTGTGCAAAATCTTGCTTTTTAGGGCTCTTATTAAATCATGATTGATCACACCAGAAATGAGCCTAGCTTTCTAGCTTTCTCTTGGGTTGACTTATTCTCCCCTTTTTCTGTCTGGCTGTGAAGAATTTTGAAAGCTTTTTGCTTTCTCTAGCTGTTAACTGGAACTTAGGCCATGTCTCCACTTCTTGCAGAAGGGTGCCTGCAGGTGCATCTGTGGCTGCCACATTTCGATTTGTATTGATTAGAAGTCCCCCACAGTAAGTACACTGTCAATTGCCCTTGCAAGCATCTTTATATATAGGTCACAATTTCCTGGTCTCAGAGAAAATGCCTCCATGCTCCAAAACTGATATGCAGAAGTGCATGTCAATGCAATGATCAAGGCCCCATCCAGACTGGCAGAATAAATCTGCTGTTAAGGGGAAAACTGCAGCTTACTTGCTGCAAAGTGGTGACCGGGTGTCTGAACTAGAGCAGCCTCCTGTTGCTTCCTCAATGGAAGCAGTGAGAGCTTGAGCCGGTGCACGCGGTCACATGGGATGAGGCAGCCAATCGGAATTGAGCTGCCCTTCCTATTCTCGTTGGCTCTTCTCGCTGTTCTGTCTAGACTGGCAGGAAGATTCGAAGTTTCTTAATACTGCATTGTGAGTGCTATTAAATCAGCATCAATGTAAAGGTGCAGTAGCTATGGGAAAATGTGTCGCCACTGTGTGACACCCTCACAACAAGTGTGCATTCCGCTGAGCACTATTAATGAGTCCGGATGTACCCAAGATGTTTTCACCAGGTCACTTTCCCACCTTAGACCCTCTCCTTCTCAATATGGAGACATGGCCTTATTGTGAGGTTCTAAATAGGCAAGCTGTGAACAGTCTGAACTGCGGTTTGCCTGGAACCAACAATTTCAATCTATATTATATGAAAGTGGCTTATTTTAGCAAATTTTAGTTAGAATTAGCCACAGTTTAGAGTCCTGGTGATGTAACAAACTGTAAGTCATTGAAAAGCCACACTGGATGAGAGAGGCAGATGTTAAAGCCAATCCTGTATAGAAGATCACGATTTATTGTGATATACAAAGGCAGGCATTTACCTTACATTACCCCAATTACATTTTTCCTACTGTAATAATCTAGGACAAAAGTAAATCTTAATCTCATCCAATTAAACATTTAAGTACATCTTGATAAACAGAGCAACTGTTTTATAGAAATCCAGTGACTGAAACAGGTACCATCAAAACACATAGTAAGACCTGAGGCTTTCTTTATAGTAGATGTCATATCCTGTTTCAAACAGAGCGCTTAGATCGAAGGTGGCTTTTTATCCCAAAGCAGTGATTGTGATGCATGAAAGTTGAAAATGACTCAAGTAAAAGCAAAACTTAATCTTACATGAAACATTCCCAGACAGTATCTTATGAGAAACCATTTACAAATTCTGTAACTGTCTGTAAGGAAGGGCCTTTTCACACTAAGGAAAAAAAAGTGAAGATGGGGGACACTCCCACATGTAAACTGCCTTGGGCAAAAGTCTCTTTTGGAAAGGCGGTATATAAATAAAAATGGAAATGGAAAAATGGAAATGGTGCATCCGCAACGTGTGGAGCTGATTCTGTACCAAAATTGGCTCTGTGTGTGCAGGAGTTTCCTTCGTGTGTATAGCGGAAGAGCAGTTTTTACTGTTCTACTGCTATACTATCAACTGGGCTGGGACAGCCTCACACACTCCATATGCAGCTCTTCTGGGTGTAAGAAGCGTAAATGGAGTGTGTGATCGGATGGCACAGGTCCAGTTGTGTGCTGCATTGTCTGGTCACTGTGGCAATGGCACCATGCATACCTGTTGGCATTATTGCCATAGCACTGTGAGAAGGGCCAGCTAGGGTTGGAATGGTTTGGGCATTGCAAAGTGTGGGTCCCCAAACAATTCCAAAAGTTAGCTGGCCTTTGCACCTACTTAAGATGCAAATTGGTCCTATGGTTTACTGTGTTCTCCTGTGTGTGTACAGTCAATGAACATCAGCTTACAGAAGAGGGTAACATGAATTATTCCAAACTAGTCTGCTTACATCTTCTCAAACAAGTAATCTCACAAAGAGGACTGAACCAACTATGATGTTTAACTTTGTAGCAATTATCTTAAGAGGGTTAACTTCTATGATTTTAAAAAACTCAGCTGCTTTTACTAACTTCTACCAAGGGATTTTCCTTTCTGATCTCTCCTTCAAACAGTTGACGAGTAAATGTAATTAATCATTCATACTATAAAAATATTCTGGGGTATATAATTAGGGAAGTTTTTTCTCCCAAATGCATATATTCTCATTGCTGCGGTTCTACCCAGCCAGAATTGACTGTTGACATCTGCTTTTGTTTCCTTTTCCTTGTGTTTTTTTTTAATCTGAAAATTGCCTAGTGTTCTGAGTATATGATCATTTTCTTACCTACAGCTTTGCAATTCTTAGACAAGGTGTCCATCTCATAGCCCTCATAGCATTCACATTTATAGTCCCCCTTGTAGTTAATACAGATCTGGCTGCAAGCATCGGGATTTTCACATTCGTCTATGTCTGGAAAGAAAGTTTAAAAGCCATCAGTAAGTTGAAATTAAGCACATCAGGATTTGGCTGAGCCAGGAATGCTTATAATTTCTCTGGGGAAAGGTAAATGGTAGTTGTTTCCATTCCAATTACCTCCACAGGTTTTCTTGTCCAGAAGCTTGTATCCTGGAGGACATTCACATTCATAACCAATCTTCAAGTCTCTGCATATGTGAGAGCAACCACCATTGTTGAGGGCGCATTCGTTTACACCTAGGAGAGAGAGATGAGTGGCTTAGACCAAATAGGGTTTAGCCTTAGGATGATCCTACACTGCCCTGTATATCAGACCAGCAAGTGTATTAGGATCCTCTCTTTTGCTAAGTATCCCTCCCTTAGACTGCATGAACATGCAGAAGGAAGGCTCCTAATATTCTTGCAGGTCCAGTATGGAATCTCCCTTAGACCAAAGGTGGATCTTTTTATGGTAGTGATAATAATGCATGTTTTCAGGGAGCACTAAATGTAAATTCCCAGTACAGTTGCTGCTTTCTCTTGTTTTCTCAAAAGTAGCAATTTGAATTATTTTAAGAAACTGTTTTAATAGAAGCCCAACATTTGTACCACATTTTATTTATTTAAAACATTAACAATAAGAATCTTTCCCCAGCCAAAACATTAGAATTAGAGGTTTAAACAACAAGCAAGTTGAGTGTGCAGTAATACATTAGTGGGTTAGAGTCATTTTTTAAAATAAAAATATACTCCCTCTTTGTGCTTTTTTCCTATCATCATTTTCAAGAGGGATTGACATTAAAATTGGACAATTGCTGTCAGATTGCTGTTCAGTTAAAATTCATATCTGGATTTGCGCCACTTGCACTGTAGCCATCAGCCCTCCTGCTTCATCACACACAGCTCCTGCTATACCAGAAACTTTATGAGCTCTTCAGGGTTTCTGAGGGCCTTGGAAGTGATCACGTCAATAGCTCTGCTCACCGCACAATTCCAGAGTGAAACCACAGTCATGATAGGACCACTAGCCATGCCAACTGAAAACTCCCGCAGAGGCATCAGAAATCCATCAGATTCTATAATTTTCTGAGAGTGGACCATCTCAGTGGATCCTTCGCCTTTTCAGTGAGGAACAAACACCATAAGCCCAAAGTTCACCAGATAATCACAGTGGACTCATTACAAGAGTCCAGCAGAATAGCACCCTCCTGTTGTGTAAAAAAGATCAGACCGAGGGTATGTCTTGTAACATGAGTAGAGTCCATATCATGGTGATACAATCCCATGGTTATCATGGATACCATGAAGTCCAGAGATGTATTTCAAGAGACATCCTCAGTGTGGATATTGAAATCCTCTAATACCACATCTGAAACAGCCTCTACCAGCTAAGACAGGGAAGCAGGGTGAACAGTATACCAATAGCAATCCTGTTCTGTGGTTTTTACCACTGTGCAAAAGGAGCGCTCCCAGGAGGGATTCTCCTCCCGAGAGTGGGCTAGGGACCCAAACAGTGTGGTGATATTTGGTCACTGAGATCTTGGTTCTCTTTTGGTTCAGCTTAAGATAACTGTGCAGATGTTGCCAAAAACTGCAAATAATACCTCAAATCTACACATATTTTTCTACCCATTGCTGAACTATACTAAAGCCAAATGGCTCACACATTTTTATTGTATTCCATTTACATCTCAGATTTCTTTCTAGTTCTTTATGCCTCCTCTTTTACCCATACGGGAAGTCTATTAACCTGAAAAGTTTTCCTTGAAAGCTTTTGACTCAACCAAGGTTATCAAGTTGGATTCATGGGCTAACTGGAAGTTTGAACCTGTTTTTCCTTAGACTACTGGTCTAATGATTACAACATTATTTAAGACAATAACCAAGCAACTCTAGAGCATTTATTCCACCGGAGGAATTGTAAAGGGAAAGAACAAAAGTACATGCCAGTAATAATCCTGTCTAGGATTGACATCTTGTGAGAAAGAAGTCCAGATCATTTGTTCCTCCACTGGCAGGAGGTGAAATTGAAAATCCACCACAATTTAATCCTGGTAACTTTAAACTGCTATGGGGGTTGAAAGAGGTCATTTCAATGACTGAAACAACATTCCACTTGCTGTTTCAATTAACCTACATGAAGTGAAGAACAACGCTTTGTTCCTGGTGTGAGATCTGCTATACAGTTAAATATAGGAGCCTGAGGGTAAGAAGATTTGTTTGGGACAGCCTGGATTTATAACACAAGGAGAAAAGCTGGCAACATACCTACTCACATCCTACCCATTCTTATTTTCCTGAATGTAATTATACTGGTATTTAGTGAAAAAGCTCTGAATACTAGAAGTTAGTCCAACAAGTAGAACAAACTTCTCCGAAATGCCTCCAGGACAGCCTAATGCAACACCAATTCCAAAGATACAGGTCACACTGAAGAATGTTATTAAAGGGACCTACTACACGGAAAGCAGAATAATGTCTACTATCACTTCCTAACCTTAAAGTAGTTATACCAGTTGCTCCAGAATATGTGGGGGTGCGGAAGTCTTTGCCCTACTTGGCGGAATACCCCAGAGGAAACAAGGATTTCGGGGCACACTATATGTCCAGTCTTTTCCAGTCTAAAGCATGCATCACAGTTAAGGAATAAACTCATTTATTTGGTTGCTTGTGAATTGATTCATGGAGATTCTTTGCCCTAGACCAATGATGGCCAACCTATGACATGCGTGTCACAGGTGACACGCCAAGCCCTTTTGGGTGACACACATGGTCACCCTGGCACCTGGGCGTGTAGTGCTTGCTTGTTCTTGAAGTGTGTGAAATACCAACTTTCAACTGAAGATTTAGCAAATGAAATGCAGCAACAAGTCACTAATGTAAAGAATTATTCATTTTTGCCCTTAATAAATACATATATAAAAAATATAACTTTTTTACTAGAGCTACAAATATCACAAAATTATGGATATTTCTAGAAGTGACACAGCACCCGAGTTAAGCTAGGTTTTCTTGTGAATTTTGACACACCGAGCTCAAGACTGAATAGCATCTCAGCTCTCCCCTCCTCCCTGGCCAGATGAGTTTCCTCGGGAAGACACCCCTTCATAGAATAAGAGAGAGAGGAAATGTGGGGTGCAATTTGCCCATTCTGGCTAAAAAGTAAAAAGCAACAGTTGTTAAGCTGAAGCAATTAGGCCAAAGGAGAAATTCCTAGGTCACAGTAACTTTGTATATCTCTCTCAAAGAAGGTCTCATGAAGTCATAACATCCACAGTACAAACTACAGTACATGTAAACAATGTATAGCACTCAAGTATAGAAACATCTTATCTGGTTATGCCAAATATGGGCACCCCGGGGGGAAATTTTCCATTGAGAAATGTATTCTGTAACTGGGCATAAAAAGCCCCTAAATCTTCAGTAAATTTTACCCTTTCCCTTGGCAACCATCTTGTGTGTGAGTCTTCATTCGTTACTACATCAATGACCAAGAGGAAAAGTCTGTTGACTGCATAGTATTCTGCTTCAACAGTTTCTCCCTCCAGATGGCTTCATGACTAAAGCAACATAGATAACAACATTTCTAACTTCTTAGATGTGGAAGCCATTTTTGTACTTATTGCTAGATCAGATCATGGTCTACTGTGAAGTCTCATTTGTCCATACTTTAGAACAGGCCAGATAAGTTCTGTCCCCTCCTAGTATGCACCGTCTGCACAGGATGGAGTACAGACTGGACCAGGATGACCAAAATGGCATCCTAGTCTGGTCTATATGTAGGCCTCTTTCTTCAGGGTCTACTAGTGTACCAGGCAGTGGTATCCTTGACCACAAAGGTGTGTGAATAGGTCACTTCTGTCATCTGGAATAATATGAGAGGGTCCCATTTTGGCAGCACATGTAACTTTCTTTTCTGGCTTCCAGAGGTCACACATGCCAGCTCCAAGGCCAGAGTAAGCTTCAGAACAGTCACAGGGGCTGGGCTGGAAAAGGCCATCCCAAAGCTGACAGCCTTCTTCCATGCCACAGACAGTCCATCACAGCATGGAACAGACTGACTGTACTGTAACAACAAGACTGGATCGCACAAGGTAAGTGCTGAAATGGCCCAAGATAACTTATGGGGGCATCTGTTTTTAAATTACTGTAGTGAATGAAGAAAAGCAGAAGAATCCACCAATCCCTCAGGTCTAGTTGTGTTATAGTAACAAAATAGCCTGGACTAAGTGCTGTTTATCTCATACTCGTGTGCTGATCTTTATTTTCATAATATTATGTTCCCAGATGGGCTCAAAAGGCTTACAACAGCAGAAGGTATTGCAGGGAAAGGCAATAAAACTTGAAATTTAAATCTATAAATTTGAAATATAAAGGTCAAGGACAACTAAAGAACAGTAGCAAACAGCAAGAAAGAACAGTTGGCTCAAAGCCTGTGCAAAGAAAGTAACTTCAATCCGCTTTTAAAATCACTGCAGTGATTGGAATTTGGAAGATTTACGGAGTGCTTCAGTAGAAGAGGCTCTGGCCCAAGTGAATGGAAAACATCCACAGCAGCATGTCATCTATAGAGCCAAAGATACAGGCTGGACTGTTAAAGAAAAAGGGGCCGCGTTCCCATTAGAAGCTTAAAACGGTTTCGAAACGGTCTCGATCCTCGCAGTCCCCACGTCAGGTTGGCTTAACACACTTTCCGCGTTGTTAAATCACCCCAAAGTGTTGTAAGTGTTAACACTCATTTCAATAGGTCTCGCTCCGGTTCGTGCACTTGAAACGTTTTACATTTCTTACTGTGGGAACGGTACAGTTTTAGTGGGATGAGAATGAATGTTGAGGGTTTCCCTCCCCCAATAGCTTGCTTCCAGAGATAGTGATTTCATTGTAAAAATCCACCCCTTACAGCAGCGGTTACACTGTAGCAATCCACCCACTTCACACCTGATAACAATGTTGCAATTCTGCACAATTCTGGCTCTTTGAAGTTCTGACCTTTAGAAAGGGAAAAGGAAGAAAAGCAGCTGCAGGTTCTGGGAGATGTGTGAATGTTTAAGGCTGTGGCTGTGGAGGTGAGCGGGCAAAGGGGGCTTGAGTTGCCGCTGCTGCTGTGTGCCCTGGGCAATGGGGAGAAAAGGGGAAAGAATCGCTGGCTGCCCGGTGCCATATTTCATCCATCCAGGCAAGCGGCAGCCACCCAGCCAGGCTCCGTGAAGGGATCCGTTATGGGTGGTGTGTTCACGCCAGGAGGAAGAGGGCAGGGCAGCCCAAAAAAGCGGCTTTTAGAAAGTAGCCAATTGAGTACCCCCCTTGAGTCACGTACCCCACATACGATCCTCAGAATCCGGATCAAACGCATTTAAGTTGAAAGTAATGGGATCAGGCAAATTCGTGTTAGCATCCGGTTCTATTATTTCGGTTTAGGAAAACCATTTTAAGCTTGTAATGGGAACTGGGCCAGGAAGTTTGGATTCAGATACTTAAGCCACTTGGGTTGGGTTGGTGCCCAGGAAAGTTCTTCTAACATGGATATGACATAGACTGCATTCAGGCTTAGCAAAAGGGGCCCATAAAAGGTGTTTCAGAGAGATAGTGTGTGGCCCTAATTTTCCAAAGCCTTCCCAAATCCACCTTTTCTAGTAAAGAACGCTCAGAAGATGGAGAAGGGGCTGACTGGTGTGTAAACAATGCCACATTGAAGCCTTCAGAGATGTTTTTTTTGTTTGTGTCTAATCACAGCCACAGGCTCAGAGAAAAGGATACTAATCATTCTCTTATATCTTGTTTCAACCAAATTGTTATCGAGGGCAGCAGCATCTGAAGTGATGTTATAGCAGCCCGAGTACAGAAGTTCTCCATGTACATGTTGAAATGGCATGACCACTCTTTTTCTGGAACAGAGTTCAGCCAAACCAGATGGAAATAACCTCTGGGTCACTGTAGAAACCTGAGCAGCAAAGAGCAGAGCAAAATCCAAGAAAATAGTACTGATCCTTGAAAGGTGGAATGTAACCATAGTTTAGGATAGTACTGTACAGAACTGACACCCCCAACATCTCTATGTTGTTTAGTTTGACCTTACGTTTTCTACTTCCATTAAGTTCAACACTGATCTAAGTTTAAGGCATCCATTGAAATAGGACTGTCAACATGTCCCCCTTCAGATGCTGATGGATTGTAGTTCGTATCAGCTCTGGCAACTGGATCTGCTAGCTGAGAATGGTAGGAGTTGGAATTTAACTTCATCTTGAAGGTAAGAGTTTGGAACTGGGGGAGTCTAAGGATGGGCAAAAAATGTTTGTCACCTTTGCAATTCATATGAATTGTGAATCTTTGAACATTTACATTAAAATTGAATACTGGCTATATTTGAAAGCACATATTTGTGTGTGAAGTGAAAGCTTTTGTGTATCCCTTTGAAACTATTACATTCGTGAAAGTGAATTCATGGATTCTTAGTGAATTTGGAGGTGCTACTAGTAGTGGCAGGGACTGATGAACATTCAAAACAAATTTGAAGCCTAGCACATTTAAAATGACTCCATTCACATGAATACAAATTTCTGTCCTATTTGCTTAGATGTGAAGGGAATGGGGAAAAAACTGTGCACATCTCTAGTGGACTCAGGTTCTAACTAAGAGCCTGGTAAGACAGGTTTGTTGTTGTCTAGAAATGAGTCTGGGGTAAAGAAATGAAAACATGGCTCTTTCTGCACTTGACCTTTGTGATGCCCACACTAAATTTCAGTGCTGGGTGATGTAATTTAAAAACTGTAGTGAAGGCACATTCAATGCGAAATAAGCAAGCAAGTTCAACCAGACAACCTGAGCAGGTGAGGAGTGGGCGAAACCTCCCTTGTTAGCATAATGGGAGGGGGAAGAGAGCTCAACCAGTAAGGCGTCAAGTTACGTCTGGTGAGGGGGTATAAAACCTGCCTGCCAGAAGAGAGAAGTGTCCATGCTTTGGGGTTCTGGAGGGAAGACAGGGTAAACTGTCTAGTTCTCTCAGGGGATAGATCCCAGCATAGGTTCAGACCTTCTAGGCCAGGGATAACGCCAGAAGGGGTAGAAGGAAAAGGATTGTGAAGTTAAGGAATTAATTTGTGTGCCTATGAACTGAAATACTTGTAATCTTCTTCAGAACAGTTAATTTGTTTCCAGTTGTAAAGAATAAAGCTTTTTATTTTGTTTCTTTGAAG
>MTQE01001134.1:50391557-50401712 GCA_014337955.1 Aspidoscelis marmoratus | reverse complement strand
AAAAAAAAAGAGGAGGGAGAAATAAGAAGAGGAATGTACTGTACCACATGCTTTTAGAGGCTCATCTGACCAATCCCTGCAGTCCCTGTGTGAATCGCACACTTTGATTTCCTCTATGCATTCGCCACTTCTACACTGAAACTTGCTTGGACTCTCGCACGCCGCTTCTGTTGTTTTAGGCAAGGAAGGGAAAGCAACTAAAGTTAGATTAGGCACATAAAAATGGGGATGCAAAAGGATGTAATTTAGACGCAATGACATGGCGTTAGGCAAGGTAATATTTAGTTGCAACAAGAAGCATGAATGGAACCCTGTGAGGTGTGGACACAGTCCCTAGGGAAGCCTCAATGCTCACGTGGTCTAAACATTCACAACAACTAGATAACAGAAGGTGGACTCAGTATCGCCTCGATTATCTTTTGATTTTTAAAAATGGTTAATAGTTTTTGCTTTACCCTTTATCAGGTTAACCGTGGCACTCACCATTAATACAACCTGCTTCATCACTGTTGTCAGGGCAATCATGCACTTTGTTGCACTGTTTGGCTCCGTGGATACAGGTCCCATCCCCACACTGGAATTCGTCAGGGCTGCAGGTCACCAGAGCTTGAAGATAAAGGAATAAGGAAAAACAATGAGGACTGTGGACATGTTAGCCCTTTTCCACACTGTGGCCTATCTGGTGCCATGCAGTCTTGGGCTACTGGCAGTCCACTTCGAGGGCTGTCTCAACCCAGCTTCAAAGGTTGAAAATAATAGTCCCTGGCCTTCAAAGTTGCCAGCTGGGGTCTTCCGGCTGTACGCACAGAAGTGACACATTTCTGGCCCTGCTTATAAGTACTTAATTGAAAAAGCTTCCAGTTGTAGTTGTGCTGCCTATCCACCCTCCGTGGACCTGTATATTGTCATTAGTCAGCTGGTGGACTAGTTTATAAAGGTCTACCAGAAGAGTAACAATGTGGACAAGATGCTGAGCAGGGGTGGCTGGCTGGCTGGGGTGGGGTGGGGAGGGCACATGGCCTTAACTATCCTGGTCCAATTTGTGGACAATTCAGACTACAGGCTGCTTTGGACAAGGTCAGCAGGCCAGTATGAAAAAGGCTTTTAATGCTTTAAAAATCTACAGTATTGCTAGAGGGTTTTTTTTTCACTTCTGCAGTTTTAATAATTTAGACATGGTATTTCACTTTTCCTGCATTACTTTATTCGGTGTTATCATGATGGCTAGAGTGTTAGACTAAAATGTGGGACACCAGAGGCCTATCTGCACTACAGCCAATAGTGTATCATTAGGGAACTTCTGGGGAAGAGCATCTGCACTTGGAGGAGGCTGCTACAGCCACCAAGTGACCCCTGCCTTCCCAGAAGTTCCCCAATTGTTGATTAGGTGTAGAGCATAACACCTTTACCAACGTTAACTGAAAGCTTACCTGGCACGTCTAGGCAGCAGCCATTTGCACCTCTTCCAGCGCTCCGGAGTTGTCTGAGGTGCCACGCTAGCATGCTGGCACCTTGGGCAATCATAGATGCAACTGTGTGCACGCAGAGCATGGAGTGTTGTCATGGTGAAGGTGTTGATGCATGCGCAGTTGCGCAGGGTGCCGCAGCCAAAATGGCAGTCCCCAGAAGAGGACCGCACCCACAATCAAATCAAGTTAAGTATTCAACTATGTGGGGGTGGGGAACGGCTAAAGTTTGCTAGAGCTCCAAGTGTGAGCATTAGCTAGTGTTGGTTCATCACACTCCTTTCCCATCCAGTGGACAGGAAGAGAAGTGCAAAAATGCCTCAGGATTCAAATACTCAGCTATGAAGCTTCCTTCCTTCCTTCCTTCCTTCCTTCCTTCCTTCCTTCCTTCCTTCCTTCCTTCCTTCCTTCCTTCCTTCCTTCCTTCCTTCCTTCCTTCCTTCCTTCCGCCATGCAGATGGATGGTGATGGCACTTAGGACTTATGCAGGACCATTAAAAGACATACAGAAAATGGCTGACTTCCATGGCCATTTCCTGTGTGCCCGTCAATGACCCTGGGTGGTGTGTGTGTGCAAACAGAACACCTCCCACCTCAAGGGCCAGAGCAAGCATCCCTATGGTGTCCTGATCCACAGTGTCAGACTAAACTACCTCACCTCACAGGATTGTTCTGAGAAGGGATCAGTGTGGATGAGTCTTAAGTTTTTTCAAGCCCATCCTTTTCAAGATAGAACGTTAGGAACAAATATTATACAGTGATTTCCTTTGGAAGGGCTAGCCCAGAAAGGGGGAAAGGCAGGCAGGAAGAAGAGCAAACACCTCTGAAAGTTGTGGGACTTGCAGTGTTTCCACCTTGGGGAGCAGCACTCAAACTCATCTTATTACAATTTAGGTGGCATATATGACAATTCGTCCAATTTTATCTTCCCAACAGCCTGGCAGGAAGGTTAGTGTGAAAGCTTTGACTGACTCAGGTGAGCTTCACGGCTGGACCTGGATTTGATCTTGATCTCCCCAGTCAATGTCCAATCCATAGTCTGATAACTGGAATTGTCTAGAGTAGGCCTTGTTGGTTATAATCCTTTTATTTCATATAGATATCCAGTTTTATTCTTGGTGCCTTACTCTGGATCTTTCTGCTAAGAAGAATTCATAGCCCAAATATGTTTTTTTAAAGCTTGTCAGGTTAAGAAAAAAAAAAGGAAGAAAAGAAGTTTTAGAGGGTGTAAAATAGCAAATTCTACACTAAATTTCCAAGCCTACAACTTCTGCAGCAGCCTTGAAAGCCTTTATTGGAGTATTTCCCTCTTGTCCCTAAAATGACTGAAAATCACTGACATTGGGTAGCCAGAGCAGTATGATGCAGGCACTAATTCATGTGATCCCCAAAAGCTCACAGCAGAATCTCTGTAGCAATTTCACAAAATGTCCCCAAGATCAGAAATTATAGCTCGGTGATACTCTGGAAACAGCAAGAAGGCAGCAAGGAAGAACACAGCAGGTCCCAGAAGCCATAATAGCATGATTCACTGCAATCCATCTTGTAGGACAAATACACAAAGAGGAACTAGTATCACAACACTGAGCCATGCTTTGGCATGTAGGAAAGTTGGCAGAAAGCTCTATATTTGCCCTTAATATTTACTGAAGCCCTCTACTAAATACCAAACATACAAAGCTATATTAACAGACTACAACACATGTTAAAGCGTAGATGCATAAATGTTAAAGCATTCTAAAATGGCTACATGCAAAGCTTACATGTCATGTTAGTGGACAGTAGCACCTGTTAAGGTATTCCCCACACAGTAGACACACTGAATTTGTATGGGTCAGATGGTTGCTTTGCTTGCCAAACTGGGTCCCAAAGAAGGCTATGTGATAGGAAACATCTGTGTCTACTCCCAAATCAAGCCTTGATTGTGGGGGAAATGTTTAATCAATAAACACAGAAAAATGACACAACACAGTCAACTGAGGGCCATAAGACATTACATATAAAGCACTCGTGATTTTCTAAACAAAGGCTAAATATGTTTGTCAAAGAGCAATGGAAAACAAGCACAAGTAAGTTACACTGACTACAATACGAAGACAGGATTGGCACAGAACCCTTATGGCGCTTTGGATACTCTATGGCAGTGGTTCTCAATCTGGGGGTTGGGACCCCTTTGGGGGTCGAACTACCCTTTCAGAGGGGTTGCGACGAGTCTCCCACCACCCTTCCCTCCCACCGCCCAGCTACTCCGCCCCTGCGGTTGGGGGTCTCCACAACATGAGGAACTCCATTAAGGGGTCGCGGCATTAGGAAGGTTGAGAACCACTGCTCTATGGGGTTGTAAAGTTTCTGCAATACTGCCGCCTTGCTGTACATTCAATGTGCAGGAAAAGCATCACATTGAGATGGACTGTGCTCTGTCTGCCCCCACCGCAGTATAGTAAGTGCTGACACAGCACTTCCACGGTGAAAGGGGTTGAAGAATTCTCTGAGTTATTCACCCTGCTCTCCCATTACCTGTCACGGGGCCATTTCCTATGTTCAGTAACCACCTCGGCCATCAGAATCAAAGCTAGGGATTCTGGGGAACGCTACCATGCATCCAAGAGCCAGTAGCTGCAGCATATTCAAGGGGAGTCAGCAACTGATAATGAACAATTGACCAGGGGAACGGAACAGAGAGTCCTAGATGGGGACTCCTAGGGATAAATTAGGAAAGTTCCTTGAGAAGTCTCAATAACTCATCAGCTAATGTTATGAAGTGATAGATAAGTCATGAAAATTGGCTGCAAGGGGGGAGGAGAGAGGGAATACATTTTGTGTTTCAATTTTGTATTGTAAAAATAATAATAAATAAAAGCTTGATAAGCTTATCAACAAAACATGAATTGTCTACACATTTAGGCAGCTGTTTTGGCTAATCTAAGGTCACCATTATGCAAAATGTTTCAGACCGTAGGTGGGCAACTAACCATGCCTGCGCTGCCTCTACCCAGTCTCTGTTCCAACCTCCTCCAAATGGAACTGCACCAGGAAGCAGGCAGGGATAGATGCAGAGCAGTTTTAACTGTTCTGCATTTACACGCACAGGGGAACTCCTGAACACATGGAACCCACGAGGTTCCACGCAATGCAGATGATCTGCATAGGAGTTTACCCCACCTTCAACTTTTTGCTAAGTGTGAAAAAGCTACCACAAGTTGAATAAACACGGACACAACTATAGCATCTTGCTTAAAAACAGAAGAGCATGGAAGGAATAAGAAAATCAATGAGTTTTTCATAATAGTTTCTTTGCCATAGCAACAGAAACCAAAGCAAAGATCCGGTAATGTGTGAAGGGGCTGAAAGGATGATTTTAATTCAAAGTTATTTCTTTTCCTTGCAAAATTAGAACTCCTTCCATTTATGTTGCCTGAGTTTAATAGCTTCATTATTTGTTCTTTAATGATACCTCCATAATTTTGCATGCACATCGTAGAATGCATTTGTAATAAAAAGGTTCAGTCTTGCAAGAGAATATTGTCCACCTTCTCACAGAATGTTGTTCTTTGGCCATCCAGCTTACATATAGCTGTAGTATAAATATTTCATTTTGTCCCCATGTTGCAATTATGAATATTTCAGTGAAACATTTTCTCCATTTCCTTCTCTCTCTGCCAGTCCTTGGGTGAATGACCAGCTTAAGCTATTTAGCATCTGAAAAATGGATGAAACATCCCAGAACATTACAGCAATGCGTGAAAGGCTCAAAGCTAACTGAAGAGAAATCCATTATTAAATAGCTCAGGGTGCCTTTAACAACTTGCCTCTTTATATGAAAGGAGCTTCTGATTGCATACGCAAAGTTTCTTCATCTGCAGGTACACTATTTAGTGTAGCTGCAGAAGCAAATGTTTTTTATCTACATTATTAAATGAATTAACTACCCAATCAACCGAATCTATTATTATTTCCCCCAAGATTGGCAAAGAAGTTGCATAGCAGCCTAACTGCACATGCCACAGCTAATTTTATTTTCAAAAGAAGTTTATTTTCAGTTTATTTTCAAAAGAAGTTAAGAGATGCCCTGCTGGATCAGGCCAAAGTCTGTCTCATCCAGCATCCTGTCTCATACAGTTGCTTCTGGGCATTCTCAACAAAAATCAATGGGAAAATCCTCACCACCTTCTGATTCCCTGCAAATGGCCTTTAGAGGTATCCTGCCTGTTTCTCCAACCTGCAAGTGGCACCTAGGTAACCATTATAATAGCCATTGATGCATTTGTCCTTCATGAATTTAAGAACATAAGAGAAACCTGACTGGATCAGACCACAGCCCATCTAGTGCAGTTTCCTGTCTCACGCAGTAGACCACCTATTGCTTCTGGGCATTCTCAAGCAGAAGATGAAGGCAAAACCTTGACTCCCTGCAAATGGCCTTCAGAGGCATCCTGACTGTCTCTTCATTGATACATTTGTCCTCAAAGTGGGAGAACATAGCAGCAAAATGATTAGCTGTTTTCCCAAAGGGGAATTTTCTAAGTTAGATCACGTGGATTAAAACTCAAGTGTGGTTTAAGCCATCACAGTCAAACTATGTGCAGCAGATTTTCTTTCCTTGGGAAAATGACCCTGAATTACCTTACACCATCTTTCTGATTTTCTTGGATGATGTACAGATCATGAGGAACAAGGACTTAATTCATCACTGAGACTCACGAAATAAGCAGCACCAGTCTTGTTAGTTGAAATAAAGTCTCCATTGCAACTTATTTCAGCTCCGGACTCACTTTCCACAAACATTAATATTTAAAGAGCAAACTAGAATTAAGGAGTGTGGTTTTTATGCATCCATCTCTAAGAATATGACGCTTTGGACTCAATAGGACTTAATATTCAAACTTGTTGTCACCTTTAGTTTGATGCTTTATTTCGTTTTTGCCATCCTTCTGTACTAAAACACAAAGGAAGTAGCCAGGGTATGAAAGTATGGAAACTCTGAGATGCCTGGGCATCAGAGTATCTCTCTTGGTTTCACCAATGTGCTTCAGTGGTCTGTAAGCATGACATTTAGCAGTGGTTTGGCTGCAGGACCTGCCAGGGAGATGATCTGCAGTTCATCCAACCACCTTAATTGCTTCACTCTGGATTTTCAGTCAGGTTCAGTCTTCAGCCTTTGCCTCTCCTAACACATTCCTAAGGCAATTCCTAAGGCAATGAGGCTATTTTGATATTCCATAGCAGGAATTGAAACCAAGGACTTTTTCTGCACTTACCTTTGGGCTGTTCTAGTAGATTACAGGTCTCCTTTCTCATCGCAGACCAATCCAAGGGAGGCACTAAAGCTGGATTGCTCACAGTCTTGTTTAAACAGATCTACTGGCAAAATACCAGAGCCCAATCTGGAGCATGGACGGGTGCAGAAGGTGTCCCTGTTTTTCAAACTACCTGAGGAACTATTTTGGAGGTGCACCAAAATGTGATACTAAAATTGGTCCCCTGGGATATCCATGGCTCGGAACTCTTTATTTTTAGTCCTTCAAAGTCCTCCAAGGCTGTCCCCAAAGCTAGTGCAAGCTCCAGGGTTGGTGGAAGGACTGGCCTGGATCAGACCACTCTATGCCATGATCTGGAGAGGTGGGGCTGGCTGGTCCAGACCCATTAATCCAAATCATGGCCTTTGAGTGCAGGAAGGCCCTAAGAGACACCCTGAGACTATGGTAAAGTGTGTTATAGAAATCCTGCATAATTAAGTAACACATGAATGAACACATGAAGTAACACAAATGAATCTGTGGACTGTAAGGGTATCACTTCAAAATACATGCTAAGAACATTTAACAAAGCTAACTCCCTGGATGCCATTCAACGCCCCGTGGACACTCACGACAATCTTGCTCATCTGACTTGTCTTTGCAGTCCTCATCTCCATCGCATTTCCAGTTCAGGTGGATGCATTCCCCACTGCCGCAGCGGAACTCATGAGCTGCACAGGTGTTCATGACTTGCGGCTTGCCTTTGGAGCTACACTTCTCCACTGATTCATCTGAGTGGTCCTCACAATCTGGCTGGTTGTCACAGACCCAGACCTCTGGGATGCACAGGCTGTTGTTGCACTGGAACTCATTGGGGGTGCAGGTGAGGGGTGGACACTTCCGCTCATCACTGCCGTCTCCACAGTCATTATCCCCATCACAGACAAAGATTGTGGCTATACAGGTCTTGTTGCCACAGTGGAACTCGCTGGGAGAACAAGCTTGGGAGATTAGAGGGAGAAGAATAAATTAGGCAGATCAGGCTGATTTAACAAAATGCTTATGGTTTCGGACTATTTTGCAAAGAATCACTTCTTTTATTTCCAAGGTAAACAACAACAGCATATGCTTTCACTGCTTCTCTGTGTATGCCTTTCATTACCTGTTCTGCATTCCTCTGTTGTATTCCACTCCAAGAGGTTGCATTTGTTAATAAAATAATGGAATTCTCCTTTGCTCTCTTCATCATTCTCTTCTATTTTCAAGGGTACAGCTCCCTCTTTCAGATTCAGGGACTGGAAGGAAACATCTGCAAGGCTCACACAGAATTGCGGCTCCACATACTAGAGCATTCCCTGGGAAATTGTGCTTCCTGGGAACTGAACTGGTTGAATGGACCCAGAGTCTGACCACCAGGAGATCACTCTAATGTGGTCTTCCTTGCATCCCAGGGATGTACCCTTTCCATGCTGCCACCATGTGGACAGTTGGCATCAGCAAGGTGGACCTAATCTTGTTCTGGATCCTGAACAAGAAGCTCTTTTGGGGCCCTTTCCAAAAGTTCTCTGAGGCAGAAGGTAGGCCAGGGCACAGTGGTGAACCTATGGGCAGCCAGTGATGTGCCCCAAACCTTGTTTCTGGTTCAGTTGGCCAAGAGTGGTATCTGTGGAGTGTATTATGGCCAACAATGTGGAAATTGCTGGAGTGCCATGCAGTGCATCTTGTTCTTAGATTTGGACAACCTTTCTTGAAGTTTCTGCTAACTTTCGGGTGATGCCTACATAATATAGTCCACTGATTCCACACTATTTAGGCTAACTGGGCCTGACATTTAATACTACGTTGGGTATAGTCTGTGCAATTTTTGATATGTCCTATGTGAGATTCATTGTACTGCAAAGCACTGAAAGCTTTTTTTGTCATTCATATCACAAAACTTCCAGTAAGAGATGAAGCTCTTTCCGGAGCTTTTCTGAGTCAAGCGTGAAGAGGCACTTAAAACACTCATTTTATATTATATCCTTACCCCACAATTCCTGCAGCAGTTGCAGCTGTAGAAGCAAAAGGTAGCAGCCTTCATAGCAGGCTTCTAGCTTACTAGTACAGAAAACAAAAGGGAGAAAATCAGGAACCTTCTCTTCTGCAGAGCTCCTTCTGTTTCCCTCAGTGGGGGCTGCATGGCCAAGAACAGTAGTTCTTGATGCTTCTTGTGGCAGGGTACTTGCTCCAGCCAGGAAACCTGGTAGGCATGCTGTCCACATGGCATCCCACTTGCAATAGCTTTAATATTTCTGCCCAGGACTATTTTGTAAGGCATAGAAAGTGGTCCCAGAAATTGGCCATTTTTGGTATCTTCCAAAACAGGGGTAAAGAACAGGCTTTTCTGTACATAAGGATGTACATTCACGTATGTCCATATACTGGTAGTGGTGGCTAGGCAGGAAAGCAGTGGAAACCGCTGCCAAGGGTTTTCTCTCACTCTGTGCAGAGAGCAGTTCTGAAAGTGCTTTCCACCTTCTATGACCGGATGTCAGCTCATGGCACAGGATCGTGCATAAAAACATAAGAGGAGTCCAGCTTATCAGGCAATAGCCCATCTAGTCCAGGAGTGTTTTTCCACTGGCACTAAGTACCCATTGAGGCACCCATTAAAGACCCATTTGGCTGAGACCCAGATGAGCCCATTTCCACCACAGAACCCATTAGGGACACATCTGTTTCCACCACAGCTAGGGAAATCCGGATATGGGTCCTTCCGGACCTATAATCGGATTTCATGTACTGTATATTCTGGCGTATAAGACTACTTTTGAACCCAGGAAAAGTCGGGGGTTGTCTTATACACCAGGTGTCATCTTCTTATACGGCGAGTATTTCCCAAACGCTATATTTTAACTGGAAAGTTGGGGGTCGTCTTATACGCCCAGCCGTCTTATACGCCAGAATATACAGTAGATCTACAATGTGGTCTTCAGCCTTAAAATCCAGATTGTAGGGAGCTTGTTTCCACTACAATCCGGCAATGGGGTCTACAGGAGGCTCAGGGGAGGAAGCACCCATGGGGGTGGGGGTGCCCCAAAGTCAAGACTTTGGAGTCCCTCCGAAGGCAGGTCCAAAGTCCCTCCGAAGGCAACTTTGCAGATCAGCGCAGGCTCCGAAGAAAAACACCTTGCGAGAGCAATGCAGCTGTCAAAGGCTGCAAAGGCTCCGAAGGGTCTTTGAAGTTAGCGGCACCAAAAGCATCCAGTACGGAGCTTGGCGAAGTGTCTGCGGCTGACAATGTGGCAAACGGGAAAGCGAGGAGGCAGTTTTCTCTACCACCATCCTGCGGGGATTGTGATTTTGCTCCCTTTCCCAGGCAAGCCATGTGCTTGCCTCGAAAGGGGAGTAAAAGCAAGAAAATAAGGGGGTGCAGAGGCTTGAGTTTTCCCTCTTTCTCAGGGAGGTAACCT
>MTQE01001134.1:50318534-50355444 GCA_014337955.1 Aspidoscelis marmoratus | reverse complement strand
GTATGATAGATATTGTTTAATTGTTTTTTATGTCATGTTGCTTTTAAAATTAATAAAAAAATAAAAAAATAAATCTTAAGGCATGGACAGGTAGATACTGAAAAAGGCATTACTTTAGATATTTAGGGCCCAAGCCATTTAAAACTTTATAGGTTAAACTTAACACCTTGAATGGGGATCAGTAGAAAACTGGCACTCAGTGTAGCTCTTTTATGACTGGTGCAATGTGCATCTGGCCAGCAGTCTACCTGCTGCATTCTATACCAGCTGCAGTTTCCAGACTGTCTTCAAGAGCAGTCCCACAAAGAATGCATTATAGTAGACCAATCTGAAAATTACCTGAGCGTAGATCACTGTAGCCAGGTCATCTCTGTCCAAGAAGGGCCAGAGCTGGTGAACCAGGCAGAGTGTGAAGTAGGTGCTCTTAGTCACTGCCTCCACCTAAGCTTAGTGTCAGTAAGAGTCCAAGAGCACCCCCACATTTTTCATCTATCCCTTCTACATCATTATGACCCCACTGAGTCCAAGAGCACCCCCACATTTTTCATCTATCCCTTCTAGATCATTATGACCCCACTGAGGACTGTTCCCTAACTTCACAGACCTGAGGACCTATGATGCACAGCACCTCAGTCTTGTCTGAATTCAGCTTCAGTCTTTTTAGTCTCCATCCAGCCCATAATGTTCTCCAAGCAACTATCAAGCATTTCACAGCCTCTTCTGATTCAGATGGCACAGAGGTATAGAGCTGAGAATCATCTGCATATCGATGACTTCTCACTCTGAATCTTGATGAAGCTTTATATCAATATTAGAGTATGAAAGATAAGATTGACAAGTGAGTACCCAGGATGCTGAGCAAGAATCATCATCATCATCATCATCATCATCATCATCATCATCATCATCATCATCATCATCATCATCATCATCATCATCATCATCATCATCATCATCATCATCCCACCCAATACCCGAAGGTCTCAGGGAGGGTAACAACATTTAAAATCCAACGCCCTCCTACAAGTTCTCTCTAGCCTTGATCTTGAAGGCAGAAGGAGGACCAGACTATCATAACACTATTCCTCCAACTCCCTAACTTTCTAGCTTTTCCAGAAGGAAAACATGGTCAGTGGTATCAAAAGCTGCTAAAAGATCTAAGAGAATCAGAATGGTACCATTCCCCTTATATTTCTTGTACAGAAGATAATCAACTAGGGAAGCCAAGGCAGTTTCAATGCCATTAATGGATCTGAAGCCAGACTGAAATGGGTCTAAATAATCAGGATTGGAACTAGTTATGCTGAACGAGTAAATTCAGGGCTGCATACATGCTACATGCATCACATGTTTGCTACATTAGTAAACATCTGGATTACAAGTGGAAGACATTGTAAGGCATAAAATATATTAGTAATTTGTAATCTAAGATTGCGACTTCCTAGGAAAGCGGTGGGGTTAAGTTGGTATGGATTAGGGGTGATTGTGTGTATGTTTGCAATATTAAATCTGTTATGTATTGATTTATGTTAATTGTGTTAACAAGAAGAACAAAAGAATAGATAAAAATTAAAAACAAAAACAATGGAAGACAACATCATTCTTCCTGAACTGAAGCAATGCACTATGAAGGCATTGGGGTTATCTAAACTGTCAAACATAGTTACTACCTGTTAAACTTATCATGAATATTTATATCATTAATTGCACAGCTTTCCACTCCTGCAGTAGCTCTAACACTGATCAAGAGCACAGCGTCTTCATTTTCTCTATAATTAATATATGCTCAGCCACTTCTAAATATAACAATTAATCATGGCCTTTAAAGAATCCAAGCTGTACCTTTCATCAAACTTTCTTTTTGATCAAAAGGGAGGAGGAAAAAGATTAAGATTTCATTGGTAAAACTTGCATTAATTTTGCATTTTTGCTTCTTCTGTTTCCCTGACAACAGTCTAGTGGTAGAAATCAGGCTGGCTTACTACATTCAGTGATATCAGAAAGACTTGTTCTGGCTGTCAGAACAGGATACAGTTTCCTAAAACTAACAGCAAAACAATAATGCTATCAAAGGAAACCATGGTGGACTACTTATCCTTAAGGCACTCAGTTAAGATCCACACTGGGGCTTATTCTGAATGATATCCCGGAATAGGTACCTGCCACCTGTAAAAGTCTTTGCAGACTTTGGCAGATCCTGGGTCAGTTTCTGAAAGCTCTATGGCCAGGAAAGAAAGTCCCTGGCCCCTGGAGGACCTATTTTGACAGCATGCTTTGTTGCACCACCAAAATGGGTCCCCCTGGTAAACCAGAACACAAAGATGTATGTTTTCTGCACTGCTCTGTGGCCTGGTTTAGCACCTGCTAAACAATGAGTAGACCTTCTCTATATATTCTACCTATATATGAGATTTGACAGTCATTTTGGGCCACCAGCCCATCAATGTTCTACCTGATTTGGATGGAACATATTTGCAGGGCTTCCCTTACATTACATGACATGCAGGTGGGAGGCCTCTAGATCGCTTTGTATCCTGGATCACTGAGAAGTATGGAAATGCCCTTAATCAGTAATCCTGAGTTCACACATAGGAAAAAAGCAGCTCCAAGTACCATCAAGAAGACAGCGTATATCCCTTGTGTTCTCATCTCATCTCTAATTCACCATTTTTGGCCTATATTCATGAAAGTGGGAAAGGGAAGACTGATATGTGAATGATCCCACCTGTGGATCATCTCTACACTGCCTTTGTTAACTATTTATGATGACAGACTTAAATGATGCACCAAGGGATGATGGTATGCACTTGTCTTTTAGTGATCTACATAGAGAATCAGGATTGCCACAGGGAGCGCGTACATGTGGAATTATCTTGGCCAGACAGACTCGATGGGTCAAACTCAAGATTTTTTTTGCCTGTTATTCTTATGTTACTGAACCAGCAGCCTTTTCCCATCTCCCCCTTTCTTTCCATGTCAATATCTGGAAGTAACATTCTCTTGCAAACAGCTGTTCATCAAGGACTAGGAAGGATAGTTGCAATGGTATTAATTCTCTCTTGCCCACAGTCATGAAGTCCATTGCTTATAATATATGCCCATGAAGTTTATTTTTTTTTCAAAGGAAAACAAGTAGGTAGTATTATTTTTAATAGCTGCAGAATGACTTGAAGATTCTGCAGAAATATAAATGTTCTTCTATCATCTATAAATGCATTACATTCCTAAAGCGGCTTATTTTAATCAAAGTTATCATGCCAAGAGAGGAAACGTTCTTCTGAGCACATTTAAATAATAATACCAGTTTATACTTGATCCCTTCTTTCAGATTGCAACCATCCTTGATCCACTTATGTCAAAAGAACTGTGACAGACTGAGACAATCTGTGCTATCCTGCATATTGCTGGACACTTGTTTGATGGATTGAGGCTTATGCAGTAGAATGCCCCAAATTAACATGCTAGAAAACTACTGATGATTACTATTCCAGTGGCATCTGACACTACTATATCTGTTTTTTTAAAAAATAATAACAGTATCTAGGCATGCAGAATATTCTACTTTTATGTAAGAAATTTTTACCCTGCTTTCCCTGTTTACAAATTAAAAACAAAGATAAAAACAGAGTAAAAACTAGCATTGAAATACTGAGACCATTTAACATTTCTAATTGGAGTAATCAAAACTATGGAAAAAGGGACTCTATTATGAAATGCCATACCCTTTTCTGAACTAGTAAAACAAAGAATACTGATTTATCCTAGTTCAAGTCAGAAGTTTATTGTGTTCTATATGAGATTAACCTTTTGGACCTTGGGTATTTTTGGAACTGAGGAAATACAATCAGTGTTTGTTTTTGCCATTGTCTTAGGGGTCGATTCAGAAGATATCTAAACGGTGGGAAAGCCAGCAGGCCTCTATTGTGTCCTTACCTGAAGGACAAGCAGCTTCCAGGTGTTGGCACAGACAACTGACAGTACCTATTATTAATGCTTACAAAGACTGTATCAAACAAATATAAACATATAATTCCAGAAAAAAACAACTGCAGTATCAGTGTTCTATTTTTAAATAGTGCTACCTGCCTCATTGTGATCTGCCAATCTAAATTGATGTTTGGTTAAATTAATGATATACCATCTAAAATGCAGTCTCTTTTTTGATAGGCATGTAATGTACTATCTTAATCCTGAATGTTCAGTTAACTATGTATCCTAACAGATTTAGAAACATGTTTATGCCTGTAATTCTACAACTACCTGTACTATGAATGTTTAATTGTGGTTTAAGTTTCCTCCCTTATATTTTTACATGGATCACTATGAAATGATAGAGGTACAAAAACTACATGTCTGCATACATAAATCTGTTGTTACACTACTTTTAAATTATCTGAATAGGTTTAAGTTTTCCAAACCTCTAAATCCATAGATAGAATAGACTGTTTTAGTTCTGGTCTGCATCCCTGTCTCTGTCATTTTAAATGATGTGAATAAAATTTGTGTGCTGAGATGGGGGAACAGAGGCATATAGCATCTTAGTATTCAAGCTTTAACTAGTTTCTTTCAAAAGATTTTGAGCTCAAACAAGACAAGGCTTCTAGGGAGCTATCCAAGGTCTTTCACAGTTCTCCCCAGGAACTATCCAAGGTATCTAATAGCAATATATTTGAAACTATGTCTTTTAAGGTCACTATTCGGGATTGCTGTGTTATGCAGGAGACAGGACAACGAAGGGAGGTACAAAGGAGGAGGAACTGCTTGAGTAAGAGGGTGGATGAGTTACAGAGGGAATATATTCACACAAATTCTGGTAGGAGCCAGGTGGAGTGGAGGAAGGGTAAGAAAGAATGGGATGAGCTGGATAATTTTTTAGTGCAAAGGAAGAATGGTAAAGAATCAATTTCAGGCTGAGGACCTCCAATGCACCCGAAGGATGGTATGGTATTTGAAGAAGGTGGCTTGTAAGAAGTATATCACAAGATTGCATACTCTGCCTGGGGAGGAAATAATGTTAGATGAGAAGATGCTGGATATTATAGTGGATTTTTACAAAAGCCTGTATAATAAGCAAGTTGTATCTGGAATAAGGGTCCCCATTGAAGGGGTTTTTAACACACATCAACAGGAGATGCTGAATATGAATATTGAAGGTGGGGAAATATTGACTGCAATTAATTCACTGAAAATGGATATACTGGCATGTTCTATTGGATTTATATGATGGAATTATTGCCCTATTTGAGAACTCTTTTCAGTAAGGTATTAACTGAAGAATGGATACCAGAATCTTGGAGACATTCAACTATCATTACAATTTTGAAAGATCAAAGGACCCGGCCTGGGCAGAATCATAAAGGCTGATTAGCCTGGCTAATTTGGATTATAAATTGTTTATGAAGATATTGGCTTCTAGGCTGGCAGGGTGTTTGCCTGATGTTATGAAGGAGAACCATTATGGATTTAACAGAAGTTATGCAGCACCCCTTGTCTCCATTTGAGGAGGTTATTCGTGTGATATGGGACACAAGGAAGCGGGGAGGCTGTATAGGGTTTTGGTTTCTGGTGAGGATATTGTATCTTCCTTGACTGATGTCTGGAACATGGAATTTCCAATAAGTAGGAAGGAGATGGAGGTTAAAGTTAGGGAAACTAATAAATTAAAATGTTATAGGTTGAGATAACTGAATAAGAAATTTCTTCATCATTGTTGCCACATACCTCTCCAGCCCCACCCCACCCCGATGTGTTGGCATTCTTGTGGTAGAAGAGGGACATACATTTATTTGTGGCATATGTGCCCGAAAGTAGTTCAATTTTGGGAGATGGCGGTGGTCCAGACGAGGGACATACTGAGAGTATCAATTCAAGGATCTCCAGAACTGTGCTTGCTGCAAATTCATCGGGGTCTGGGAAAGGTGGTGAAGTAAATCATTTCATGCGGGCAGTGATGTTGGTTAGACCAGAAGGGTGGAAGGACAAGACTAAGTGGACTTCGTGGAGGTGGTATGGTGTTATTCTTGACCTTTATAAATGTGATATTTTCAGAGGGCAGAGGCTTCTGTATGAGGTAGAACAACAACAGCCAATGGTGAGAGAACGTGGAGACAATTGTATACTGCTGCAGAAGCTGACAATCTCCGTGAACTGTTGGAAGAAGGGCTTTTGAAGCTACAAGCCCATCTGTCTGCATTGTGATTGGATTGGGGGAGACTATGGAAGGTTGTGTAAAGCTTGGTTTGTAAAGTCTTTGTGATTTGTGTATTGGACATAATCAAAATTGGTAAATAAAGCATTAAAAAAACTGTCTATGTCTAAAAGTAGGGATTGCTGTGTGCAATTATTTCATGAAGTTGTGTACACCCCTAAAGATAAAGAAACATCATTAGGTATGAAGTTTTGTAATGTATGTCGATCCCTTTCCCTCCCTAGACATAGCTATTAGAAGGATAGTAATTTCTTCTTTTTAAAGATTTTCAACTTCCTGCAGTCTAAAGCTTGGGTTCTTAGTCTGTGGTCTGGAGACCCCTGGGGGTCCATGAAGGCCTCCTATGGGATCTGTGAAAGCTTGGATAAATGCTAAGACAGGGAGCAGGAGCAGTCTAGGGGTGGGGCAGAAGAGGTCCATGAGTGGTCGGGGGGGGGCAGAGCTTGGGGAAATAAAAAAACAGAAGTAGTTCCATAGTGGCTGCATCTACTGCCATAACATCTTTTGAAGATGCTGGTGGTCCATGGCAACAAAAGGTATTTGAAGGGGATCTGCACTGAAGAAAAGGTTAAAAACCACTGGTGTAAAGAATCCAACTTGTCAAATAAATAAAATAAAATTCTGCTTCTCTCCTTTCCCCATCTTGCTCCGGTAGAATAACAGCTTCAGCTGTCACTTGAATGTGTTGCATCTTTTATATATGAGAAGACTTGAGTCAGTTAGCTCCTCAGTATATTTACTTAAAATTTAGAATTGCCTTGCTCCCTAAACTGGACCTTTCCTCAAACGTTTGTACAGAGGGAAGGAATGGGACAGGTCTCTCTGGAAAGCTAAAAAGAATTTGCTTGCAAGTTCTGGATTCACTTGTAACTTAGCCTGCAGATGCTTACAAATTCTGAAACTAGTACAGTTTTTATAAATAATACAAAAGGTCTATAAATATATTTTTCCTCATAAAAAATCACAGCATATGGAAAGCTATATTTAAATCCACCAACACCAGTTTATTAGAGAGATTTCTTGGTTACTGAGAGAGGGAAAAAAAACCTACTATTCAAAATCCATTTACATTATTTGTGAAAGCCATATTACATTTTTAAAAAGTAATGCTTCTTAATCAAGAGCTTCCTGTCCCTTTGGGAGATTTTGAATGGCTGTAACTCCTTAGGGGTACCAGATTTAGTTCAGTGGCTAAAAATAAGGAAACATACCTCAAGATCTTCCAAAAATGGCATACAACGGCAGTACGATTCTCATATTTTTTCCCAAGGAACCATCATTTGGGCTGGCACTGTCATAAGGAAAGGGATTTCTACACTTACTTTTGGTGGCATTGTGAGAAAACTAAATCTTTCTGGGATATGTTTGGCCTTAAATTCAACTGATGTGCACTACACAGTTAGATCCTCTATTATATGAACAGAGGGACGTGTACATGGCAGGAAAAATGAGCTTAGCTTAAAAAAAGAAAAGAAAAGAATGCTTCATAATTATTGAAAGCCACTAAACTTGCATTCCCCTAATCCCAGATTGAAAACTTACTCTCCCAGTATCCTATAATTTTTTTAAAGGATGTAGATAAGATAGGAGAAATTTCCATGAATGGTAACAAAGTTTCTCTTTAGGATAACTTACAAAGTTCTACATTTAAGTACTAAGTACTCAAGGTTTCTTTAAGCTGTGGAAGTTCATGATCTTGTAACAGCTGTACCTGGTACCTGATATAGCCCAATACAAACCCAACCCAGAAACTGGGCCTCAAAAATATTCTAAAAAATCCCACTGAAAAACACAATGCAAGAAAATCAGCTACACTTTCATTACAGCAGAACTGAATCTACAAATTGATTCCACATCCACCACATTTTCTCCTATAAAACATGTAATCATAATGAAAAAATTCATCTAAAAAGTTCTTCTTATGATGAGTATTTTAAACTGGAATTTCCAAAAAGAGGTTATTTATTTGTTTTTAAATACCACCTCACATTTCCTTTAAAAAAATCAAATCAGTGTACATGAAAAATTAAAAACAAGGTAAAACCAGACAGAGGGGGAAAATAATATATTAAAAACTGGGTGTTTCATGGAATAGAAAAGGCATTTGTACAATAAATCTCTGACTAAAGAGATAAGTCTTTAGTAGTAAAGCTGTAACTACAGGCACCTCATGAATAGAAGAAGGAAGGGCATTCCCTGGGAAAGGTGCTACCACAGAGAAGGCCCAGCTGCAGGCCATCAGAAGATGGCATTCAGTGGGACCCATGGAAAGACATCACCAAGGCACTTTGGAATGAGGGCTATGACCTTTCAGAAATCATGGTCCAACTCTTTTAGGGTCTTATATGCCAAGCATAAACCTGCCCCAGGAGCTAACTGGTAACCCCTGCAGTTACTTAAGCACAGGTGTGATGCATTTCCAAACAGACACCCCATGGAACAACTCAGTGGCTATGTTTTGCACTTGTAGGAAATTACAGCAGATGCAGAATCACACCGGAGTTGTGATTTGTAAGATCAGAACATGCTACTGAGCAAAATAATATATTAATAGAAAAATAAAGAACATGAAATTCCAAAATATGCTCATGGTTCTACACATAAACAATATTTTGGATGGTAATACCTCAATAGGAAAACACACTTTTAAGGAACAAAACCAAAAAATTAAATGTATAACATTTAAAAGACCAAATTAAAAAAAAAAGATGGCTTTTTAACTTAACAAATTCCCCCCTCCTTTTTACACATTGTGAAACTGTGCCATAGAAAGTAAAGGTAAATCTACAGTGTTTCAGTTCCTTTCAATGTAGCCTTGCTTTCCTTGACAATTTGTACACTTACACAGGAAACGGCTTTTTGTCAATTTAGTGACTGGATAATTATGGGACAAAAATATTTCATTACAGATTTTGAAAATTCAAATGGTTTTATTGTAAATTTTACCTCACATTGCTATTAATGGATAAATTAATATGCTGTTGAACAGCCAGAAATAGATGCAGCTATTGTGTTACTAGCTAGGTTGCGTGGGAAGAAAAAGTAAGTGAATTGAAAAACTTTCAGGAATTCACATTCTTACTGCCACCCATAATTTGATAAGCCTAGAACTGATTCTTGCCTTTCTTCACTGGGTCACAGAAAATCTCCTACCTTAAGACTAAGATCAAGAGCATGGCAAAACTACTGACACATCAATTTGGTTTATACCAGCATGAAGTCAATGCAGTTCTGATGCCACAAATGCATCACTATAACCACTTCCTGGTGCCACAATTTAAGGAAAATGGTAATAGTTTACAATACTTCAGATATGGATAATGAGGATTGTGAGGGGTCTGAAGTTCACTTTGTCTGAACACTGGTTGAACAAGTAAGAAAACAAGGAAAACCTGATGGTTCCGGCCTCAGCCCACCTAGTCCAGCATCCTGTCTCACACAGTGGCCCGCTTACTGCTTGTGGGCATTCTCAAGCATAAGACAAAGGCAAAACCTTCACCTGTTCTCAACTCCCTGCAAATAGCCTTTAGAGGCATTCTGCCTGTCTCTCCAGCCTGGAGGCAATACCCGGGCATTCATTCCAGTAGCTGTTGATACACCTGACCTCCATGAATTTATCTAATCCTTTCTTAAAGCTATCCTGGCTGGTTGATCTCACCACCTCTTCTGGTAGTAAATTCCACAGACTAATGACACGCTGAATGAAAAAATACTTCCTCTTGTCTGTCCTAACTCTCCTGCCCATCAGCTTCATATCGTGCCCTTGGTTCTAGTGTTGTGCAAAAGTGGTTATTTTCCCTCTAACAACCTTTTCTACACTGTGCAAAGGAGAGAAGTACATGTGTTGAAGTTGCATTCTGCACTGCAGATCCTACAATAAGTAGGGTTTGGGAAAAAAGGATTGCTGAGTTGCACTCCAGCTCTTTGATTAACAGGCATTTTAATCAAGGAAGCCTAAAGCTGATAACCTCGTCCCAACTGATGCTTGAACCTTTGAAATATCAAATTATCGCTTCTGTTAAGAGGCTAATTGATAACACAGTACTTTCTCTGGAACACATTATAATATATATATTAGCATGGGGGAAAGGCAGCTTTGTCTCAGAAGCATATCATAGGAAAAGGTTGGCAAATGCTAAATCCATAGAATTTCTGCTGTTACTAGTATATTTATGTGTGTGTGCATTTTAAATATTTGTATACTGCTGACCTTCGAAAAAGAACCAAACTGAAGACAGGTTGCAAAAAAAATTGTCTTGTTGCTCAGGTATTCCATCTTGAAAGTCTTCAGCATGTTTTTGTTTTTTGTTTTTTACAATTGCTAGATGAAGGAAGAGCTTATCAAGAGTATCTGTGGTTCACTTTACTGCAATATTTTAACAGAAAGACTGGAGGAGCCAGAAAGCTGTGTAATAAAAGGATCATTTAAGACCCTTGTAGACAAGAACCTACAGAGCCAAGGTTTTGGAGAGAGCATAAAACAAAATGAAATGAAATGAAAAAGCAGGAAGAGTTATGTGAATGAAGCAAGAGGTGTTCCAATGTTTGGTTATAGAAATTTCCTTGCACATACCACATATGACAAGCAAAATTGAGTACTACTGATAAACAATCCATTTTGCTCCATTGCTTTGGTAGCTTGGCCACACACCAAGTAGTAGAAAAATGATACTTTCATTGATGCTTGTTGCAAGATGAGTTCTATTGAAAATCTTATCTGAATACGCAGATCACTCAACAATCCTGAAAAAGGAGCCCACTGTGGCCTCATTTATGTATATGGAAAGCAGTAGAAGAGCCACAGCAACTTCTGTCTTCAGCAGTTCAAAGATTTACATCAGTGGGTAAATTTCTGTTGGTATAGAGGATTTTGGCAAGATAAGCATGGTATCTTTATCGTGACCTGAATGTGCCATAATGTGACCTTGTTGCTCACCCTCTTACCATGCTTCAACCAGTTGGTTGACCTCCTTGATCCCTTGGTAGCCTTCATGGTGTCACTTTGCGTTCAATGACACACACACACCGTCATCAAGGAGGAGGCTGGAGATTCCTCTGCTGTGATCTTGATGCTGGGAGATGCTGGAAAATCCTCAGCTTCATTCTTAATGTTGAGGTTAGAAGCAGTGCATAGACTTGCATCGTGTTCTTTATGTGGAATGACTGGAGTGCTATGCTTACATCATTCCCCCACTCCCCCATGTACAGATCTTGACTTTGAGTTATGTTCTAGGTAGTTACTAATTCCTGTTGCATGGGACACATACCATACTATGTCCTAGAACAACTACAGTTCCTATCGACCCTTACTGCTGGCAGGGAGCTTAAGCAAATTATCTAAAGCCACCTAGCATCTAGAACAAGTTCTTACTCCTTTGTATTAACATATCCTTTGGTGGTGGCGGGGGGAAGTGTTCCTTATTCATGCTATGTCTCCCAGAGAAGCTTGTAGTCTTAGGGTGTTTTTCCACTGTCAAAAAGTACCCATTAAGGACCCATTTGGGTGTGAGCCGGATGACCCCATTTCCACCACGGCACCCATTTGGGACCCGATTGTTTCCACTGCAGTGGGGGAAATCCGGATCAAATGGAAACTTTCTGCCCTTTAGTCCGGATTTTCTGTAGACCCCATTAATGGGGTCTACAATGGGGTCTTCTGCCAGAAAATCCAGATTAAAGGGAGCCTGTTTCCACAGGAAACAGGCAATGGGGTCTAGAGGAGGCTAGGGGGAGGGGATACACCATGGGGGGGCAAGTCCCGAAGTCCCATCTTCGGAGTGATTTTGGAGTCATTTCAAAATCATTCCGAAATGACTCCGAAGTCCCTCCGAAAAGATCGGCAGAGACTTCGAAGCTGCTCTGGAGTCCCTTCGGAGCATCTCCGAAGTCTGCGCTGATCTCTTTGGAGACCGGCAGCGAGACTCTGAAGTCTCTGCTGATTGCTTCGGAGGGACTTTGGAGTCTCGCCGCTGGTCTCTCCAGAGAGATCAGCGCAGACTTCGGAGATGCTCCGAAGGGACTCCGGAGCGGCTCTGAGGTCTCTGCCGATCTCTTCGGAGGGGAGTCCACACGGTCTGCACTAATAGCGCACGGACCGCGCTGACAGCTCCGGAGCCTCTCCAAAGTCCTTGGTGATCTCTTTGGAGGGACTTAGGAGATTGCACCCCCCTGTCCCCAGAGACACCTGGGGTGATGGACCGACCTCTTGGGGGTCGATCCGGATTCCCCACATGGGTGCAAAGGTATTTCCACAGCAGAGGGGTTAGCACCCATTGCTAATGGGTGCTACACCTCCTGTGGAAACACAATGGGTGCTTCCCTTAATCCGGATCTACTAGATCTGGGTTAAGGAATGTACCCATTCTTCTTAGATCTGGATGCAAGGGCTGCGGTGGAAAAACACCATTATACTCCTTTTAATTAACTTTCCCCCCATTAAACATCTGAGGAATCTCTGGTTTCTCCAAAACACTGTTTGGGAACTTTTGGATTAAGGTGTTTGAGTTTATAGGTTAAAGGGCCAATTACTGGAAACATACTTATGAACGGGTTCTTTCTCACTTCATGGCAATGGAAAGGAAAAGCCCTTTCAAGTTCGTTGGATTTTCTTTCTGCCTAGTCTTACCAAGCAGCTGGTATCTTATGAAGCAGAAAAGCAAAAAGTTAGAAGTTATTCTGCTAATGGGAAATATTCTCTTCTTTAGTGAAGGGACTAAGCAATCTTTTTTTTTTAATGCTATAAAAAAATTAATCATAATGACAATATGGAATGCAACATTGATTTTTAAATTGTGTGTATAGATGTCTCTGTGAAAGTCTTGCTCATAATACGGTACAATATTATACTATAATAAAATGAAATTAATTTAAGTAATAATCCCGGCTTGTTTTTCTACATTCTACATTTATGTCAGATGAGTACAATCGCTCAAAGTCCTGGTTGTTAGGTACAGGCATACCAAAGGGCTGCTCATGTGAACATTAGTGATGGACAAACACTGCTTTGGATATTTGGTAAAGCTTCTGAACCAGCCGCACCCCTCTTACTTAGGGCCAAAGTCTGCTAGGTGGAAGGTCTAGCAAACCTGGTCCTCCAGCTACCTTTGATATTGGCTATCCCTCTTTTGGAGGGGCCATTGTGTATCTAAATGCAATTTCCCCCATGCCAAGCTACTAGAGAAGAAAACTGGGAGTTGGGGGAACACCAGGAAGGCCAAAACCATAGAATGATGTCATTGTATGGGCCATTGCAGCAAACACTGCTTTTGCTTGGGAATGGCTTTTTCAGAACAAGGAAGGTCCTCTTTCTTTGGCTTGATGCCTATAGTGAGAGCTATCCATTTCCAAGAGCCACATGTATATATTCTCCATGCTTGCATTGTGCCCAAACCTACACACGCACCATAAAACTCTTTACCTTTCTCTGTCTGACAACCTGTATATATGTTCGGCATGAATACATGCAAAGCAGACAGACTGCCTTTCATTCTCTACACAACGATCCGCACTGAAGTGTTTAGCCTATCTCTGCATGAGGCATTATGGATGTTATCTTTTCAGCTCAGCACTCTGGATGTCAGTCCTGAGTTTGAGAGATAAAGTATTTATCTCCTTAAGTCAGTCCCAAGCACTGAGTTTGTGAGATAAAGCACTGTAGCACTGAGTTTGTGAGATAAAGTGATTTTATCTCCCAATCTGTGTACTGACTCTGAGATTGAAAGATGAAGCTGTGCAGGCTGGTGGGACACTCCTTGCAATCTGGCAGGTCTCCTCCTGCCTGCAGCTATAGGTTAGCCGTCCCTGGCCTAGAAACCCTCTTCCTTTAGCTGAATCACAGCAGTGTGGATGGTGAATACATTAATAATAATTAGGAAACGAACTGTATAACATAGAATTAGAGCATAAGCTTTGCCGTTTCTGCATTTTCCTTCATTGATGCAGACCCAGTAATCTGGAACAAGCAATCTGTGTCAAGCTGGGGAGGACTGCTTTCTGGCACAGAACTAGATCATCTGCATTGAGATGACCTCTTCCACACCGGTGCTTGCATCAGCTCTGAAGCCCACAAGAGTTTCAGAATCAATGCTGAAGACCTCTGAATCTTCCGAAGGCCAGAAATGACATAGGTCACCATGGTATATTGGGCCACAGATATGTGCCATCTACATGTCTCCACGATCCAGTATACCAGCCCCTAGTACCTTGGTAGACCTTTGGAAATATACAGACGGAAGAGGCTTAGAAGTGGACCATGGTCCAGTCTATCTGCAGTGTAGAAAGCCCTTGTTCTGCTTTTTAAGGTTTTAAATCTGCTTTAATGCTTATTCTGCTGGAGTTAGCAAATGATAGCAAATGAGGGAAATGATTTAAACAGTACCAAGGCTGGGACAGATTACCTAGTTTGGTCTTGTGGTTAGGGAGCCAGACTCTTATCTGGGAATACTGGGTTTGATTCCACCCTCCCCCATGAAGCCAGCTGGGTGATCTCGGGCTAGTCACAGCTCTCTTCTGAGCTCTCACAGCCCCACCTACCCACCTCACAGGGTGCTTGTTGTGGGGAGAAGAACAGGTTGGTCAGATACTTTGAATCCCCTTAAATGGGTGAGAAAAGAGGGGTAGAAAAGCCAACCCTCCTCCTCTTCCTCCTCTCTGCACAGCAGTGGCTGTTACTGTCTAGCCTCTCTGTCAGCCCTGAAGCATGCATGAACTTTGAAGACAGCCTCCTAAGGCTCTGATGGCCAGGAACTAAAGTATTGGTGAATCTGGATTAGCTATATCCAGAATGACTGGAGTAAGAGGCATCTACATTAAGCTGGCTGGGCAGCAGCAAATACAGTATAAGGAGAAATTCAGTGTAAGGAGAAATGCAATGCAGACATCTAAGCACTGTTCTGTATCAGCGGATGCAAACTACTGGTGACAGCACCTCTGAAACCCCAATGCAACTGGCCCTCTTGATCAAACACTGTATCTGGGTAGTGGGGGAGGGGGCAAGGTGTCTTCACAGGCAATATGAAGACACCATTGCTGTCAACACAGAAGAACAGAAGAATTGAAACTGAAGACCTCACGTGCTTGCTTTTTGCTGTTCCCTGTTCCCTCCCACACCATTTTCCTTTTGTTGCTTGTCTCTTTAGACTGTAAGCCTGAGGACAGGGACCTGTCTGAGATTAATATAATATTGTAACCAGCCCTGAGACCTTTGGGTACAGAGCAGGATAGAAATACAAACAAATAAACACAGCTAGTGTTTTGAAGGGACTGTGAAGGCCTCTGCACAGTCTTGCCATCACAGCACATTCCTCAATGCCATGCCCACAATCTTCCTTGTTCTGTTCTATGTATGCATGACCCATCACTAGTACAGTTATGGTACTGATTAATCTGGTCCACCACTAATCTGGACTACTGTGCCCTTAGTACAGATCTGATCCAAATTACCACTAGTCTCATGAAGAACATATGGACTATGGAGCTCCTTATTCCAGATTACCAGGTAAGCGCAGAAAGGGCAACACATAAGTTTTTCTGTTCCACACAGATCTCCTGTGCAGTCCCTAAACTAAGCATGAGCTAGGATGAAAAACAAACAAACAAACCTAGCTCTCACAGGCCTAAGTCACAGGGCTGAAAGTATAAGAGAAACCAGCCAATTCCAGGTAACTGCAGATCTCAGCCTCCTCTAGTGCAGGCTGATCTTCTTTACATAAAGTAATGCATTTCTGGCTGATGGGAGGTCAAATGAAATCCTAATGGACCTTACAGTGAACTATGCAGTCTAAACATAGCTGCTTCGGGCTAGAGGGATTTATAAGCAATGAATTCTGGGGAAGGAAACTGCTAAGTTAATTTAGGTCCATCCTAGGGGAAAGTGGCATTGCATTAATAAGAAGGCTCTGACAGAGAGAGGGAGAGAGAGAGAGAGACAAAGAGAGATCAAACAACCGCATATTATAAATATGTTAATGTCACTGCCAAGAAGATCACTTTGGTAGCCAGTATGGCTACTTAAAAAGAAAGCAGTGTGTATCTTTCCTAATTAGGCTGAGCAATGCAGAACTAGCTTAAGAAATAAGAGGAAAGATATACATATTCCTCTTCGCATAATACACTGACAAAATCAAAGGAGCTACCACCCCTCCTACCAGCATCATCCATCCTCAGGAACATGCTTACAGAGCACGTGACTAGTCTGGAGGCCAGGGTGAGAGAGTGGGTGGGGTAGGGGTTCTTCTGGTTTTACCTTATTGTTGTGAATTGATTCAGGCTTCTTGGCAAGGATTCACTTAGAAATAATAACATTACAATTACAACAACAACATCAATAATAATACTGTTGGTGCTGGATTGGGCCCTGGGAAGATAGATTCTGAGCTCCTATTTGACCCTGGATGTTCACCGGGTAATCCTGTGCCATTTATTGCTCCCAACCTAATCTCCCCCACATGGCTTTTCTACCCCGCTTTTCTCACTCATTTAAGTGGCTGACAAAGCTTTCTGTTCTTCTATCCACAACAGAACACCCTGTGAGGAAGGTAGGGCTGTAAGAGCTCAAAAGACAGCTGTGATTAGCCCAAGGTCATCCAGCTGGCTTTGTGGAGGCAGGTGGAATCAAACCTTGTATTCCCAGATAAGAGTCCAGCTCCTTAAGCATGTGCCTACCTTTGTGCTGGTTTAGTAGGATGACTCATTTGGGCACCACCCTAAAGCAAGCTGCTGAAATTGACCCCCTTTGGAATCCAAGGGCAGGAACTTTGCTGGCAGTCAGATTCCTTGAGGCTAGTTCTGAAGCTCACATGAGGTTCAGGGCTGGCACAAGGGCTGCCCTAGAACTGCCACTCAAACATGGACAGCCTTATTCCAGGATATGTGGACTGGATAAGGAGGTGATCTGGAATGGTCCACCACTGGTAAGTGCAGAGATGCGTCTATCCAGCTGTGGGAATTTCCTCCATTAGGCATCTGTGTTAGTTACTGCCTGTAAGCAAGATTTGCTTCTGCTAAGTCCCTAGGTTGGTTGCTTTCTGCTGCCCGATACAAGCACAGCTCTTGAAATGCAATGCTGTCCTGGAAAGCTGTCTGTAATAACACAACCCAGGAGAGATACAATTTGGTACAGTTTCAAAGGGTATGAGAAAAAATGAGGCCTGTAGAAACATCACCACTGATAAATAGTAGGTTTGTTTCCTAACTTAGTACTTTTTTTTTACAGGTTTCCAGAAAAAAAGCTGGTGATGACAAGTGATCTTACCTTCACTTTGTAGAAACAGGAGCTCAAGAAAATTAAAATTCCCATCAACCTTTTTTATTTTTAAAAACACAGTGTGCAAAAACTAGTGGTGCCTGGCTTTGGCCACTAGGTATTCCTAAACATGACACCCAGCATTCAACTCCCAGCGTTCTCTGCCAACTCTCCTGGTCCAATGGGAACTGAATCCTGGGAACTGTGGTTCAGGAACTTCTGGAGGGGTGCAGTTGAGCACCCCGGCATAACCAGTATCTGAACACAAAGTAGTGAGAGATTTCTGAAATGAAACTATGACTATTATACTACAGAGGTGGCCATCACATCAGCATCTACTTGCACTGGCTATAAAGTCTTGCCAGACACCTCAGCAGCAATTCTCTGCAGTGGGTGGGAATAGTTCTGGAGACTGCCTACAGTTTCTTTAGCCATAAGGGCTAAAAATATGCTAGGAATACTGGTTAGTAACATTTGCTCTACAAATTATTCTGCTGGTGACTTTAAAGCATTATTCCATTTCCATTTTATTGAATAGTCTCAATATTTATACTAGGAAGCCAACAGCTTTTCCTCCATGGTTAAGACAAAAGGTTGCCTATCTTATAATTGGGGTTTCCATCTCAAGTGGTTTACTTTTCCTCATTACTCAGAGAGCATCTTATGAGTCTCCAGAGCAAACTTATCTTATGTGCAGAAATGCAAAGGATGAAAACTGCGGCCAGCATTTAAAGGAATAAAGTTTGTAACATCCCCTGAAATGTTGAAACCATGTACTGATCAGCATCAACCCACTTTGCAAATAACTATTGAATCACATTCTAGAAATCTTTTAGTAGGAGTACTCACTGCACGTTGCTTCGGATTCATCCGACCCATCTGGGCACTCCTCTTCACCATCACACTTCCATCTGGATGGAATGCAGTGGCCATTGTTGCAGGTGAAATCAGTTTCTGCACAGGTCTTCTTGGCTGGAAGAAGATATAGAAGGTAAGTCAAGACAGTTCAACTAGGCAATTTTAAATCTTTTATCAGGTTTTGCATGACAGTGAAATGTGCATTTGACATGAAGATTACTCGTTGAGAGATCCTCACCCTTTGCCACACCGAGTCCAGGGGTGGTATAAACTGCCTGTGCTGTTTACATGCCTGTTGCTGCTTTCAACAAAGGCAATACTGAACTCGGGAAGTTTGACAAGAGCTACATAGCTCCTGATATTCTGCACCTTGCAGGCCTGATCTTGGCTTGGATAGAGTGATGTGACCGCTGGTCTGTTCTACCTTTGGGAATGCTTTGGAGACAGCTTTCAAGTAACCTTCCTTTGGAGCAGGCTATGGTGCCATTTTTATGCTGTAAAGTAGTCCAACAGCACATCCACGTGGACCTGGCATTCCACCAGGAGGAACAAATCCACAATGTGGACACCATATTCTTTGGGGGGTGTTCTATGCAGCCTCAGTCTTTTGTGTCCTGGTTCGTTGTTTCTGCACAGGATCTTCTTGGAGGACACCAGGAGTCTGCCATTTTTCTGTGCTCTGTGGCAAGGATCTTGCAGGACTGGGTAGGTTGATGGCATGGCACAAGCAAACTGCTGCAGAGTGCTGTCTGAGCTCTCCCCAGCAGATTACAGTTATAGTGCTGAGTGTTAAGGATGGAGCAAGTGCTCTTGGGACACAGGACTGTGCATTTCCCATTCATTAGACGAACACATGCACCTTCAAGTTAATCCCATAGTGCGTTCAAAGATAGCGCGTCCTGAATTAATCTAACAAAAGATCTTGCTTTTTGTTAGATTAATTCAGAATTAATAAGGTATTCCCTTCCCATCAAATCTAGTATCTTTTTAAAAAATGGTTTTTATTAAGTTTAAAACTTCCTATGTACATATAGTTAATGTTTTAAGCAGATATATCCATTTCAGCAGCTGGGTCTGGGTCTCTTTTTTCTTGGCACAAATGCAATATTCAATATAGCACAGTACTGCTAGGATCTGCTTTACCAAATCCCACCCACTTTAGTATGAAGAGTAACAAAGAAAGAAAGGAAGAGAGACAGATGCCCAAACATTAATTACGGCATAAAGAAACACAAATCCACTTGATAAAATATTGATTTTGCCATGCCAAAATCAACTGACAAACTGCAAGGAGATGCTTTGTCAACAGAAAGATATGTGTGCAGGTAAAAAAGAATCTCTGATTGAGTATTAATTTTCTGATTCATAAAACATGCAGTTTCCTTGCAGTGACATCTCTGTGAGAAGTGCTATAAAACCTCACACAGAATTATGATCGACCCAGACAAGCATACCACAGGGAACAGAGTGCTTCCTTTTCAGATAACATGACTTGTGAGTTAACAACAGTAGGTCTTCATTTCAGTGTCAGAAGTAATGGCTATGTACTACTGTAAACTAGTTAAAACACACTATCAAAATATTAATGCAACCCTGCTAGTTAAGACAATATCAGTGTGGCGGACCATATTTCCATTCTTCTGTAGATTCATCTCCTGGTTGTTCTGAAATACTCATGCAACCCTAAGACACTATCAAGTATGGTGGACCATATTTTTATTCTTCTATAGATTCATCTCCGGGTTCTACTATTTCCAACTAACATTTACGCTGCCCCCTCCCCCATCAGTTATGCCACTGACTGATCTACTCTGACATCCTGGAGGCAGCATAATCATAAATCATTTAGAGGACATTAAATGTTTGTCATCTCAGAGAGGCCAACAACCACAGGTCAGATGGTTGTGAAGGTGGCCAAAAATACTCAAGATCTGAATTTTAACATCTGTCATCCTTGTCTTCTGTCAGCTAATTTTCATAAACCTCCAGACTGCAAAACAGTTAAAGGGTGCTGAAGTCCATGGATGAAACAGTAAATTTTTGCATCTGTGCTAGAAATGATTTTGGAACTGGACACTAGTAGGAGCCATTTGCACTCCAGGAACCCAATGGAAATTTTATTCTGGGAAATACCTCATGCCATTCTGAATAATTGTGGTATAAACTGCCTGCTGAGGTGGATATTGGGAGATTTCAGCAGAAAAGCAAATACAGTAGTTTTAAAAACTGTAGATGCTGGTACCTTCCTTATGTCATTTCCCCTCCTATCAGCTATAACTTCAGAACTAATAAGAGAGTTTAATGTCTACTGAAGACCAGGTGTTCAGGAATGTTTCACCTACAGAAGACTGAGAGGAGACATGATAGCAGTCTTCAAGTATCTGAAGTGCTGTCACAGTGCAGAGGGATTGTCCCTATTCTCACTTGCACAAGATGGGAGGACTAGAAACAATGGTATGAAATTTCAAGATTAGATATTAGGAAAAACTTCCTGACAGTGAGGGCGATCAGTCAGTGGAACAGGTTGCCATGGGAGGTAGTGGTTCTCTTTCGCTGGAGGTCTTCAAACAGAGGCTGGACCTATATCTGTCTGGGATGGTTTAGGAAATCCAGCACAGAGCAGGGGTTTGGACTCGATCACCCTAGAGGTCCCTTCCAACTCTGTGATTCTATTGTTTACTCAGACTGTGTCTCTTAAAAGTCTTGTCTTATAACCATCTCCATGTTTAGGCCCCAGAATTTCCCCCTCAGGAACAACTGGCAGATTTTACACAGCATGACATTAACAGTTTTCCTAAAATATGTGATCAATAATTTTTCACATTTTGTTTGAAATGCTTGGGCTTTCAGCCGTGAATTTAACAAAGGCAGTATTCAACCCGGTGGCTCCCACACATCTGCTTCTAGCCTCTCACTGTCATTTATTCACCTTGGGGAGAGACAGTGCCATTACTCCAGTGATCTGCTAATGCCATCCAAGCAGGTGACTTTGAGGCATGGAGCTTCTGCCAGCATCAGGGCTGTTAGTTATCTCTGGAAGATGGAGATAATGCCATTCCTTTAGCCACACAAGCCTAGTGGTACAGATGGTGCCCCTGATTGCTTTGTTCTCTCAACACTGCTCTTTCGAAGCACAACTAATTTATTATGAGGAATCACAAATGGAAGCTTGCTGACAATGAAGCACAAGGTGGTATTTGAAAGGTGTTAATATATCTGGTAGATATAAAATACCTGCCATCAGAGAGTCTGAAATATCTTTCCTTCTGCAGTGTCATACATGCTAACTCAACATGTGCTGATTAAACTACAGAGACAGACACTGCTGGTGAGTAACCCTACCCAGGAGGTCTGGTACTCTGTCCCAGATTAATATGGGAAAAGAAATCCATACGGTCTTTCATCTCAGAAGAAACTATCCAAATATCTTAAAAGGACACTGCTGAGAGGCATAAAACTCCAGGGCTGTAATTATTCCTAACGCAGCTGAGTTCAGGGATCTTGAAATGTGAATACACCCCTAGTGTGCAAATCCCTCTCTTAATTAAAACAAACATATTTAAACAAATGCCGCTGAATATGATTAACCTTGAATGATTTCATGCAGGCAATCCGCTTACCACCAAACCACTAAATGCAACAGTTCTTTGGAGAAACTGTAGGCCCTTGGAAAAAACAATGCTCTGGGGTCATTACTTCATTTTTATTTTTTATTACTTACTATGCCTATTCTACTCATTTCAATGTAAACATTTTGCCAAAATTATGCCATTTACTCTCACTGTAAACATGTAAAGCAGGTGGTTTTTCGAGGGGAAGCGTAGCTGAAATATGGGTCATATCTATGTTTAAAAGACGTAGATGAGGAAATCAAATGGAGTTATTATGACTTTCTTTAGGAAACTTAGCACATACAAGAGGTAGAAACCCTGATGATCACAGCCACTCCCAAAATTCCTGGAAACTTTGTTTTCAGCTTTGCATAGATCCATTCTCCCTTTGCTACTGGAATGTGTACTCATTTCCTAGTAAACTGAATTCTTTTCCATTTCTATCTTTCCTGTGGGCATCACATAACTTTACAAACAGGAAAAAGAAACCAATACTCAGCAGGTGACTCCTTGCTCCAGGGTATTTTCATGCAGACAAACTGTGCATTGTTGAAGTTCTTCTATGTAACCAATTAATAAAAATCAAGCACTATAGGAGAACAAATGAAGTGGTTGCAGATGATAACAAGTATCAAGGCAAAACTTTGGTTTAGCTATTATTTATTAATAAAGAACAATGTAAAACTTTGATAGACAGGAGTATTTCAAAGCTTCCTTTGGTAACCAACCATGCTAGTACCAATCAATTACTCTTATATACATAATCTTGTTATTTAACAGCATGACATAACAACCAAAGTAACAGAACATGCCCAAATCATTCAGCAGTAAACCCTTTTATAGAATTTTGTTTTCTTCCATGAAGTTCAAGATGATAGACACAGTTCTCCTCCTGCCCTTCTCATCTGAAGCTGTGTCCACACTTTAGCAGGTTAGGGTACTCCAAGGTGGAGATGCGTGCTCCCACCTTTGATCAGGTTATGGGATGGACATAAGTCCTGAACCTCGCTTCTCACTGCTTTCTGAACTTACGGCTCTGCAGCTGAGTTCTGAATACAAAGGGCCCTCCAATGTGCCAGAAAAGGCCCCAGAAGCAGGTCTTTGCCAGTGCAGTGCTGTCCAAAGCAGGTGTGTGTAGGCTGTTCCTGTCATCACATAACAGCAGTGAGAGCAACTGAAAGCTCTTTCTGCACAGTGCCCTATTTCAGATTATATGCCAGAATAGAGGCTTACCATCTGCAAGGTGGTATAGACTACAGTACCAGATGCAGAAGGCAGAACCCTGTTCCAATATATAATCTGGAATAAGGTCCAGTGCAAGAAGGACCTAAGAGCAGTTTCTCCCACTGTGAGGAAGGGCATTGTGGAGGGGATGTTTACAGGCCTTCTCTCTCTCTTACAGCATCTTTCTCAGAGTGCTCTACTGTGGTAGGCACCTCTGGTATTTGAAACCCTCTTGGGGCTTTTTAAAAAGTCCACTTTTGTAGGTATGAATTCACCCTCCTCCCTAGTCTCTGAAGTTCTACTCTAACACTGGTATGAGCAAAAAGACTCTGGAATAGTGGTAGACTCGTTTTAACAGATCTACTGGTTGTCTATTGGGTGCTAAATTAGCTGAGGAGGCAATCAGAAGGGCACATGCCTCCATGGGCTGGTTTGTCAAGGGGACCCTTTTCACAAACGGCACAAAATTGTGCTACTGAAATGAGCCCTCCAGGGCTCCAAGCTTAAGAACTTTAGTTCCTAGCCATCAGAGAACCCAGAACCTCTGAAGATTAGGAGGACTATCCCAGGAAGCTCCTTGCAGGACAATAAGAGTGATCCAGTGATTGGAAGCACTCCAGCCTGGTCTGGACCTGCTGGCCCAGGCCAATAAGGTAAGTGCAGAAACAGGCTTATTGTCAGTGATTTTCTTCCTAATATCTAACCTTTATCTACTTCCTTGAAGCTTCATCCCATTGGTTCTAGTTCTATCCTCTGGGGCAACTGAGAGTAGGTCCAGTCTTTCATGACAGCCCTTCAGAAATCTGAATAATGCTATCCTATCCCCACTTAATCTTCCCTTCTGTAGGTTTAACATACCTAGAGCTATGAAGAGTTCCTCAAAGGATTTGGTTTCCATTTTGAAAACCTCCCCTTGTCAATGTCTTTTTAAAATTGGGGTGCTCAGAACTGGAACCAGTACTCTGAATTAGGGATGTGCACAAAAAAAGATTTTTAAAAAATCACATTTGTTTTGCTATCAAATTGAAAATCCAAAAATACATTTCATTGTTAAATTGTTAATTGAAAAATGGGATTTTTGCATTAATTTTTATTTTTCTTCATGAACCTATTGGTTACTTTTCCCCATTGAAAATGTCTTTTTTTATGACCCAAATTTCTGGATATCTGAAACACCAGATTTTCAATTTGAGATATGTTCTGCAAATTCAAAATATCCAATCAAATTTGCAAATATGATTCTCATTTTGCACATCCCTACTCTGAATGAGGCATGACCAAGATACTTTTTGTGATCTAGAATTTATGCTCCCCTTAATGTATACTTGTCAGACTACTTCACTGTGGAAGTATACATTTTTACAACCACTGGTAAGCAGAATGTCCCTCTCCGAGAATGTCATCAGGTTCCTAGATTCAGTAACACGTGTTGAATGGTAGGGATAATTAAACCCAATTATCACTCCTTTCCCCTTTCCATACAGAAAGGACACACACACAGGCATAAGAGTATAAGAATATAAAAGGAGCCCAGCTGGATCAGGCCACAGCCCATCTAGTCCAGCATGCTGTCTCACACAGTGGCCCATCAATGGCTTATGGGCATCTCAAACAAAAGGCAAAGGCAAAATCTTCATCTGCTCTCAAATCTCTGCAAATGGCCTTTGGAGACATCCTGCCTTTCTCTAAATGAGGAGGCAGTACCTAGACATCCATTCTAGTAGCCATTGAGACACATGTCCTCCATGAATTTATAAACCTTTCTTAAAGTTATCAAAAGGTTGCAGTCACAACCTCCTCTGGCAGTAAATTCCATAAACCAATGACCTTCTGAATGAAAAAATGTTTCGCTTTGTCAGTCCTTACTTTCCTATACATCAGCTTCATAGAGTACATTATATAGATACTATGTTCCTACACCCGTTTCTAATCCACATTTTGAATGCAGCAGAGTAGAAATGGAGAAACAAAAGCTTTACTAATTGCAATAGATGAGCAAATGGATTACAGAGGCTGGCTAACATTTGTAAACCCTCTGAGATGGTTACTGTATATATTACACAAAAAAAAAAAAAAACACCAATCTTTTGAGCCTGTCCTAGTATAAACATTCTTAAAGATGCTTTGGAAACAAAATTATAATGGGGAAGAAAAAATTGGAACCGCTCACCTTAACCCATAGCACTCATCAAACATAAGTGAGTCTTCTGAGATGAATGTCTCAGTGGCCATTCAAAGCAGTTACCAAGGACAGTCTGCTCTTTTGTGTTTGTGAATTCTGAATTGGTTAGGAAGGGTAGATGTCTTTGTTTAATGGTTTAAATGCAGGGAGAAAATAAGAGAGAAAGGATACCATGCTATATAAATGGCTGCTTTAAAGGCAGCCATCTGTTCTGGGTTTTATGGGATCATTCAATAAGGCAATGCCAAATCCCTCAAGCTGCAACAGTTCTGTTGCAAACAGCCATGGGTTATGTTAGCAGAAACTGAATGATCAGAAGGTAGTAGCAGTGTCTGCAGTTAAGAAGAAAAAAATTTGGCAAGGTCCCTGAGAGTTCAGGGGCAAAAGGAATGGCAGGTGCAACCATCATTTAGTAAGCAAGACAAGTTCAGAAGAAGAAAAAATGCTGCAGTTAATGAGTAGCTGAAAAGATTAGGCTAGATTAGGCATTTTCCTATTTCATTTCCATATAATCCCTCCATCCAAGTCCATACATATATGTACAATTATTTATTCACACACACACAAACCTTAGCAAAAAGAAAAATCAGGGGAAAAATCGCACAACATGTATAAAATACTGAAAGGATTATTTAGGCTGCATCCACACATATTAAAAAAAGCAATTCAAAATTGGCTAAGAAGTGGCAGTATGTGAACATAAGAACAAAAGAGGACCTTTGGTGGATCAGGCCAGAGCCTATCTAGTCCAGCATCCTGTCTCACAAAGTGGACCACCAATTGCTTCTAGGCATTCTCAAGCAGAAAACGGAGGCAAAACCACCTGTTCTTAGTTCCCTGAAAACGTCCTCTAGAGGTATCTTGCCTATTTCTCCACCCTGAAGGCAGGCAGTACCTAGCTATCAATTCTAGCTGCCACTGATACCTGTCCTCCATGAATTTTCCTAAACCATTCTTAAAGCTATCCAGGCTGGTTGTTGTCACCACCTCATTTGGTGGTAAATACCATAGACTGATCACTCTCTAGATGAAACAATACTTCCTTCTTGGCCTTAACTCCCTTACCCACCAGCTTCATGGAGTACGGTTTGTACGCCCTATATTCCTATCTGTCCTCTAATCCACCTTAAAGGCCACAGAATGCCTGTTGCTTAATGTAGATTTCCTTGCACAGCATTCCCTTGCTATTCATGGAAGCTTCGGTACATCCACACAGATGTCAGAAAGTGCCCAGTGCAGGTCCAAGCCCAAGTGGCATAGAGTCCGTATGGCAGTGGCAACCTGGAAATGTAATGTTCCTACAGGGCACTTGAGGGCCAGCAAATTCCTTTGAAGGAGTCCTTCCTGCAGAGCAGAAAAACGACTCTGAAGGTGCAAGTTCCACTCCTTTGTATCTATGTAGACACCGCACGAGCAAACTACTGGGCACCACTAGATACTGTTTTTGTCGTACCAAAAAGGACTGTTGTTCATTCCCTAGCTTCAGAAAGAGTAAGAGGGAGATAGGTGTCTCACCTCTGGGATTGTGATCAAATCCCTGTGCCCTTAAGGTGCAGCAATCTCCCATCTTGGGGATGCACTCTTGTTCCCTCCAAATCCTTATGGATTATTATTGTAATTTAGGCCTGATTATTGATCGAATAAACACTGACTGTCCCCCAAACCCTCACAGATGTCAAATGAAATGTAGGGCCTTTCTGCACTCACCTCTTTGTGGTCTGAACCAGTGGCTCTGGATATTCCAGTATAAAGCATGGATATTCTAGAATAAAGCATGATTTATTTTAGAATATCAAAATATAACGGAATAAACAAGCAACATCTGGATGCAGCCTGAGAAGATAAACACTGAGAAAACTGCATTATTCATGAGTATGCACACTGAATTTTAAAAGGGAGTGCAGATTCCAACTGAAAACACAAAACCAATTGAGTAAAAAATTTGTGAGTTTCAAGGGACTACTGTACACAGAGGGAGCTGATATAAGTCAGTGGGAGAACAATTGTCTGGAAAGCACAGGGCTGCAAGTTTGATTCTTGGTATCTCTTCCAAAAGAAGGTAAAGACAAGCCACTTTGTATCTGTCAAGAAAGCTGCATGGATGATGTAGCCATCAGGTGTCAATGCCAACTCAATGTTACCTAATAATTTGTGTTATTGGGTACCACTGAATTGTGACTGACTTGGGCATCTCCATGAACACCTCTAGGCAGATATTAGAGCATGAACAGCCATCGTAAGGCTGCAAATTGGCAGATTTACTGAAGCGGATAACAGGCATCCTGCATCACTGAGATACTTAAGGCCATTGCAGTCTGGTTAAGAACAGGACTAGCCACGGTCATCTGCACACTGAGCACTAGAACAGCCCTGTTCCGTCCAGCTGCTCCAGCAGTGATGAATGGCAGGGCTTCCTCTTCTTTTCCTGGTGGGATGTTCTTACATTGGCAGTCCCCCCCACTCTTCACTTTAATTGGGTGAGGGAACATCACATCTGCCGGGCAAGGCTGAGGTGCGCCTTGAGATATGGACCTTCAAGCCTTGAAAGTTCAAACCTGAAGGCCTCTTGCCTCACAGACTGGAAGATGGGCAGAGGCAGTATTCCCTATGCCACAGGACAGCTTTGAAGTTGTCCCTAGCAGGTAAGGATGGGGAATGGTTCCAAACACCTCAGGCAGAGCTGAAGTGGATTGCAGTGCAGATGAGGTGTTCCAGCAATTTGTCTGGAATTGCCCATCAAGTAAGAGTACTAAGGCCCTAAGCAATTTTTAGGCGCAGTGCATCTAAAAGTGCTCCCAAAATCGGTTTACTCCTTTAGGAAGAGATTAACCTCATTCAAGCAAATCTGAAGACGCTAACCTGGATAGAAGCGCGACCACCAACAGTACACTGCTCTTGTCTGCAAACTATCAGTTTACAAATCCTATTGGTTCAGAACACTCACAAACCCATGGGAATCAGATGAAAAGGATATGTGGTTCATTGACACATACTAGTTGTTGTATCAGTCTATGTTCTTTCCAGTTTATGGCTATTATGTTTAACTTCTAGTGTGTGAGTGTAGATTTTACGTTTTTTGCAAATGTAATTAATTTTTATGGTTTTTATTGGTATATTTTGTTCACATCCCTGAGATTCTGAAAAAGGGTAGTATAAAAATCTAAATAACTAAATGTTAATATTCCCAGGTGCTGGGTACTAGCATTTTCATGTGGCATAATGTAACAAGAGAGGCCAATTTGCACTTGGCCCCACAGTTTGCAATAGGTCAACATCTAGGCAGGTGCATCTTCACTTGCAGGAGGCGTTTACAGTCTAGAAACACCCCTTGCGTGCCCAGATTTTAACCTACTGCAAACTAGTGGTAGTGCACAAAATCATACAGCACACACAAAATAACCTTTACTAGAAACTTACATGATGAATTCAGCCAAGGACCATTCACACCATTTCCAGTGCGAGGGGTCACTTGAGGTGCTGTGCAAGTGGGCTGGCACCTCAGATGACCCCAAGGTGACCGTGCCTGTGCAAAGCGTCATCATCGTGATGCCAGTGCCAGCACCAGACACCGCGAGCAATTGGACACATACCCAGACAGAGGTAAATTTCCAGATGTGTGGGAGTTAGCCTGACGTGTATGAGCATTCCCAAGTGTGGACGCTAATAAACATCAGTCTGTTCTGCACTTTCCCCATCCAACAGACGTGAAGCTAAGGGCAGAAACACGTCAGGACTCAGAAGTAAAATCTCCAAGAAATGCAAGAAGAAGAAAAAGGAGTAGGAGTTGGACTTTGTATCTCACTTTTCTCGTCCATTTAAGGGGACTCAAAAAGCAGCTGATAAAGCTTTCTAGTCTTCTCCCCACATTAGACATCCTGTGAAGTAGGTGGAGCTCCAAGAGCTCATAGAGAGAGCTCTAACTAGCCCAGCGTTAACAGCTGGCTTTGTGGAGGATTGTGGAATCAAACCTGGTGTCTACCTGTTATGAATCTGCAACTCTAACCACAAGACCAAACTGGCGCACAGTATGCGGTGTTTCTGGACACTGAAACTACTGTGTCAAGCTAAGCACTTTCAGGACGTGCACTTTATATGTCTCCTATAGCACAGTTTTGCCCTAGCATGGTTCCGCTACGCGAGAGAAGAAAAGTTTTATTCATTGTTTCAAGCTCAAATGAAACTGCACAGGTTTGTAACAAATGCTAAAGTTGCAAACCAGAGGACTCCAATCAGAGTACAAGAATGTCATATACACATAGATTCTGCAGTATTTCAAGATGACAGTCTAGCACGTTTTAGTGCAGTTTCCTGGTTATACAGTACTGTATGCCTGCTCAGTCTCCATTTGGCATAATTTTAATATCTGCCTCGCCCACCTTGTAGGACAAACTTAATTTGCCCACCATATTTAGAAAGATGAGCCTGCCCTGTTCTTGTTCTGCTGCAAGTTAGCCAGGCCTTTAGATTAATACACGCTCTTTTTATGCTCAAATATTTGTGTGCCCAGAGGCAGAACATGTGTGCCAAAATGTAACATATGCTTTCTAAGTGCTTTGTAAATGATTGGGTAAATCAATGGGAATTTAATTGAAACACACGCTTAGAGCTTAATTCTGTTTTTTTAAAAGTATGTAAGCAATTCATCCACCAGGCTCCTTCATGCCAAGAGGATGTTTTGCATATGCAAAATCCAATTAGGTGCAAAAAAACCCCAAACAAACCCTATGTGAGGAGATGCTGTTATGGCCATTACATTACTGTAGTGCAGAAAATAAACTAGCCCTAACCCAAGCTAAATGTTTCGTGCCAGTACAGGGGACTGCAGAATAAATAATTCTGTAATCTCAGTTTGATCAAAGCCAATTAGGCAAAGGGTAATTCCCCCCCCCCAAAAAAAAATCAAGTGAAAAAGAGGTGATCAGATCATTCCTGTTGATCTGGGTGAAGGGAAAATAAAGTTTAGCTAGGATTGGCAGGCTTTGAAGCAGGATCTGCAAGGTAAACAGGTGGGCAAGCAGGCAGCATTGCCACTGGATGCATCCAGACATTAACTACTTCTTCTGCTATATTTGGATACTCCGGAATAAAGCATGGATGCAGCCTGTGATAAGGCAGTAGCAGTGACAAAGAGAGCAGTGACGAGGCAGAAGTGGTGGGCCAGCTTTGGCTGCTACTGCTAGCCCAGCCTTGGCTCTTGGCTGCCAAGAATTCTTGTTTGTACACCTTGGTAGCCGAGGCAGGCTTCTCCCACACACACACACACAGGCCACAGCATCTCATGAGTTCTCTTGGATTTGTGAAAAAACCTACAGTGATTATCCCTGTACACTCCTGCTTGACGATGAGTTAGATAATCAGGGGTCAGAAGCACCGAATCAGGGTGTGATTCTGCAAGAGGACTATTTCATATTAGATAGTTCTTTATGCTCTTCAGACCCATAACAGAGACCGTCTAGAAATGTAAAATTTGAATCTTTTCTGGGCTAGCAAAACAAGGTAGCTTAGAAAAAGCACCACATGCAACAGATGCTAAAAGCGGTACCTATGCAGGAAGCCTTTGTAGTGATATAAATTGGCACAGTCTATATATGAAGCACAACATGGAATGTACCAAGATGGTAGACAACCTTTCCAATTTGGCCACACATAATAAGGGGAAGGGTATTGATTTGGTAGCAGAGTATTTTCAGTTTACTCACTCTGTGCTTGATGAAACCTGATCTCAGTAATGATGGCTGAATAATATATGAAAGTTATTTTCATGAAATTCTTCAACCCAATTTCAAGTTGCAAACTGAACAGCAGGGTTGTCTTCCATTCAAGCCTGTTACAGTGGAAAGTTGCCAAGCAAATGCCTATTAATATTCTAACACGACATGATGGTTTCCTTGGGTTTTTTTGTCTTCTCGCAGAAACTTAAATAATCACATTAGCTTAAAGATTTATATTAACTACTGCTTGTATAGCCCTTAGTAAAATAATACACTCCTTATTCTAAAACTATTTTTAAAGAGATAAACACATTAGTTCTCTTGTATGTAAATTGAGACGGTAATTTCAGAAAGGAGATAGATGCGTTCAAGTTATGGATCTGCAGAACGCTTTTAAGAATACCACAGATGAAATGATCAGTCCTGTGCCAAATAAAACCTGACTGCTCCCTCCAGGTGTAATGATGAGGTGAAGGGGGAGTTTTTTTCTCCCTGCGATCACCACATTTAGGATGAAAAACACACAAAGTCTGCAGAGGGGCATGGAAGGGGCTGGAGGAGACCAGGAGCCGCAGGCATCCTTCTCTCTGCACCCTCCTTTTCAATCCCAAAGATATATGCATGCACGTATGCACAAACATGTTCGTCTCTCCCCCCTCCCCCTCTTTCTCAATTGTAACCTTAAACCTGGAGAAGGGGGAGAGATAGTTGGTGACATGGTGAAAGGAAGTACTAGTGGGTTGGTAGTACTAAAAGTACCAGAGATAGGCCGTGTCCTCACGGCAACCTTATCTCGGATTCAAAACGTTTTCAATCCTCGGAGTCCGCAAGGCAGTTTGGCTTAACACGCTTTCCCCGTGTTAAACCACCCCAAAGCGTGGTGAATCTCAATCCTGATTTCAACAGGTCTTACTCCGGATCGTGCACTTGAAACGTTTTACATTTTTTACTGTGTGGACAGTACCGTTTTAAGGGATGAGAATCCATGTTTAGGGTTTCCCTCTCCCAATAGCTTGCTTCCAAAGACAGTGATTTCAGTGTTAAAAATCCACCCTTAACAGCAGTGCTACACTGTAGCGATGGAACCACTTCAACCTGATAACAATGTTGCAATTTTGCACAATTCTAAAAGTTCTGACTTTAGAAAGGGAAAGGAAGGAAGGAAAGCAGCTGAATGTGAATGTTTAAAGTAAAGGGGCTTTAGTTGCCGCCACTGCTGTGTGCCCTGAGCAATGGGGAGAGGAGGGGAAAGAATCGCTGGCTGGCTGCCCGCTGCCATTTTTCCTCCATCCATGGAAGCGGCAGCCACCCAGCCACCCAGTTAGGCTCAGTGAAGGGGTCCCTTCTGGGTGGCGGGTCCATGCCAGGAGGAAGAGGGCAGGGCAGCCCCAAAAAGTGGCTTTTAAAAAGTAGCCACTTGAGTCCCACCTTGAGTCACGTACCCCATGTACGATCATCAGAAGCCGGATCGAACGCGATTAAGTTAAAAGTAATGGGAACAGGCAAATTCGTGTTTGCATCCGGTTCTATTATTTCGGTTTAGGGAAAGCGAAATAAGCTTGCTGTGGGGATTTGCCTATCGTTGGTGACATGGGGAAAGGAAGTACCAGTTGTACTCCAGAATCCCTACATGGCCAGGAATTCACTGAAGAGGGTAAGGGAAACCCTCCTTCTGCTTACCCAGAAAAGGAAAAGTTCTCTTGCACAAACACACCACCACAAAAACATGATTGTATTAAGGAGCAGAAATGGTCTCAGAGCTAGGACAATCTGAATACCAGATAGGCTAAATTCTGGGAGGGCAGCCCGGACAAAAATCAGAAAGGCATTTGGGTATTTGAGCATTGGATGTAAAGAACTGTCAGAGATTGTATTAAAATTCAGGTGTGACCACAGACCTAGAAAATTACTCTGTAAGAAGTCTGTATCCCCAAAGGGGCAGAATACAGCCCGGTGACAGGGTGACCTTGGCCATGTCTCAATTTCTGGGTGAAGGTGGCTGGGGTGGAGGTGCTGTAGAAAAATGGCACTCCTCACATCTCCATTTTGGAACAAGGAAGCACTGCAGAATGATGCCTCCTCCTTCATGCAGGGCAGCCAATGTAGTTCAGCATCCTGTTCCATATAGTGGCTCAGTAATTGGGCTTCTCAAGCAGAAGACAAGGGCAAAACCTTCACTTGCTCTTGAATTCCAGCAAATGGCCTACAGAGGCATCCTGCCTGTCTCCCCAGCCTCTCGCCTAGAAATGTCACAGCTGAGGAGCAAAAGCACCAATTTTCTCTGCTATCTATCTATCTATCTATCTATCTATCTATCTATCTATCTATCTATCTATCTATCTATCTATCTATCTATCTATCTATCATCTCTACCTACCTACCATTGTCTGTCTCTCTCATTTTATATAGGGTTTTAAGGACTGTTTCATCTATGTGCCTTCAATTAATAATTTTGGAAGACTAATGCAGCCTTCTAACTTTTCTGTAAGGTCAAATACAAAATAAGACTTGACCACTATACTTCTGATTATCACAGGATGGTATGTAATAAAATTCAAATCACAAATGCTTTCTGTTCCATAAAAACTGACAAGCACTGTTGCTTTGCAGATTGACCTGAGATTCATTACAGCTCCTGGCAACTCATTAATTAAAATGCATTATTTATATCTGGAAGCCTTGGTTGCAGTTTATGGAATTTAGGCAATTACATTAAATTAATCCCAGCTACATTCAATATCCTCCCTTGTTTGCTCCAATGCAAGATAATTTATCCTCTTCCTAAAGAATTTGTTTGTGAAGTGCCATTATACTAAGCACCATTTTCTTCTCTGTGTACTAGATCCCAAGTAAGAGCAAAAGTTAAAAGAAAAACAACTAGCATCACTGTACTATAGAATCCATTGGGATACTGAAGGAACTTCAATAGAGAACTTTTAAAAAAGATGCTAGAATATGCCCATTTTAGCAGTTCCTGGTCTTTGGAGTTTTGGGGAGCCAGCTCTGAAGCACAAGGGAGCTTTGGAGAGTCGCAGAGACCAAGATCCATATTGGTGAACTGCATGATCTGGAATCCACAAGGTGAGATTAAAGGTGCCTCTGGACACGGGTTAATGCTGTGCTGCTTGGGTGTAGTTTTTTTCAGCCTGCAGCGGCAGCAGAGCATTTAGCAAAGTAAAAAGATGGTGATTTAAAAGCATCTTTCTACTTCACCTTAGTATGCACCGCCACTACTGTGGGTGATGAAACATCCCGTCTGGTGGACTCAAAGCCACTGTGAAGTGGTACAACAGCTTCCGATTCTTGCATCAGGCAGACCAGAAGCTGCTAGACCATCCCTTCACAACTTCCAGTCCTCTTGTCTGGGAGACTGGAAGCTGCGGTGAAGACGTGTTGCAGCATACCACGTGTCTAGAAGCACCTATAGGAAGGTACTTCTCTATTCAAAGTCATTTCCCATGGCTGATTCCATTAGTCAGTCTAGCAGCCAACTGACCAAACTAGGGGAGTCAAAGTGGCCAACAAAGCTTCCTGTTCTTTTCCTCACAACAGACACGCTGTGACATAGGTGGGACTGTGAGAGCTCAGAGAAAGAGCTGTGACTAGCCCAAGGTCACTCAGCAGGCTTAGTAGAGGACTGTGGAATTGAACCAGGTAATTGCCAGAAAACAGTCCGACACTCTAACCACAAAACTACAGCACCCAAGTCTGCATTTTTAATTGACCTTAATGACTATCTTGTTCAGATCAGTAACTCTGCCTGGGTGGGTACCTTCAAAACGATAGAAGTGTCCACATACCTGGAGAGAAAAAGAGTCAAAATAAGAACAGAGAGCAAGGAACCTTTCTGAGTTGGTTTTTAGTGAGAACTGTACCTGGAGTCTGAATGTGGGGGCCTTAATTTTAATACCTCCAAATTCAAAGTATATAATCCTTCTCAAATAACTCTTTTTAAAATACCCTGAAAATCCCTGTATGCAGTAGATTTGGACCTCCTTGGGAAGCCAAAGGGAGGCTTGGGGGGGATCTATTTTCAGTTTGTGCTGCCAAACTGGCAAAACTGCCAAGCCAGGGAGAACGTAGTGTGGTGTGGTGGTGAGGGTAGACCAAGGCACACCTTCTCACCACCTCTGGCACAATTATATGTATGGAAGGCAGTTTCAAGGGGCCCACTGAAAGAAACCAATTGCTGTAGAACATTCTCTAGTAGCAAATGGCTAATCTGTGCTAGAAAACTTGCAAAAAGTGCTGTCCATCACAAATCATGAAGGCCAAGTTCTGGCATGACAGCACTGCAATAACCAACTGTTCCATATGGCATGAGAATGCATGAATCTAGTTTGCAAGGACTCATGCTGCTATCACTTGAGAGTGAAAGTGTTCCAAAATAAATTAATATGTCCGTATAGAACATACACAGGAATAATCACGTATGTTCATGTAGACTTTTTGTTTTAAACGGGCACCTGGGTTTCCACAGTATATCAGGATTCATTGCAAGTATGTTCCTATTCTGTTCACTGGCACAAGCAAAGCACCGAAGGCTTGAGAGTGCAGAGGGCTCTTGTTTCATACTTTAGTTGAACAGCTCAGCTGGACATTGAAATTGCTTAATGTACCAAATTCAAGTGGGCAAAGCAATAACATTGTTGGCTTTCAGAAACTCTCAAAATCAGCGGTGATCATGCTGGCCCCCCTCTGTCTCCAAGCCCCAAAGAGGCAACCTTCTGATATGCAACACTTCTGCCTCTAACCCCAGGGTGTATTTGCTGCTAATGTCTACGACAAGAATAACCCATGTTTTCTAGGCACTGAAAACTGCAGGGCTCTGCAGTCATGAATTACAAGGCCTGCAGTTTTTTTGTATTCCCATCTCTCTCCTCTTCTTGCTCTACTTTGTTGCCTCTGTAACGTTTTTTCTGACTATCGCTCCCATTGACTCTGATGATTTAATAGTAGCTGTTGTTTACTCAGTTGTCATTTAAATTTGCATGCAGAGTGAGTAGACATCAAACTTGGTTGTCGCACCCCAAAACATAATTTGTATTCCAATGGTTAGAGTTGTCTTGGTTACGCTTAGGTGATTGGAAAGCATTTGCTGAGGGGAAGTTTCATTCCTCTATTGCTCCCTAATCCCCATGTGGCTTATAACAGGCTGAACAGTGTTTCGTAGCTATGGTGCCTTTTAACTTGACCTCACAACCTTCTCAGTTTTTGTGTGGTCTGGCTTATTCCAGCCAGCCGCCTTTGGCTGGCCTATAAGCACACAGAATGAAGACTGGGGCTAAATTATTAAAATGTAATGCCAGTGTCACTCTGCAGCTGGGAAAGGAAACTCAATAGCATGCACGTCAAGTGTGCTATTGCAGAGAGGTGAGTAGGATTACATACGCTTTAAGTAAACGAACAAGCGTCTAGATTAAAATGACTGAGCCGCTTTTCCAAATATTTTTGTCTGCTAAATTTCTTCTTCAACTTACAGAATTCCTGGGCACCATGGTTTCTGCTCTACTGTTGCTGATAGCAACTTTTATAGTAAGCAAAAATATTTTGAGCCAGAAAATGAAGTCAAAGACCAAATCCACCATATCTCTTTATCAACTTGACATCCAATTGTGGTTGTTTTAAGTATATATAGACATACATTTTAGAGTTATACATTTTATTTATGTCAGTGATCTCCAGCCTTTATTTCATTGACAGCTCATTTCCATAAACTCTCTACCCTTCATAAGTTATTTCAAATGTATATGTTGTAATTGTAACTGTCTTCTTCCACCATTATTTGTTTTTTTTTAAATGTACCCCTAAATGTCCTGGTTTGTATCCCTGGGGGGTACATTTGTAGAGGGATGTGCATGAATTTTTTTTTTT